>JAUPFZ010000029.1:10604188-11848124 GCA_036937285.1 Euphydryas editha | reverse complement strand
AAAAAGCATGACTCATTGTCACGTTCCGTGAGCGAGAGCGCGAAACAAGCGATAGAAAGGCACGATCGGCGTAAGCGTTCGGCTTGTGACGCATCTGTCTCTCTTGCACTCCATCGGCAGATACGTCCGAGTAGAAGAGAAAAAATATTTAAATTAAGGAGTGCAAATAAATGTCAATTTATCGGAAAAAAAATAATTTTCAATTAACTCCTATACTATACTATACTATATTATATATACTATACTATATTATACTATATTATTATACTATACTATATTATACCAAAACTGTTTGTAAATAATTATTTTAAGTTTTGAATTGTAAATATGTATAATAATGTAAAATTTCTGTAATAAAAAATGCTTAAATTACATACTGAAGAAAAAAAAAAAAAATTAACTCCTTCTTTGAATTATATTAAATGATGATAATTCTGTGATAATACTTCAATTCAATTCTTAAAAGTATGCAATTTTTTATCAATGTTTTCTTATGAAAAAAAAAAAATTTAATAATAATAATAAATTTAATAATAATAAATTTCACGTAAAATTATCGATAAACCGACTTTGGAGACAACCAATTTTTTTATTAGACAAATATACCTTATACGGTCAAATACAGTCAAATAGAGCCGAAAAATACACAAAAACATTAAATTCAGTTCATAGCGTTGTAAATGTAAAAAAAAAACAATTAACTTACCAAATTCAGTTCTTCCCCATCCTGTGACGATAACCGGTTCACCAGGGGGTGGCGGTACCCCCAAACACGCTGGCTTTACTACACTCGAAAACCTTAAACGGATTGACAAATAATTTATTAAATAAAACTCTATGAAGTACCGTATAAAGAGACACAAATTATGATTAAAAAAAATCACACTAATAGACATATGAGACAAAAAACTCAAAAAAAAACTTAATAAAAAATCCTCTCATGTTACCTATTGCTTAGTAAAAACATAACACAAAAAACACAACAGAATTTTAACATTCCGCTAAACGGAAACAGTTTATAATTATACTTTAAAAGAAAAAAAGGTACCTCTAAACTTGAATTAGTGAACATTGTGGACATTGGATACTCACATATTCATAGATCGATGATTGATCAGTCACTAATTCTGCGTGGTACGATTCTAACATTGAAAAAAAGTGAATAGTCACTTAAAATTAGTGAAATTTCACTAATTCATGTTTAAAGAGTAGAATACATATCGCTCATTTGGAGCGACAGTGACACAAATGCAAATTAGTTAACTTTACACCAGATCAGAATAAAGATTATTTCATAGTTCAAAAGATGATTCTGAAGCATTATTACGGCTAATTATTATTTTAAAATAGTTTTATTATAGCTGGATATTGTGGCATTTTCACTACCAACGCAGATGTTTATGCATAGTATTTTGGCATTAATAAGTCATTTTCGCGTATTTTTGCAAATGTATCACTGTCGCTCCAAATGAGCGATATATACTTACGTAACAGTGGTAGCCATTTTGACGATCGCAAGGTCGTAATAGGATTTCGGCAGCTTGTACTTCGGATGTCTGATAACGGCAGCTACTTTTATAAGTATGGCATTTGGATCGTCCATAAACGATGAACCCAGCTGGACAACTCTCGGTGGACCGCTGGAATTATATAACGCATATTGATACTACCACTATAAGGCCGGATCCACACTACAGTGCTGGTCTCGGTTCGTTCTCGGTCCGATCTCGATCCGGTAAAATATTGTTACACAAGAAACAATGAGAGTATTCACACTATCCGTGGCAGTCAAGGTCCGATCAAGTCACGCTCCAGCAACGATTCGTCATACAAAACATTTTACCGGATCGAGATCGGACCGAGAACGAACCGAAGATCAGCACTGTAATGTGGATCGGGCCTAATACGTCGTAGCCATTGACATATAAAAAACCCTAGACCAAGGAATGTATATCATAACTGGAACGCTCACTTAATAAAATTATATATTCAAATATGCACCTTGAAATATTTTACACACACATTTGACATACGGTTGACATTGGCTTATAACATGTAAAGTAAAAAATCGTTCCGAAAATTTCGTTGACTACCGGTATTTTGTCTCTTGCTTACGCGAGTTGCTTTGAATCCATGGTAGAAAGAGATTAAATCCCGGCGTAGGAACATTTTTTGAGTTAACGTGAGCTTTCCAGTTTGTATATAAATTCCTTGGTCGTCGTTCACAAAATTTGACATTTCGACTTTTTAAAAAAAAGGAAATAAATCTAACAATGTGCGGCTTATATAAAAAATTTGGAGGTCAAATTGTTTATTTATGGTTAGAGACATTAATTTTCTCAAAAAATTTACATTTTTAATCACTTACAGAAAAAATTGTAAAACAATTAGTAGTAAAATTAAATCGAATAGGCGTAGATAATCATATATACATCGTGTATGTTACAAAAATCTAATACTCGTAATATCAGTACAATGCAAAGATGTTATTTTGTAATGTAAAGTAGGGTAGTCTATTTTGTAATGTAAGTAATTTTAGTGGATAGGGAAATATTATACGTGGTTACCGATGGGGGGAGGGAAGTAGAAAATTGTAAAAAATATATCACGTAGTATAGGTTCTTTCCCTTATGTTTGTCTGTACTAATAGTTATGACGTTTGTAATTTCTAAACTAACATAACCATAGGACTCGAAGTATTGACGGAACAATCGTTAAATTAACTTCTTTGTAACGAAAAAATAATAAAAAGAATTGGACTACGCGTTAATGAATTACAACTAATTACACATTATGAATTTATCCTTTCTACCAAGCGAACAGTGTTGAATTTCGGGATAAACTGTCTAGTGTCCTTCCTTGTACTATGGACTTCAATAATGTCCAAGTTTCTTTCAAATTAATTGCCAAGATACAGAATAATAATAAATAAAAAAAAAAAAAACTGTGTGTGTCATCTCCGACGCACGACTGGAGTTTACTCCTTGAGAACGATTCTCTAAATAGGCACAAATAATTCGTATGTAACACAGAATAACACTTATTGCCTATTTTACAGTTTTTACGCTAAAATATAGTGCCCTTTAGATTTCTCAGGCAATAAATTGTCGCCTACTCCTCAATCACCGATTCCTCGGAGCTCGCGCGCGGACTATACGTCTTAATACTCACGACTTAAAAGTGAAGGTTGCGCACAAAAAACGTAACGAGGTCATTCGATCAGTAGAAGTTACTTCTCATATTTTTATTTTATACCGGGGGCCTTGTATGAAAATCGATTCTTAAGGAGTAAACTTCGAACAATTTTTAACTTAATTATAGATTATAAAATGCTGTTTAAATTTTTATAAATTTATAATAAATTAAGATATAGCAATATAGTTGGTAGTAGTTGTTCTGTGATGCACAGACCTATATCATTTTATTTATATAGAGTAAATAATGAAAAGTCTCACGTCACAACATTGTTGTCCCTCTCCTGGTAGACGCAGTGCGCCGCGGTTAACACGTAGTGGTTACTGACCAGCGAACCACCGCACTTCCATGAGTAGCCACCGTTCTGGAGAACAAAGTCGATTTGTTAATTAAATCAGTTAACATGATAATCCACTTATGATGAAGGTTCGCAGTCCAGTACTGGACATAGACCTCCCCAAAGGATCAAAAAAATCTGAACTGAAATGAATCAACGTCCCTTGCTGGGTAAAAGCCTCTTCTTTATCTAGAAGGGTCGGAGCTTAATCTACCACGCTGCTCCACTGCAGGTTGGTGGATTATATCCCTACCATTAGTAAAAATCGATACCGAATGTCTATGATAACTACCGGGACCGACGGCTTTATATGGTCTCCGAGGCACGTTGGGGAAATCCACAAGGACATACACACAGCACATATTTGCACAAATACAAATATCTGCCCCGAGCGGGAATCGAACCCGCAACCGCTGGGGTTGAGATAATTACTCGCACAACTACACTAGAACGGTGTCTGCAATCCTCATCCAGATTTCACCAATACGCAGATCGTCAGTCCAGTAGGTCAAAGAACACCCCAACTGTGATTCTCAACTTCGCAACTCCAGGACACGTCTGCCCCAGTGGCCAACGGTCCTGCGACATAGGCGACTCACCCACTGCCACTTCAACTTGCTGATTCTACGAGCTATGTCGGTTACTTTGGTTTTCTCGCCGATAATCTCATTACTGTTTGTATCCTTGAGAGAGACTCAAAGCATAGCCCGTTCCATGGTACTTTGAGTGACTTAATTTTTATACTAGTCTCGTCGTCAGTGTCCAGGTTTTAGCGTTATAATTATGTCAACGTATGCAGAACGCACTGCTTGAAAACTTATGGCTTTAAGCATTGCGGAATCTTCGAATCGAAAACACGATGAAGCCTACCAAATAACGCCCCGCCCAACTAAATCCTCCTAACGGCTAACTTCTCTAGAAGTTTTTTTTGGCCTAGATACTCGTATATTACCCCATATGGAGTACTGCTCTCATCTCTGGGCAGGAGCACCGGCATACCAGCTTGGGCCTCTTGACTCGGTTCAAAGGAGAGCTGTGAGAATTGTTGACGATCCAATGCTGACAAGCGATATCGAGCCCTTAAGTCTAAGATGAGATCTTGCATCCCTATGTGTGCTCTATCGTTTGTATAATGGGTTGTGTTCCGAAGAATTGTTCGAAATGATGCCAACGGCCACTTTTTATCATCGCACCGCTCGCCATCGACAGGGAATTCATGCTCACACTTTGCAGCCCAAATGGTCCCGTACAGTTCGGTATCAGAGGAACTTCCTCCCACGGACCATTCGGCTGTGGAATGAACTCCCTGCCGAGGTTTTCCCACAGGACTACAGTATGGGGTCCTTCAAGAGGGGAGTAAATAGGTTTTTAAAGGGTCGGCAACGCGCATGTGATGCCCCTGGTGTTGCAGGCGTCCATAGGCTACGGTAACCGCTTACCATCAGGCGGGCCGTATGCTTGATTGCCACCGTCGTGGTATAAAATAAAAAAAATTGTATTGCCTAGTTAGACACGATGCTATGCAACTTCTAGAAGGGTGATCCATCAGCCAATATCGGTTTCGGTATGACTTGTTTATTGAACGTAACTTTCTTCTTGTCCACCTACCATCAGTCTTGTACCAACCAATCGGAAAGATTCATTTAGGTCGTATATTTATAATTATGTTTCAATCAATCATTTATTTGCAAGAATATGATATTCACAAGTTGTTATAAGAACCATAAATTCAGTTATTTGTTCGTAATTAGTTACATATAAATTTTTGGTCTGTTGGTCTGTCCTTGTGGGTCTCCCAAACTGATTTCAAAGAGCACGTAAAGCCGGTGGTCCCGTTCGTTTGTAGAAAAGTTTTTCGCCAAACTATAGCTGAGCTCCAGTCATTTTTATATATAAGAGAAGGTGCCTTATATATAAGAAAAGTGTGTATGTTAAGCATATTTATTTACTTTTTTATTTATAGTTGAAAAGCGATCTCTTCCATGAACCCTTGGGGCAGAGGAAATGGTCTTACTTTTTACGAGGTTTTTGGGGTAGAGGAG
Source organism: Euphydryas editha (assembly GCA_036937285.1). Lineage (NCBI taxonomy): Eukaryota > Metazoa > Arthropoda > Insecta > Lepidoptera > Nymphalidae > Euphydryas > Euphydryas editha. Next base: position 11,842,550 of record JAUPFZ010000029.1, on the reverse strand, counting down.
TGGTCAATACTTACCCTTATCTTCATCCATCCCAATAACGCCATGTGAGGGAATTCGTTCACCGTCGCCACCTTACCACCGACCACCAATGGTACGGTGGCAGGTGTACATGATGATACGTTAACTTTCAACACGTCAGGTGACGGCAGCAACGGTATAGCCTGTATCTGCTTGTTGTCGAGTGCTTTGTATTTGTCACACACTGGAACATACAAGAAATGGAATTTAAATAGAATCCAATTTATGGAATGTTAGCCGCTTGAGTGTCCGGGCAATGACCTTTTAGTTTACCAACTGCACAAAACTGCCCAAAGCCTCTCACGTTTTGTTACATAATTTCTCACCGGTGATAATGATATAAGTTAATCAACCTGTAGTTGACATGTGCACTTCGCGTACTAATGCTCGTGTCGAAAAAAAGTTAACATGGCCATGGCATGGTGTCAAGTAATGGTCGCCATGGCTATATTAGCCATGGCGACCATTACTTGACACGGGCCCTTGCGGTTATTGCGGTTAGTTTGTAAACTATTGTCACCTAGTAGTTGACACGGGCAGAGTGGAGCGGTTAATCCTGATCCACTGTCTAGTTTTTAGAGGCGTTTAAATAATTATGGTAGAGGGTTCGATTCCCACTCGGGGCAGATATTTGTATTTGTACAAAATACATTATTTTCTGTTCTGAGTGTATGTCCTTGTAGGTCTCCCCTATTAGTGTCGTGCCTATTAGAGTACGTTAATCCGTCGGTCCCGGTTGTTATCATATACATATCATATCTTCTATATGGAGAATGGATTCAGCTCAGCCAGTTCAGTTCATATTACTACTTTCAAACATATTTATACAAAATGTTTGAATTACTAATTTACATTTTATTTATTTAACACATTCGCTGCCGGCCACTCGGATCCGAGTAGGGATAGGTGCATTAGCTAGGTGCCGTCCACTCGGATCCGATTATCTCGCACGTTCATTTTCCTTTTTGCCCGACTGCGACAGAAGGAGGGTTATGTTTTTCGAGTGTATGTATGTATGTATGTATGTATGTCCATTTCTTTGGCACGCCCTACAGCCCAAACGGCTGGACGCTTTTTGACATATGAGGTATCGTTGGATTTGTCTAAATTGTAGTAGTGACATAGGCTATATAAATTTTCAAAATGGCGCCCACAAATCGCGGAATGAGGGGGGGAGTTGAATTTTTTTTTCTTACTGTAGCAATATGGGTATCAAATGAAAGCTAGTAAATTGTTTTATTATTTTTAGTTTATAATAAGAGTATTTTACGCAGTCGGGTTTTTTGATTTTTTTTAATTAAGCTTACTTGTCTCTTTTCAAAATCTCAAATCAAAATTCTCATTTCTATTGCGCTCAATGTGCACATTGTAATGAGAATTTTTTTATCCACGGACGCCAAGTTTTAACTGGCCTAAGGAAAATGAACGTGCGAGATACTCGGATCCGAGTAGACGGCACCTAGCGCCCGACTCGGGTGGCTGGCAGCGAATGTGTTAATTTATATTACTATATGTTACATGATATCGGAGAAATCTTCTGCGTTATTTATTACGAGTACATTCACAATATATAAAAACATAAGTATAAAAGTTATAAAAGTTATTTTTATGTAAAAAGGTCCGTCTTTAATAATAAGACCAGATTAAAAAAAAAAGTATATATATATATATATATATATATATATATATATATATATATATATATATATATATATATATATATATATATATATATATATGTATCTGTGTGTGTATATACATAAACAAGAAATTATATAAGAAATAATTACTTCACATAGATAATTACCCTTGTGTGTGAAGTGTAGGTGTGAGTTAGTACTTAATTAATAAGCATCTTTTTTGTAACGAATCTTGAATACAAAAAGTTTACGAGTACAAAACTAGCATAATGAGATACTCGTAGCTGTACTAATATTACATATAAAGCAAGAGTGTTTGTTTGTCTAAATCCTGAGTTCCCAAAGTAATCCTGCCCGGCTAGCATGCGCGCACGACGAAATTTTGTCTACCCCTTTTCTCGTATTATTTCTCTATGTCTACAGTAGCTAACACGCGTGCACGTGATACTCTTCTCGCTACGTCGATAGAAGAGATAACATTAAGTTTTAGATATCTGTGGTATTTATCTCTGCGGGAGCTGACATGACATAGTAATTTTGTCGATTTTTGACGTGATTTTGACGTTAGAAGAAGAATATTATCGACGAGATAAAGTAATTAGAATTAATTTTCTTCGGAAGAGAATTTTTTTCTCTCGTAGTGCGCATGTTAGGTAATCGAGAAAATACTTGATTTAAACATATTATCTCTCTCTCTCTCGTCAAGAGATATCTCGGTACGCATGTTAGCCCGGCAGGTGGACCTCTAGGGGTTCACGGGAGACTCGACGGGGGTCGACGCTTAGTAGAAGTGTGCGATGTATATTGATATTTCGTAAATACTCAATGTATTCATTATAGCGATAAACACTTTTTTTTCTTCTGCAAATTGGGAATATAGTAGAAAGGGTCCACGGAACCAGCTAAATTTTAAAAGTGTTAATAGAGGTAGGTATACTTATAAGTTATATTCAATATAATAAAAAAAAGAAAACAGAAAATAACAAGTAAATAAACAGGTGATAAACCGCAAGACACGCTTAGTTTGATAAAATAATGGAAAAATTTGAATCTGTTACGCATATTAAACAAGATATAGTAACTGGACTTACAAACAACATTATCATATTAATAGCAACATAAATTTTCTATAACAGAAAGCTTATTACGATACGAAAATCATGGAAAAATCTACCTTATTTATAAATATATTAGATATAAAATAGAATGATTGATAAATTTAATTCATCAATTTTCAATTATTTCATTATATTAAAATTGTATGAATCATTTTATTATTACTATTTTTAACCGACTTCAAAAAGGTTCTCAATTCGACTTTTTTTTTGTATGTTTGTTACGCGATTATTCCGTCAATTATGAATCGATTTTAATGATTCTTTTTTTAATCAGTAGGTCATACTTTAGAGGAGGTCCCGTAGAAATTTTATCGGAATCAATTTAGCACTTTTTAAGGAAAAGAAAAAGCAAAAAAACATTTGTACATTTGGGTATAATCTTGAAGTCGGTTTCTATTTTTTAAGCCTTTAATTTTTAACGAGAAATATTTGTGTATATATTTGTAATCAGGTTTACGGAAACGGTTCTAAGATTTAAGAAGCAATCTAGCTCAGTGTTAGATTCGGTCGTTTCATGTCCATTGGTGACAATAAGCCTCATTCCCCTCAACCCCATTACCTCTGGAGGGTTTGGCAGTATTCGCCACGCTTGACGGGTTGGCGAGCGTAGTGTGTTGTGACAGGAGATACTGACGCTGCTGTCCATCACCATCCAGATTGGTGTACAATTGTTAACACTATTATGACCTTAGTCGCCTTTTACAACTCGGCAAGAAAGAGGTCGGTACTATTCTTCTGTACCGGTCACCGCACATCATATTCAATTTCATTGCAAATTAAATTATACATAATTTCAAATAAATTTATTTATAAGAGTGATTTTATTGTATTATTTTTAAACAATATTAGCCCCTGAACGTATAAGTATTATTTAATTATTTTATTTATGCTTTATTGTACATCACAAATACATTATTAAATATAGCTTAAAGATACTTCTTGTGTAGTACAACGAACGGACTTATGGCTATAATCTGTCCAATTTGATCTAAAATTCCAAGATTTCGACTTAATTCCTTGCAAATAATCAATCTTGGAGTCATAGATACTATTTTTATTTCCTTTTTTTTTAATTAATTTTACAGAAACAATACTTAGATGAAGTCAATTTATTTTTATCATATAATCGATTTATCGATCGATATATTTCAAGAATTGTTTTATACTCTGTGGTTGTTTGTTATGTACACGGCACTTCACTACCCGTCTATAAAGTATGACATTACTGTAGTACGTTATTCCGAAAAAAAACAGTAATTTATAGACTTAATCTGTCAAAAAGAAAATAAACGGTTGGACAAGGTATAATTATCCATTTCTTCCAGACAACCCAAATAGGAAATGAAAATATTCACCGGGTAGATGGTGTAGTTATATTATAATAAACTTACATACAAATGACTACATTTTAATACTTAGATATACAAAATACATAAATTAAAAAAAATATATCCCTATTACAAACTAATAAATATTAATTAAATAAATTATAATAATATATAAAAATTAAATAAATTATAAAATAAAAACATTATTTTATCCTATTAATATTATAAATGCGAAAGTTTGGATGTTTGTTACTCTTTCATGCAAAACTACTGAACGTATTTAGATGAAACTTTACATTAATATAGCTTATACATCAGAATCAATCATCAAAACATATAGGCTATAATTTATAAAGATTTTGTGTAATTTGACCATAATATAACAAAGTTTAAAAAATGTCACGCGGAAACAGGTAAGTGACTCGTATATCATGGCGCTTACGACCTTCTTTTCGCGAGAATTCACTAAGGTGTCTGGGCAATATTACTGTGCATTCTGCGAGAGTGGAGGATTGTTTTATTTTTATTTTTTTGAGAGTCTTTGTTACCGAGCTGTTGTAAAAATTTGATACGGATATTCTGAAGTCTGGGGAATGACATAGGCTACTTTTAGGCGATAGAACCACGCGGGCAAAGCCGCGGGCGGAAGCTGGTATTACATATAGTTGTTTATGGCTACTTTTTCATCGTAAGACGAGAAGTTTGTCAAGGTCTTGTATAATATATCTTATGAATCACATTATATTGATGGCGACAAAACATAATGTCAACTTAAAAAAATACATTTTAATACAGAAAATAAATATTGATTAATTTTAAATAAATTTAAATAAATTTGTTTTGTTTTATAATCAACCTTAAAATTATTTTTTACTGCATATCTTTGATTACTGAAACCGAAACACAGCTTATTCTTTAAACATGAATAAGTGGAATTCGCATTAATTACGTGAGTGAATCTATATTCACTACATATCAGTAAATTTAAATAACAAGTTAGTGAATACTCACTAATACACATACAAATATTCAATGATCAAATCAGTGGAGTCTGATATTCACTATTCATACCTTGAATAGTTACTAAGTCTGCGTTCCACGATTCTCACATTGATAAAAAGTTAATAGTCACTTAAATTTTGTGAATTCCTCCGATTCATGTATAGACAGTAGTACACTGTTTTCACACTAATAAATTAATTAAAAAAATCAAAAAACCCGACTGCGTAAAATACTCTTATTATAAACTAAAAAGAATAAAACAATTTACTAGCTTTCATTTGATACCCATATTGCTACAATAAGAAAAAAAAATTCAACTCCCCCCCCTCATTCCGCCATTTTCGGTCGCCATTTTGAAAATTTATATAGCCTATGTCACTACTATAATTTAGACAAATCCAACGACACCTCATATGTCAAAAACCGTCCAGCCGTTTGGGCTGTAGGGCGTGCCAAAGAATACACACATACATACACTCGAAAAACATAACCCTCTTTCTGTTGCAGTCGGGTAAAAATAATCTTTAGTTTAAATTGTTATCAATTTATTATTATCATTTTGAAATATTATTCTGTAATATTTATTCTGTCATCTAAAAGAACTGGTTTGTCAACAACTGGCTAGCAAAACGTTTCTGAATCAATCAGCAATTCATGTTAAAACTGGATTTTTATTACATATTTCTAAGATTCGTTTTTAGGGTTCCGTAGCCAAGTAACAAAAAAACGGAACCCTTATGGATTCGTCATGTCTGTCTGTCTGTCTGTCCCTCCGTATGTCACAGCCACTTTTTTCCAGGGCCACTGCCAACTGCGCCACGGGTCAGGCTTAATACGGCTTCACTAACGTAATTAATGAAAATTTCACATTAATTATATATTATAATTAATAATTAAATAATTTAATGTAAAATGTCGATTCAAAATTATTTTGACTTCAGTATAGTGACTCAATCTTCTGGCAAAGGAAATTATATCATAACAATTTCGAATCCTAGTAAGCCAGTTTTTAAAGCATTAATAAAATCTTAATTAAACTGGTAAATTGGTGCAGTTGGTAGCGACCCTGATTTCTACTCCAGGGTTGTTTGATTGCCACTCCGAATGCGGGTATATCAGTCGTATATCAGTATGTATTTCAGTTGGTTACTTAAAACACAGGCATTATATGCCTGCCTTAGGAACAGATAGCCGTGTGTTTATGTTTAAAAAATATACTAATTAGTAATCAATTTATAAGAAAAAATCAAATATACTCACTTCTTTCAGCCAATTCCACGTATCTTTTCTTTTCAACACTACTCATAAAGTCTTCATTGGGTCCAATAATAAGTTCTGGACTAACTGTTATATCATCTTGTGACGGTTTTATACCAATTGGTCGTTGCGTTGGTGGTCTATTCGTAAGTGGTGGTCCATTAACAATGGCTGGCTTGACTCCTGGACGGATCGTGAAAGGGTATTCTGTTTGATGTATATTATAGTTTTTTGATTCGTAATCTTGATAACGACGCGTCGTTTCATAACTGATTATGGTATTTCTTCTACCATCGTCAAATATTATTCTATCATCGTTTTCTATTCTCCTGTTATCAGTTCCTTCTCTGGGTTTAGCTCTATCTTTTGAGGTTTTGTTCTGTTCTGTCCTTTCCCTCGAATTTATATTATAATTTAGACTAGATGTACTCGTTTGTTTTGTTGTTTTTCTAATTGGTTTCACGGTCGTGGGACGAACATTGTCAATATGAAAATTTTGTTTCTGTTTCTCTTTATAAATATCCTTATATATATCTTCGATGTATGATAGTCTTGGATTGTCGGTGGTTTTGGTGACCTTTTCGGTTCTCGGTCTTTTCGTTGTGATATCGTATTGGTAGCGAGGTGTCGAATGTACTAATGGTTGAAATGCCGAGAAGAAATCTACAAATGAAAAGTTAAAATTATTTCAACTAGGAATATAAAAGATTGATTGGTTTAAATACTATTTTATGTAAAAAACTTCTAAAAGAGATCTGTTATAAGAAAGGATTTGATGTGAGTGGTCACAGTTACTTATAGACACAATATTTAGTATTCAGTTAATTTCTGTTCTTAAAGGCACCTGAATCCTCGAAGTGTAAAGATCTCCATGTTACTGGGCTATGGGAAAAACTTGGAAGAGATAGCTAGACGGAAATTAGGACTTACATATTGACGCTATAAGCGTCAATATGTAAGTATGAAATCTATTCCCGCAGCGAATGGAGTGATGGTATGATATGTATGTATGTAATATGCAAGGAATTTATATCATAACTGGAAGGCTCACTTCATAAAATTGTATATTCAAATATGCACCTTGAAATAACTGCCATAAGGTTGACATTTGTTTCCAACATGTCAACTGACAAAATCGTTCCAAGCATTTCGTTGACTACTGGTATTTTTAACCGACTTCAAAAAAAGGAGGAGGTTCTCAATTCGTCTGTATTTTTTTTTTTTTTTTTTTTTTTTTTTTTTATGTGTGTTACCTCATAACTTGTTACTGGGTGTACCGATTTTAATGATTCTTTTTATATTCAAAAGCTAGTGCTCGTCATGTGGTCCCATTTAAATTTGAGCGAGATGTGACTAGTAGTTTTTGAGTAATCCTTAATAATGCGTATATTTGTTCCTGATACCGCGCGTCGCTGCGCGGTTCGCGTTGCACACTATCGTTCCTTGAGGCTTAATTTGTTTCGGAAGATTATCACGTGTTATGTTTTTTATGTTTACTACGAGTTAAACTATACAATATTATATTTTGTTTCTCAGATTACGACTCAGGTGTAGAGTTATGTTGCGCTGAACTTTGAGATAGCACGTTTCAAAGCGCGTCCTGTATTTAAAAGATCGTATCTCAAAAATAGTTATACGGCAAAGTGTAAAGGAATAACTTTTCATCGGTGATTAACTAGACTAACTGTTTACTAACTGTTACTAATTGTTTTAAAATTTTTAATTTGTCAAAATATTTAACGGACACCATTTTGCGTCATTTGTCATAGACTAAAATCTTAAATGTGACATTGTGTGTGTAACAAGTGTACCTAAGTATTAGTCTTTTAGCAGCGGAATCTTTTATGATGTAATCTCAGGAAAGTAATGACAGTTAGAATCTTGGGTGGCATTGGAATGAAATAAATAAACAACTTAAATTAAATAAATAATTTAACTTCAATGTTTATAACATAATATATAATATCTAATACCTAATGAAAGGCAGAAAGGAAGGCACGTTATGACTTATGCCGTTGGTCTCATTACGTTTGCTTAATGTAATTCAATAGGCAGAATATAAACAATATACGGCGTAATTATGTCGCATTCTATGCCTCTCATACTCGGCCGCCTCACTCCGCGCGCACCGCACTGAGTACTGACGCACATGTTTAACAGATTTTGTTCGGGTTTTGTGTTTTGTTCTATAGTTCACTAGTTCTTTTTTTTTACGTCAAAGGAATGTGACAATGCCCAATTTTTTATTCATAAAGGGATGCCACTCGGACGCAGGTAATAACGATATTAATTTAAGTTGTATAACATATTATAAAATATGCTAAACATAATGCAAAATATTTTAAGGATGTATTTTTAATATCCTCTTTTATAACATACAATATATTATATTATGTTATACAACTTAAATTAATATCGTTATTACCTGCGTCCGAGTGGCATCCCTTTATCGTTAACAAATTGGGCATTGTCAATTTTTCGAGGGTGGTACCTGTAGCTTGTGAACTGTAACCGCCCAGCTTTATATAAATAAATCAGTTATCGAACTACAGATTCACTAAAAATCAAGAAATAAAACAAAATTTTAACAAAAAACAACAACCGACTTCAAAGCAAAAAAAAAGAACGGTAAAACAAAAATGCACTAAAAAGTAAAAAAATAATTACGTATTCTTTTGTCTGTAATCAAATTATTACGATAATATAATGTACAATTATTGTTGTTATTGGAGTCGGTTTCAGCCAAGGAAATAAGGAAAAGAGTGCGTAATAGTGTAGGTACATCTATTGTAATGTTAAACTACGTTGGCTGACACCGACTCCGAAAACAACAATAATTATACATTATATTATCGTAATAATTTGATTACAGACAAAAGAATACGTAATTATTTTTTTACTTTTTAGTGCATTTTTGTTTTACCGTTCTTTTTTTTTGCTTTGAAGTCGGTTGTTGTTTTTTGTTAAAATTTTGTTTTATGTCTCTTTCTTAAGAGTTGCCTTGAATCCATGGTAGAAAGAGATACAATCCCTCTCTTAGGAACGTTTTTGAGTGCACGTGCGTTCCAGTTTGTATATAAATTCCTTGGTAATATGTCGTACTTACCATAAAATTGGCTCCTCACGTCAGTGACAAGTATGATGAGAAAGATAGCGTAGCTAATCCGAAGCATTTTGTCATTTTATGTATCTGTAAAGAAAATTATATTTATTGTATATTGATACATAATAGATTCTTAATTAATCTTGATACTCGATTCTATCTGTGTGTCAAACTTATATAGTTTGGATGTTGCAGGAGGAGAAGTCTTTAATATATAGGTAATATAATTTAAAACAATAATAATAATTAAATAACTGTATGAAAATACCAAGTTATTTTTATTAATTATACTCGCACAACAAAGCAATAGAAGCAAGTGTCGATTGGACGACGACTGCCGCGTAACTGACACACAGTTCAAAACTACATTTTGACAAGAACACGCACACAGTGCCGTGTGTTGTATGTTGGAGTAAGAACTATTTACACTCATAAAAAAATTGTAACAAGTACACTCTTGTACATTGAAGCTTGTATTCTGAGATTTTTTTTTGAGAGTACTTTATAATCGATGCTGAAGCCAAAATGGCATTTTTTGCCTACCTCCGCCGAAAGTTCGATTTTCGTCCATGTGAAGCGGGACAAAAGTGACACTTTTTTCCCCGCTTTCCGCCGACAAAACCCCGATCTTTCGGCGTAGGTAGAAAAAGAAGTATGTGTAACACGGGACGAAAGTACTACATCATGCGGGACAGATAGTACTCTCGTCCCTTGTGACACAATATACTATTTTCGTTTTTGTCTATCACTATCTATCACGCCAAAACTACTGAATGAATTTGAACGAAACTTGGTATGATTAGAGTTCATACTATATCTTTTACCGGAAATTCTGTAAGATTTCCTAGAGAGAAGGAATAAAAGCCATAATGTGTGATCGCAAACGACGTTGCAAGTACCTTTTTTTTGACGCTGTGAAATGCGTTTACGCATCCCGCCACCCGCAGGCGACGGGTATGTGGGACTCGCTGACTGCGAAGTCAGAATACCCACTAAAACACAGTGATGCCCTCGTCGTCGTACAAGGACGCCACGGGATCGCTGGCGCATGCCACCGTGACGCCCCGAGACGTTGCAAGTACCTACATATATATAACCTAGTACCTAAGTATATAGTTAACGAGTGTTAAGAATTATCAGTCTAATTTTAAACATTTCCTTTACTTTAAATAGCTTAAATAGGTTTTTTGAGTCATCTCAGACTCGTTTCAAGTTTAACGGTTAGGAACGGAATCGTTTTCTGAATATGGGAACTGGCAGGACTATTACGTAATTTGCGAAATCGCTGTGTTGGACTTTCAATACTAGCTGAGTCTCAATTAATATTGAAATTCGCCTCCTCAGCGATTTCTTGTGATCACGCAAGTTACGTAATAGACCCACGGGTTTATATAAAATCAACCACAAAACCACGATCTTAAAAACATTGTACGACATAGACTTGTTTAACATGAGTGTAGCCGCCTTAAAGCGCAAAGTAAGCCTAAATTTTTTTCAAGGAAATCCCTTGAAAAACTATAGGTACATTTTAACTTAACTCTTGCACTCCTATATTATACTCATATATTATTATGTTATATATATATGAAAATATTGTTTATATTAATCATGCATGTCACTTCTTTACCGTGCTATGTGTATTATTCAGATTTTTTCTTATTATTCTTATAATTATATTCTTAATATTAGTTTTTTTTAAAGAAATAAAATTGGCCTTGTGTATTCACAATTTTTTTTAAAATCTTATTATACTTGTAATTAGTTCCAAGTTATTTTAAAGAAATAAAATAAAAATAAATAATGAAAAATGTCCAAAACGGCGGCGACCACGTCATTAAACGCTTAAAAGAAAACGAGATTGTCAGCCGACCTTTGATACAGCCTTGCGATTGAAATGTTTATGCAGTTCGATGCCTTTTTCCGGTATAATTATAGCCTAGTTACAGACGAACAAGATATATTCTTTGTTTATCTATACTTAATATTATAAAGCTGAAGAGTTTGTTTGTTTGTTTGAACGGGCTAATCTCAGGAACTACTGGTTTGAATTGAAAAATTCTTTATTGTGTTGGATAGCCCATTTACCGAGGAAGGCTATAGGCTATATAATATCACGCTACGACCAATAGGGGCTGAGCAATAATAAGAAATGTTACAAAACGGGAAAATATAATCTTTTTTGAGAGCTTTCGTTGCGTCCTTAATTATTTCTCTTCTCAAGATATTTTTTAAATATAGTTCCACTTTTAAAGTACAACACCACTCTCTCACTCTGAGGATTTTCGAATAATAAAAAATTTCAATAATACGTTGAACGACAAAGGAATCAAACCTGAGACCCCTTGCTCGCGACCACGCGACCAACGAGGCGGAACTCTCCGAGTAATTGTTTAAAAATATTTAAGTACGTTTTTCCCTCAAATTAACGCTGGTGAAACCGCGGGACACAGCTAGTGCTACTATATATTTACAGGCTTACATGCGCCTATACCTTTTTTATTTCATATATTCGATTTTTACATAGACAGGCGTTTTTACCCAGCTTATTTGAACTAATAAGTACTTAGAAACTACACTTAGTATCTCTAGTCCCTGAGACGAGAGTCCAAACTGACCGCTTATATTCTAATATATATAATTTTTTTTTTTATGCTACATACTTTTGTACAATCGAAATATTTAAACGAAGGTATTATTTAGGTAACTGGACCACGTCTGGGTTAAATTTGATGGTCCAATCAAGAGCAATTTAACTGTAAAATCTTATAAATTGTGGTTTGAATAAGGTTTATCATTTTAAGATACAGTTACAAGTGCAGACAGTGGAAAAATTTTAATATATAAAAGTGAAAGGTTCATTGTTTCATTTTCGTTCATTCGTTCATTCACAAAATTTTGAAAAATACTAGACTTAGGGCCAGTTTCACCACTTGCTATTAAGTTCCGGATAACCTAGCTGGCACTTTTTTTGACAGATAACCCACACAATTACCTGTCAAAAAAGTGCCAGTTAGGTTAGCCAGAACTTAGCAGCAAGTGGTGAAACTGGGTCTTAGTCTGCTGGTTAACCATTATATATATATATATATATATATATATATATATATATATATACGTTTATATATATATATATATATATATATATATATATATATATATATATATATATATAAACGTCTTGCACTAAACAGACCCCACCCGTTGAATATAAATCCTTTGTCGGAGATTCGGAAACAATCACAATAAAAATGTGTATAATCATTGTGCAATTATCATACACATATGTATGTACGAAGACCGAACCCGCGACTGCTAGCGCATCATTCAGTCGCTGTAATCACTGCGATAACACGTCCTCAATACTTTCCGACTGTACATATAATTTGAAGTAACAGAAACTTGAACCTAATTTTTTTTATTATCTTTTTTGTTAACCGAGTTTTTAAAAGGAGGACGCGCTAGATACAGACAATTGTTTATGTGTTATAATGTATATTTGAGGTCTGTTAACCGTATTTTGATTAATTTGTTTTTTAATATTTAGATCTTTCTTGAATATTCTATTGAATCATACTAAAAATTATAAACAACTTTGAATCAGTTAAATTTTAATTAATTACGTTAATGAAGCTGTATTCACTACATAATCAGTGAATTTCAATAACATGTTAGTGAATACTCTCTAATACACATACACATATGTAGTGATCAAATCAATTGACTCTGATATTTACATATTCATACATAAGTCTGCGTGATACGATTCTCACACTCATAAAAAGTTCATCAATTAAAATTAGTGAAATTCCACTGATTCATGAATATACAAGTGATACCTATGTCATTTGTGTGTTTATTCCAAGGAATTTATATACAAACTGGAATGCTCACGTGCACTCAAAAAACGTTCCTACGGCCGGGATTGCATCTCTTTCTACCATGGATTCAAGGCAACTCTCGTAAGAAAGAGACAAAATACCAGTTGTCAACGAAATGCTCGGAACGATTTTTCAGTTTACATGTTATAAGCCAATGTCAACCTTATGTCAAATACTTCAAGGTGCATATTTGAATATAAAATTTTATTAAGTGAGCGTTCCAGTTATGTTTTAAATTCCTTGGTTTATTCTCTTATCACAGTTTTTATCTGTCAGCGATGTATCTCTAGTGGGTGGCATCCTTTAAAATAATATGTCAGGATGTCATTTAATAATAATTTATAATAAACTAATTATTTAAAATAGAATTTCTTTGTTTGAATACATTTAAAAAATATATAATTTCTTTTGCGTAGTCAGGAATAGTAGGGCCATTGGGGACAGGGTACCTTAACTCATTGTTACTTGTCATATGGGGGATTTGCTAATACTCGCCACGCTTGGCGGGCGTGTTGGCGAACGCAGCGTGTTGTGTCAGGATATGGTGACGCTAACTCGGTGCAACACACGTTCGAGTTGTGCCCGGCCTGGGCTGAGTAGCGCCGGGATCTCGCTGCAGTCATTGGAGAGGACCTGTCGCTTCCGGCCGTTGCGCGAGCGATGTTCGGCGGTGATAGGACCTGGATCGCGGTCGCCCTCTTCTGCGAGGACGTCACATGCGCCTGATGCCATCCTAGCCGAGGCTGAGGACGGTAGGGTCGGGGATTGCCCACCGTTCGCCGAAACAGCCTACCGTGAAGGTGCAATTCCCAAGTGCGCGGGGCGTCGCACAGAAGAGATTGCCCGATCGGGCTGCAGCCTTCGGGCCACGGAGCAACGTACGTGGTACCCGTGGTCCACTTTGTGTCCTTACAATGATGAGGGCGCACGGCGGGTTATTTTAGTGGGTGAGGGCCCCACACTATCACGTTGTCTCCCCGAGTCCGGGATGTGCGTTCAAGTACATTTTTTCCCGCTATAACAAAAAAAAAGGATATGGTGACGCTGCTGCCCATCACCACACTGGTCGTTGCACAGTTGTTCGAACCACTATGACCTTAGTCACCTTTTACGACACCTCGGCAACAAAGAGGTCGGGACTATTCTTATCTGCCGGTCACCACAAACCGGTCGCTCTGGAGGTCGATGGGGGAGGCCTACGTACAACAGTGGACATCCAAGGTTTGATATAATGATGATGATGATATTTTTTTTGACGTGATAACGTCTAGTAAATTGATGAAAGTTATCGGGTTTTTTTTTTCAAAAATGACGCCATTTTGTCACGTGTCGCGAGCGAGCGAGAGCGCAGAACAAGCGATAGAGAGGCACGATCAGTTCGACTTATAACGCATATCTCTTACACTCTATCGGACCGCGTTCGAGTACATAAATTCTACATCTATGTTTTCTTATGACGTTATCACGTAAACATTATCGTCCGTAAACCGACTTTATAGACAACCATTTTTTTAAATTTAATTTTATATTATTACATCCAATATCATAAAATAATATCAACCTGTCTAGGTTTAGACATTCGCGCTTTTCAATCTTGTCATGACCATGGAATGGACCATGTAACTGCTCTATATATTTATTATCAATAATGGTCTACATTTCGATTTCTACATTAAGGGTTTGTTTCACGAATCGATCATAAATTTTATCATACAGATAAGTTACTGATAAGCTATATCAGTAGAAGGTAAAACAGGACCTTAGGACCTTTGTCAGCTCAACTAATAAACTACAACTTTTGGGTTCACAGGTTGCGGATGAAAATATCTGACGGATAAAGAGAAGTTTCATGGTGAAAATGAAAAATATACCATAATCTTTTATTTGTTTGATACCGTTATACGTCTGATAGCTTTATCAGCAACCGGTGTAACAGGCCCTGTGTCCCTTAATTTAAATATTCGCACTCAAACGCCATTTTTAACTAGGGATGATCGATAACATCGATGTCAACATCGAATCAAAAGTATCGATGTACGATATATATACATATGTAGATTGAAAAACATCGATGTATCTAAAACATCGATGTTTTTGGTAACAAACAAACAAGTCTTATTTTCTTATGAAATGTGTTTTTATTTATAAAAATATTTGAAAAATAAGGAAAAAAAATAGCAGTCCAAGTGTCGTTTAAGCACACTTTGTAAAAAAAAATGTACGCTAGATGGCGCTCTAAAGAATTATTGACTTTTATTCTTTTTACATCGATGTGCCGATGCTATCGAAGTCAAAACATCGATGGTTATGAAACATCGATAAATATCGATCACCCCTATTTTTAACTGTGGACAGGCGTCTATGTGGCGCCTTCGTTTCCGGTTCCGACGAACGCATAATTTTATCAAGATTCTCGTTAAAAATATAAATTAACCTAATATAGTACATACACTGCACCAGAACAGTTGTTTACATAAAATACATAAGAATGTTATATACTACAAACGAGTTATATATGTAGCACGTGTATATATAATTGCTTTATAATTAGAACATAGAATTATTAAATATAATTATGTTTATTATTAATAAAATACAACATACTATCTGCTCTATATATCTATTATTTATATAAAATCGTTAAACTGTAAAGTTTTTTTATGATTATTATTCGGATAATTATTCGGACACCCACCACCTCAATCCCCCGGGATCATGGACGCTGTAAAGGGTCAGAAACGTCGGGAAATAATTTAAAATATTGTTAACTGTTAAGTTTTAAATAAACGCGATAAAATCCGTTGTATACTTTTAATTAAATGACTTATTAATTATTAACTAAATCGTCATCTGTCAAGGTCACACACACTAATTTTTTGCTGATATATAACTCTGAAACTTGTGTCAGGTTCTAACCTGCGGATTAAAACGAAACACGCTAGTTCTTGTGTAAGACCTCCACTAATACAAGAGCGAAAACCGCATCGAATTTCATTCAGTAGTTTTTGCTCTATATATATATATTGTTTATGAATTACTCCATTTAGATCTAGTCTCTCATTCTTATTATCTGCCCTCAAACGGCGTCTTTCGGGTCTGTGGAGAACTGGAGATAAAGGGAAAAGCACTCTCTCTGGTTCCGGCTCGGGTCTGACGTCCATGCTTATCGAGTGTCCTGTTTCTCCTTATATACAGAATGACTGGTAAATTACTATCAATATTTAAGGAGAATACTCGGTACATGATTCTCATTCGAATTATGTAAAAATATAACATAAATATTAATAAACTTTTAAGTAAAGTTACTCATCAATTATCTAATTATGTACGCGTCGTCTGAACACCCTAGCAGCTAGCTGCACTTTCGACACAAAACAGGTAGTTTACCTACGTCCAAACGCCGCCACGTGTTAACAGGGTAGCAGGATAAACAAGCATGATCCAGTTCCCCTTAATACTTTAATCTTGGCTTAGGATAGGCAAAAATACTAAGATATTTTACTCGTTTAAGCAACAAACTTGTTGACTAGGTAAGTGATGTGAACTTTGGCAATTTTTAGATGTGAACAAGCGACACATTACAACACCTGTGCACGTGCTGTCGGCATGACTGGAAAAGTGTCAACGCTTCATTTATTTGAATTGAAATTTATGAAAATTTGGTCAAAAATTAAGTACCTATTTTTTTTACATAATTCGAATGAGAATCATGTACTGAGTATTCTCCTTAAGTATTGATGGTAATTTACCAGTCATTCTGTATATTTAACATAATATTGAATATAGTACACTCTCTAAACATGAATCAGTGAATTACGTTAGTGAAGCTATATTCAATACATATCAGCGAATTTCAATAACAAGTTAGTGAATACATACCCATATTCACATATTCATAAATTGAATTGTCACTAATTCTACATGGTACGGTTCCCACAGTGATAAAAATTGAATAGTCACTTAAAATTATTGAAATTCCACTGATTAAGTTTAGAGTGTACATGTGTAGTGAGTCTACATGTAATTGCTTCATAATTTTATTAGAACATATTATTATTAATAATGGCATAATAACGACATACTAAATAATATAATAATAAATAAATAAATATTAACCAACAATCACACCACGTTAACCTAACCCCGTGCTAAGTTCGTAAGAACTTGTGTTACAGGTACTAGGAACGGAAATAAATTTAAGAAATTTATATAAATACATATATACATAAATACACATCCATGACCAGGTGCAGACATCTATATTCGTCATACAAATTATCTGCACCTGGCGGGATTCGAAATCGCGACCGCTGCGTAAAGTTTCCAGTTGCCTGACCACTCGACCAGTAGGCCGTCAAACTCCCGTCAATTTTCCGACGTTTCGGACATTAAATGAGTACAATTAGCGTAAATATAAGAGAACAGTATAAATAAGTCATGATAGAATTTAATAAAATAGAATAGATAATATACCAACAGTAATATATAAGTACACTTATTTATATAGAGTATTATACATAATAAATCAACATCATTATCATATCAGCCGGTGGATGTCCACTGTTAAACGTAGTCCCCCCATCGACCTCCAGACCGACCGGTTCAAAGCAGCTTCCATCCAATGGCTTCCGGCGACTTTCCTCAAGTCGTCCGTCCATCTTGCGGACGGCCGTCCGACGCTGCGCTTATCGGTACGTGGTCTCCACTAGAGAAGCCTTTCTGCTCCATCGGCCGTCAGTTCTTCGAGCTATGTGCCCTGCCCACTGCCACTTCAGCTTGCAAATCCGTTGGTCTATGTCGGCAACCTTCGTTCGTCTGCGGATCTCATCATTTCTGATTCGATCTCGCAGAGAAATACCAAGCATAGCCCTCTCCATTGCACGCTGTGCGACTTGGAGCTTGTTTAAAAGGCCCATAGTCAGAGACCACGTCTTAGATCTGTATCTCATCACTGGTAACACACATTGGTCGAAGACTTTCGACTTCAGGCACTGAGGTATGTCAGATGAAAAGACGTTTTTCAATTCAGAGTATTGGCAACCCCCCCCCCCCCCCCCCATTATTATTAAAGAAGTATAACTTCAAAAAATAATTTCACGTGAACGAACTCGCGGGCAATAGCCAGTTTAACATAAAGGCATGCATTATCCAAATTACTATGCATAAGAAGTTTTATTTACAAACTATCAATTTCTAGTAAGAATGTATGTGCGTTTGTAACATAATTACATCTTTACATGGAAGTAATTCAAGGTCGATGAATCAACTCTGTCCCGAGTGTATAAATATAACTATGGAAATAATTTATGACAGGGTCGGACTTGAGGGATACGGGGCTGTACCCCGGATCCTCCGGGAGGGAACTCGACCAATAGAGATTTCAAAGAAATATTTCCAAAATCGACAACGGTTCTGGTGTTGTGGTGCGAGTAATCGCCTTAACGCCAGCGGTCGCAGGTTCGATTTTCACTCGGGGCAGATATTTGTTTCTAGTCTGGGTGTAGGTATGCCTTTGTGTGTCTCCCTACCAGCCTCAGAGAGCACGGAAAGCTGCCACCTAATACGATCGTTGCTCATGATAGAGAAATCAACCGCCAACCCACAGTGGTGCAGCGTGGTGGATTAAGCTCCAACCTTTCTCCTGAATAGAGAAGAGACCTTTGTCCAGCAGTGGGACGTTTATAGGCTGATTCAACTTAGTTCAAATATCTCTCATGTTTAGACATCGGCGGGTTATAATATTGTAATATATGTACTTATCAGTGGAGTTTTCATTAATAACGTTAGTGACGCTGTATTCATTATATATCAGTGAATTTCAATAACAAGTCAATGAATATTCACTAATACACATATAAATATTCAATGATCGAATCAGCGGACTCTGATATTTAGATATTCATATAATGAATGATCACTAATTCTGGGTGTTACGATTTTAACATTGATAAAAGTGAATAGTCACTTAAAATTATTGAAATTCTACTGATTCATGTTTAGAGAGAATGGATTGAGTATTTCCTTTTTCATCTTGAAACAAGAAATTATAAATACGAAGGAATATATAATATACATATATATGTTTCTTGTCAGACTGGTTTTATAAATACCACAAGCACAGACTTTATATTAATAACCTATACCGTTCATATGTGGCGTAGTTTATACTCGATTAAGATATTGTAATTAATTAATTACATATAACGGATTTGCAAGCTGAAGTGGCAGTGGGCGGCAGATAGCTCGTAGAAATGACGGCCGACGGAGCAGTAAGGTTCTCGTTATAAATTACGTAAGACAATTTTGGCGATTTTTTGAACCCTACTCCCCCCTTGGTGAGGTGTCGTGAGATTTTGCTTGACCCTCTCCCCCCTACCCTAATCTCGCGTGAGATTTTTGCGTATTAGTAAGAAGTGTGCAAGATGTGCACATGAAAAAAAAAACATCAACGCGGCCCCCTTACCGATGTTTCCAGCTCCAGGCTATAATTATGTATTCATAAAAAAAAGGTCATCGACACCGGTACATGAAAACTATTTTACATTTTTAATGAAGGAAAAAAAATATCGTGAAACTCCCCCCTCCCCTAAAAGCCTCACGTAATTTATGGACGGCCCCGTACCGGCAAGCGCAGCGTCGGACAGCCGTTCACGAGATGGACAGACGACTTGAAGAGAGTCGCCGGAAGCCGTTGAATGGAGGCTGCTTTGAACCAGTCGCTCTGGAGGTCGTACCGGCAAGCGCAGCGTCGGACAGCCGTTCACGAGATGGACAGACGATTTGAAGAGAGTCGCCGGAAGCCGTTGAATGGAGGCTGCTTTGAACCAGTCGCTCTAGAGGTCGTACCGGCAAGCGCAGCGTCGGACAGCCGTTCACGAGATGGACAGACGACTCGAAGAGAGTCGCCGGAAGCCGTTGAATGGAGGGTTCTTTGAACCACTCGCTCTGGAGGTCGATGGTGGAGGCCTATGTTCAGCAGTGGATATCCAATGGCTGATATGATGATGATGATGATGATGAATTAATAAATTTGTAGTGGAATCCTGATTACTGTTCTGGTGTATTAATGAAAATCGTTTAATGTCGACAGTCGTGGGTTCGTTATCTTGGAGAAGATATTTGCTTTTGTTGTTAGTCCTGGTTGTTAACGAAAAATAGTTGGTAACGATCGTTAGTATTGTCAAGGAAATTATCCACCAACCTGTAATAGATAGGTATGATGAATTAAACTTCAACTCTAGACAACTTTTAGTTACTAAATAGTTCAGTTAATTTCTGTTATGTTTTGTTAGCTACTAAAGTTCTTTATTAAACATGTATTTTTATACTAGTACGCTAATCCTATTAACATTAAAAATGCAAAAGTTTGTTTAGATGTTTGTTATTCTTTCACGCAAAAAACTTCTTTCTTTCTTTCAAATAACACATAGGCTACAATTTATAAAGATTTTGGGTAATTTGGCCATAATCCCTACTAATATATAAATGTAACTCTGTCTGTCTGTTACGCTTTCACGCCTAAAACACTGATTTGATGAAATTTGATATGAAGATAGAACTGATCTTGAGAAAGGACATAGGATACTTTTTATTGCCTGCCGGCTGGTCGAGTGGTCAGGCAACTGGACACTTTACGCAGCGGTCGCGGGTTCGAATCCCGCCAGGTGCAGATAATCTGTATGACGAATATAGATATCTGCACCGGGTCATGGATGTGTATTTATTTATGTATTTATATCTTAACTTTATTTCCGTTCCTAGTACCCGTAACACAAGTTCTTACGAACTTACCACGGGGCTAGGTTAACGTGGTGTGATTGTTGGTTAATATTTATTTATTAATATATTTATATTATAAATGCAAAAGTTTGTTTTGGATATTTGTTATTCTTTCACGCAAAAATGACTGATTACTGAAAACTGATTTAGATAAAACTTATTCATGGCTTATACATCAGAATAACACATAGGCTACAATTTATAAAGATTTTGGCTAATTTTGGCCACTAATACATAAATGCGAAAGTAACTCTGTCTGTCTGTTACGCTTTCACGCCTAAAACACTGAACCGATTTTTAAGAAATTTGGTATGAAGATAGAACTGAACTTGAGAAAGGACATAGGAAACTTTTTATCGCGAAAATAAGGGTAGAAGGGGTTGAAATAGGGGCCCAAAAGTTTGTATGGAAGTTCCTTATTGTTAAACATAAAATCATGTAAGATTGTTCAATTGTTTAAGACAAAGACAAAAAAGCGTGCACGGGGAAAGGGGGTGGGCTATCGGGCGGAAAGCGGGGCGCGGAGCGGCGGCGGCGGCGGCGCGCTTACCATGTCGCGCGATATACCCGAATTCCACGCGGGCGAAGCCGCGGTCGGAAATCTAGTATAACATAGTTTAAAAACTATTACGCGAAGAGAACACACTACAGAAAAGTCCGTGACGGCATTTGTCTATCTTTCAAGGATAACTTACTATACCGATTCTAGCTTAGCAATATAGATTATACTTAAGAAAATTAAATTAACTTAATTTAATTAACTATAACGAAATATGATAGCCGGAAGTGCGAAGGCTATCACGCACTTCCGTTGTTAAGATGATCATTATAACGACTTATTATACCTTCAAGATAAACCTCAAAAGGTGAGCCTAAAGGTTAATAAAAGGGCATGAACTTGATTCTTAAAGTTAATTAATTGAGGAAAAAAATTTAATTAAATAAACAAATGCATAATAACATCATATAAATTATTTTATTTATTTAAATATCTACGGACTCTTAATTGCTCGTAACCTTTTTATACATTATGCAAATGATTTATATCAGATTACAGATCCTCCATGGACCATGCTCCATTCTTTAATATCCCTCTAAACATGAATCACTGAAATTTTCATTAATTACGTTAGTGAATCTATATTCATTACATATCAGTGAATTTCAATGATAAGTTAGTGAATACTCACTAATACACATACAGTGGTAATAGTATAAATAATGTAATACATACATAATAAAGTAATGTAATACATGATATTCCTAATGTTACAAATAAATTAAAAAAAAAAAAAAGATATTCAATGATCAAATCAGTGGACTCTGATATTCACATATACATACATTGAATAGTCACTAATTCTGAGTGGGACGAGTCTCACTTTGATAAAAAGTGTATAGTCACATAAAATTAGTTAAATTCCACTGATTTATGTTTAGGGAGTATACCTTGGGCGATAAAGAAATTGTTTACCTTGCGAAGTCGAAAACAGGGACTTATAAATTACTAGCAAACCCGGCGAACTCCGTTTCGCCACCAGATGGCTTCGTTTTTTGTAACATTTCGTTTGATGTATATTGGTTTCTAGTACATGCTATGTATCAGAGATGGCGCTGTATGTGAAAAATGATTTTCCCTATTTTCCTGCTTTTCTGTTGAAAATTTTCCTGAATTTTGTTTGCTATAAACCTCACGGAGCCCGAGACCTTTCCAACGAATGCAAAACCGTGGAAATCGGATCGTGCGTTCTGGAATTATAGCGGCAGGAAGGAAAACCCGACTTACTTTTATATTATAGATAAGTCCAAATTTTTGTCCAAACTTATAAATTATAAGTTATAATTTTGTTATTCCTTCTCGTGTTAATATCATATTACATCAGACGTTGACGTTTATGATTAGGAGAACGTCAATAATGGATTGAAAATAGTAGGTATGAATGGGGGGATATCGGATAGTTAAGACAAAAATATTTCTTAAATTAGTCAAAACTATTATTTATTTAACAAACTTAATATTATTTCTGAAAAAGCATATCTTGGACTTTTCTTTCGTAACTTGTTGAGATCAAATTGATAATAGAAAATAGGACATTTTGAAAACAAAGTTATATCATTAAGACATTTCAATATACAAACAAACAACTATTTTTTATTTTATTAGTTTATATGTACATGAATACAATAGTCTCTCTTTGTTACATATTAATCCACTTTGTTTCGAGATAATAACCGTTTCCTATCACCTTATTCTTTCTAACACATTTAAACATATCTCCGTCTCTTTCTAACTCATTAAATTATTACAATATACAAAAACAGTCACATAATCGTTTTATAATGGCCTTATTATGTTCTGACGTTGAAATGTTCTGTTAAAGAATTTTATGCTATATTTTTTTGAGTGCGTGCACTAAAATTGTTGATATTTTTCGTCTGTGTAAGATACCTTATAACTATTTTATAAATGCGAAGTTTTAAGATAAAAAATTCGAATGGATGTCAATTCAATCACGACAGAACAAATGAAGGAATCTAAAAGTTATTTTGCACAGAGATAGATCATAGACTGGAATAGTACAAGGCTTTTTTATCCTGGAAAAATTAACAGTCCCTGGGGATAGATTTGTTTTTATTTTTCAAAGGGATCAACATGATTCGCATAGTTTAGGTTCAGGAGGCAGAGTATAGGCTACTTTTTATCCCAAAAAATAGGTTTTCCTATTTGATAATCCTATGGGATAGTATAACGCTGGTGTCATACAGGAACCGTGTATTAAAAAGATAGGATAGGATACCTAGACACAAAAGTTTCTTGTGATCAAAACCAATCAGGTGAGAATATTTTTATAATTTCTTATGTTGTACTAGTATGAAAAGTTGCGGGACTGATTTCCGCTTTGAGCAGATATTTGTATTTTTTAAATTCTTTATTTCTGGTCTGGATGTATATTCTTGTGGGTCTCCTCACCATGCCACCAAACGGAGAGATATACCGGGTGTTAATGTGTAACTTGTACGGTGTGGATCAGAGGATATTAATTAAATACGTCCGAAGGCCGTAGAAAGGTTTAAGTTTCCTTATTTTAATTGGAATAGTACCTACACATTTTACCCTTAGGTATCATTTTATAATTATGTATGATATGATATTGATGAATTTTAAGTAGATACGCGTTTAGATTAATTATCTTACGACTTCAAATTAATAATAAACCTTGTTTCAATATCGTATTGATTTGAAAAGTCAAAGGAGTGTTTAATGTAAAATTTTTGGATATTTTTCGTTTTATTTTAAAAAAGTTTTTATTGTCATTTTAATCATTAGGTAAATTACTTTCGATATCAGTTTAAAGTTTTTTGATATCTGTAATAGTTACGGAATAATCGCCTGTGCACACTTAACGATAACACCCGGTACACAGTATTTTATAAGTTCATGGTGTATCATGAAAAAAAGAAAGAGAAATACCTCTTTAAGAGTAACGGGTAATAATAAAACTTTCACCGAAAATTGGTTTGAACGAGATCCAGTAAGTTTTTTTTTTTTAATACGTCATAAATCGTAAACCGCAATTTACCTTTATTTCAATCAACTCAAATATATATTTCAAAAACAAGAACTTTTATATGATGTTACTTGGTGCTACGAAACCCTTCATGGGCGAGTCCGACTCGCACTTGTTATAATTTTTTCTTCTGACCCACTCAATAAATTTTTACAGAGAGAATTTTTAGGTAAAATATATTTTAAATAAGTTTCGGAATAATCGAGAAATATCAATGTCAAGGCGATAATATTATTAACTTGATACAAGTCATTAAACTGCAACCAATGACCGGTTTTTAAGGTCGCAGAACCATTGGCGAATCATTGGTATGCGCTTAGAAATACAATCTCAAATGAAATTATATTAATAAACGTTTAAGATTCAAAATTTACTGGCCCGTTGGTGCAGTTGGTAGAGACCCTGTTTTCTGCTCCAGGGTTGTGGGTTCGATTCTCGCCCCGACTCTGGGTGTATATTTATGTATGTATCAAAGTGCTTTTTGAGTTTATGTTTGTAATTTTTTACGTTCATTTCATCTTTTAGCGTTTTTTTATAAGTATTATTTATATGCTAGTACAAAAAGATGTATATCAGTCGGCTGTCACCTTTTTTTTAGCAATGGGAAATGCATTTACACATCCCGCGAAAACAGCGGGTATGTGGGACTCGCGGCCAGACGCCAGGGCTGCACTACAATCTAAGCAGGCTGAATACCGCACTAAACCCATCGATACCGTCGCGTGCCTTAGTTGGACGCCATGGGATCGCTTTCGCATTCAACCATAACGCCCCGGGCGGTCGGCTGTCACCTAAATCACAAGCATGAAGCTGCCTACCTTCTAGTAGTCTCTAAACAAGAGATCGCTTTGTTAGCGATAAGGCCGTCCGTTGGCACTAATCCGCTCAACTGATCGTCTCAACTTCTAGTTGAAAAGAGTTTACAAACTAATCGCAATAACCGCAAACGCCCGTGTCAAGTAATGGTCGCCATGGTTATATTGCCCATGTCAACTGCTTTTCGACACGGGCATTAGTACGCAAAGTGCACCTGTCAACTACAGGTTGACGAACGTATATTACATTATCACCGACGGAAAATTACGTAACAAAACGTGAGAGGCCTTGGGCAGTTTTGTGCAGTTGGTAAACTAAAAGGTCATTGCCCGGACACTCAAATGGCTATGCAAATTGATGGTTTCAAATTCCATTTCATCATCATACCGCTTTTCCTAGTATTTAGTAAGCCTCCCCCATCGATTTCACCGGGGACTGGCAACCTGGGCTTTGCTTTGCCCATAATCGCCATGCTTGGTAGGTGGGTTGGTGAGCGCAGTGTGTTGTAGCAAGATATGGTGACGCTGCTGCCCATCACCATTCTGGTTGTTGTACAGTTTTTCGCACCACTATGGCGTTAGTCGTCTTTTACGACACCTCGGCAAGAAAGAGTTCGGATTATTCTTCTCTGCCGGTCACCGCATGGTGCTTTTTAATAAGTGCAGTTTTTATTTTACTTAACTTCATTAATTTTAAGTGACTATTCACTTTTTATCAATGAAAGAATCGTAACACGAAGAATTAGTGACTATTCAATGTATGAATATGTGAATATCAGAGTCCACTGATTTGATCACTGAATATGTGTATGGGTATTAGTGAGTATTCACTAAATTATTGTTGAAATTCACTGATTATGTAGTGAATACAGCTTCACTAATGTAATTCATGAAAATGTCACTGATTTATGTTTGTAAAGTATACTAGTTCTATTTAACTTTTCTTTTCTTCCAAAAGGAAAGGTACTAAATTTCATGATGAAAAGCGTCCAGACTCTTAGTTCATAGAATGAACTCAAATCACACTAACTTTAATTGAAATTCATTAAGAATTTTTTGAATAATGCGTAGCTATGATAAAGACAAGGAGGCATCGATTAATTCTGTGAGACAATTTTAGCGATTTTTTTTGCTACCTCGCCCCCCCCCCCCCGCCATCACATTCATTCGACATCATTTATTCGACGGGTATGTGGGACTCAGAGCCAGAATACCCAGAACAACCCAGCGCTACCCTCATCGTCGTAGTGAGGCGCCACGGGATCGCATTCGCATGCAACCGTGACGCCCCGAGGTTCCCCCCTCCTGTAATCTCACGTGAGATTTTTTAATTGCGTTTTTGTAATGTTGAGTTAGTCTGTGTTCAATTACATTCGATTTATTAAAAAAAAAAAGGAAAAAAACAATTTCCTTATATATTTATTTTTTATTTAAAACTAATTAAGACTAATTTGAATATTTTTAATGACGGAAAAAAATTACGTGATATTTGCCGAGACCACCTTCTCCCCCACGTGACATTTAGTAAGATTTCCCTCGACCTCCTCCCCCCACCTGAACACCTCACGTAATTTTGTCATGATATCTTCAATGACAAGACAAATGGACAAGGTCACTAATAAAATACACCGAAACGTTAGTTAAACCTTAAGTTACATAAATTATTATTTACTCTATTCAGTAATAATAATAATAAATAATAAATATGTTTAAAAACACACACACGGTCGTCTGTTCCTAAGGTAGGCAATTTAATGCCTGTGTTTTAGGTAACAGCCGACTGATACGAGTATAATTTTTTTTTAAATATATATACATATAAATAATAAATATATATTACACCCAGACTCGGGGCGGGAATCGAACCCACAATCCTTCGGAGCAGAAAACAGGGTCACTGCAAACTGCGCCAACGCACGGGTCAGTCAAAAGTATAAAGTGATATCGTAATTATAGTTGATAGAAACTTTACGATTAAATTACAAAAAAAGACGAAGCACTATTAAGATTATTTAAGGAATTCTACGAAAAAAAAAAGAATATAATATAGAATACACGATTACTTTATCAACCTGTAAACCACTCACTGCTGAGCGAAGGACTCTTCTCCATATAGAAGAAGGGTTGGAGCTTAATCCACTACGCTGCTCCACTACGGGTTGGCGGATAATTTCCTTACCATGAGTAACGATCGTCATCAGGTGTCTATGATAACAACCGGGACCGACGGCTTTATGTGCTCTCCGAGGCACGATTAGTAGACCCACGAAGATATACACCCAGACCTTAATTTTTTTACAAATACAAATATCTGTGAATCGGAAATCGAAACCGCGACCACCGGCGCGCGGCGTTGAAGCGACTACTCGCACCACTACACCAGAACGGTCGTCAAATATATGATTACTAACTTGATTTTAAGCAGATACAATTTCTACCTAATGTGGTCAATATTAAGGTAATAATAAAAAAAATGTCGTGTGTACGGAGTACACATGTCAGAAGTGAAACATCTTTGCCAAACTCAATTTAAAATTTATTAATATTTACGCGTTGCTAGGATACGCGACATCATACTATCTCATTCTCTCCTACACATTTTTGTATTTGTGTCTCGTACATGTCGTTTTTTCCGTCGCATTCCATAATTCCCATATTTCAAATCACAACGATTCTAAAGAAGTTTCACTTCAAAAAGAGCACGTCAAAGATTACCAGAATTACCATAGTATGCTTGGTAGGCGTGACCCTGTCTCGTTCTATAGATCTTTCTCGAACAGTCAAACAACTTTCTTTTAAGTTACTTGGTGAAATCTAGGTAATCAACGGTCTAGATATCAATAACCTTTTTATTAGGATTGCATCGCTGAGTTTTTTCAAGATAATTTTAGTTTTTACCCGACTGCGCCAGAAGGAGGGTTATGTTTTGATATAGTACAGTACTGTATTTATTTATTTATTCTTTATTGCACACCACAAATACAATAAAAAGCATAGTCACAAATTTCAAAATTTGTTTCATCAAGAATGTGTAGTACAACAGGCGGTCTTATGGCTATTTAGCCATTTCTTCCAGACAACCCACATGAATAAGGAAAGTTCTACAAAGAAAGAAACGGGTAGGTTGTGCAGTTATATAATAAACTTACATACTAATGTCTACATACTAATACTTATACACGATACATATGTAGATGAAAATATAATAAATATCTCTATTATAAACTATTAATATTAAATATAAATAAAATCAAATTAAATAAAAAGATAAATATATTTAATATACCTATATATATCGTAATCAAATCGTCTCCAGTTTAAGATAGTGATCTAAAGAGATCTTAACATACTTCTTAAATGTTAGAAGTGATTCGGCTTTCTTCTCTGATTTCGTCTTTAAGTATTCTAGCTCGTAGACTCAAATCATGTTAATTTTCATTAAAATCCATTTAGCGGTTTCGGCGTTATGCATGGTCAATATATAGATAAAGAAAATGAAAAAAAAAATACAATTTTAACTTCAGTTTCGATAATAATGAAGTCTCCAAATAAAATTGTTCAAAGTATCTTTAATGTACAGAATTGGTCATGTTACAGTTTTTTATATAATAACTAGCTGCCCGCCTCGGCTACGCCCGGGGTATGTATATGTACTTAAACCTTCCTCATGAATCATTCTATTTATTGGTGATAACCGCATGAAAAGCCGTTGAGTAGTTTTTGAGTTTATCGCTAACAGACACACAGGCAGACGCGGCGGAGGACTTTGTTTTATAATGTGTAGTGATATAAAATTAATATTAGGTAAGTCAAAGTCAAGTCAAAGTCAAAATATTTTATTCAGCATAAAATTATTACAATTATTTACTGAACGTCATGAGTCTACCACCAGTTCGGAAAGAAGAAGCCTCTGACCTGAGAAGAACTGGCGAAAGAAACTCAGCGGGACTAATATTTTTTTTTTTTTTAGAGAATTAACATGCCTTAAAACAACGCAAAAAGTTACACTACAACACAATTTGTATATGGGTATTTAATTGATATGTGTATGCATATTGATATGTGTATATATATGTATGTATGTATATGTGTATGTATTCATGTATGTATTATTTTTCTCCGTTTTGCACCCCTTGCCCCACTTCAGTTGTTAGTCCTCCCCCTAAAGGTTGCCTGGAAGAAATCGCAGTGTTAGCGATAATGCCGTTTTTTGCAACTGATGTAACTTACTCTTTAAACATGAATCAGTGGAATTTCATTAATTTTAAATGTATATTCACTTTTTGTTAATATGAGGATCATATCACTTAGAATTCGTGACTATTCAATATATGAATATATGAATATCAGAGTCCACTGATTTGATCATTGAATGTATGTGTAATAGTGAGTATTCACTAACTTCCCGAGTCGAAATTTAAAGTCGACAGCTCCTTCAAGTCCGATATAGAGTCCATTTAGAGCCCAGTAGTCCCACTTAGCGCTTGTAGGCGCTAATTTGTATTCCATTTAGGTCCGATTTAAGTCGTAAAGTGAAAAAAACGGAAATTTGTGCCATTTAGTACCCAAAGTACTAAGTCGGACCTAATTTAAGATAGGTTAAGACCGACTGAGCCCAGAGGTCCGACATAAGTCCTACCGTAGGCGGCGCTAAATCGGCTCTAAATTTCGACTCGGGTTGTTATTTAAATTCACTTCACTAACGTGATTAATGAAAATTTTACTGATTCATGTATAGTGAGTAGCTATTACATATCCCATTTTTGTTAATTTTGTATTAGTGTGCAGAATGTGTATAACTGTATATAAATAAATAAAAACAATTCATTCAATGCCAACGTGTGAAACCACGTGGGAAATCTAGCGATGAATACAATTGTAATTAAAACTACTCATATTAACAACTAAATGTCTTAAAAGTAAGTTAAATTTACACAAATTTAATTATTACTCTGTGTATAGTTTTTATGTTATTTTTTCTCATTGTATAATTTTTATATGAAACACTGTTTTATGTGAAGGAGACGCTTAAAAAATTATAACTCGATTATAACATTTTAGGAATTTTAGAGACGTGTTAAGTAATATAAATACGCGTTAAAATGACTTTATTCTATTGTAGTATATTTTTATTAAAACGTAATACCTAATAGTTTTTGTAAAATCCAAATGAATGAATCGTTTTAATTAAATCCAAACTAATTAATAGGTTTTTTGTTGACATATTGTTTTGTCAGACGACGCGTCACAAAAGTTCGATCTACTCATGATAGTAATTTTAGTTTAATTCATAACTTACAGACATGTACCTCTAAACATGAATCAGTGGAATGTTAAATAATTACGTTAGTGAAGCTATATTCAGTATATGTCAGTGAATTTCAATAACAATTAATGAATAGGTACTCACGAATATACATATGTAAATATATTAAAATATCAAATAAATGGACTCTGATATTCACATATTCATACATTGAATAGTCACTAATTCTACGTGGCACAATTCTTAAATTGATAAAAAGTAAGGAGTCATTTAAAATTAGTGAAATTTCACTGATTCATATTTAGAGAGTGGGAATTATAAAACAATATCATTCCCTTTTAATATTATTTGAATTTTAACAAAGCAGTCTGAAATATTGTAATAAGTTTTAATACAATTTGTATTAATTATAAAATTAAAGAATTTTAATACAAAATAAATTTTGTTAAAATCGGCCTCAGGCTCTCGCTGTCTTTACTTACACAGTTACACATGAGGCATTATTATTTAGTATTGACTAATTGTTGTGTTTTTTTTTTTTTTGACGTTCGTTGAGTGTGTGTAATTACCTTATAATGAATAAAATATTTTTTAATTCTGATTGATTTTTTTATATTGTAAATATTATTTTAATTTATTTATTTATTGAATACTTTATTGCACATATTATTGAAAAAAAAAAAAAAATTACAGCAAATGTGCAATGGCGGCCTTATCATTGAATGTGATTTCTTACAGGCAACCATGAGTATAGGATTACTGGTAACAAAGCAGTTGATGCGTAAAGTACTACTGTCACACATACTAAGTCACATATAAAAAAATTATGTGTAAATCAATTGATTTAAGTAAATTATATACCATAAAATCAACGTTAAAATCAGTCAATATTTAAAAAAAAAAAAAAAAAAACAAACAAAAAACTTCTTTATATTCTGAATGTTTTTATATAACTGGTTCTATAACCAAAACCACGGAATCTTGTTTACTGAATTTTGTTTTGCCAATAGGTCAGTCCAAAATTATACGACAAATAATTATGATAAATTATATAAACTAAATCAAATTAAAAGTCCTAAAAGTATATGTTTTTTCATCGTTTTCCTTAAACAAAATTTCTAACCGATTTCAAAAAAGGAGATTCTCAATTTGCTTTATTTTTTTTATGTTCGTTACTCCAGAACTCTATCATTTGTGAATCGATAGGGTAAATTCTACGTTGAGAGGTCTAGGTCCAAATTACATTATAACTAGCGGCCCGCCCCGGTTGCGCTCAGGGTATGTAAATGAACTTAAACATTCCTCAATAATCACACTATTATTGGTGAAAACCAGATAAAAATCTGTACAGTAGTTTTTGAGTTTATCGCGAACAGACAGACGCGGCGGAGGACTTTGTTTTATAATATGTAGTGATGAAACATCTAATGCTAAATTTAAAAAATCTAAAAAACCCGACTGCGTAAAATACTCTTATTATAAACTGAAAAGAATAAAACAATTTACTAGCTTTCATTTGATACCCATATTGCTACAGTAAGAAAAAAAAAATCACTCCCCCCCCTCATTCCGCCATTTGCGGGCGCCATTTTGAAAATTTATATAGCCTATGTCAATACTACAATTTAGACAAATCCAACGACACCTCATACGCCAAAAACCGTCCAGCCGTTTGGGCTGTAGGGCGTGCCAAAGAAATGGACATACATACATGTATGTATGTCCGGGATAAACTCAAAAAGTACTGCATGGATTTACTTCAAATTGGCACGAATATTATTAAGAAGTCGGGTCAACATATAGGCTACATATTATCACGCTATCACCTACGGGGAAAGAGCAGTGAACCTTTATTTCTTCAACGCATACTGTAACAACTAGTAATCTAATAGCTTTCACGCAGACGACGTCGCGGGCAGCAGCTAGTAAAGTATATTTTTGAATGTGTTTAGCTATAACTAATATGTATTGTTAAGAATTTCTGTCGTACAGAATTACTATGTGATTGTTAATACTCTTGTCTTTGAACAAGTATGCTTAATTAAAAAAAATTAAAAAACCCGACTGCGGAAAATACTCTTATTATAAACTAAAAAGAATAAAACAATTTACTAGCTTTCATTTGATACCCATATTGCTACAGTAAGAAAAAAAATTCAACTCCCCCCCCCCTCATTCCGCCATTTGTGGGCGCCATTTTGAAAATTTATATAGCCTATGTCACTACTACAATTTAGACAAATCCAACGACACCTTATATGTCAAAAACCGTCCAACCGTTTGGGCTGTAGGGCGTGCCAAAGAAATGGACATACATACATACATACATACATACATACATACATACATACATACATACATACATACATACATACATACATACATACATACATACATACATACATACATACATACATACATACATACATACATACATACATACATACATACATACATACATACATACATACATACATACATACATACATACATACATACATACATACATACATACATACATACATACATACATACATACATACATACATACATACATACATACATACATACATACATACATACATACATACATACATACATACATACATACATACATACATACATACATACATACATACATACATACATACATACATACACTCGAAAAACATAACCCTCCTTCTGTCGCAGTCGGGTAAAAATATAGAACCAATTCCAAAATAACTCCTAGCAATATCCTGTTTATTTAGAAAGGAGTGTTTAGTGAGCAATGAGCGCACAATAATCTTCGAGCAGTGCGTCCTATCTGTGTTGACATATGGCGCCGAGACGTGGACACTGACGACGTGATCAGTACACAAATTTAAAGTCACTCAACGTGCTATGAAGCGGGCTATGCTTGGAGTCTCTTTCAAGGATAAAATCAGAAATGAGATTATTCACGAGAGAACCAAAGTAACCGACATAACTCGTAGAATCAGCAAGTTGAAGTGGCAGTGGGCTGGTCACGTATGTCGCGTTCGTGTTCTGGAGTGGAGACCGCGTGTCGGCAAACGCAGTGTGAGGCGTCCTCCGGCCCGCTGGACCGAAGACTTATCGCCGACGGAGGCTGGATGAGGATTGCGGAAAACTGGGATATTTGGCGCGAGCTTTTGGAGGCCTATTTTATTTATTTATTATATTATGGGCTTACTCTTGACCTAAGTCTAGCTCTAGAGCGGAGACGAGGTCGAACATGGAGCGAGCTCGCCCAGAAAAAGCCTATTCACTCGCACTTTCGCATTCGAGTTATATCTACTCGGGAATACGGACGCCGGTAGGGAATTCCATCCTTGGCCGTGCGTATTAAAAAAGATGATTCGAAGCGCTTTGTACGTGTAAAGGGTATAACGATCAGGTGGGAATGAAAGCTCGCGGTACGTCTGTATATCCGATGGAAGAAGGGAGATGGAGGTATGAGCTCGTGCAGCTCCAGGGCACACTCCCCAAAGTACAATCTGTAAAAGACCGTTAGACTGGCAACTATTCTTCGGTTCTTCCTATGTCCAGCTGTGGACTGCGATAGGCATATAACACTTAACTGGTTTTTGTTTCAGTAATTTTTCCCATATATTTACGCGAATTTAATTCATTTAATTAAAAGTCTAAAAATGGATTTTATCGCGTTTATTTAAAGTTACGGTTTAACAATATTTAATTTAAATTATTTTCCGACGTTTCGGACCCTTTACAGCGTCCATGATCTCGGGGGACTGAGGTGGTGGGTGTCCGAATAATTAATATTAAATTAAATATTGTTAAACCGTAACTTTAAATAAACACGATAAAATCCGTTTTTAGACTTTTAGTTAAATTTTTTCCTTGTTTATATAAGTTCTTTATAATTTCAACTCTTAAGGGATAACTTAATATATAATCATATTAAATACGATATATTATGATTAATATAAAAAAAATATGTATATATGATTGTTGAGTGTAAAGATCTTCGAGTCTGATCATAAATATCATTTTTTAACACGCTTTTATTAACTTGACCTGTATGTATATACGTAACGGAATCTTCTAACGGAGTTTTTAACTATTTAAAGAAGTTTGATTAACTTCAAAATTTCCACGGGCTTCAAAGAATAGTGACAAAAAAAACCTTCCATTCCTTAAAAAACTTTGAACCAATTATAAAAAAATCCATTGAGAACTTTATAATAAAAACAAAAGTTGATTTAAAAAAATATATTATACATTTTGAATAAAATGTCAATGAGATATTGTAAATTTATATTTTAATTTAATTTAAAAAAACTTGGTAAGTATTCGTACATTTTTGGAACGAATAATGAATGGGTATTATTATTGAAATTATTTATCCACGTTTGGAATTTGGTGTGGATGGTATAAATGTGAATATCAAAGTCCACTGATTTAATCATTGAATATTTGTATGTGTATTAGTGAGTATTCCCTAACTTGTTATTGAAATTCACTGATGTTTAGTGTTATACAGCTTCACTAACGTAATTAATGAAAATTCCACTGATTCAAGTTTAGAGATTAAAACATGTAAGGATATGAGAAAACGCGAGTCACATACAATTAAAGACCCGACTCGGTCGTGTACGTCGTAGCGTGATTTATTAAAGCCTATGATTTGAGTCAAACAGGCTTTAAGATATAAAAATAATACTTTCAAAGAAATGAACAAAGAACTCTTCCGTGGAAAGTACGAGAAGCACCACGCGGTTTTACTCACTAAAAAGTAACTTCTGATCCCGTGGTAATGTCGGAATGAAAAGCAGCCTATGTGGTATTCTGGATCTTGAACTATCTACGTATCAAGTTTCACTGTAATCGGTTCAGTAGTTTTGGTGTAATAGACTATTAAGTATCACTACATATTATAAAACAAAGCCCTCCGCCGCGTCTGTCTGTTCGCGATAAACTCAAAAACTACTGCACCGAGTTTCATGCGGTTTTCACCAATATATCTATTGGTTGAGTGATTCATAAGAAAGATTTAGGTACATATATACATATCCCGTGTGCAGCCGGGGCGGTCCGCTAGTATAATATAATCATAACCAGCTTATGTATGTACATGAGAAATATTTAGAAAAAAATACAAATCATATATTTATAAGAGAAATATAAGACTATTTTTTTTGTCTGTTTGTCAGTATGTATATATCAACATTATGCACAAAGTCAGGGTCAAAGTCAAAGTCAAAATATTTTATTCAACATAAAATTATTACAATTACTTTTAATATATATAATTTACTGAATGTCATGAGTCTACTACCAGTTCGGAAAGAAGCCTCTGATCTGAGAAGAACTGGCGGAAGAAAAATAAGAAATAGGACTCGGTTTTCAGAGTTGTTATCCTGGAGATCTAACTTAAATTCTAGTGTAGGTTTCATCTTAATACACCGTCTAGAACTGTAGTTAATACTTTACTAGCTGCTGCCCGCGACGTCGTCTGTGTGAACGCTATTAAATTACACGTTGTTACAGAATGCGTTGAAGAAATAAAGGTTCACTGCTCGTTCCCCGTAGGTGATAGCGTGATAATATGTAGCCTATATGTTGACCCGACTTCTTAATAATATTCGTGCCAAATTTGAAGTAAATCCATGTCGTACTTTTTGAGTTTATCCCGGACATACATACAGACAAACAGACAAAAATTCTAAAAACTATATTTTTGGCTTCGGTATCGATTGTAGATCACACCGCAAGTATTCTTTAAAAAAATTATTATTTTATATTCAATATACAGTTTTGACTTTCCTACCATTTTATTTACCATTTTATAGATAAACAATTCTTGTGAAATTATAACAAACTCGTTTTGTACACATAAACAATGCAGACCAAGTGGCAGATATTAATTACCTAGTATATTAAAAATAACGAAAAAAAAAACAGTTTTTACAGAATAATTAAAAATATAAACATACCTCCTTAATTTCTTAAATCCAACACAAGTCAAAATAAATCACTTTATTTTATTTGTTCTTTCACAAAAACACAAAGTAATCGTTTATGTAAATTTTTATTACGATGTTAATAAAATAATTACATATTTACAACAATACATCCGTCTCGTCCGTGTGCCGAGATTAAACTGAATCGTTTCTACTGTAATTGTAAGCTTGTAATGCTGGTGTTAGGGTTGTCAGATGCGATTAATCTGTTTAGGGAACGTACCCATACTACGTGATCCATTCAGGAGGGGGGAGGTCTTCAAAAATACCACGTTTGACACTAAGGCCTGGGGTGGTCTTAAGTTTTGCGTCACGTAGTCAATATTTTCTAGAGAATTCTCGCGCTTTTTCGATTTATATTCAAATATGGCACGCAGTGTTTAGGGCTTTTTAGGCTCACACGTGGCAACATTACGCCACACTACCTCTATTACTACTGACTACACTTTTTTAATTTTTAATTTTCAAAAAATCATTTAAAAACATATTTATGAATTACTACGTGAAAATTTGAAGGGGCGGTTAGTAAATTCTACGGGTGATAACTGAGGGGTAGAAAATTGTAAAAATGGGTCACGTAGTTGGGTACTTTCCCTTAGATAAATGCGAAAGGTCAATCACTCATTTACCGTAATCGACCCCGCGCTCCGTACAGCACCTCCCTCCACTCCGACCACTTCCCTATCAGTTACAGTATCGTTAAATAAAAATAAAAAGAAGTATGACTACGCATCTTCTAGGTATGCGCGCCTGTCGGGCCGAGATGGTCCCGGTCCTGCTAGACAGGCGTCGTCGGGACTGTTTCGAGGTGAGCCGGACAGTTCCCATGGAGGAGAAGTCTGGCCTTTTCGCCGAGGCCAGCCTGTCGCTGGAGGGATCCTATTGCCTGCAGATCCGGGACCCTCCAATTAAAGCGGCTGAAGACTCCCGCAGGGGTTTAGTACGGTATTGCACTCCCAAAGTGCCGAGTCCGACATAGATCTAGGACTGCCTACCTGAGCGTCCTGGATGTCATCCATAAATGGATCCCCCTGCGATACAAAAAAAGGAATGCGCGCCTGAAGCTGTATCACCAATTATCAGCAGTGCAGGTCTGTATAATCCCTACTAATATATAAATGCGAAAGTAACTCTGTCTGTCTGTCTGTCTGTTACGCTTTCACGCCTAAACCACTGAACCGATTTTGATGAAATTTGGTATGAAGATAGAACTGAGCTTGGGAAAGGACATAGGATACTTTTAATCGCGAAAAAAAGGGTAGAAGGGGTTGAAATAGGGGACGAAAGTTTGTATGGAAGTTCCTTATTGTCAAACATAAAATCATGTAAGATTGTTCAATTGTTTAAGACAAAGACAAAAAAAGCGTGCACGGGGAAAGGGGGTAAGGCCTTTCGGGCAGTAGGCGGGGCATGTAGCGGCGGCAGCGTCGAAGCGCTTACCATGTCGCGCGATATAACCTAATTCCACGCGGGCGAAGCCGCGGGCGGAAAGCTAGTAATGAATAAATATGTCTCTATAATATAAATATAATAATGAATAAGAATACGCAGATTCTGCAGAGAATCATTCGCAACAAAATCAAATGTTACTCTTTTAAAATTTGTCATTAAACAATTTTATGAATTACAAATTTAATTTCACGTCTTATTTTATAACGTCTACGTGTTTTCATCATTTATATAACCTTGTATTGCTTGTAATGTAAGAAGCAACGCGAGTAACAATTAAATCGTTTATCCCTAAAGATTATCTGTCAATATTTATTTTTTTAAGTTTGAATTCATTTGACCACTTACTCAGGAGAAGACAAAGGAAAAAAAATTAATATTAAGGAATATCTGATATTTTGATTAAAAATTAAATATTCTATTTTATATAAATTTAATTTTAAAACGTTTGACAACCCTAAAAACTTGGCGCCATTGTATAAAACGGACCTCGAATATGCACTGACGTAGGTCATAAGCAGAAGCGATAAGCAATTAAATAAAATGATGTTTTTAATAATAAAAATTGGGAAAAAGTGACTAAAACAATTTTCCTCGTATAAACATGATAAACATGAAAATATACATAGACTTACATACTAGATATCCTCGTGGATTTGTATATGTTTGACATTTCAGATTAGTTGATTTTTATTGTTGTACTGACTCCTGAGTTGTTTCAAAATCCCTCAAATTATATATGTGAAATGTAAGTTTGTTTATTACGCTTTCACGCAAAAACTACTTAACCGATCATCATGAAACTTTGTACACATATTCTTGGAGGTATTAGAAGTAAAATAGGATAATTTTTATGAAATTTAATTTTTATTGTTTGTCAAAAAATCTCAAAATCTAGCTACTTCAACACCATCTAGCATTCCAGTAATGAAGTTCCAACCGTTGCACTGTATTACCGACGATCACGTCAATATCCAATCAAATCATACTAATATTATAAATGCGAAAGTAAGTTTGTTTGTTACGGTTTCACGCGAAAAATACTCAACCGATCATCATAAAATTTGTACACATATTCTTGGAGGTATTAGAAGTAACAAAGAACACTTTTTGGTCGTGATAACTGACATCCACGCGGGAGAAGGCGCGGTCAGAAGCTATAGTAGCCTTATAATTGTCACTGTGATTCCTTACACGTGGTAACTTTTCATATGCCCCGGTCATAGCAATATTAATTGACTTATCCTTTTCCAAACTTCTAACTATTTCAATTCTTAATTTTATCATACATGGTCCAGTATATAACACATATTTATAGACGGTTATAGGGTCATATCCGAGCTGGTACTGCAGAGTTTTCAAGTACTAAATTAGTTTATAAAATTCCACTTAAAACTCTGTGAAGTAGTGTGATAAATTAAGGCCTATTCTCCCTATTTATTTTTTATGTAAGAGGGGGCAAACGGACAGTTGGTTCGCCTGGTGGTAAGTCAAAGCGACATCCATTTACACCCGCTACGTCAGGGGATTAGCAAGTGCATTGCCGGCCTATAATAAGAAAACTCACTAAGATAACAGCGTTTTATCTCAAAAACTATAATAATAATTGCTTAATAAGCTTGCATAAGCTCCCAAAGATCCAGCTTCAGACCCGGACCCTATAACCCGTTAACATCTTATAACATAACACGCAGTGCCTTGAAAGCATCAGAGAGAGGTTTTTCCCTAAGGCCTACTATTTATATATAATATATTAATGAGATGATTCAAAACTACTTCATTTACTTATTACTAAATGAACTACGATTATATGAGTATTATATTAAAGTTTAGGGTCAAACATTGTAATAAAGAATGACGATGTATTTATATTTCGTAGCAAGATGCGTCATCTATACATATAAAAATTTTAACCGGACCATGTCTGTTCGGTGTAGGGTTGCCAACCGTACTATAATATATAGTATTGTACTGTATTTCGGGACTCCGTACTATATACTGTTGAATAAATATATAGTACGTAAAAATACTATATTTCAGACTGAAATTTTCAGTACAATAGATCAATGTTTATATTTTACAACACTAAAATTAATTTTAAAAAAACAGATTCCGTAATTTTTTTACACGCATTTCGTTCGACAAAAAAAAAAAATAGTTAAAGAAGTGCAAAAAAAAACATAGTTTTTATTAAAATAAATGAGTAAAAAAATATAACTTAGTCTATTTTTTATTCTTTTCATAAAATATTATATTTTTTCAGCTTTTTTTAAAATACTATATTCAACAAAAATGACAAAAAAAAATGTTGGTAACCCTAGTTCGGTGCGGTTTCGTGCGGTGACAGTACCTATCTAGTACCTGAGTCCGAAGTTTAGCAGGAAGAACCCCAGACACAGAGCCCCATCCACTCATATAAATACATTTTAAAAAATTCATCAAAATCGATTCACTAGTAGGTATTTTAAACGTTCTTGGAAATGACATACATACATACAAAATAATAAATAATAAAAAATGAACTATCACTATAAAACTATTTTTTTTTAATTCTGTCATTTCGTTTAATGCTTTTCAATGGCGTCAAAAGAGTACAGATAATTTATCCAATGTCTCGTAGAATGGAGAATATGTACAAAGGAGATTTATCAGCGCGGTCGAGGTTACAAACTTTGATATTTTCAAGATATGACTGATTGAATCATCCTTTAAACATCCCACTGCTGGGAAAAGGTCTCTTCTCCACATAGGAGAAGGGTTGAAGCTTAATCCACCACGCTGCTCCACTGCGGGTTGGCGGATAAGTGCATTTCCTTACCGAGAGTAATGAGCGTTATTAAGTGTCTATGATACAAACCTTGACGACCGTTCTGGTGTAGTGATGCGAGTAGTTGCCTCAACGCCGCGCACCGGTCGCGGGTTCGATTCCCACTCGGGACAGATATTTGTATTTGTACAAATATTTGTTTCCGGTCTCGGTGTATGTTCTTGTGGGTCTCCAAACCGTAGTTCGGAGAGCACGTAAAGCCGTCGGTCCCCGGTTGTTATCATAGACACCTGATAACGATCGTTACTCATTATAAGGAAATTATCCACCAACCCGCAGTGGAGCAGCGTGGTGGATTAAGCTCCAACCCTTCTCCTATGTGGAGAGGAGGCCTTCGCTCAGCAGTGGGTGGTTTACAGGCTACAGGCGATCGGGAGCGGGAATCAAACCCGCGACCGCCGGCGTTGAGGTGATCCCACTCGCACCCCTACACTAGAACGGTCGTGGAAATCGTCGGTCGTCGTGTAAATATATAGAAAGTTAGTAATTTAGTGAAAACCCTTCACCTTGAACAACACAAATATTGCAGTTAGAAATAGGTATATTATATATTACTATGTTATGCTAAGAAGTAAGTTATTTATTACAAGAATGACTCCTGATGTTAGCGTTTATCCACCACGATTATCACTTTCTCTGCTGAACGTAAGCCTCCCTCATCACCTCTGGGAGGGTTTGCCAATAATCGGCACGCTTGGTGAGCTTGGCGAATGCAATATGTTGTGATGTGGTGATGCTGCTGCCCTTCACCATCCTGATTGGTGTACACTTGTTTTCACCATTAGGGTCATTCCATGTCAAACCAACCAAAAAATAAATGTTTTCAACTTGACCATTTCAGATTTTGCTGAAACTTGGTTTATTTATACTCTCTGACATCTTGAACACAAATATAATTTTCAATTTTTTTTATCCCTGATAGTTTCTTAGTTATAAATTTTTAAAAATCACAAAATGCCGCGTTTTTAACGCGTTTTAAAATCTAAAATCTGCAATAACTTTGGTTCTATTAGTGCTAGAGAGCTGAGAGATAGCCCATTTTAAAGAGGGTTTAATGGGCTTTAATTCGATATCCATTTTGACCACATTAGAAGAAAAAGGAGAGTTTGAGTAAAACTCAAAAATCGTTTTTGAAAAAAAAATGAAGTTGGTGTTTTTTAATTTTTTTCAAATTTATATATGTTTTTATGTATAGTTTTGTGAGTGCACCATAAAAAATTTAGAGTGGGACCATGATGGGATCAGGAGATATGTTAAAAATACATCACTGAAGTGTCACAATTTTTTTTTTATTTCAATTTAATCTTGAATAATATAAGTTATGTAGGCCTAATTCTTGTTTTTTTTTTAGAGAAAAAAAGGGAGTATGAGTAAAACTCAAAAATCGTTTTTGAAAAAAAATCGAGTTGGTGTTTTTTTATTTTTTTGAAATTTATATTGTTTTTATTTATAATTTTGTGAGTACACCATAAAAAAAACATAAGAATTATTTATTAATTAATTTTTTATGGTGGACACACAAATATATTCACTACATATCAGTGAATTTCAATAACAATATACACATACACATGTTCAATGATCAAGTCAGTGGTCTCTGGTATTAACATATTTATTCATTGAATAGTCACTAATTCTTCGTGGTCCGATTCTGACATTGATAAAAAGTGAATAGTCACTTAAAATTATTGAAATTCCACTGATTCATGTTTAGAGAGTAAGTGCCTCCAGTAACGCCCCTGTGCCCGTGTCTGGCCGGGATGGGAACCCGGTCCTGCTAGATACGGCGTCGTCGGGACTGTTCAGAGGTGAGCCGGACAGTCCCCATGGAGGAGAAGTCTGGCCTTTTCGCCGAGGCCAGCCTGTCGCTGGAGGGATCCTGTTGCCTGCAGATCCGGGACCCTCCAATTAAAGCGGCTGAAGGCTCCCGCAGGGGTTTAGTACGGTATTGCACTCCCAAAGTGCCGAGTCCGACATAGGTCTTGGACTGCCGACCCGGGCATCCTGGATATCATCCGTAAATGGATTCCCCTGCGACAAAAAAAAAAAAAAAAAAAAAAAAAAAAAAGTTTAGAGAGTAAGTACATGTGTAGTGAGTCTATATGTAATTGCTTCAAAATTTTATTAGAACATAGAATTTGTACATATAATAAAATGGTAGGAAAGTCAAAACTGTACTTTGAATATATTTTTAAAAGAATACTTGGGGTATGATCTACAATCGATACCGATGCCAAAAATATAGTTTTTAGAATTTTTGTCTGTTTGTCTGTATGTATGTCCGGGATAAAAAAAAAACTAAAAATAGATAATAAATGATTATATACATTAAATAAAATTATAACCAGGATGTCTTTACATGAGATATTTAGTAAAATCGAATCTTATGGGTTTTTATGAGAGCAACCGACAAAGAACAATCGTTCTGGTGTAATGGTGCGAGTAGTCGCCCCAATGCCGGCGGTCGGGGTTTCGTTTCCTGCTCGAAAATTGTCTCTGGTATGGGTTTGTGTCTCCGTGCCTCGGAGAGCACGTAAAGCCGTCAATTCCGGTTGTTATCGCTTGTAGTCTGTAAACCGCCGACTGCTGAGCGAAGGCCTCTTCTCCATATAGAAGAAGGGTTGGAGCTTCTCCACGCTGCTCCACTGCGGGTTGGCGGATAATTTCCTTATAATGGGTAACGATCGTTATCAGGTGTCTATGATAACACCCAGGACCGACGGCTTTACGTGCTCTCCGAATCCGGTGGGGAGACCCACAGGGTCTACACCGAGACCGGAAACAAATATTTGTACAAATACAAATATCTGTCCCGAGCGGGAATCGAACCCGCGACCGCTCCGGTGCGCGGCGTTAAGGCAACTATTCACACCACTACACCAGAACGGTCGTCAAGGTTGTTATCATAGACATTTAATAACGATCATTACTCATGGTAGGGAAATTATCAGCCAACCCGCAGCGGAGCAGCGTGGTGGATTAAGCTCCAACCCTTCTTCTATATGGAGAAGAGGCCTTCACTCAGCAGTGGGTTGTTTAGAGGCTGATACAGTACAGAGCACCTATGAGGTCATTTTTAATAGATTTAAAAAAAATCTGTAGGTCCTATGGTATAATTTGTCAATTATGAAGTGTAACCATTTTTTGTTAACCAGAGTATACAGAGTTCAAGGGAATTTAAAAAAAACTTTAATGTGTGAATTGTGTTAATGTGTGTTTTTTTTTTTGTTTTTTGTGGCTACTAGACTCATATGCGTAATATTTTTATAGTTTACTTGCTGTACGGAATTTGTTTACGATTGCTATTTATTTTTATTGACTAGCCCGTGGCGCAGTTAGCAGTGGCCCTGTTTTCTGCTCCAGGGTTGTGGATTCCCGCCCCGAGTCTGGGTGTATTATGTAATCATTTATATATTTATTATTTATATGTATATTTATTTAAAAAATGTATATCAGGCGAATGTTACCTAAAACACGGCATTAAGTTGCCTAACTTAGGAACAGACGACCGTGTGTGTATGTTAAACATAATTATTTATTTATT
Source organism: Euphydryas editha (assembly GCA_036937285.1). Classification (NCBI taxonomy): domain Eukaryota; kingdom Metazoa; phylum Arthropoda; class Insecta; order Lepidoptera; family Nymphalidae; genus Euphydryas; species Euphydryas editha. Next base: position 11,797,973 of record JAUPFZ010000029.1, on the reverse strand, counting down.
TTATTAATCTTTAAGATAAAGTACTAAACTAGCTTAAGATGGGCCGGACGTTCAAAGATTTTAAAAAGACGAAAAAAAATTAAGGGATATTTAAAAAATTAAGTGATATGACCCCCTCCTCCCCTAAACAACTTTACGTAATTAATGGTTGCCCCTTTCCAGTTAGAATTGAATATTATAGCTATAACAGAACAATGTTTGTCGACTCAGGTAGTTATTCATACATACCAAATTTTCCAGATTACTTACCTACTCTCTACACATAAATCAGTGGAATTTCACTAATTTTAAGTGACTATTCACTTTTTATCAATGTGAGAATCGTACCACGTAGAATTAGTGACTATTCAATGTATGAATATGTAAATATAAAAGTCGACTGATTTGATCATTGAATATTTGTATGTGTATCAGTGAATATTCAATAACTTGATATTGAAATTCACAGATATGTAGTGAATACATCTTCACTAACGTAATTAATTAAAATTTCACTAATTCATGTTCAGAGAAAACTCGTAAAAGGTCGCTGGGACAGATCATTTGAAAATTAATAAAATACTCTTTTTTTAATTTTTTTTTTATTTATAAGCAAAAATAAATAAAGCTTACATTTCATACAAATTATTATTCTTATAAAATATGTTAATAGGTATACAAATTATTAGTTATATTAGAAATTGTGATAATTATTATTATTAATAATTAAACTGAAAAGAATTAGGATTTATAAGGCCATTATTAGGGGGATATTTATTAGGGCCAATACTGTGCAAGTCTCTTCTCTCTATTGGAGGTTTGGAGCTAAATCCACTAAGCTGCTCCACTGCGGATAATTTCCAATTTCCCTACCATGAGTAACGGTCGTTATCAGGTGTCTATGATAACAACCGGGACCGCTGGCTTTACGTGCTCTCCGAGGCACGGTGGGGAGACCCACAAGGACATACACCCAGACCGAAAACAAATATTTGTGCAAACACAAATATCAGCTCCAAACGGGAATCGAACCCGCGATCACCGGCGTTGAGTTGAGTATTTGCACCACTATTAATAGGTACTCTTATCCACAAATTCACAAAAAAAAATATGAAATGTGAAGAAAAATATATACACAAATGGTCTTATCGGTAAAGGAGCGATCCCGTCCATACAACCTAACTATCAACCAGTTATCCGACAGATAAAAGTTACTGATTTATTCTTATTTTTCATCATCAAACCCCACTATATCTGTCAGATATTTTTATTGGCAACCTGTGAATGCGAAATTTGTAGTTCCTGAGTTGAGGTAAAATGGTAAAAGGGGCCCTAAGAATTTGTTTTACCTCCTGATGGTAAAGCCTATCAGTAACATATATGCGAGATAAACTCTATCAGCAACCTGTAAAACAGGTCCTAAGATTATCACAATTCCTTATATGATTTATATATATTTATATAAATAGCAGAAAACAATAATTAACATTTTCTTTTAACATAAAGTTGTATAACTAGTTGTTCGAGATTATGGCGTCTTTTATTAGAAACCCGTCTTATATCTAAAATCTTTATTTTTCCACAAAGTATGGAACGTTTTCTTATATTTACGCGAATTTTAATCATTTTAATTAAAATACTAAAACGTATTTTATCGCGTTTATAATCCGAAATTCGGACACCCGTCACCTCAGTCCCCCGAGAACATGGACGCTGTAAAGGGTCCGAAACGTCGGGGAAATGAAATAAAAAAATCGTTAAACTGTAAAGTTTTCAATAAACGCGATAAAATCAGTTTTAGTCTTTTAATTAAAATTATGGAACGTTCTCATGCAGCATCATTCTTTTCAAAGCTGTCATTGTATATATGTAGGTATTCATGTAATTCAACTTATTTATTATATCTACAAGCGTCCGGCGCTGTCTCATTGTAAATACCAAAACTTTGAACCCCTCCAATTTCCACTCAATGCTAAGAGATGGACTCTTATTATCTAAATATACTATCTTATTTCACATTACCAAACTAATCGTATCTGGGAAGAAAGTCTCTGAAACTAGTGATGTAAATCATTAGAAACACCACCTATCGACAAAATGAGCCTGTAATTGGCCTTGATTCCATAATTACCACTTGATTATAATCGATTTTTATTATTTTTATTTTTATGTTTGTTGATGTGGTATAACGATGGAATAGTCAAAAAAGAAATTAGAGGGGGTGATAAGTCGTAGGCCGCTACTTTGAGCTGCGTGTAGGGATGTTCATGGAAAAAAAATATCGATAATTATAATACATCGTGTTATCGATAGTTTGCGATAGTTATCGATAATTATCGGATGGAAACTATTGATAATTTTTCTGTCTCTTAAGTGTACACGAAAAAAGAGCTCGTCATGATCCCACACCGATATTTACCCAAGCGGGTTATACGAATTCCTAAAACAAAAATGTCGTCGCTTCTACCCATCGAAATGACTCGATAATTATCGGATGAAATATATCGATAATTATCGGATCAAAATTATCGATAATTATCGGATGATAATTATATCGAATAAAAAATTATCGACAATGATTGGATCAAAAATATCGATACCATTCGATAATTATCGAATGTAAAATTATCGACTAGTTACTAATTATCGACAATTATCACACACTCCTAGGCAGTCGTCGTGCGAGCAACACGTGTTCTACTACACGCTTTATTGCGGTAGTACAGTTGACAATAAATATACGTATACATTTTTATGATTAAAGTTTTAATAAGAAACTCAGTACCGGACGCCAATATGACTTGAACTAGGTACACTTAGGGAACGTACTCATACTACGTGATCCGTTGGGGTTTTGTCTCCAAAAATACCACGCTTGGTCTCAAGGGTGGAATAGTGGGAGAAATCTCGTTCTTTTACGAGCTATATTCAATTCTTTTCAAAATCACAAGTGGCAACACTACGCTTCACTACCACTACTTTGAACTGACTTTCTGATAGCAAAAAAATATTGAAAATTATATTTATAAATTACTACGTGAAAACTAGAGAAGAGGGGGGTACTTAGCAAATACTACGGGTGGTCACCGAGTGGAAGGCGGGGGTACAAAATTGTAAAAAAAAAATGGGTCACGTAGTATGGGTACTTCCCCTTGCCTATAATAAGTATGCCTTACTTAGTCGCGTTAATTTTCGTCGTGTGATATGACGAATAACAAACAACACAAAATTAGAAAAAAAAACATTGTTATCAACGAGTATATTTAAAGAATTCGATCGTTAAATATTTTTATAACTGCAATATTAGTTTTTTTTCTTTGGTTATTTCATTGTATTTTCTATACCTAAAGTATAATTAATACCTCTCCCTAAAAATAATTTTAAAGCCAGGAACAAATTTACCAAATTTAAAACATCTTAGACTGCCATATTTATTATACATTCACCCCTCCTTTTCCGTACCTCCCTTGTGAGTCCCCTTCGTGCTCATTAAGGCCTCACCACATTTTTTTTAAATCAATCTATCAATAAATTTTAAGTATCGAGACATATTAGTTACTATACGTAATAACATGGCATTTTATATTTTATAATAGAAAATAAAATTACAAAAAAAAAAAAAAAAAATTATATTACATACACTGGAGTAGATCAGCGTCATATTTATTTATTAATATATATTACATATATTTATTTATTACATATATATATTTGTGTGTGTTTTTGTGTGTGTGTGTGTGTGTGTGTGTGTGTGTGTGTGTGTGTGTGTGTGTGTAACACTAATTTTTTAATACTTTTTAAACCTTGAACCTTCTTAACTTTGTTAGATATTTATATCCTCCTTGGTGTGACGTGAATTTAAAAATTTCTAAAAAAAAATCGTATCGTTTTAGACCCATAATCATTTTTTCACAAATAGTTATAATTTAAATACTAATATATTATCAGTCAATCTATAGCAGCCAAATTTTATTTTCCAAGGGGGGTAATTTCCGCATTGAGTACTAAGCTACCCCCTATTTGGTTTTAATCACACAAAAAAGGTGTTTTTAGGAGCAAACACCTTTTCTAACTTCATTATTATCTTTATGTAATATTGTTTTTATAAAAATAATGTATATACACATATCTTATCAATACTAGTCATAAATTTTAAAGTGGGGGTTATAGGTAAACCTATTATGTCTAACAACCCCCCCTTTGATATAAATCACGAATTTGTTTGTAAGTAGTTTAATCATTTTTCTGCATTATTACTAAGAAGAGGGGTTTATTTCCCCATCGAGTCTTACAACCCCCCTTTGTTCTAAATCACACATTACCGAATTTTTTTTTGATTCTCAGCAATAGCAATAGTTCTTATTTTTTTCGTTATCTTCTTTCTGTAGCTGTACCCGTGCTTCTTCTACAATCTTCATAACTTTCAAATCTTTTACGCAATCGTCAACTATCTTCTGGAAGAGTTCGTCTGAAAATGTTAAGATCAATCAATTACATCTTGGTACACTTTTGTGATCCTAAAGATATATGTTTCTGGTATGTGTGTATAAGTGGGTCTCCCCACCGTGCCTCGGAAAACACGTAAAGCCATCGGTTCCGGTTGTTATCACGACACCTGATACCAATCATTACTCATGGTAAGGAAATTATTTCCAACCCTTCTCCTATACGAAGACGAGGCTTTAGCCCAGCTGTGGGTCGTTTACAGGCTGAATCACTTCAGTATACTACATAGCACATTTACCGGTGGGAGGGATGCGCTGTGCCGCGCTCCCGGCTGCATGGGTACCACCATCTTGCTTATTTCTTCCGTGAAACAGCTTTGCTGTGTTTCGGAGAGAAGGGCAAGACAGGCAGTGTAATTACTGGCACCGAGACTTAACATCATATGTCTCAGGATGGGCAACACATAAATTAATTGTCTGGGTTAGTTCCAGGTAAACTGGTTTGTGTTCATGGGCGACGTCGACCACTTACCATCGGGTGGCACGTCTGCCAGTTTGCCTATCCAAATACATTAATAAAAAAAAAAAATGGTTGTCTGTAAAGTCGGTTTACAGACGATAATTTTTACGTGATAACATCATAAGAAAACATAGATGTAGAATTGTATACTTTTATGAATCGAATTGAATTATTATCACATATATTTATAATATGATAGTGTGTATTATTTTACATATATATGATAGTGTAGTACTTTTTTTATATAGATGATAGTGTGATATTCAAGATTTTCCAATCTGAGTTATTTTGTTAAGAATAGGAATACGATAGGAAAAGTAGGAAATCAAGGGGAGTATTTATTTCTTTATTTATTTATTTCTTTATTTAAGGAAAACATACAGCTTATATTATTACATATTATAACAAAATTTAAAATTATCTCACAAGCCTAAAAGTTTTCACTACTAGTTATTACACACTTTGTGTGTACTTAAAAATATATTTTATATAAAGCAATACCAAAAACGAGAACAAAAGATTTTACAAATAGAGAAAAAAAATACCATAAATAAGGTTAACAATAAAATTAGGTTTACAACTTTACGAACTATTTATGAACAGTTTTAATTACGAGTTACCTTTCTAACCAAAGATACATAAATATTCAATTTACTACAAAATATATCAATATTATAATAAAACTTGTTGTGTGCATTACAAGCTCTTGTCACGAATCGATTTTGGGCGTATTTAGTTCTACAAAGAGGAACACAAAATACCATTTTGGAGCGAGCACTCAGTCGCGGACAATTAAAGAAAATACGTGTGAGGAGGAAAGGAGAATCTATATGATTATTAATTAATTTAAACAAAAATATTTGATCTCTGTGTTCACGACGCAGCTCCAACGATACGGGACGCGGTGTAATGTGGCCATTAAAAATATAAGTTAATCTTCTAATGAATTTGTTCTGAATAGCTTCTATTTGACTCTTATAAACAAAGTACATTGGATTCCAAACTGTAGATGCATATTCCAAAATAGGCCTCACGAACGAGTTATATAATATAAAATATGTTTTTAAATTCTTAAAATTTTTACACTGTCGAAAAATAAATCCTAACATTTTATATGCTTTAGCTGTAATCGTGTTGATGTGAGACGAAAAAGAAAGTCTACTGTCAAGAGTAACTCCAAGATCTTTCACCTCAGTCGTTCTTTTAATACACTCACTATTTAATTTGTAATTAAATTCAATTTTATTGACTTTACGAGAAAATGTTATGCAGAAGCATTTATCAATATTTAATTTTAAGCCATTGTTCAAACAGTAATAATGTAACCTATTCAGATCAAATTGAAGCAACCTACAGTCTTCAAGTGATTTTATTACGGAAAAAATTTTAGTATCATCTGCATAGAGAATCACTTTTGAATTTTGAAAACAGTCGACTATAGAATTAACAAAAATATTAAAGAGCAATGGACCGAGATGGGATCCCTGAGGCACCCCAGACGTTATGGGCATAAAGCTAGATGTATAACCTTTAACTGCAACTGCCTGCGATCTTTCACGTAAATAAGATTTCATCCATCTCAGAAGGTCACCGTGTATACCAATGTTTTCAAGCTTCTTAATAAGTAAATCATGATTGATTTTATCAAAAGCCTTTGAAAAATCAGTATACACGGCGTCCACTTGATGGCCACCATCCATAGCATCCAAAACTATATCCAAAAACTCACATAAATTCGATTCCGTGGAACGGCCGCTTACAAAACCATGCTGATGGCAACTGATAAGTGGTCTAATCGCTGGAAATAATGAATCGTAAACAATTTTTTCAAAAAGCTTAGGTATGACTGAAAGTTTCGAGATACCACGATAATTAGCTATATTGTGTTTATCACCACTTTTGAAAATAGGGACAATAATAGATTTCTTCCACACTAACGGCATTACACCGGTTTTTAGTGAGAGATTAAACAAAATAGAAAGTGGTTTAGCAATTCTCTCTCTGCACTGCTTTAAAAAGATAGGGTGAATGCCATCTGGCCCAGCACTCTTATTTGTATCAATTGACTTAAGATACCTCTCAACAATTATTTCATTAATAATTATTCCGTCAATAACACACTCGTTATTTTCTTTACTGCTTTCAATGAGTACATTATTACTGGGGCTTGGTTCAAATACTGAATAAAAGAAAGAATTAAAAAGATCTGCAATGTTCTGGCCTTGCGTAACGCGAGAGTTACCTAAGTAAAGTTCATCGGGGATGTCATTGATATTTCTTTTAGATTTAATATATGTCCAAAAATGTTTAGAATTTAATGTTATATTTTCTTCACTTCGATTAATAAATAGTTTGTAACAAGTAATTTCTAATTCTTTTGCTTCTTTACGTAAGGCCGAATAGCGAAAATAATCACTCATTCTACCATATATTTTCCATTTTTTATGTACTTTATTTTTTTTGTTTATAATTTTTATTAATTTTTTATTGAACCAAGTTGGATATTTATCATTCCTAGAAACAAACCCCGTAATATTATTCTCAATTATTTCATTGATAACATCATAAAAAATTCTCACTGCTAATTCAACATCGTCAACAGCCAAACGTTCTTCCCAGTCAATTTCCGCCATAATGGCATTAATTTTAGTATAGTCAGCAGTACTAAAACGACGAACAAAGCGTGCTGCTGGCCGTAAGCACGGCATATCAAGTTGAGCACAGACAACGATGCACAAAGAAGGATGATGAGCATCCTCTGGTAATGATAAAGGACTTACACGATGTACCGAACAAGAAGTATCAGATATTATCAAATCAAGTTGCCTATTATTTATATTCTTTACAGAATTGAATTGTGCAAAATCATTAAAACACATAAAAGTATATAACTGTGACGTTAGTACATCTTCGTGAGTGTTTTCTAAAAGCAATGAGTTGTTCAGAGAGGAAGAACTATCAGTAGCAGGCCCAGAATACCACTTAGCTAATCTTATATTAAAATCTCCAATAAGCAAAAACTTATCATCAGGGTAATTTAATTTTAAATCTGAAATATGTTCGTATAGTGAAAGCTCTGCCAAATTTTGATTTTGTGTTTGAGGAAAGTAACAACAGTATAGTCTCAACAGATATGTTTGTGATGTTTGTTTGAGTACTATGTGTACGCAAGTTACGTCAGCGTCGTATAAAAGAGGTAACGGTGTTAATCTCATCGAACTCACCGTTATGCCACGACGAACAGCTATCAGGGTACCACCCCCCTTTGATATGTTCAGTTGCTCATACTTACGATCCGTTCGGTAAACACTATACCGCGAGTCAAATAATTCTGCATCGAAAATTCCCGGAAATAGCCAAGTTTCGGTTAAGCAAATAATATCATAATCCACATGTAATATATTACTATAAAATGTTTTAGTTTTAGACCTTAACCCTCGCACATTTTGATAAAAAATATTAAGGACCATGACTACAGGAATCAATAAATAAATACTGATTATTAACTACCGTGATAATTTTTAGAATAATGGTGTACCAAGATACTAGCTCCAAAAATAAAAATATAAAATTAAAAGTATTCAATGACACAATAGTGAAATAAAAAATATCATTTATATCATTTTTAAATATTTTCAAGTAATTATTAATAAATAAAAAAAGAACCATTACGCAATTTAAAGTATAAATCAAGCAGCCCGCAATACACATCAACTTAAGTAAACAAAGAAAGGCAACAAGATATAATAATAACAATTTTCGCTTATCTCTTATATAATTTTGTTTAAAGATTCGTCCGATATTATATGAAGTATAGGCGATTGCTCGTTACGTCGTACCATTATGGTGCAGTTCCGAACCCAGCAGAAGGTATAGTTTTTTTCCCTTGCGATTTGTTTCGCTCTCCTGAGGAGAAATTTATTCTTCGCGGAGAGGTGATCATTAAAATAAATCCTATTATTGCCCTGAGCACCGGTAAAACCAATGTCCTTCGCAGTACAATTCTTAATCTTGCGTAATAGTGCTAAGAAATCATCTTTTTTGTATCTCGACTGCATCTTTACAATAATAGGTCTTATGTTGTGGTCAGAAGTATCATTTTTAACCGCAACTCTTGTCACAAAATCAACATCGGCATCAATATTCAAAGTATACCCGCATTTAGCTGCTAGATTTTTAATTATTTGATTTAAATTTTCGCCTTTCTTCAGAGGAATCCCATTAATTTGAATATTCGAACGACGCACCCACTGATCATTCCTGTCCTTATACTCTGTAAATTCTTTAATTTTTGATTTACATTCCTCAAGTTCTAATTTTATGCCATCTATCCTACCGACCTCCACATTCAATTCATTCAATCTTTCAGTCACAGAAACTATAGAAGATTCCACAGCTGTTATTTTATTTGACCAAATATTGACAGCATCAGAAAGTTTCTTTAATTCATCAGTAATAAGGGACTTGAATGAATTTATTGAAGACTCCAAACCAGTCAAACGATCATCAAAGTATGATATTAATGATTTGGCATCGGTTTGAAAAAGTGACTGAGGTTGAGTTGAGTCAACATGTAATTTACCAGAGCTGGATGTTAATCTCGGGCTGTTATTAGGTTTTTTAGATTGTTTACATGTCGGACATTTCCATTTACATTTATTCATAGGGAGTATTTTTTTAAATTCAGATTCATTTATGCCAACACATAGATAATGATAAATCCCTTGACAAGCAGAACACTTCATCAAATCTTCCATGTTCAAAACGGTCAAACATTGTTTACATTCCATTGTTATTGAAGACGGTAGAAAACAAATTAATGTAACAGAACGATCAGTCGACACGACTCCCAACTCATACGACAATCTAAGCAAAGTTAGCAATTTATTGATAATCTAAATTGAATTTAAGTTCACTTATGATAATCTTCAACGTTATTTCACAAACTCACTATAAAAAACAAACTCTTACTTGTAATATCGAATTTTAATTATCGGAGCAAAATTATGACGTGCACACAGCGCAAATCGCACAGATGAATGTTCAAGTGGTACTCTCTACCAAACAATTGACAAATCACAAAACAGTAGGGGTGTGCGATAATTATCGATAATTCTTAAATACTCGATAATTTTCCATTCGATAATTATCAATAATTATCGATAAGTGTTATTCGATAATTTTGATCCGATAATTATCGATAATTTTTCATTCGATAAATATCGATAACTATCGACCGATAATTATCGATAACTTTCGTCAACTATCGATATTTTTTTTTTGATAATTATCGATAATTTTCGCCAACTATCGATAACTTTTCCTTCGATAATTATCGATAACTTTTCATACGATAATTATCGATAACTATCGATAAAACGATTCGATAATTGTCGATAGTAAAATTATCGATATTTTTTATCGATGAACATCCCTACTTCTACCAAACAATTGACAAATCACAAAACAGTAGGGGTGTGCGATAATTATCGATAATTCGCAAATACTCGATAATTTTCCATTCGATAATTATCGATAAGTGTTATTCGATAATTTTGATCCGATAATTATCGATAATTTTTCATTCGATAAATATCGATAACTATCGACGATAATTATCGATAACTTTCGTCAAATATCGATAATTTTTATCGGATAATTATCGATAATTTTCGCCAACTATCGATAACTTTTCCTTCGATATAATTATCGATAACTGTTCATACGATAATTATCGATAACTATCGATAAAATGATTCGTTAATCATCGATAGTAAAATTATCGAAATTTTTTATCGGTGAACATCCCTACTTCTACCAAACAATTGACAAATCACAAAACAGTAGGTGTGTGCGATAATTATCGATAATTCGTAACTACTCGATAATTTTCCATTCGATAATTATTGATAATTATCGATAAGTGTTATTCGATAATTTTGATCCGATAATTATCGATATTTTTTAATTCGATATTTATCGATAACTATCGACCGATAATTATCGATAACTTTCGTCAACTATCGAGAATTTTTATCCGATAATTATCGATAACTGTCGCCAACTATCGATAACTTTTCCTCCGATAATTATCGATAACTATTCATTCCATAACAATCGATAATTATCGATAAAACGATTCGATAATTATCGATAGTAAAATTATCGATATTTTTTTCCGATGAACATCCCTACAAAACAGTTCGCGTGTAGATTGCGTAGCGCCACTGTCTCTTTTACTCGAACGCGGTCCGATGGAGTGTAAGACAGAACGCTTAGGCTAATCGTGCCTCTCTATCGCTTGTTCTGCGCTCTCGCTCACTAATTGTGACAATGATGACGTCATCTTCTTCGAACGGGCACCCCTTCATCAATTTACTAGACGTTATCACGTCAAAAAAATAAAAAAATAGCATTAAAATTTGGTTAGTACTTTTTGCGTTTTACGCGTGCAAACAAACAGACAAAACGTTCTATTATCCATTTCATTGTTGGGCAAAGTTTAGCTATATAGGAAAAGTGTTGAGTAACAAGCCGATTGAATAAAACTCGGCCAGGCTATCAATATGTCCCTTGTCATTAGATAAAGTTTGACAATATTGTGAGCAGGTGGCATGCAGTGATTTCGGCATATACTATTGGCTGTATCGTATTTGTCCTGATCATTTTATATGTGTCATTCTGTGCATTTTTTTGACGTAATAACATCTTGTAAATCGATGAATGCCAGCTGCACGCACGAATAAGTGTCACGTGTCGCGAGCGAGGCGCAGAACAAGCGATAGAGAAGCACGATCGGCCTAAGCATTCGGCTTGTGAATGAAAAACAATAACGCAGTTTGGAGGATCTTAAATATTCCACATTTATATATTACATAGTAACTTGTAAATAAATTATTAATAGCACATTGTTACTTGTAATTAATGTATATAATTTAAGTAATAAAATATTTGAATTAACGAGTGCAAATAAATGTTAATTTATCGAAAACAATTGTAATTAATTGATTAACTCATTCATTGTATTATACAAAAACAATGTAACTCAGTGATATTAATATAATTCAATTAATAAAAGTATGCAATTTTTTTATTAATGTTTTCTTATGACGTTATCACGAAAAATTATCGTCCGTAAACCGACTTAACAGACAACCAATTGTTTTTTTTTTGTATAATGAGGTTACATTTTTTAAGAGTAACGAGAGTTTTCCAGCTTTTTTCCCTCTCGGCCAACACTAGGGACATTTGTAGAGTTATTAATAGTAATATTTACTAAAGCCGATGATTAATACTAAGGTGAAGTCTACCGAGAAACTAGAGATTAGCTTACGCCGAGTTGCACGAAACAAATTTTAAATTTAAGTGTTTATTAAACTAATTTAATCACAAGAATCGTGATTATCTGTTGCACGAAACCTACATCTGATTAAGTTAACAAAAAAATTTAGCTTAATTAAAGACCTATCTAACGGATGATTAATTCCAACAGCTTTAAATTAATCATGAGATCAACTAATTTTAAGATTAATTGCAACTTAACTAACGGAAAATTAGCGACGGTTTCGTGCAACTCGCCGTAAGTTAATTAAATATTGTAATTAAATTACGGTAGCTACATAACATTGGGTACATTATTTAAGTTTCTAATGTACCAAATGTTAAAATTTAGCCATTTCTGTATTGTAAGTGATTTTACTACCATAACGTATTTATTTCAAATGTGGATTTAGATCTTATGGCGAAATAAATATTTCCATTTCATTTAATTTATTTTCATTTCATGGTTTTAAGGTTTTACTGGATCTTCGTCTATCTAACAAGTTTCATCAAAATCGGTTCAATAGTCTTTGTTTGAAAGGATAACAAACGTCCATACATCTTTAAAAAATTCAATTTCAGATCAAGGGGTCACTCCTTTGTTGCCCCGGATCTCCACAACTCTAAATCCGGTCCTGACCCTGTGACCAAATTCATTCGGTTCCGTTCTGTCGGATCGATTGACAAACTTCCGTCCACACGAACATTTATAATAGTTGTAATATTAATAATCATAGATGGAACTCATGCTTACATATTTACTATCAAATATATATTTTAATATATTATGTGTATATAAAATGTAAATTTATATTTTATTTATTTATTTATTTATACTTTTTTTGTACACCACAAATATACAAACAAGATAGATTGATATTTTCAAAATGTGAAGTACAAAGAGGCGGTCTTATGGCTAGTTAGCCATTTCTTCCAAACAACCCGAGATATGTTGGAGTAATTTAATAACAGCAAACGAGTAGATGGTGCAGTTATATTATTATAAACTTAAATACAAATATCTACACAAAAATACTTAAACATTATACATATACACGAACATAGCGCAATACACTTATCAATATACCAAAAGTATGTCATAGAATTAATAGTCAAGAATATCAAAATAAGAAATAAAAAAAAATAAAAAAAAAAAAAAAAACAAACTTAATTTGAATCGTCCCCATTATTAATGTAATGTCTCTTAACGGATTTTTTAAAAATCATTTCATTTTTACATATTTATTTACAAGTGACACTGTTGGTTTAAAGAGTTTGTAGCGACATCTATCTCGGCACATACAAACTGACGTATGATCGTATGATATATCGTGATGACGTACATCGCGCTATCAAAGTTATCCGAGCGATTGAACATATATACAAGAACCCGATAACCGTCGGGGGATAGTAGCCCACCAGACACAACACCCGTCTGGTCGGAGGATCCTCCCTTTTCGGTGGCGGATGAGGAACTTTAAACCAATATTCCTCATCCCACCAAACTGGTGACCATGTCACGTCGGGGCTACATAATTTTTTTTTTGAAAGCAAGCTGCAAGTATCACAAGATGTATGGACGGCTCAACCTGCTATCGACCTCCAGTCTCGGAGGGGGAGTGATGTAGCGACATCTATCTCGCCGCGTACAAACTGACGTATCCAACATCGCGCTATCAAAGTTATCCGAGCGATTGAACATATATACAAGATCCCGACAACAACCGTCGGGGGACAGTAGCCCATAAGACACAACACCCGTCTGGTCGGAGAATCCTCCCTTTTCGATGGCGGATGAGGAATTTTACACGCTGTTCCTCACATCCCCAAAAGTTAATTTATAATATGTAATCCCTACTTCTACCAAACAATTGACAAATCACAAAACAGTAGGTGTGTGCGATAATTATCGATAATTCGTAACTACTCGATAATTTTCCATTCGATAATTATTGATAATTATCGATAAGTGTTATTCGATAATTTTGATCCGATAATTATCGATATTTTTTAATTCGATATTTATCGATAACTATCGACCGATAATTATCGATAACTTTCGTCAACTATCGAGAATTTTTATCCGATAATTATCGATAACTGTCGCCAACTATCGATAACTTTTCCTCCGATAATTATCGATAACTATTCATTCCATAACAATCGATAATTATCGATAAAACGATTCGATAATTATCGATAGTAAAATTATCGATATTTTTTTCCGATGAACATCCCTACAAAACAGTTCGCGTGTAGATTGCGTAGCGCCACTGTCTCTTTTACTCGAACGCGGTCCGATGGAGTGTAAGACAGAACGCTTAGGCTAATCGTGCCTCTCTATCGCTTGTTCTGCGCTCTCGCTCACTAATTGTGACAATGATGACGTCATCTTCTTCGAACGGGCACCCCTTCATCAATTTACTAGACGTTATCACGTCAAAAAAATAAAAAAATAGCATTAAAATTTGGTTAGTACTTTTTGCGTTTTACGCGTGCAAACAAACAGACAAAACGTTCTATTATCCATTTCATTGTTGGGCAAAGTTTAGCTATATAGGAAAAGTGTTGAGTAACAAGCCGATTGAATAAAACTCGGCCAGGCTATCAATATGTCCCTTGTCATTAGATAAAGTTTGACAATATTGTGAGCAGGTGGCATGCAGTGATTTCGGCATATACTATTGGCTGTATCGTATTTGTCCTGATCATTTTATATGTGTCATTCTGTGCATTTTTTTGACGTAATAACATCTTGTAAATCGATGAATGCCAGCTGCACGCACGAATAAGTGTCACGTGTCGCGAGCGAGGCGCAGAACAAGCGATAGAGAAGCACGATCGGCCTAAGCATTCGGCTTGTGAATGAAAAACAATAACGCAGTTTGGAGGATCTTAAATATTCCACATTTATATATTACATAGTAACTTGTAAATAAATTATTAATAGCACATTGTTACTTGTAATTAATGTATATAATTTAAGTAATAAAATATTTGAATTAACGAGTGCAAATAAATGTTAATTTATCGAAAACAATTGTAATTAATTGATTAACTCATTCATTGTATTATACAAAAACAATGTAACTCAGTGATATTAATATAATTCAATTAATAAAAGTATGCAATTTTTTTATTAATGTTTTCTTATGACGTTATCACGAAAAATTATCGTCCGTAAACCGACTTAACAGACAACCAATTGTTTTTTTTTTGTATAATGAGGTTACATTTTTTAAGAGTAACGAGAGTTTTCCAGCTTTTTTCCCTCTCGGCCAACACTAGGGACATTTGTAGAGTTATTAATAGTAATATTTACTAAAGCCGATGATTAATACTAAGGTGAAGTCTACCGAGAAACTAGAGATTAGCTTACGCCGAGTTGCACGAAACAAATTTTAAATTTAAGTGTTTATTAAACTAATTTAATCACAAGAATCGTGATTATCTGTTGCACGAAACCTACATCTGATTAAGTTAACAAAAAAATTTAGCTTAATTAAAGACCTATCTAACGGATGATTAATTCCAACAGCTTTAAATTAATCATGAGATCAACTAATTTTAAGATTAATTGCAACTTAACTAACGGAAAATTAGCGACGGTTTCGTGCAACTCGCCGTAAGTTAATTAAATATTGTAATTAAATTACGGTAGCTACATAACATTGGGTACATTATTTAAGTTTCTAATGTACCAAATGTTAAAATTTAGCCATTTCTGTATTGTAAGTGATTTTACTACCATAACGTATTTATTTCAAATGTGGATTTAGATCTTATGGCGAAATAAATATTTCCATTTCATTTAATTTATTTTCATTTCATGGTTTTAAGGTTTTACTGGATCTTCGTCTATCTAACAAGTTTCATCAAAATCGGTTCAATAGTCTTTGTTTGAAAGGATAACAAACGTCCATACATCTTTAAAAAATTCAATTTCAGATCAAGGGGTCACTCCTTTGTTGCCCCGGATCTCCACAACTCTAAATCCGGTCCTGACCCTGTGACCAAATTCATTCGGTTCCGTTCTGTCGGATCGATTGACAAACTTCCGTCCACACGAACATTTATAATAGTTGTAATATTAATAATCATAGATGGAACTCATGCTTACATATTTACTATCAAATATATATTTTAATATATTATGTGTATATAAAATGTAAATTTATATTTTATTTATTTATTTATTTATACTTTTTTTGTACACCACAAATATACAAACAAGATAGATTGATATTTTCAAAATGTGAAGTACAAAGAGGCGGTCTTATGGCTAGTTAGCCATTTCTTCCAAACAACCCGAGATATGTTGGAGTAATTTAATAACAGCAAACGAGTAGATGGTGCAGTTATATTATTATAAACTTAAATACAAATATCTACACAAAAATACTTAAACATTATACATATACACGAACATAGCGCAATACACTTATCAATATACCAAAAGTATGTCATAGAATTAATAGTCAAGAATATCAAAATAAGAAATAAAAAAAAATAAAAAAAAAAAAAAAAACAAACTTAATTTGAATCGTCCCCATTATTAATGTAATGTCTCTTAACGGATTTTTTAAAAATCATTTCATTTTTACATATTTATTTACAAGTGACACTGTTGGTTTAAAGAGTTTGTAGCGACATCTATCTCGGCACATACAAACTGACGTATGATCGTATGATATATCGTGATGACGTACATCGCGCTATCAAAGTTATCCGAGCGATTGAACATATATACAAGAACCCGATAACCGTCGGGGGATAGTAGCCCACCAGACACAACACCCGTCTGGTCGGAGGATCCTCCCTTTTCGGTGGCGGATGAGGAACTTTAAACCAATATTCCTCATCCCACCAAACTGGTGACCATGTCACGTCGGGGCTACATAATTTTTTTTTTGAAAGCAAGCTGCAAGTATCACAAGATGTATGGACGGCTCAACCTGCTATCGACCTCCAGTCTCGGAGGGGGAGTGATGTAGCGACATCTATCTCGCCGCGTACAAACTGACGTATCCAACATCGCGCTATCAAAGTTATCCGAGCGATTGAACATATATACAAGATCCCGACAACAACCGTCGGGGGACAGTAGCCCATAAGACACAACACCCGTCTGGTCGGAGAATCCTCCCTTTTCGATGGCGGATGAGGAATTTTACACGCTGTTCCTCACATCCCCAAAAGTTAATTTATATGTAACACCACACTATATTATAATGAAGAGACCTTTGTTTCCAAACCCTTAAGATTGTCTGGAAGAAATTGTTACTAAGCAATAAGACCGCCTTATTATGAATTTAGGTATGAAGTTTTTCTTCATGTCTATAGTGTTTTATATGTATTTTTAGTATTAGACATACTAGTAGGATAACATACCAACATTCTCCCCGGTTTTACTCGATGTTAGGAAGTGTCCGTGCAAGCCTTGAGAGTAAGTCGCTATTATATCTTCAGGTACCTCACGTTGTACTGTTCCAGTATCGAGGAGGTCCTTCTTAGTTCCACATAGATATACTTTGCAGTCCTGGAATAATAATAAAATCTATACTAACATTATAAAACTAAAGAGTTTGTTCGTTTGAACTCACAAATCTACTAATCACGAACTAAAACTGTTGTCAACCCCATCCATCCATCTAATATAAGACTCATCACAAATTACAGATGCATAAGAACATGTAAAAATATGAGTATTATATTCAATGTAATACGGTATGTATGTGTCAAGGGAGTCCATTAATTATGTGTGCTGTTTTTTTTTTTTAATTTAGACTCCACTCCCCCTTAGGTGAGATTTAGTAAGTCGGTTGGACTCCTCCCTCCCCCTTACGTAAGATTTACGCTAAAGTAGTTAAAGGACTAAATTTATTTTTAAAAATTGAAAATAACACCGGTACCAGCCTTCAATTTCGAGTAAATTGGAAAAAAACCCCAAAAATAGCGAAAATTCGATGTTTTGGCAAGAAATTTTTTTTTTTTTTAGATCTAAGGCAAGCATAATTTTCATGTATTTTGATCTAATTTCGATCGTACTTTAATCATAAACTGTTTTAAATCTAAAAAAAAAAATTGTAAAAAATCATCAACAATTGCAAAAATCTAAGAAAATTGGGATCATCTTGGTATAAGTCATTTTATGAACCCGGATTGACATGATTTTCATGTAATATAATCTGCTTGGTCTGATTCTGCAATAAATTTGGCCCATAGTTCCCTCAAACATTCAAAAAAAATGCTGCTATTTTTTGGGGTTTTTTGCAATTTACTCGAAATTGAAGGCTGGACGGCCTAAACTGACTTGAAATTCGTATTCAGCGGGTCGAAAAACATGCCCGTAGATAGGTGGCGCCCGGAGTACAGACAATTTTTTTTTTGTGTGCCAGTGTAATAGAACGTTCAGGTGTACCATAATTATTAATACATTTAAATTTAATAAAAATTAATAGCAGTGGGAAAAATGAACACAATTTTTTATTATTATTATTATCTGTTAAATAATTTAAATTTTTTAGAGTTGATGTGAGATTATACCCCCCCAGTTCAAATTAAATTTAACAAGATTTCATTGGAACCCCCCCCCTCCTCCCATTTTGATATAAAGTAATAAATGGATGCCCCCTAAGTGTGTGTGGTGTACAATCACCTCTTCGACAGTCCGCAACTCCTGCAGCCAGTGCCGCAGGCGCGTCCACGAGGCGAGCGACGCCGGGTCGTAGCATATGATGGCGGCGTGCGCGCCTCGGTAGTACATTCGCGTCATCGCTTCGTATCTGAAATTTATATAAATAATTATTACTGAATCAGCCTGTAAACGACCTACTGTTGGGCGAAGGCCTCTTCTCCATATAGGAGAAATGTCGGAGTATAATCCGCGACGCGGCTCCACTGCAGATTGGCAGATAATTTTTCTTATCATAATAGTTTGTCACCTGGTTTCCCCTCTTTACCGTTAAAAGCTGTAACCAAATGTAGGTTACTTTATTTTAGCCATGGACAGTACCTACTCCACGACATTGGACAAGATCTCTCACCGTGCAAGGATTCAGCGTTGGCGGTTGTGGTTTTTTTCTACAACCGTCATGGTTCAGAAGGAGACTGCTGAGAAGGAGTCGAGAGAACCCGATATAGCTTCTAGACCCTCCAACGCTTAGGTCACAATGAACAAAGCAAGCTCTTGGACTAAGAACGGAAGAGTCTAGTTGAGTTTAGTGGAAGACAGCAGCTGGTAGCGCATTTGCAAGTGATTCTGCAGCAGCACCATATCTGTGTGTTTAATCAGACCTATCTCCAAAACAACTAGACCAATTTAAAGAAGAATTTTACTAACAAATAAACAAACAATAAAAAATAGTGAAAATGAGTTGCATAGTATGAGTATGTTCCCTTAATAATAAATTATCAGCAGGCAAAGTAGAAGATAGCCAATAGTTTAAATACGTAGATTTTTTTTAATAAACAATTCACCTTTCGCTTCCAGCCGTATCCCATATACCGACATTGAAGTCCCTGTCGTGTGATTGCATTTGTTTTGCACAGAAAGCTGCTCCTATTGTCTGAAAAAAAAAATTGTTTAAAAGTAATATCACTATCATAGTCTGTTTTTGAAAAAAAAAGCAATTTTACCACGGATAAACTCGCATGGCACAGCTAACTAAACGATATTTTTTTAAAAATTAAATACAAAAATGATTGATAGCCGAAGAGATTAGGAGTGTTTATTTTATCTACATGTATAGAATAACATGTCCTGATGGACTGATTCATCATTGCACGACATAAACTATTGAAGTTAAATAAATAAAATATATAAATAAATATGCTAAAATTAAAGCTTAAAATTTTTTTACTCACGAGGGTAAAACGAAAATTATTATCTAGGCGTGCAAAGACAGAGGCCAGAGCTAGTGTTATATACCTTATATAATTACAATAATTGGTTTGTGTGTTGTGTGAAGGAGACAAGAATCCACATACACCCCCTTTTTATCCTTCCATACTACTCCCCCTTATCTATCTAGCTCGGAAGATATTTATGGCTATTTAGGTGTTACAAGTATTTATATAAAGTAATAAGTTTAGGTGCAGGAACTGCAAATTTTGATAGCATTTCATTAAAAAAATATTATTTCAAAAATAAATAAATACAGTTGTGTATCTTTTCATAAAGGACATATTTTTAATAGAGACAGTATAAGTCTAAAAGCATAGAAGACAGAAAACTATTATAATTTTTTTTTCTGTAGGTTTTTTTTTTTGACATCTCGATAAATATAACTTCTTTTTTTTTGTAATTATATATTATAAATATTATAAGCTTGTAACACTGTGTCACAACAACAAATTTGCTTAAATAGAATGCAGAAAATAAAATTAACTTTTAATTGTAAATTTCAAAGTTTATTAAGTGTTCTGAATTCTTTCAGAAGTTTAAATTTTTCTACGATTCAATTCCCTACATTAAAAAAAAATCGTTCTCATTAACAAACAATGTTAAAACGACAAAACATAGGTCAGTCAATTCGTAAACAAAGACGAAAAAGAGAGAAAAAAAAACAAGGTTATAATCTCCAACTTACGTTTTGATATGGCGTACCAGAGTTAAACCTACAATTAACGAATCTTATTACTAAGCTCGTCTTCCCGACGTGTTCGCTCCCTAATAATACGATTTTAAAATCACAGCGACTCATATTTCTTAACTTATTACTTCTTTATTAAAAACAAAAAATTAAAAGTTTCTATAAAACCGCATATCGAGTCGTATGTCCACTGAACAAAGGAAATAAATTAAAATCTATTTTTATTAAATAAATTAATACATTGATAGTGTATTAGTATTAAAATGTTTAATGTGTACTTTTCTTCGCAAAATAACAATGATGAATTAAAAACAATGTTATTTGAAATTGACATTAGTAATTGACATTTTTTTTAAGTTACAAGTCTTAAGATTTTTTTCCCTTGTTTTGTAACACAATCTAAATTAATTAGCTTCTAATATTTTATAAACACAATGTGTGTTCGACAGCATTATTTTGCTAAACAATCTAGTAGCATACGAGATTATGGTGCGTATGTAAGAGCCCACAATTTTTTCAGTTTTTTTATTTATTTATACAAGTATAAATTCATTTATATAGATTATTATATATTTTAATATAATTATTATATAAATAGTTTTTTTTTAATTATTTAATACACATTCATATCAGCCTTTGAGTGTCCACTGCGGAACTTAGGTCTATTTGTTTGGTTTGCTAATATTTATACACTTGAAACGTGGATTAGTGAGTGCAGTATGTTGTGGCAGGATATGATGACATTGATGCTCATCACCATTCTAGTTGGTGTACAGTTGTTCACACCACCATGGCACTCGGTCACCTTTTACGACAACTCGACAAAAAAGAGGTCATGACTATTCTTCTCTGCCGGTCATCGTATGGCACAAATATTATATTCAAAATGTATACAAATAGTAAATATAACAGACAACGCATACGTGTATAAAGTATGTATTTTAATATATCAAATACTACTGTATACGTAAAATATTGTGCTCCATAATAAAAGGAAAAATTACAAACTGGCAACATTATTTATACTATATACCTACAATAACGTTTCATTTTACGCTAACTATATTAAGTTTTAGTAGGTAATTTGCACTAGTGACTTATACAAAAGTTTTTTTTAAGAAAACTGTATTATTAATAAAATATAAAATGACACAAAAATATGTTCAAAAAGTGTTTATGGGAAAAGGTTGCCCTCTGTACAATAATTAACTAATTAGCTTAAACACCTCTCTTAATTGAAAGTTTAATTACGCGGTAATAGTATGTACTTTTGCTAATCATCTACATAATTAAGCAAATGTACATAATTCTTAGAATTAATAAGCAATAATTAACAAAGTATTGTAATTAAAATTATTAATAACAAAGTATTGTATTATTAATAATATTGTAATTAATTAATAAATTATAGTAATTAATAAGTACTATAATTTATAACTACTATAATTTATTAATTAATTACAATATTATTAATAATTAAATAACTGTTGCATAGTAGTAGTATAAGCAGCTTCTTCAAAATTCTTCAAAAATTGCGTTACGTAAAACTTGAACGTCCCCTTATCACATTAACTAAAATATATTCATTTTTCTGTACAATTTTAATACATAATTACATAGTTGTAGTCTAATATACAATATATCAGATAATTAGACAAACGGTTATTAATAAAAGTTAATACTAAAGATAGTAATTTTGGCGGATAAACAATCTGCCCTTGAAGCCCTTACGCTCCCTGCGAGCTTGTGAAATCATCTTAACAAGTTAAAGCCCGCTACCACAGTTCTATAAATAGTCAATAATGTAACTTTCTTTTTTTTATTTAAGGGAAAAACTGTCCCTGTTTTTTTTCTAATTAATACATAATCACATATTTTGTGTTTATAATAATTAATGTAACTCAAGCGAGTGATCCTTTTTTTTTTCATTGACAATACGCAGTTGATCCGTGAATATTAGTTTAAGGCCTTAAAAAAACAAGATCAATGATAGCGATGTATTGATCAATCTTTATACAAAAATATTGATTTTGTGAACAATAGATTAACTGTATTCATTCGATTTTAATACTTATTACGATGCACAAAAGTTTATATTTTAATAAAAATATGATAGGTACATTGATTAGGATGCTATAACAATATTGTTAGGTAAAAGGGGCGATAAAAACTGTGTAATCAAACAAAAATATTTTTATTCTACTAGACGATTAATATATATATTTGTAATTACGTTCTCGAAATCACTAACGATTTCGATTAAATTATCAATGTACGTGTTTACGGGGGCGAAAAGTCGATCTAGCTCGGTTTTATATTAGAAAAAATTGTCTTCTCTGTGATTCAACGCAAAAAGATTTGCCCCTGTAGGTATATTACTTTTCTCCATGATTTGCCCGCGTTATAAGGTTCGTAATGTCTCCGCTGCCATGTCACCAGCGCCATCTATTGTTGTAAATATTAAATATCAACTATCATAGTTTCTGGAAATTTTCTTTTTCTCTATTTTTAGTATTGTCACAGCAAATTTTAGAGCAATTGTTAACTTATTTGGCGGTTCTTTTTTTTTACTTTTTTTTTTGTGAGAAAGTCTATATAAATTCTACTTTTATGTTATTTACTATTCATGTTACTCACACAAAAATATATAGCTTAGGTATAAGGTAAAAGAACTATGTAGAACAGGCGGTCTTATCGCAAAACAGCGATTTCTTTCAGACAACCAACGTGAAGGAGTTAGTGTGGAAAAACGGAGAGAGTGTACAGAGTAAAAAAAACATATATGTACCTACCAACTACTAGTCTGAGCGCCTCTCCGTGTAATTATTCTTTACGATCAAATAATAATAATTTGGATGATGGATACAAAGGAAGGTAGTTATATAGGGTAGTTGCCTGGACGACCGGGGAGAAGGAGACGCCGCTATACGCACTCCTTCACCCTCCGCACTAAGTGGCTACTACTAGTGAGAGGGGCACCTATAATCCACACCACTCCCACCCACCACCCACTCACCACTCACCACCACCACTCACCAACAGAGCAATATATACCTACCATACCTACTACGCTCTATAGGCGATGGCGGCGCGCATCGGCGGGCCAACCGTCGGGGCGTCACGGTTGTATGCGCGAGCGATCCCGTGGCACCCCATTACGACGATGAGGGCACCGCTGGGTTTTAGCGGGTATTCCGGCACGTTCTGCGTGCCAGCGAGTCCCACATACCGACCGTTTCTCCGCAACGGGATGCGTAAATGCATTACCCAGCGTAAAAAAAAGGACCGTTGCCTGGGGGACGCCAGTGGCAGCAGGCAGGATGCCCGCAACCGCAGCCGACTCGTACAATCGCTTAGTTGGTCCACGTCAAGCTAACTGATGTTGATGGTGGATGTATATCCAACTATAACTCTTTGAGGATATCCAATCTTTGTCGGTGAAATACAAGATCAGGTGGCTAAGACGAACAACTACCGAAAGAATTTTCTGAATGATTGCATTCTACCGAGCTTGTCGCCATCCAGGAGAGTCACTCATGCAGACATGTGCGTTCGGACTGTTCAACGCTTACCAAAACTGAGTACTTGTATAGACATAACTAAGCGGCCAAGATTATCCATCAAGAGCTTAATGCGTACGGTTGTACGGTTTCCTTAAACAGAGGATGACGTATTATCTGTACACACCGGTGCCAGTACTCTAACGTGACGGACTCCGGTTCTACTGGGACCTGCCTATCGCCACGGACGGGATGATACTGGTGAACAAGCTTGTTAACCTGGTCACGGATAGGCCACGGTCGAGGGTGTTTTTACTAGTTATTTCCGCATGATGAGAAGTTCGTGAAAGCTGAGACAGAGAAACAACGTAAATATCTGTATCTGATTTGGGTCACGAGATCATCGACATGTAGGGTGTGGAGTCTACTGATTTTTTTTTTTGTATCGCAGGCGAACCCATTTACGGGTGGTATACAGGACGCCCGGGTAGGCATTCCTAGACCGTATGTCGGACTCAGCACTTGGGGGTTGGAAGCAATACCGTACTAAGCCCTTACGGGAGCCTTCAGCCGCTTTAATTTGAGGGTCCTGGATCTGCAGGTAACAGGATCCCTCCAGCGACTGGCTGGCTTTGACGGGAAGGCCAGACTTCTCCATGGGGACTGTCCCGACTACTGAAATCACTCCTATTGTAATACTTATCAACGAAGTGATCCCGGTTAATCACGCTCACTATTTAAGGCAACTGGGGATCCGTGACAGTTCGCTCACCAGGATGCAGAAGGCACCATTATCCGACGATTTCTCAACCTACAGCCCTAAACCCCGACCATTTGATCTCTCTATCGGGGATCCTCCACCCTTATATATATATATATATATATATATATCTATATATAAGTTTATGTAAATTTATTAGTATATGGGTTATTAGTATATGGGTACCTATATATTTAACGGGTCGAAGGAAACAATTAAAGTACCTAATAACAATAATAATTTATTGACATATAAGTACAAATCGCGCTTTACTAAAGTATATCTAAAAATAAATACTAAATATCTCATCAACGGTATTTCCGAAACGATTCGACTTTGGAACCTTCAAGAAAAGAAGAGCATACGCTTATTATTATTTATTTTGAAAGTCAGGCAACGCGTCTGCGTCTGCTAAACCTCTGATGTAGTGGGTGTCTATGGATGTCACTTTGACTTAGCACAAGGCGAACCGACTGTCCGTTTCCGTCCGAATTCCATTAAAAAAAAAATGATGAATAAAACCCCCTTTAATAATAACCTGGTTCATAAAGATAATAGCGATATTATATTCAGCTAAATTATTTTTCTTAAAAAAATCCCAATAAAATATTCACAATTATAGTAAATTTTAAGCACATTATCCTTATTTTTGAGCAGTCATTAACATGCAATAACCAAAACATTTTATTTTTTTTTCAATTAAGTGTTGCCATTATTTCGTTCATGTACATATAGTGTAGTGTAAATCTAATATTTAAAATAATAAAAAAAAAAAAAAATAATTCAAGAGGCAAATTTTAAAACAATATTATTTAAATTACCTAGTTTCGTTTTTTACTTATTGAGTAATATTATTTCGATATAAAAATAAAAATCACATCTCAGAAACACAAAACATCGATTTTAAATTAGTTTATATAACATTGAAAGAAATAAAATAGTAATAACATATAATTTTTTTTACTAAACTTATTTTTTTCAATTTTATAATTTTTTGCCTATTAAAGCAGAGTGTTTTGATAAGTATCCAATTATCCAAACTAAGAAGGAAAAAAACAACACATAATTATTTAAATTATATTTATATCCTACTTAATTAAATGTTTCTAGAAAAATATATAACTATACATAATTCAACTACGAAATAAATCTTCATAAGATAAACCTATTGTTATACTGTTGCTATTTATTTACATTCATTAAAACTTAAATCAATTAATTATAAAACATTAAAACATTTCGAAATATTGGATCGAATTTCTGGTCATTTTTAATTAGACATTATAATTACAAAACAATAAAATATACATTATTGATAACACTATTTGGTACACAATTAAGAATTTCACTTATTAAATCATTGAGGTATAATGTACTAACGTTCTACTGTATTAAATCTGACAAAATTTTACGAAAATTCTACTACACCTTTAAGTTTATTAAAGAGTATTTTAACAAAGAGGTTTTAATTAAAAAAAATGAATCGTTTATAATGTAAGTAGGTACATTATTGAATACAAATAATGTGAACAAGTAACCAAGGTGAAGTCGTACAAAAGAAATAACCTCGCTGACTCGCAGTACCGATAACGCGTACAGCCTTATCAGAGTAAGTAATAACACAACGACAATTGCCAACTCAGCGACCAACCTACCTATAACTATAATTTTTCAATACTGCTTCCTCCGTCTTACTTATCCCACACCCATGATAATGTTGCCTATTAAAACGCGAATTTAATACTTTTTATAATTGTGTTATAAAAAAAATCACTAAAGGAAACAATTTTTAATTTTTTTATCATATGCGTGAAAAACAAAAACAAATTTTTACGCTTTGAAATGCAAAATTTTGTTGAAATTGGTATAACGCTGCTGAATTGACAAGGCGTTGACTAAAGTGAGCAGCCATTTTAATCTGTTTTAATTGTCAAATCAAAATCAACTGTAAACCAATGTTATAAGGTTTTAAATTGTATTTTTAATAAATACCAAGTATGATACTTCAGTAGTTCAGTTTACCGTAACAGTAAACGAAAGTTACGACGTAAGTTATACGAGTAATACAAGATGTTGCTATAAAAAAAATAATTTTGTCTTTTTCACTCTTCTCACAGGCAGTAGCATCACCTTCTTGCAAAAGATATGGACGTTCTGTTAGTTTATAGGTTTTACGAATTTTGTTTATATCTCCGATAATCGCGCTCGTAAACTTTTCAAACCACTTTTAAAATCGATATCATGGCACAATAATATAGTGCGTGCATTTATAAATGATCGGAATCGTGTGTTTTACGTGTATACATATGCCTTAACATTACACCATTTTTTCGTTTTAACAATTGATTGACTCGAAACTGTGTTATATTTTCAAACGTTTTTATTGTTTATAAATCTCGTACACGTTGTTTTAATTAAGGTTAAATGACATTATAAGTGTGTTGTAATAGTTTTTGTGTAAGTTTTAAGCAGTTAATATAGTGTTTTTTCATATATAATATTGTAGTCAAAATGGTCTTCTACTGAGGTAAGTTAATAGCATTTTTACAGCTTTTCCAAGTTTTGATAAGAGATATAATTACAAACCATGCTATTATTGACGATAACTCTGTATTTATGTTACTTGTAAGGAAATTTTATTAATTTTTTTATGTGTAAATCTACTTTGTAACTAGGCCTTTATATAGGTACACTTTATAATTAAAAAAAAATTTCACCCAATACAGGACTAATGTGTAAAATAATTACTAAAGAAATATGTTGAAAACAAAAAAAATAACATACTTAGGCTTATTATATAAATTACTTCTGAAACGATTAACTATATACCTAATTAATTAAAAACGGAAATGGAATAAAACCCTGTTTGTTTTTATTTTTATGCTAATGAAAATAATAATCAAATAAAAAATTAATAAAAAAATTAAATTTATGCATTTATTGTTTGTTTATATACTGAAAAGTGTAAAAACACAGTTTGTAACATAAATTATAATTTTTTTAATTAATTCTAGTATTAATTTATTTGTTAATTCTTCATGAAATAACTTTTAAAACGATAGCTATGTATAATAGACAGGTCGACATTTTATAAACGGGTTCTTAAGTAACAGAAAATGCGAATATTACCATTTCATTTAAAGTTAAATAAGTTACTTAACATTATTTTACTAGTTAGTAACTATATACTCAATGACATACATTCTATAATATAACAAATGCTAGACGCTAACATGTAAAACTTTCGTTAATTAATAATAATATGAATTTATCATGTCGTATTAACTTTGGTACATTAGCACAGGGCTTCCTAAACTTTAAAGATAACGGAACACCAGCCAAATACTTTTTATTCTATGGAACCCCATATTAAATAAAAAATAGCACTTTTATGGCGAATACACGTCCGTTCAACCCTACATCTGGCTACGTAAATAAAATAATAAGAAATGAATTCTTCTCATCACATATTTTGCGCTATTTCAAAATAATGTTTGTTAACTATGGTATTATTTAACAGCTAATAATACTTAAATAATTTAGGCGGAACCCTTATGAGTATTCTATGGAACTCCTAGGATCCGCGGAACCCACTTTAGGAATCCCTGCATTAGCATGTTCAAATAAATAAATACTACATCTTCAATATGGTAGAACATAATATCAAAATTTGATATTAAATGTTTTGATAACGTCAATCAATTTTTACATTATATTTGACAGAGATTATACGTTATTTTTCTGTTATCTTTCATAATAGTTAATGCTTGTACATCCTTGGCAAAGATCTTTACGAGTGAAGGAAACTTACTCTTAGGATGAACTTAAAAAATAATCTATACTTATTATAGACCTGTAAAGGGTTCAATTACGTAGATATTTATAAATGATTCTTAAGCCAAAATATATTCTTTTATTACTTTTTATCTATTTGTCTGAGTGTATTATTACTTTATTGACTAACAGGGTCATTCCATGTCAAAACAACCAATAAAAAAAGTTTTCAACTTGACCATTTCAGATTTGGCTGAAACTTGGTTTATTTATACTCTCTGACATCTTGAACACAAATATAATTTTCAAAATTTTTTATCCCTGATAGTTTTTTAGCTATATATTTTTAAAAAACACAAAATGCCACGTTTTTAACATGTGCTAAAATGTAAAAAAAAAAAAAAACAGATGTAACTAAAGGCGGACTAAATGCCTAGTGGCATTCTCTACCAGTCAGTCTTTAGGCCAAATAGAAAAAAAAAATGTATACAGTAACAACAAACAATTGGCTGTGCATTCACATGAAAAATATTAAATGGATTGAAATGAAAATTGATATGATTAGAGGCTATATTTTGAGCCCAGATAATGGGTAGTTTTTATCCTATAATTTATTACGGTTCATGGGTAAGGGGATGAAATCCGAAAGGTGTTTATGAGTGAACAAGTACAGTTATTATAAAATTATACACAAATCTATATAAAAGTGAAAAGTCACTCTTTACGGTTTAAGAACTTTATTTTCTCAAAAGAATTACAAATAATTCACTTACTGAGAAATAACATTTGTGATATACAATATAGAAAAATGAGCGCATTTACAAGACATTAAATTAAACAAGGGTATCAGTGAATAAAACAAAGGTGTCGGGTACTATAACAAAAA
Source organism: Euphydryas editha (assembly GCA_036937285.1). Lineage (NCBI taxonomy): Eukaryota > Metazoa > Arthropoda > Insecta > Lepidoptera > Nymphalidae > Euphydryas > Euphydryas editha. The sequence goes on along the minus strand of JAUPFZ010000029.1, from coordinate 11,768,195 downwards.
CATTGCAAAAACATTGAGCAGCTACATGAATGAAATCACCGCCAACCACGGATGTAATTGCTCACAGAGCGTACTTGTTACTGGATGCGACATGTTGTTTTCAGTATGTTTTATAAAATTATATGATAATAGCTTTAATATTAAATTTATTATTTGCGTCTTTACATTTCATTCAGTACATGCGTTTTTAGAAGTTTTTTGAAGGAAAACAATGACTTTGCTTCTTTTATGCTATTGGGTATTTTATTGAAAGTTTTCACACCTTCAAATTCTATATTTTTAGCGCCGTAATTTGTTCTGGGAGAGCGAGTCACTATATTATTGGCATTTCTTAATTTTATTTTTTGAGCTCGGCCTTTGATGTGGAATTTTAGGGATGTATGAATGAGGTTGTTAAGAATTTTAAAAATTAATATACATGTATAATAAGTGTACGCTTGTTTGATATTCATGATTTTGGTTTCTTCATAAATTTTTTTGGAAGACGTGCGGAAGTTATAATGAAAAAGTGATTTTATTAATTTATTTTGGGCTATTTGTAATGTTTCAAGGTTTGCTTTGGCACCTGTGCCCCAGATTTCGATTAAGTAGTCTAAGTGTGGTTTGATTAGGGAGTTATAAATCGTATATTTTATTTTGCGTGGAAGACACTTGGAAATGCTTCGTATGGTACCGGTTAAAGATGTAAGTTTAGTTTTTACTTTGTCAATGTGTATTTTCCAGTTTAATTGGCGATCAAGAATAAGTCCTAAATACTTTTCATGAGTTTTTTCTTTGAGTAATTCGTTGTTTATGTTAAGTTGAACGTTATCATTGACTTTTTTGTTTTTGGCACGGAAAATAATGAAACTAGTCTTAGTTGAGTTAATAGTCAGTGAATTTGAAAGAAACCAACAATTAAGTAAATCCAAATCTTTCTGTGCTTTCTCTGTAATTGCCTTCATTGAACGACCGAAATAAAATAAGCTTGTATCATCAGCATATAAAGTTATATCAGCGGATAGACCTAAATGTTGAATATTATTTATATAAATTAGAAATAGAAGTGGTCCTAAAATTGAACCTTGAGGGACACCGAATGTAACTGAGCAAGGAGAGCTTTGATTTTGACCTATTTTAGCGATTTGTTTACGGTTTTGTAAATATGATTTCAAAGTGGCATAGACCGAGCCAGTGATACCAATATCAGATAGTTTTTTTAGTAGTAATGTGTGACTAATGGTGTCAAAAGCCTTTTTAAGGTCAATGAAAAGCCCCAGAACTAGTTGCTTTTCATCAATCTTATTTCTTATCTTGGTCACAAGGTCAATCGATGCTGAGAGCGTGCTGGATCCAGGCCTGAAGCCGTATTGTTTATTATATAATATGTTATTATCTTTTAAATGTTTTTCTAATCGCGAGTAGATTACTTTTTCAAAAATTTTTGATATAACCGGTAAAATCGAAATAGGACGATAGTTGCAAGGGTCAGCTTTGTTTCCTGACTTAAAAATTGGTTTTACTTTAGCAATCTTAAGAGAATCTGGAAAAACACCTCGATTCATGCAGTCATTTAAACAATTTGTGAGTGGTGTGGCGATTAATTGCTTAATACATTTAATCGATTTGGAACTAATACCGTCAATGCCACTACTTACATTAGGGTCTAGATCATTGATAATATTAGTGATTTCATCCGTGGTGGCGGGTTCAAAGTTAGAAAAGTTTCTGGATATTGGTATAATAGGTGTTAACAGACTTTGGCTCGCTAGATATTTATTCGGGATTTTATTAGCTAAAGCTTCACCAATACTTGAAAAATAATTGTTAAAACTCTCACAAATTTCTTTGTCTTCTGTAATTGTATTTGAGTCTATAATGAGTTTTTTTGGCCCATTGTCAGCATCTGATATTTTATTTCTTGCAAGATTATTAATGCCTTGCCACATTGATCTAGGACTTTTCATATGTTTTTGGAAATAATTGTAGTAGTATGCCTTTTTAGTTTCCTGAATCTTTTTATGTACCTTGGCTCTTGATGCTTTGAATTTATCTTCTAGTACCTTGTCGGACGTGTTATTTTTGAAACTATGCCATAGTATGTTTCGGTAATTTATGTCATCTATGATTTCTTTATTAATCCAATCACTTTGTGGTGGATTCAGTATTTTTGTTCTAATAACTTTACTCTTGGATATGCAGTTTGTGATTTTTTGTTCTAGGATGCTATAGTTATCGATAGATTCATCTTCTTTACTACTTATGGTATGATTCAGGTATTCATACAGCTTATTATAGTTTATTGTTGTGTATTTGACTTTTTTTAATGGGTGCTGGTTGGAAATTTTCAATCTCAAAGTAAATCTGCTTGTGGTCGGACAAGACTGACTCTATGATGCAGAAATTAAAGTTATTGTCTTTTAAATTTGTACTTACATGATCGATAATTGATTTTGTTGTTTCAGTTTCACGAGTACAGTGTTTTCGATTAATTTTATTTATAAGTCTAAAGCCGGATTCCTTTAATGTATCTTTATATTTATGTGTATCTCTGTCAGATGCCAGTAGGTCAAAGTTAAAATCGCCGACAACCACAGCTCTCTTTCTCTTCTCCAAATGCATCGAGAAGGCCTGAAGGAAGGTGTCAACTTTATTTTTATTGGGGTTATATACGGCACCAATATCCAATTGTTGTCTTGACAGGTATATCCAGAGAAAGTGGATGTCATCATCGATACATTGTTCTTCAATCAAGTTGTGTTCGAGGTCGTTACGTGCAAAAATAGAGACTCCTCCTCCTTTTCGGTACTTTCTGTGGCTATAGTAGTGGGTGTAGTTTTGAATTTGAAGTAGTTGAAGTTCACTATCATTTTTATCCAGGTTTCAGTTACTATAACTACATGAGGTTCCAATGAAACAGTAATGCAATTTATTTCATCGAATTTTCCTTGTTTGACCAGACTACGCGCGTTAATATAAAGAAACTTGAGGGATTTTTTGTTATAGTTACTAGTAATCGTATGTGTTATTTTTCCTGTTGAGGTGTTTAGTTTTTTGCCATCAGAATATTTTCTTTCACCGACTAATCATGACATATCTAAAATTACTATCTATGATGATCAATTTTGGTAGATTATGAGTAGGAGACGTCACCTAAGGAAAGATTTTGGGAAAAACCCTCCGCGAAGGACTAGAATGGGTGGTTAAATCTTGTAAGGAACTTTGTTATTTATAGAGTAGACTCATAGGGATTTAGATTGGTCTTCAGGTTGTCGATGACAATTCTTAATGACCTATTTCAATTTTTTTTTGCAATTGTATGTTTTGTGGAATAACTTACTTATAGTGGTGCGAATAGTGACATCGACGTCGGCGGTCATGAGTTTGATGATCTCCAGGCAGATATTTGTATTTTTTCAAATATTTGTTTCTAGACTGGCTAGCTGTCTTTGTGGATCTCCCCACCGTGCCTCAGACAGCATGTAAAGACGACGATACCGGTTGTTATCACAGACATCTGATAGAGATAGTTACTTATGGTAGGGAAAAATATCCACCAACTTGTAGTGGAGCAGCGTGATAAATTTTGATGGCTCTATCTAACCCTTCTTCAATATGATGAAGAGGTTATTATGAACTGTCTGAACAGTTTCAATCGCCATGATCATGGGGAGACAGATATAGAGAATCTCCCCGTGATCATGGCGATTGAAACATTGCCGAAATTAGGGACCTCAATAAAATTATAAACGCGGTAAGCACCCGAACAAATATAAATATTAATATGAAACATTTGTCTTTATTATTGACTTGTCGCGTGACGCTAAGAGTACGAAGTCAAAAAAAAAAATGTTCTTGTGACATTTAATAAACGCTATGTACAGCTGATCGTACAACGACAACATTGTCCAGGCAGAACTGTCGACGACAGTTCTGCCTCTTCTTGCTTTGCAAAGTCAGTTTTAAATCAGCTGACGTCCCGTCATATGTGCGTCCTGCCACCTGTGAGTTTAAGGCCGTGTTCCGAAATACACTGGAGCACTGTTAAGTGTGACGTCATTTCAGTATACTGCGATGCTGTTCCTTTTAGTTTGCTATACTGTGCTATACTGGTAACTATTTATAACGGAAGGCAGTCCAGTATACTATCATCCTCATTTTTCGACTTTTTTTTTAAATGAAAATATTTATCATGTACACGTTTTCTATTCAACAAGAAAAATTATTATTTGAATGTTGTTGACATTTTTGAATAACAATAGTAATTAATAATAATAACAATAATCCACGCTGTTATATTTTTTGATCACGTGATCACAGTACTGAGATCACCTTACCTCGAAAGCGCCAGCGCTCTCACAAGGGGAGTGCCAGTGCCGTCTTTAAGGCAGGGCCCGCAGGGCCCTGGCCCGAGGCCCCGAGGTAGGCAGGGGCCCCACAATTCTGATAATTTTCGATATACAACAACAAATTTTATAACATAATAAGAAAAATATCAAATCACACACTTGGTAAAATAGAAACAAGATAGAACTTGGTATGCAGTGGCTCGCTAACCAATGCTGTTATAGGCTATGATGTCACGGATGACGTCACTTTCATATATTTGTATATGAATAAATATAAGTATTGTTCTTTGTATAGATTATAATATATGGTTTTCATTCAATTTTATTTAAATTAGAATTGGTGGGGTATTAGTTTTTTAGATTCAAAAAATTTATTTATTGAACTCTCATATGTGGGGTGTTAAGAGACGGGGTTACGATTTAGCCTATTGCGTTATTGTAAACTGAAAAATGATAAAGTTAAAATTTAAGGATTTTCCATCCCTTACATAGGCCCCAGCCAGTACCTTGGCCCATAGCCTCGTTGATCCTAAAGACGGCACTGGGGAGTGCACGACCTCGAAAATTTATTTGGGGATGAGACTTTGCAGGTTTGTAGTATACCTAAAGGGTATCTATCCTGCAAAGCAAAAAGACTAGATGGCCAGTAGTTTTCGAGAAAAACGTCCCTGAAATTCCACGCGCAGATTATGTACCGGTAATTTCACTCACGCAGTAAGCGGCGCGATAGCCGAATGGATAGTAAGCTTGGTTACCGCGTTCGAGCAGACGACTAGGGTTCGATCCCCGTTTGTCGCGTTTTTTGTTTTCGTTTTTTTTTTTTCGTTTAAATATTAGAAATGATAAATAAAATATATTATCAATTAAATCATGCATTCTTTATAATAATAAAGAAACCCTAACTTAAAATTTACAATCAATTGTAGTCTTACTTATTGTTGAAGTTATTTATTGTTTAATTGTAAATTATTCTTTTTGGAGATTTTAATTTTTCTTCGCGGAAATCGTAAATATACGTCAATTTGACAATTATAGATATATGGGTAGGACAGGTAAAACTATATATTATACAATAGGACTATAGTCCGTAGGTATACACTAGAGATGCCACGAATAGTTGTTATAGCAAATAATCGAATACCGATTAATCGCCATTCCATATGACGAATAGTCGAATAACTCGCCATTATTATTCGACATAAAAAAGGTATATAAAAATAATTAATTTGTTATCAAATAATATCACTCCTGTAGTAGTCTTGAACTTACCAATTATTTATTTGTTACTGTAGTCTAAAAATTTTCTAAGGATATGGATAAAGAAAACAATCAATTAAAGAAATCAGTCTCATAATATACTGATTTCACACCACGATCATTTGGACTTTAAATATTAATAAAAAAGCCTAACTAATTAACTTCAACATGACAATTATATATAAATAATATGATTTTTGGTTAATTTTTTATATGAATGACAATAATTTATAAGTACTGTGTTTTGTTTTTTAATAAATATTAAAGTTTTATTATTTTTAAATCTATAGTTTATTAATTAAAATTGATAAAAGTTTAAATTTAAAGATAAATCTTTGATAAAATATAATAAATAAAATATATAATCTTATTGATAAAATATAGATATATTTTATTTACCATTTCTAATAATTAAATGAAAAAAAAAAACGAAAACAAAAAACGCGACAAACGGGAATCGAACCCTAGTCGTCTGCTCGAACGCGGTAACCAAGCTTACTATCCATTCGGCTATCGCGCCGCTTACTGCGTGAGTGAAATTACCGGTACATAATCTGCGCGTGGAACTTCAGGAACGTTTTTCTCGAAAACTACTGGCCATCTAGTCTTTTTGCTTTGCAGGATAGACACCCTTTAGGTATACTACAAACATGCAAAGTCTCATCCCCAAATAAATTTTCGAGGTCGTGCACTCCCCTTGTCAGTACAAAAATGGCGGTGATTTATGACGTCATATATTTCTCTATGTTACTGCGACAGTGTACTGGCAGTCTATAACGGAACGAATTTTACACCAGTGAGTTTGTGGAATAACTTACTTATAGTTGTGCATTGGGCAGTGCTCGCAGTGTATTTCGGAACACGGCCTAAAAAAGCGCGCTAAACATGGCGCGCCATATTTGAAGAAAAGTTCGAAATGGCGAGTGATTTCCTAACCTAAAACCTAAGCCCCGGCACTGTGACCACGAGTGGTTTTATTGAAGATCTCTCCACCCCACGGGTCACGTAGTATGGTTATGTTCCATAAGACTACCTTTCATTGAATAGCAGCTTAACAGAAATTTACCTTCTAATATACTAATAATTTTGGTCATCAGTCAAATTAGTGTAGGTAGATTAGTATAAAATTATAATCACTGTTCTCTTATATTTACGCGGATTTTATTCATAATTAAAAGTCTATATCGGATTTTATCGCGTTTATTTAAAACTTTACAGTTTAACAATATTTTAAATTATTTCCTGACGTTTCGGACCCTTTACAGCGTCTATGATCTCGGGGGACTTGCTGGACGCTGTAAAGGATCCGAAACGTCGGGAAATAATAGGGGATCGGACAAATTTTCAGAAAGTGTTTTAAATTAATCTGTATGGATACTTATTCCCATAAAAATAAAACTTTATTTTTTTATAGCCGTTTAGGTACTCAAAATCATGTTTTAATATTGTCTGTTTAAAATCCCGCCAAAACGCCACGCTATATCATCTGAGAGCGCATGACGTCATCTGGGGTTATAACAAAACAGCTGCATGAGCTAAGTTCACGAGAAGTTTTGTTTCGTGGAGTAGATTTTTTATTTGTTCTTATGGAATGCAAAAAATATCGTTGGTGTACAGTACCTCAATGTACGAACACATCAAAAAGTACTCCAAATAAAATATTCATTTGATGTGCCAAGAAAAGCAGATAAACGAAAAAAATGGTTAGACTTAGCGAGTAGAAAATGCAACGAAATGAATTCATCAATTTACTTTTGTGAAGATCATTTTGACGTAAATATACATTAATTACTACAAATAAATAAAATGAAATTTGCTTAAATTAACTTTTAGTAAATACATATATTATATTTTTTTCTCTTTACGGTCAACTACTATTATAGATTTTTTCTTTTTGTAATTTTTTTTTGTAACACTAAAGAATGTGATATAGTGTTTACAGTATTCTACTTGCGACGACCGTAGTGGTGCGAGTAGTCGCCTCAACACCCCGCGCCGGCGATCGCGGGTTCGATTACCGCTCGGGACAGATAATTGTATTTGTACAAATATTTGTTTCCGGTCTGGGTGTATGTCCTTTTGGTTCTCCCCACCGTGTCTCGGAGAGCACGTAAAGCCGTCGGTCCCGGTTGTTATCATATACACCTGATAGCGATCGTTACTCATAGTAGTATATTATTCGCCAACCTACAATGGAGCGGCGTGGTGGATTAAGCTTCAACCCTTTGTCTATATGGAGAAGAGGCCTTCGCTCAGCAGTGGGTGGTTTACAGGCTAGTACAGTACAGTAGGTAAACCGTACAATACATATATTGGGTAATATTAGAGGTTATTTTTCAAGGAGGTATTTTCTCAAGTACCTAGGTATTTATGGCAAATAATATATTAATATATATTTATAATAGTAATACAGAAGTTTTCACATTTCAAAACACAATTTTTGTCACAAAACTCTGAATTACTTGCAAAGAAATAATTGCAAATCAGAAACGTATTCACTCTAGGAAGATTTCGATTGTCGGCTTTCGTAAATCCTATTTTCATTATAAAAAACTGGTTAAACACCACGTGACAGCTTTTAAATCGATTACCGTATCCTAATTTATCAATAATATTTTAGCAACTTTTATAATTTCAACAAAATTATGGAAATAACTGAGTAAACTAAGTAGATAGTACCCATGCAGTCAATGATTGTCCACAGATGACGTCACGCACTGTGATTGGTGTTTCAGTACAGTTTAAAAATATTGAAAATAACAACATTTTATTTCTTCATTTAAAAATATTTAAATGAATTATATTAAATTATTATTAGGTAAATAATCGTAAAACAGTATATTTATTTTATCTAAGCACATTTTAGATTTTAATCTGATTACTGTCCGATCCCCTATTTAAAATATTGTTAAACTGTAAAGTTTTGAATAAACGCAATAAAATCCGATATAGACTTTTAATTATTATAATCATTGCATATTATAAAACAACGTCCTCCGCCGCGTCTGTTTATTCGTGATAAACTATAAACTCAAAAAATACTAAACGAATTTTCATGCGGTTTTTTACAATAGCAGTGTGTCTTTGTGTAAATTGGTTGAGATGTAATGATAATTGTTGAAAATGTCGTAATTAGTCAAACCAGTCAAACCGCATGGGAGATTTAATCGATAACGCTGCCTAATCCCTTCTGATATAACAAAATAAAACAAAACAATGTACGGTGGGATATTTTCCTTTTATAGGTCTATAGAAAAGATCCAGATAGCATTTATCTTTTAAGGGTAGCTAACTATAAAAATTCTAACTTTTAACACTAAACCTACCGGAGCGGTCGAATGACTGCTTTTGAGACTTTAACTAAAATTGTTAAATTCTAGATTAACATTTTTTTTAAGTTTTTTTGTTTTACAGGTATGTTAAGTAGCTATACATCATAGAAAAAGTCGCGCATAAGTTCAAGAAAAATGAAGACCTATAATGTCACAATTTTAATAAGACCCAGTTTCACCACTTGCTATTAAGTTCCGGCTAACCTAACTGGCACTTTTTCGACAGATAATTGTATGGGTTATATGTCAAAATAAGTACCAGTTAGGTTATCTGGAACTTAACAGCAAGTGGTGAAACTGGCCCTAAAAGTCTCAAAATTGGTTACTTGACCGCTCTGGTCGGTTTAGTGTTAAAGAAGTGGTCACATACCATCTGGTAAATGGAAAGCTATTCAGATGGATACAGTAGTAATCCTTTTATTGAACTACTTTAGTTACCGTTAGAATTTCATGCACATTATAATAGCCGGTTATACCATATTTATATAGATGAATATCTTAGGAGTTATCGCAAAATGAAAGCAAACGCGCGCGAAAATTCAAGCGCGGGTCTCACATGGATGTTGGGACTCGATTGATGCGACCACCACGCCGTTCTCGCTGTCGCTAAGAACATTATATACTACTCGTGCAAAGACGGGGCGTGTCGCTACTATAAAAATAATTTGCATTAAATTTATATGTAACTGTGACAGATTGCTCAACCAAAAATAGACGATTTTTAATTGCAAAGTTTAAATTAATTACTATCTGACAACACACAGTTGACACTGAATGGTGTAAAAACGTGAAAAGTTGCAAATAAAAACATTTTTAAATTTATCTATAAGGGTAGTTTCACACCGGCAAGGCAAGATTTAAATTTGTACGACAAAATACCCTATGTAGCCATTTTAGTGTGACAGGCCTGATAATGCAAGGAAATTAAAATAGCTGCATGAATACAGTTTCTATTATGTTCCAAATGGTAGGCTGAATTTCTGGCTAGAAGAAATACAATACAGGTGGAATTGCAAGGGTTCTATAGTTTTTAAATTTATTATAAATCATTTTTCAGTGTTATCAAGAGAAAATCATGGCATTGTGTGAGAGCCAGCTTGATTCTGTAATGCAAATCAACGGCGCCGAGTCTGCTGGTGAACAAAGCTCCCCGGATAAGAAGAGGATGGAGTCAAACGGAGATATTTATGGTTTGGACAAAGGTAAGATGCTGGAGTGTGTTGACAATTTTTCAGAAGATTAACTGTTGAGTTACTTGTCGGTTCTTCTAAGTAGAATCTTAATTACGAGTCTAGTAGCTTTACATCACACTTTGAAAATCCACCATTGAAAAGGAAGGATCCTCCGACCAGACGGTTATTGTCGGGTTCTTGTATGTATGTTCAATCGCTAGGATAACTTTGATAGCGCGATGTACGATACGTCAGTTTTTAGTTCGTATGTGGCGAGATAGATGTCGCTACAATACTTATATTATAAATGCCAAAGTATGTATGTTTTTTTGTTACGCTTTCACGCAAAAACTACTTCACCGATCATCATAAAACTTTGTACACGTCATGTTCTTGGAGGTATTAGAAGTAACATAGTATACTTTTTTTTGGGTCGCAATAACCGATATCAGCTAGCTAACACAAAAGCAGAAGCTAGTTACCTATAATATATTGTCATACAATATAATATATTTAAAAGTGATTTTGAAGCTCACTTGGATATGGTAAAGTTTGTAAATTTTAAGATGTTGTGTTCGGTGGTTGGTTCCCGCTCGTGGCATGTGTAAGCCAAAGTTTTGTCGTGGTCTGGGCCTATTGTGTGTGTCTTTTTTGACTTAACGCTACTGCATTTTCTGCCAGCCAACCTGGTATGGCAAAGAATAGTAGTTTATATATAATTTGATATTATGTGATATGATATGGTGTCTTGTGTTGTGATGGGATGTGATGTGATGTGTGAATATATGATATGATATATTATGTTCTGTGTTTCCGGATACCCGACACACAGGGTTGTCATCGAACTGACGACGTTTGGCGTTTATTTATTTATTTCTTTTCCAGTGCCACCTTTGCCGCTAAGCGTCGACTACCGCTCCCCCGTTTCCCACTTCGTACCACCGGCTGTGGAATTGTACGCGGCAAGGCACAAACCTGAACTTAACGTCGGTGAGTATATGAAAAAAAAAAACCTTTAAAATTATATGTTTTGATTATTTGCCTGTATCTTTGTTTACATGTATTTAGCGGTTGACTAAATTAATTGTCTTGTTAAATATATGTATAATATATCTATGTTTGGTCTGTGATCTTTTATAATCTGGAATTTTAATTGGTACCCACGGCTACTCACACATAAAGACACACACACACAAACACAGACATGCATTCTTTGTCAATCACACAGTAATCATCAATCAGATTCGAGTCAAGTCGTTTGGGGCCCCCGATTTTTTTTTATTGCGGTAAAAATAAATTACCAAAGTTAATAATATTTGGCACGAACTTGGAGAGGCCTATGTCCAGAAGTAGACTGCGATAGGCTGAAGCGAAGCAACTTCCATCTTTGTCTCGAGAGCCGATGGCCAAATCATATAGTAAAGAATATTTTCTTTTTTATTTAAAAAAAATTAAGTTTGAACAGACGGCCGTTCTGGTATGGTGGTGCGTATAATCACCTCACACCGACGGTCGTGGGTTCGATTCCGGCTCGGGGCGGATATTTGTATTTGTACATTTATACGTTATATAATATTGTCTCATATCATATAGTTTCATCTCATGTCATATAGTTTTATAATATTGAATCGTGAAATCGTGGAAGACGTAAATCGTCGTCCCCGTTTTTTATCACCGATATCCGATAACGATTGTTACTCATGGTAGGAAAAAATATTCGCCATCCCGCAGTGGGGCAGCGTGGTGGATTAGGCTCCAACCCTACTCTAATATGGAGAGTAGGGTTTTGCTAGGTCGTGGGATGTTTACAGGATGATTCAGTTTAGGTTAAACAGAAGGCGGACTTAATATCTGGTGGGTTCTCCCACCCATAATTCGGCTAGACAGAGAATAAAAGTAGATTTAGTAAGATATTAATATTGTTTTACAGAAAACAATACTTTTTATTATATTTTGTACCGAAAGAAAACAATAAAAAATTGTTACTCTCTAAACATGAATCATTAGAATTTCACTAATTTTAAGTGACTATTCACTATTTATCAATGTGAGAATCATCGTACCACTCATAATTAGTGACTATTTAATGTATTATATATCAGAGTCCACTGATTTGATCATTAAATTTTTGTATGTGTATTAGTGAGTATTTGTTATTGAAATTCATTGATATGTAGTGAATACAGCTTCACTAAAGTAATCAATGAAAATTCCACTGATTCATGTTTAGAGAGTATACCAACAATAGTTCAAGGGTTGAAATCGGGAATATTTATAAAAATTATATCGAAGGGGCTGATAGTTGATCATTCAACTCGGGGGCCCCTAAAATTCATAATTCATACAGCTGACACATCGACCAGTCCCTCGATTAGAGTGTTTGATAAATTGACGTTGACTCGTGAAACTTTTAAGTTACTTAATTATATTTTAGTTAAAATTTTAGTCGACAGCTAAACATGTGTGAACGAGGAATAATTTTTTAGTCCGAAATAAAATAGTTTTGTCATATTATATTATAGCATGCTTAAATATTTTTATACACTTTGACGACAGAAAATTTTCTGGAATGACTATATATGTAGAATTTAGATTTATTTTCTATTTCTTTTTTGGCCATAAAGATTATTATTTTTGGCTTTGTTATTTTTATGTTTGCATGCTTAGTCGGATTTCTTTCAATAGCTCCGGCGACAAGCGAAACGCCACCGCCTCTGAAGAGGAAGCGCGGCCGGCCAAGGGTCGATAAAACGAGCCCTGAGTATTTGGCCAACTTGGCGGCGAGGAAACAGGCTCGCGAAATGGGTATGTATGGATTTGGCTTAATTAGCGGCGAAGAGGCCGAGTTGAATGTGATTTTGGCGTATTTGGCGGCAAATAGTTCAAGTTGGTTTTGAATTTGTCAAATTTGGCGGCAAATAGGCTAAGTTAGTTGATGATTTGGCTCATTGAGTGCTGTTCAAGTTTGATATGGGTGTGGTTATGAGTTTGGCTAATTTGGCTATGAAGCGCGAATCTGCTGTTTCAAAAGTGTTTTAATGGTCGATTAGTGACTTACCATATTAAAACGCTTTACGTCATTAGTCACTGGTTAATCAGTGGTATTTTAATAGGAGTAGCGTTAGCACTATAGCATAATAAAAACTAGTTTTGATATAAATTGAAAGTTGTTACCGCGAGAGATTAAAAAACCGGTTAAATTGAAATATTTAATATTCGGTTAAATTTTTGGGATAATAATTATAATATCATTGTTATGTAGTCATTACATCATGTTACGTGTTAGTATAATATCAAACTGATAACGCTAATTACGTAGTCGTTTACCCGACACTGATTTACCATTGTGACATGATTATGACAGCAGAATCGAATCTGTGTTGGGAAACTTGGTGGCCTTGTAACAGTTCAGGTGATGGGTGCTTTATATTAATGTCAATTATTATCTACATTTAGATGACACACTAATGCCATCTTTTGGAGTCTGTGGACAAGCGTCTGTGTGGTGCCCTCACTATTTCCGGCTCCGACTAAGCCAAAAGATTTTTAGAACTTCTTAATTGAATATAACCGAAAATAGTATAATGGGTATTAAAAAAAAACTAGCACAATGGTTCTTTTTTTTTTTCTCCATCCATCCATTTACGGATGATATCCAGGACGCCCGGGTCGGCAGTCCCAGACATATGTCAGACTCGGCACTTTGGGAGTACAATACAGTACTAAACCCCTGCGGGAACCTTCAGCCGCTTTTATTGAAGGGTCCCGGATCTCCAGGCAAAGGATCCCTCCAGCGACAGATATTTGTCACGACTGACCAATGCGCCAAACTATCGCCAGTCTTCAGTATGGCCGATATAGATATGTATTTGTCACGACTGACCAATGCGCCCACAGTTCACCAGTCTTCAGTATGACCGATATAGACGTTCGTCACGACTGACCAATACGCTAAGTATCGCCAGTCTTCAGTATGCCAGATATAGAAATTTGTCATGACTGACCAATGCGCCAAACTATCGCCAGTCTAATTTAGTAAATAATATTTATTTATTTTACAGCGGCCGTTATGAACAATAGACCGGATTCGGGAGCCGAAAAGCGGAAGCGAGGCAGACCGAGGGTCGACAAGACAAGTCCGGAGTATTTGGCCAGGAAACGGGCGAGAGAGAATGGTAATTGAAAGATAATTGGAGTTTACTCCTTAAGGATCTATTTTATATATTTAAGTATTAAGTAAAAAAATGTTGGCCAAAAAATGATTCGAGGTTGAGTTTGTAAAGATTAGGCAGTAGCTTATTTATTAGGAATGTTAGTTTGGCCCGACCTCCTTCTTGCTGAGGTTTCGTAAAAGGCGACTAAGATCATAGTGGTGTGAACAACTGTACACCAACCAGAATGGTGATGGGTAGGAGCGTCACCATATCCCACTACAATACACTGCGCTCGCCAAGCCGTCTGCCAATCGTAGCGAGAATCGGCAACTCCCGCCCCATAAGATTATGTGTTACGGGATGGGATGATGCTAACGTTCAGCAGTGGACATCCAATGGCTCATGTGGTTAGTTCTTAAAGATAAATACACAAAACTGTTGGTACGATTCTCATTCGGGTCAGGTGACCACGGAGGACAATCGGGACATTCTCTGTTTATTGTCTATGAGCGAAGCATTGATGTGAAACCAGGTGAAATAGGGTGAATCGAGTTGTTAATGAAATGTCCTTTTTTTCCATAGCTCTGGAGAAGAAAGCGAAGAGAGAGTATAGACGTCGAGCTACCGGGGGTAAGTGATTTATGTATTTCAAGAGATTTTCATATATTTACCTTTTATAACTTTCGGAGGGTCTCCAAATGTTAAGGTGATCAAGGGGGGATAAAAATGTACAAATTTAAAATTAAAGTTTTTTTTTTAAATTAAGACTTAAGTAATACGTGATTCGTTATTTAGTTAAAGCGTAGTAAAGTATTTTGAAACGGATGTTACAAGGTTAAATATATGGAGGATAAATGCTCTGGCTGGCTCTGTAGATGCACCAGATTATTGCACAATTATTGTTCAATTATTGCTGCCAAATTGCAGTTCAAAGTATATAAGATATCAATTTGAGTGATAGTTCAGCATTTGGTGAGCAATTGGTGAACTAAAATATTATTTGTTCGATTTTGACGTTATTTCAGTGTAAAAATTGTTTTTGATAATTATCGAGTAGTTCAGATTAGGATGAGCAAAAATCTATCGCGCATCTACTGCGCGATTATTGTTTGATTTTTTTAGAGTTAAGTTTATGCAATGTTTGAGGTGAGATATGAGTCTTATTTCTCTGCATTCGGCAGACAGTATTATAGTCTGTTCGTGTTAAGAAAATAG
The DNA here is from genome assembly GCA_036937285.1 of Euphydryas editha. Classification (NCBI taxonomy): domain Eukaryota; kingdom Metazoa; phylum Arthropoda; class Insecta; order Lepidoptera; family Nymphalidae; genus Euphydryas; species Euphydryas editha. Next base: position 11,752,737 of record JAUPFZ010000029.1, on the reverse strand, counting down.
TGACTAGTGTAAAAATTAAACCATTAATATTAAAGCAAAGTTTTTATGACAGTATTTTAAAATATTAAAATTAACATTAAACAAATAATTAGAATCGTCAGATCCGTATTTTCAGAAACACTGCATGCACTAACCTTTTTCACTACTATACTCTCCATAGTCACGTTTTGGTCACCACACTGTTTAAAGTACTTAAAAACATTGTAAATCACTCGTCTTTCTCCGCTATGTAATATTGATCCACTATTATTTTTAAGAATAGGTGAGGTATTCATTTTTAAAATTGCCAAAGAACACGTGCGTACTGTCTGAAGGGTTTCAACTGTTCGAAGTGAACACGACTTTATAATTTACTGTGATCTTATTGGTCAAGAGGCGTGGCTAAGCTGAGTGAAAACGATGAGTCACTATTTTCTTAACGCGAACAGACTATAGTGTATCTATTTATCGACTTTATTTGGCTGTTAGACGGCTTTATACAGTAGAACGCAAGTAGAATAGGTCTTATATAAAGACAAAGTAAAACTAAAAAAAAATCCAGGAATTTTATCTTTATGCGGAACGTGATCTATTTTTCCAGTCATAATGTGTCTATGAAATTTATGTTTTTAAAAACTATTTATTATTAAATTCATATTGTATATATATTTCTATTTACATGACTAGCGAAAGTCGTCAAGCCTAACAATATGACGTCACGCGTTAAAAAGGTCACCGCTAGTAAAATCGGGACGATTAGGAAAAATTCGCAAAAAATCCCAGTGAGGAAGACTGGTGATAAAAAAATAATTATACGGAGAAATGCGAAATTTCTAAAACGAAAAGGTAAATAAAAGCATGGATAGATTTTTTCGAAATTTTTTTTGGTGACGGTAGTCCAAAATTTTTTTTGCATGGTAGAAAATTTGATTTGATATGGATCGGACGTACGCTTTCAATACATTTTTTTTTGTGTCTGTAAGTAGTTTATGAAAATTGTCGGTAATTTTGTAACTGTATAGATTTTTTTTTCAATTATTATAGTTGTGTTTGATGGGAGAATTTTTTAAACAAAGTTATTTGGAGCGCATTTTAATATATATTTATTGATGGAATATTTTTATTATAAAATATGTTCTAAATTAATGTATGTAGTTTAAGTATTTATTTTTGAAAGCATTTTAAACGATTTATTTGTATATGATGAGAAAAGTAGTTAATTAATTAGAACTAGAATGGAGAATAGATTTTTTATTATTATTTTAATACAAAAATTATCTATACTTTATATAATAGAAGTTTAAAACAAAATAGGTTGTATTTAAGAGAACAGCAGTGGGACGTTAACATGCAGTTATAGTAAAGAACAATTATTATTATTAATAATAATAAAAATGTAAAAATATTCAAAAATCGAAATGATCATTAGTTAATATCTATATATAATTAAAGATTTTAATAATTCTCAACGATTAGAAAGCAACATTATTACAGAAGTATTTTAGGGTGTAAAACATCGTGCTATGACCCCCAGTAGCGGGAACTATTGCCATACTTCTATACTATATTATAATTAATGTCCGACCGAAATTTCGGTTTCGGTTTCGGTTTCGGCCAGTTTCGGCCAAGAAATCTAGTTTCGGCCTTAGTTTCGGTTTCGGCCAAAAAATGGCCGAAACTTTCGGCCGCGCCGAAACTCGTGTACTGAACTTCATTTTGTTAAGTTTTATTTTTAAATGACAAATTTACGTGTGTATAGGTAATTGTCGTTGAATTACATGACCTTTGTTTATTTAATTTAACTATGTGAGAATCGTAGGTATAGCTTATGCGAATTACCTACTCAGTCATCTCGCCTCATCCTTTCCCGTTGATCGCGCGTGGATCAGTTTGGATAGGTACTGTATTTTTTTCTATTTTTAATTCATATTTATTTACCCCAATAAATTTTCCCTAATTTAGACAGAAAGCCGTGTGCCTACCTCATCAGTTATTACAGTAATTTTATTTTATATGTGATCTATGAAATAAGTATTATTTATTTATCTTATAATAATTACTTCATTTGTTTCAAGTAAAAAGTGTCACAAAATCTAAAAAAAAATCCGATTTGGCAGTTTTTTTTAAAAAAGTATTAGCGATTCATCTAAAGCTTTTTGTAAACTTTGTAAAAATTATATTCTTTTTTTTCTTTCTTTACAAAATAGAAGGATTAACAGCCGGGACTCATTTAAATTTTACAGGGCTCCTTTTTAAGATTTGATCGGTTAAAGAATGGATTCCGACTTCTATTTCCGATCCTTCTATTTTGCAAAGAGTTTATGATTTCATTATGTGTGTATCGATTATAAAACTATTTCAATGGTGTAGTTGTTCAGTATTACTTTTGACAACATTATAAACTACTGGGCTTGATTTTTTCTTTTTGATTTATTTTTAATTTTTTTATTTCATCTATCTGTATCTTTTAGTTTATCTGTATCTTTTAGTTTTTTTTACGCAGTCCGGTTTATTTTTAATTTTATTTTTATTATACACTTTTTAGTTAGGATTCATTGGCTTAGTTATTAGAATTATAAGATGGTAAATTTCGCAATCACAGTCCGAGACCCAAGACGCCGAGACCCACTTCTCTTCTTCCTTGTTTTGTGTGCCTTGGATTTGAACCCCACCTCTGCTTTCGCAGTCTGCAGCCATACCACTAGCACCAAGATATCACTGCTACTATCCCCGCCTAATAAGGGCAGAATAACGAAAAAATTAAGTATATAAGTACCTATTTTATGTACGAAAAGTAGCGAAACTGGTTATTTAAAACTTAATTTAAATCGTTATATATTCTAAACCATTATTTGAAAAAAAATGAAAGTATCCTAAAAATCATTTTTGAATACCTATTCAACGAAATCCCACTTGACGTAATTCATCTTTTTTTGACAATATGGCATCTGATTGTGGCTGTGGTGAATATTTATTATTATCATATATTTAGTGATATTCGCGAAGTTAAGATGAATTGATTGAGTCATTAAAATCGGTCAACGCGTTTGATCTCAACAACGCCACATAGAAACAAACATACATACATAGATACATAGGCTGATAAACACATTATCCTTCTTTCTGTCGCGCAGTTGGTTAATGATAAACACATTACCCTTCTTTGCGTCGAGCAGTCAGGTAATGATAAATACATTACCCTTCTTTGCGTCGAGCAGTCAGGTAATGATAAACACATTACTCTTCTTTGCGTCGCGCAGTCAGGTAAAAACGAACTAGATTTTAGTTGTTAGTTACAATTAAAATTTTAAATATGTTTAAGGTAGTTCCAGCATGAAACCACTTTTCGATAGATTCGGCTAAAAACTTTTTCACGGGTTCAAAATAGCTTCATTTATGAATTCCTAAAATTTCATAATTTTTGACGGTTTAGATCGCGTTATTTAAAGACAAAGTTCGCGATTTTGAGAGTAATGTCCCATTTATGTATGTAAAATTTCCGATTTTTTATTATATTAAAAAATTCGCTCGACAGAATTGGGAAAAAACAACTAGGAGAGTGTTGAAAAATGTTTTTAAAAAAAGCTAAAAAATAAAAGTAGCACGTCACGGTTTTGTTATAGAGATATTAAAATTATAAAAATTAATTTTAATTTTAAATTTATAGTGATCTGGCAACACTGTGAACAACGCTCTCATCTTTTTAATTTAATAAAACTATTATTAGAAAGCGCAATACTATTTGTATATACTAAGACCATGTAAACAAAAATATATAAAACACTCAGAGCAACGTTACCAGATTACTATAACTAACGATATAAGGCAAAAGGTATTAAAGTAGGACTACACTTAACCACGCTGGTTTCAGTTTCGGTTTCGGTTTCGGCCGAAACTGAGAGCAAGGCCGAAAGTTCGGTTTCGGTTTCGGTTTCGGCTAAAAAACCTGTTTCGGTCGGACACTAATTATAATATTGTAAAGTTTAAGAGTTTGTTTGTTTGAACGCGCTAAACTCAGGATCTACTGGTTGAATTGAAAAATTCTTTTTGTATTGGATAGCCCATTTACCAAGGAAAACTATAGGCTATATAACATCACGCTACGACCACTAGGGGCTGAGCAATAATAAGAAATGTTACAAAAAGCGGAAAAAATAATCTTTTTTGAGAGCTTCTGTTGCGTCCTTTATTATTTCTCTTCTCGAGACATTTTTTAACTATATTTCGACTTTTAAAGTAAATATAACATCACTCTTTTACTGAGAATTTTCGAAAAATAAAAAAGCTCAATAATACGTTGAACGACCCAGGAATCAAACCTGAGACCCCTTGCTCGGCAGTAACGCTTGCGACCTCTCGACCAACGAGGCGGGTACCTACTCTTAGAGTAATTGTTTAAAAATATTTAAGTACGTTTTTCCCTCATATTACCGCGGGTGAAACCGCGAGGCACAGCAATATATATGAAATGTCAGTAAAAATTCAAAATTAAGCGTATGTCCTTTTCATATCGTCATATGCAAGTATGAAAAAAAAGGTAAATATTTTTAATATAATCTATTATTGCCATCACAAAAAAAGAAGAAAAAAAAATGTTTTGAAAGTAATATTTTTCTTGAATTATGCTTCTGTCGTATTTAGATTTTAATTTTACGATAAGCATGGTCGTTGTAGGTAGACTTCATTATAGTTTGGCGTTTTAATATATTATAAGTCTGTGAGATTTATAAATCTGTAATTAAAAAAAAAATTGTTTTTTTTTTCATAAACTAATTTTTTTTTTTTAATAATTTTATAGCGTTTATTAGGTTTAAGTAAAAAGTACGTTTGTTACACTACACAAGGAATCCTTGTGTGGCAATCATCGAAATTTTTTTTTGTGGTGTTACGGGCTGTATTTTTTGAAAAAAAAAAAGAAAAGGAAATTTTTGTGATAGTAAAATAGAAGTTGTTTTTCTCTTATATTTACGCGAATTTTACCCATTTAATTAAATGTCTATATCGGATTTCATCGCGTTTGTTTAAAACTTTAGAGTTTAATAATATTTTAAATTATTTCCCGACGTTTCGGACATTTTACAGCGTCCATGGTCTCGGGGGACTCAGAAGAGAAGTTGTTATAATGTCTATTGAATTAACAACATTTTTAATTATTAAAAAAAAAAAAACAAAAAAAAAACATTGTTATTAAATGAAATGGTCAATTAAAAATAGATAGACAAGGTTTTTAATATTCAAGAACTTGACTCCCAGTGAACATTTAAAGGACAGAGACATACTATACGAGAGAGAGTTACTATACGAGTACAAGGATTGATCTGATTGGCCCGTTGGTGCATTTGACATAAGTTACCTTGCTTTTAGCTCCAGGGCTATTGGTTTCGATTTCCGGTGTCCGGGTGTAATATATATTTATTTATATGTATATTTATTAAAAAAAAATGTATGTCAGTCGGTTGTCACCTAAAACACAGGCATTAAGTTGCCTACCCTAGGAACAGACGACCGTGTGTGTATGTTACACATATTTAAAATTTCAATTAATTTAATTAAAAGAAAGGAAAATAGTATGATACTTTGAAATTCCGTTGAAACATAATCCATTAGCTATTTAATCATAATATAGTGAGAATTTATATAAAGTTATTATATTTGCAAGTAAGAAGTTATACTTCTTTGAAGTAACACAACAAAAATAGCTAAAGATTTCATCCCGTATGTCACAATCTTGTTGTAAAAGATAAATTAATACTTGTTAATCAAGGTTGTCTGGCAAAAATCGCTTACCTAGCAATAAGACCGCCTTTGTGCATATTATTATTGTATGTTTTATTTTTAAGATAAAATTGTATTTTAACTTGTATGAACAATAAAGTATATTTCTTCTTCTTCTTCTTCTTCTACTTGAGTGACAGCTATTAGCTAACTTCATCATGTCGCTTTTTGGCTGTCGGTGTACGCGCGCATTGTAAAAATTTGACTCATATTTTTTTCCAAACACGCCAAAAGAAGTATAACTTCGAAAAGAAAGAAATAGCAAGAAAATATGTAGAGATAATTTTTGTTTTCGTCGCAATTTGTCGCTGCAGCATCAGCAGCATTCGTGATTTTGTACCATGACTGTTGATTTTCATTATGCCCAAAAGACGCTATGGTAATGACAGTTCGATTTAATTTCTGGAAATTTCTACTCTCTAAACACGGTGAATCAGTGAAATTTCACTAATTTAATTAAACTATTCAATTTTTATCAATGTGAGAATCGTACCACGCAGGCAGACTGACAGACTATTCAATGCATGAATATGTGAATATCAGAATCCACTGATTCGATAACTGAATATTTGTATGTGTATTACTGAGTATTCACTAACTGGTTATTGAAATTCAATGATTATGTAGTGAATACAGCTTCACTAACGTAATTAATGAAAATTTCATTTCATATGTTTAATCATCAGTTAAGTAATATCTATATTAAAACGACAATTTTATCGATATAGACTCAGCAGCATCTTCGTCGGCCGGAGAGTCAACGCCGCGAGTTAAAAGAAAGTACACAAAGAGAGCGCCAAACGCAAGTAAAGATTCGGTAAGTAACTTGTATTTTTACTCGCTCAACATGAAACAGTGAAATTTCACTAATTTTAACTGAATATTCACTTTTTATCAATGTGAGAATCGTACAACGCAGAATTTGTGACTATTCAATGTATAAATACGTGAATATCAAAGTTCACTGATTTGATCATCACTAACGTAATTAATGAAAAATCCACTGATTCGTGTTTAGAGTATAGATATAATTTTGACATAAACTACGTACAAATCGTTTCAAAGATCTATCGTTATACCCTGTACAAATTAGCTTGATCTTTTTGACAGATGTAAATTTTCCGATCGACGTACATCCCATCCGTCCGACCGATGTAACATTGTACAAGCGTCTATTTATTTCAGTGTTCCTATTTAAATTTTACTTTGAAGCAATAAAAAGTCTTAAAATTTTCGGATAACGCTTGAACCTTTAGGGACAATTGTGTTATATGGAATTTTTAAATATTTTTACAATTTTTAAAATTATTAAATTAAGAACATAATATGTTCGTCATTGCAAAGTTATGTCGATCGAAAAATTTACATCTGTCCAAAAGAACAAGCTAACTTGTACAGGGTATAGTAGTAATAATAATAAAACGTCAGATTAATTGAGATCGGCCCTAACTATTGCAAAACAAATGTTTGCTTTTGAACGAGATTCAAACCCGGGACCTGTTTTTTTTTTGCTTTTTTTTTCTTTCGTTAAATGAAATAAATCCACGGGTTCTCGATTGCCCGTGTCTTTTTTTATTGAGTTGTTAAATTGTTATCATGTAGGCTTTTTTTGTCGATACAGCGAGTACTTAAAACTATCTTAGTATCTCTAAGAAGGACGTGAGAGAGAGTGAGAGAGTTTTTTTTTGTTCTTATATTTAAAAAAAAAATTATTTTCTACCCGCGACTTGTTATCGAAACAGATAATAATGTCACATTATTAATTTTAGACGCCGAATTCGGAGCGTGTAAAAGGCAAGCGAGGAAGACCTAGGAAGTCTGAACAAATGACTTCTAAACAGCCGGAACAACCAAGTAAGATGATGTTTTGTATATAAATATAGTTGGAATTTTGGGATGAATAATGGCCTATATGATAAAACGGGCTTTCAAGAGTATTTATTTTGAATTTCATCGAAAACGGTTCGGTATTTTCAGGATGAGATTGGAATAACTACTTCTACTACTTTGGGCATTTTTTTTTAATTTGTCTATTACAGAACCGAGTTTGAGGAAACTTAGAACGAAATGAAACGAAGGCACAGGCCAATTGATATAAGATAATTGTTGGAGTTTTTTCTGCAACGCTCCTCCACTGTGGGTGGGTGGATAGTTTCCCTACCACGAGTAACGATCGTTATCTTGTGTTTCTGGTAACATTCGGGGTCGATGACCTTACGTGTTCTCCGAGACACGGTGGGGAGACACACACGGATATACACCCAGAGCGGAAACAAATATTTGTATTAATTTTTGTATGTAATTATTTGCTCTGAGCTCATCACTACATCAAAAAAGTTATCATGTTAACATTCCTAATGTTAGTTTTTCTTAAAAATATATTATATATAGACTAGGAACGTTATGGAACTCGGTATCGAATATCCGGAATAAAAATCTATTCGTAATCGTGACGGAATCCGATATATAATTTGGAATAGTTTCGGATAGGGGTGGAGTTGTGTTACACATTTAATTACATGTTTTTATTTCTGTTTGATCAAGCTGCTACAGTTTCCTTAAAACTCTAATATCCTTAATCGTAACTATCCGAATCTAACGGATAATCAGAAATTATTTTTATATCCGTAACCGTATCCGAAACCTATATATTATTCATATTCCGATCCGAAAATTCATACTCATAACATCCCTAGTACAGACATCGGTTAGTAAAATTTTAATAATAATATTTTTTAATACATATACAGAAAGAAGATATAGTTTATTACTTAATTAGTAACTTATAACTAAGTTAATAACTAATAACCAATATTAGTCAATTGACTGACCCGTTGGCGCCGTTAGCAGTGACCCTGCTTTCTACTCCAGGGTTGTGGGTTCGATTTCCGCTCCGAGTCTCTTTTCCATATAGAAAAAGCGTTGGAGCTTAATTCACTACACTGCTTTACTGCGGGTTGACGGATAATTTCCTACCATGAATACCTAACGTTCGCTATCAGATATCTATGATAAGAACCGGAACCGACGGCTTTTCATTCTCTCCAAAGCATGGTGGGAAAACCCAAGAGACAAGGACATATATCTAGACCAAAAACAAATATTTGTACAAATACAGATATTTGTCGCGAGCGGCAATCAAACCCGCGACCGCCGGCTAAATACACGTAATGTATCTTAATCTCTTGTTTGAATATAATTCTTACCAGTTACCTAGTACATTGCTTGACTTTGACTTGACTATTCAATTTTTATAACAATATTGATAACTTTTTATACCAACATATTATAATCCTGTTTGCAATCACACCAAATCAGTCCTTACTCTTATTAACCGACTCCTATAATAATATTCGAAATTTAAAAAGCTTTCATCTTGAATTGAATCTCCGAGTTCCGAATATGTATTTATATCTATATGTATTATTTATTTATAAAAAAAAATGTATATCAGTCGGTTGTCACCTAAAACACAGGTATTAAGTTGCCTACATTAGGAACAGACGACCTTGTGTGTGTGTTAAACAAAAAAAAAAAACAACTAATATTAGTTAGTATGCTATATATTATTAAACAGTTAAATAATATATAATTAAAAATTATAATATTGTCTTGTTGTTTTCAGAGATCCGTGTCAGGAGCAATTTGATGCCTTTGAATACGGAACCGATACCTGTCGACAGCGACGATGAACCTGATCTTGGTAAAATTATATTTATTATATATATTTATGAGTCAAATTTCCACCTAAAATCACAAACAAATGACAACTCAAATTGACCTCTATTAAAAAAGTAAACTGCTAATTGCTTTTAATAATAATAATTTAGGATTTTCTTCAGGATCGCCAAGTCAGGCGTCCGATTCGTTGAGTTTGGACGAAAATCTCCGAGCGTTGAGACACATACACGAAAAATATGCGAATATAGACAAGGTGAGTTCATTGTAGGCTTATTACTGTAGTTTGAAGGTATCGACAAAGTTAATATGTAATGCTTATTATAAATAATTTTACCAGGAGTCTCGCTACGTTATGAACCATTTTGCCGTCAGACTCCCATGTTATGAATCATTTTGCCGTCAGACTCCCATGTTATGAATCATTTTTCCGTCAGACTCCCATGTTATGAATCATTTTGCCGTCAGACTCCCATGTTATGAATCATTTTGCCGTCAGACTCCCATGTTATGAATCATTTTGCCGTCAGACTCCCATGTTATGAATCATTTTGCCGTCAGACTCCCATGTTATGAATCATTTTGCCGTCAGACTCCCATGTTATGAACCATTTTACCGTGAGCCTTCCATGTTATAAATTATTTTACCGTGAGCTTCCCATGCTATGAATCACTTTACCATGATCTTCCCATGTTATGAATCACTTTACCGTGATCTTCCCATGTTATGAATCATTTTTGCGTGAGACTTCTATGTTATGAATCATTTTACCGTGAGTCTCCCATGTTATGAACCGTTTTATCATCTATGTTTATGAATCACATCGTCATGAACCAAGATGGTTCAGAGTAATTTCTATTTTCATTAAAAGTAATTGTCACTGTAGATTGCAATTGTCTAGAGTAAATAATTATTAAAATAAAACCATTACTTTCCACTTTAGAAGTTTTAGCAATAAATCGTATAACTAGTCCCGAAACTACTATCGATTAGTTGGGCAACTAGTCGAGCAACCAAACGGATAACTAGTCAAGCAACCAGTCAGGCAACCGGTTGGACGTAATTAGTCGAGAATCTGCCAGTTGCTGTGACAATTGCCCCAATGCGGCCTATCTTAACTGCTAATGGGGCATTCATTCATTATGCAAGACAATTTCGCCAATTTTTTGACCCCCCTTGGTAAAATGTCGTCAGATTTAGCTCGCCCCCTTCCTTAATCTCACGTGACATTTTTTAAATTCGTATTTATCATGTAAATAAGTTAATCTGTGCTCGATTACATTAGATTTATTCAGAAAAAAGATATATTTTTTTATTTAAGATTTTTAATGAGGGAAAAATAATTACCTTATATTTGCTAATATCACCCTCTCCTCCACGTGAGATTCAGTGAGATTTCGCTGGGCCACCCCCCTTCCCTAAACACCTCGCGTAATAAATGGATGCCCCCTAATGAAATAAAATATATCTTTTATATATTTTTTTAGGACGATATGTATGAAGCGCATTTACTTGCGGCGAATTTCAAGAAGCCTCCGATGGACCAAGTTCAGAGACTCGCGAGGGATGAAGATGAAGTTCTCTCCGTGCGGAGCTCTGAAGGTATGTTCATTTTTTTCTTGCTACAACAATTTTTCTTAAACTAGAGCTTATAATACTCCATGGATGCGAGTTTACGATTTAACGGTTTTGCAAATCGATAGATTATAATATAACGAATTTCACGTAATTATCGTTTACAGGCTGTGCATCTGTCAAGGAACTGGACACGAGGGTAGAGAAGTTGGATGAGAGTTCGAATAGTTCCGGCAGTAGTAGTTCCGCGTCTTCGGTGGATGGGGACGCGAAGGACGCAGGTTCGATTACATAATAATAATAATTTTTTTTTCATTATCTAAGATATGAAAACAGACACAACATTTGCTGAACTTGATGTAGCGACATCTATCTCGCCACATATGAACTGACGTATCCTACATCGCGCTATCAAAGTTATCAAAGCGATTGTACATATATACAAGAACCCGACAACAGCCGTCGGGGCAGTAGCCCACCAGACGCAACACTCGTCTGGTCGGAGGATCTTCCCTTTTCAATGGCGGATGAGGTACTTAAATGGAGAGATTTTTGGATAGATGTAAAATTTGTTATAATAAGCCTGTACTATACTGTACAGTTACAGCCAGTAAACAATCAACTGCTGAGCGAAGGCCTCTTCTCCATATAGAATGGTTAGAGCTTAATCCACCACGCTGCTCCAATGCGGGTTGGAGGATATTTTCTCTACCATGAGTAACGATCGTTATCAGATGTCTATGATAACAACCGGAACCGATGGCTTTACGTGCTCACTCTCTCGTGGGCACGCTGGGGACACCTATAAGGACATACACCCAGACCGGAAACTAATATTTGTACAAAATACAAATACGTGTCCTGAGCGGGAATTGAATCCGCGACGTATCGTAATAAGCTTGAGTACATTCAAAATTGATGTAAACGATTTTGACTTAATTCGGACTACGCAAATATGATCGTCTTTCCGAATTTCAGTGAATACAGCTTCACTAACGTAATTAATGAAAATTTCACTGATTCATGTTTAGTGAGTAAGGTTTTGTTACTGGGACCAGTTCACATGATAACCTTTAATCCTCAGGCAGTTCCAGTTCGTCATCTTCGTCGTCTTCGTCGGACAGTTCTTCGTCATCCGACAGCTCTGACAGCGATAGTGATGCTGAGGAACCGCGCGCAGACGACGACAGGTGAGTAACTAGTTTTACATCTTTCATTGTTATCATTAATAAGAAAGTTTTTACAGATCACCTCCAGTGGATAGAGTACATCCATTGATTACGTGAGGTGCTTAGGGGAGGGGGGACGAGACAATTCTCACTCAATCTCACGTGGGGGAGAGGGTGATCTCGGCAAATATCACGTTAATTTAATGTAATCTAGCACTTGAGCACAGATTAACTCATTTTCATTACAAATACGCATTTAAAAAAATCTCACGTGAGATTAGGGGAGGGAAGGGGAGGTCGAGCAAAATTTACCGGTGGGAGGGATGCGCTGTGCCGCGCTCCCGGCTGCATGGGTACCACCATCTTGCTTGTTTCTTCCGTGAAACAGCTTTGCTGTGTTTCGGAGAGAAGGGCAAGACAGGCAGTGTAATTACTGGCACCGAGACTTTAACACCTTGTGTCTCTGGATAGACAACACATAGATGAGTTGGCTGGGCTAGTTCCAGGTAACTAGTTTATGTTCATGGGCGACGTCAACCACTTACCATCAGGTGGAACGTCTGCCAGATTGCCTATTCACTTTAAAAAAAATGGTTGTCTGTAAAGTCGGTTTACGGACGATAATTTTTACGTGATAACGTCATAAGAAAACATAGATGTAGAATTAATGTACTCGAACGCGGTCCGATGGAGTGTAAGAGAGATGCGTCATAAGTCGAACTGATCGTGCCTCTCTATCGCTTGTTCTGCGCTCTCGCTCGCTCGCGACACGTGACAAAATGGCGTCATTTTAAAAAAAAAAACCTGATAGCGTTCATGAATTTACTAGACGTTATCACGTCAAAAAATCTCACGACATCTTACCAAGGGAGATGGGAGTCCAAAAATCGCCATTGTCTCACGCAATTTATGGATGCCCCCTAACGCATGAAGGGAACTCCACGCCCGTAACGCATTAGCATAAACACGCCTACATCACTCGATGCTCAGATAGTCATCGTTAGTGACGCCCAGATAATAATAGACCTGTGATCAATGAAAGATATTTTTTATAACATAAATATTTTTTTTTACTTAGAAATCTACTTTTGTAATTACTCGCAATGGCCTGTCGTAATAGTTTGACACACAAACAAAATTGAAAAAATCTTTGGTAATTGAAAATATCTTGGCGTAGTATCCTTAACAACTGCCACACCTAGTATTAACTCAGTTTGATACATGAATAATAGTATTATAATTTTATTACGGATGTTATGGAGCTCCTTAATTCGTAAGGGGCCATTCATTTATCACGTAAGACGAATTTTGCTAGTTTTCGACCCCTCCCCCCCTTATATTTATTACGTAAGAATCTAAAGGAAAAAATGAATAAAGGTTTGGTTTATTTTCATGTTTATTTCTCAAAGTAACAATATTTGGAAGTGCTTATTTGTACTTACAAAGGTACTATTAATTTTTATTTTTTGGTAGTAATGAACTTTGGTTTTAATTATTCATCTTTACCTACATAAGAAAAGTCCAGGGGCTCTAAAACTCACTCGGAAAGTGAATCTGCCACTGGAACATCAGTCTCTAATATTACCTATACGCATCCAAGCGAACCCGGCACTCGTGCGGTTGCCACCGCTTTTTCAAAGAATAATTTTAAGTTTGCGCATTTTTGTGATCTTACGTAAGAATTATCGAGACTCCTTCCTCCCCTCTTGTAAGAGAAATAAGACATGGTTGAACCCCCTCGCCCCCTAAATCGTCTTACGTAATAAATGAATGGCCTCTAACCGAAATTATCGGATATCTAAAATAAAATACATCCATAACAGAATCCGACATGAAAGTCTCGAATTTTTTTTTTATTTTTACTTGGTACTGTTTATAATTTCCTTCTTTTACTTTGACATTCCTTTAAACGCTAATATTCGTAACCGCTTATGTCCAAAATTAATGAATAAATTTAAATATTTTCATATCTCGTATCCGAAACCGGTATAATATTAATATATACGGATATAACGGATATAACGGATCCGAAATTTCATATCCATAATATCCCCGGTTATATTACATACACCTACTGTAAAGAACGAATAGTAAAACTTTATAAATCTAATAATAATTGTTTGTAATGTCGAAATAAATATAGATTTTAGATTTGAATATAAATATAGTAGTTTTGTTGGTCAAGTATCAAACTACAATGAACGCACTCAAATTCAGTTCAATGACCTCTGTGACTTTATTGATGCCATATAAAATATCATAATTCCATTTATTTTGTAGATCGTTTGGAGCCTGGTCGTACAGCCTACAATCCGGTACAAACACGGATTCCGGTTCGGATTCTGATCCGGAACGGTCCGGTCCGGTCGAACCGATGCCGGCACAGGACGAGATAAGCGAATCTGAAAACGAGTCGGCCGATAAAAGTTTTCAATGTCATCTCTGCAGGAAGTGGTATTCCACACGGGTTACTCTCAAGTAAGTGTTTGAACATTATCGGCCTGTAAACGTCCCACTGCTGGACAAAGGCCTCTTCTCCATATAGGAGAAGGTTTGGAGCTTAATCCACCACGCTGCTCCACTGCGGGTTGCTGGATAATATCCCTACCATGACTAACGATCGTTACTAGGTGTCTATGATAAAAATCGGGACCGACTGTTTTACGTGTTCTCCGAGGCACTGTGGGGAGACCGACAAGGACATACACTCAGAACGGAAACAAATATTTGCACAAATGCAAATAACTGTCCCGAGCGTGAATCAAACCTGCGACCGCCGGTGTTTAGGCGACTACTTGCACCACTACACCAGAACGGTCGTCAAAAGTGTTTACATACGCTGAAGTATTATATGGTTCGGAATAAAGGAGGTTCCTTAGTTGCAGTTATTACATCAGGCATTTTTTCAGGCAGGCTTGGGCAAGGTACCACACTCAGAAAATTGTCTTGAATTAGTATTTATGAACTCGTCTTTAGGGCGAATGCTATAGTCCGAACCCAAAAGGACTTAACTGTCTAGGACTTGATATAGCAGCAATAATCGCTTAACTAATCTATTAATCTGTCTAAAATACTTTTTAATACGAATCATAAAACTCTATCTTTCTCTATCTCTCTCTCACAGAATACACAGGCGCGTGCATCAGAACAAGGGCGGCGGTAACTCCCGTTCGCGCCCACGATCCTCCGACAGATACGAGTGCGACTGTTGCAACGAAACGTTTAACCGCCGCGAGAAGCTTTGGGAGCACAAGTTAGTGTTGTTTTGTGTACGGTCTACTGAAAAGACCGTCAGTCTACTGAGAAGACCGCGGTCAATTGAGTAGTCTTTATTTTTGATGAAAAATATGACTGTGTTTACGTTGATATCAAAATTTTGAGTACAATAGTTTTTTTGGTCTACTGAAAAGACCGTCGGTCTACTGAGAAGACCGCGGTGTACTGAGTAGTCTTGTTATTTTTGATGAAGAATATGACTGTGTTTACGTTGATATCAAAATTTTGAGTACAATAGTTTTTTTGGTCTACTGAAAAGACCGTCGGTCTACTGAAAAGACCGTCGGTCTACTGAGAAGACCGCGGTCAATTGAGTAGTCTTTTTATTTTCGATGAAGAATATGACTGTGTTTACGTTGATATCAAAATTTGGAGTACAATAGTTTTTTTGGTCTACTGAAAAGACCGTCGGTCTACTGAGAAGACCGCGGTGTACTGAGTAGTCTTGTTATTTTTGATGAAGAATATGACTGTGTTTACGTCGATATCAAAATTTGGAGTACAATAGTTTTTTTGGTCTACTGAGAAGACCGTCGGTCTACTGAGAAGACCGCGGTGTATTGTGTAGTCTTGTTATTTTTGATGAAGAATATGACTGTGTTGACGTTGATATCAAAATTTTGAGTACAATAGTTTTTTTGGTCTACTGAAAAGACCGTCGGTCTACTGAGAAGACCGTCGGTCTACTGAGAAGACCGCGGTGTATTGTGTAGTCTTGTTATTTTTGATGAAGAATATGACTGTGTTTACGTCGATATCAAAATTTGGAGTACAATAGTTTTTTTTTGGTCTACTGAAAATACCGTCGGTCTACTGAGAAGACCGCGGTGTATTGAGTAGACTTTCTATTTTTGATGAAGGATATGTGTTTAAAATATTATATTTTACTGAGAAGACCATGGTCTACTCACTGTTCTACTATTTTTTCAAATGTTCTTTTAATCGTCGTGATTAAAATATACAGCGCAAGTGTTTTTTTACGTCTACTGAGATGACCGTCGGCGTACTGAGAAGACCGCGGTCTATTGAGGAGTGTTTTGTTATTTTTGGTCAAACAATCATGGTCATAAATTAAGTGTTATTGTTTTAATTGCATCTCTAATCGTCGCGATTAAAATTTGGAGCACAAGTGTTTTTTTGGTCTACTGAGCAGACCATGGTGTTATGAAAATTACTTGCATCCTTAATAAAAAAATATAATGATACTGTTTTCTTATATTTACGCGAATTTTACTAATTTAATTAAAAGTCTACACCGGATTTTATCGCGTTTATTTAAAAAAAAAACTTTACAGTTTAACGATTTTTTAATTATTTCCCGACATTTCGGACCCAGCGACATGGTCACAGCGTCCATGGTCTCGGGGGACTCGTTAAACTGTAGTTTTTTTTAAAAAAAATATAATGATCTCTAATATTTGATAAAATTATTTGAAATGTTTACTGAAAAGATTAAAATTTAGACTATTTTTATTAAAAAAAAAAAAAAAATTTACAGGGCTGAAGTACACAGGGGCTCTATGACAGTTCGCTGCGAGGTTTGCCGGAAGTGCTTTGAGGATGATGCAGAACTGGCGGCCCACGACCGCACTCATACGGCCGACGAACGCGCGGGTGAGTCTCTAACACTTATTTGTAACTAGCGATCGACGCCGTCTTAGCATAGATGCATTTTTTTGTAATGAAGAAAGTGAGAGATATGCTAAGTAAGAAATTTTGACTTAAGTTGAAAAAACTGTCTGATTGTCTACTCCACAGTTGGACTGCCTGTCAGATGGGCGGTCTTCCTGTCGGACAGACGGTTGTCTGTCATTCAGTCAGTCAGATTGACTTCATACATTTTGGTGTCTGCCAGAGGGTTAATCTATGTGGTCCATTACAATTAATTGATTTTAAATGAATGACGCTTTTTGTATATAAAATGCTGAATTTCAATTTTTTATGGTTGCACCGCATAAAGATTATCTAGAAAAGGGTTGGTCTTTTTTCGGCTTGCCGTTCTGACACTGTTACACAGTTAGCTAGTCTCATCACAGTCTGACTAGACGGAACGAAGACGGGCGTTCATTTTGTCGGACAATCTGTGTGTCTCTTGCACAGTCAGCTAATCTCCCTACAGTTAGACTGTCTGTCAGATGGGGTCTCGTGTCGGATAGTCGGTCTGTCTCTTGCGCAGTAAGTTTGTCTCCCCACGGTCGGACAGTCTGTCAGATGGGATTTTTTATCGGACAATATGTGTCTCTTGCACAGTCAGCTAATCTCCCTACAGTTGGACTGTCTGTCAGATGGGGTCTTGTGTCGGATAGTAGGTCTGTCTCTTGTATGGTCAGCTAGTCTCCCTACAGTCGGACTGATTATTAGATGGGGTCTCGTGTCGGATAGTCGGTCTGTCTCTTGTATGGTCAGCTAGTCTCCCTACAGTCGGACTGATTATCAGATGGGGTCTCGTGTCGGATAGTCGGTCTGTCTCTTGTATGGTCAGCTAGTCTCCCTACAGTCGGACTGATTATCAGATGGGGTCTCGTGTCGGATAGTCGGTCTGTCTCTTGTATGGTCAGCTAGTCTCCCTACAGTCGGACTGATTATCAGATGGGGTCTCGTGTCGGATAGTCGGTCTGTCTCTTGTATGGTCAGCTAGTCTCCCTACAGTCGGACTGATTATCAGATGGGGTCTCGTGTCGGATAGTCGGTCTGTTTCTTGTATGGTCAGCTAGTCTCCCTACAGTCGGACTGATTATCAGATGGGGTCTCGTGTCGGATAGTCGGTCTGTCTCTTGTATGGTCAGCTAGTCTCCCTACAGTCGGACTGATTATCAGATGGGGTCTCGTGTCGGATAGTCGGTCTGTCTCTTGTATGGTCAGCTAGTCTCCCTACAGTCGGACTGATTATCAGATGGGGTCTCGTGTCGGATAGTCGGTCTGTCTCTTGTATGGTCAGCTAGTCTCCCTACAGTCGGACTGATTATCAGATGGGGTCTCGTGTCGGATAGTCGGTCTGTCTCTTGTATGGTCAGCTAGTCTCCCTACAGTCGGACTGATTATCAGATGGGGTCTCGTGTCGGATAGTCGGTCTGTCTCTTGTATGGTCAGCTAGTCTCCCTACAGTCGGACTGATTATCAGATGGGGTCTCGTGTCGGATAGTCGGTCTGTCTCTTGTATGGTCAGCTAGTCTCCCTACAGTCGGACTGATTATCAGATGGGGTCTCGTGTCGGATAGTCGGTCTGTCTCTTGTATGGTCAGCTAGTCTCCCTACAGTCGGACTGATTATCAGATGGGCTCTCGTGTCGGATAGTCGGTCTGTCTCTTGTATGGTCAGCTAGTCTCCCTACAGTCGGACTGATTATCAGATGGGGTCTCGTGTAGGATAGTCGGTCTGTCTCTTGTATGGTCAGCTAGTCTCCCTACAGTCGGACTGATTATCAGATGGGGTCTCGTGTCGGATAGTCGGTCTGTCTCTTGTATGGTCAGCTAGTCTCCCTACAGTCGGACTGATTATCAGATGGGGTCTCGTGTCGGATAGTCGGTCTGTTTGTCATATAGTAAAAATTCCTTCATGTACTTGGAGTGTGTTTATTTATTGAAGTGAAACTTTTATATCGACGTATGGAAGAAAAAATCAAAAATCGTCACACCGACATTCGACCGTCACATTTTTGGACCATATATGGTATTGTACTGTATTTCGGGACTCCGTACTATATATGTAATGAAACGACGTAACCCCATCGAGTTTCGGCTCATTTGATTCGTCTTGACGAGTCTATTTTTTAGATGGTTATCAGGGTCTGATCTGATGATGGAGCTTTAAGGTGACGATAGGAACTTCGCAATGAAACGACACAACCCCATCGAATGAATCGTTTTGACAAGTAGTTTGTCTTTCAATGGTAACCAGGGTCTGATGATGGAGCTGGAAGGTAGTCATAGGAACTCTGTAATAAAACGACGCAACTCCATCGAGTTCGGACTCGATTGAATCGTCTTGACGAGTAGTTTGCCTTTCAGTGGTCACCAGGGTCTCATGATAGAACTGGAAGGTAGTCATAGGAAGTCTGTAATGAAAAGATGCAACCCCATCTAGTTCGGGCTTGATTGAATCGTCTTGAGGAATACTTTGTTTTTCAATGGTAACCAGGGTCTGATGATGGAGCTGGAAGGTAGTCATAGAAACTTTGTAATGTAACGACGCAATCCCATCGAGTTCGGGCTCGATTGAATCGTCTTGACAAGTAGTTTCTTTCGTTGGCAGTCAGGGTTTGATGATGGAGCTGGAAGGTGGTTATAGGAATTCTGTAATGAATCGACGCAACCACATCGAGTTTCGGCTCGTTTGATTTGTCTTGACGAGTACTTTGTTTTTAGATGGTTTTCCAAGGTTTGATTACAGATGGCGCGCACTAACCATTAACTCGGCACATCGTTTTATTATAAGTATAACTTCTTACGTGCGTACATAAGTACACACACTTTTAAACCTCACTTGACCAATTAATGTTAAATATATAATAAAAAGTTTCAATTCATCAATTGACGGCCGGCTGGTCTAGTGGTCAGGCAACTGGACACTTTACGCAGCGGTCGCGGGTTCGAATCCCGCCAGGTGCAGATAATTTGTGTGACGAATATAGATGTCTGCACCGGGTCATGGATGTGTATTTATGTATTTATGTATATATGTATTTATATCTTAAATGTATTTCCGTTCTTAGTACCTGTAACACAAGTTCTTACGAACTTATCACGGGGCTAGGTTAACGTGGTGTGATTGTTGGTTAATATTTATTTATTTATTTAATTCATAAGTATGTACATTAATACATACACATTCAATTTTTTTATAAGTCTTATTCTTCTATTACAAATCCTTAAAGTTTTCAAAATAACGCTAATTAAAGACTATGTAGCTCTACCGTCTTACCTATAAAGTAGAGCTTCTATTAAGGGCTCTACGTAGAATCACCCGACTGTCACTATCAGTTAGTCCTTATCGAGGCAAAGTCAACAGAGAAAACCGCGCCTCAATTCGACTACCGGTTTCAGGCGTCGCTTAATTTTTAAATTTCTATATCTTGGGAACCACTAATCGCAAACACGCGCGATAGCTCATCATAACCAGATTTTCAATGTCTTTCCAATTTGGTTTAAAAAAAACCAAATTTACGGGTTGACTCTACATAGAGCTCTCATTCTCCGTAAGTCGTAAGGCCCGCCTTGGAGTGTCTATTAAATGGGTGATCTTTTAGACGGACTATTGGTCTATCTGTCATACAATTGACTCGTTTCTCTGGCTAACTTGTCTTCGGGCTGTCTGTTAGATTCACGGTTTTTTTTTCTTGAATGTTGGATAATTTTTTGATAGAGTGTGGTGTTTGTCCGCCGCAGGTCGGTGCTCGGAGTGCGGCAGCTCGTTCGCGCGCTACGAGCAGCTGCGGCGGCACCGCGCGCACGCGCACGGCGGACCGCCCGCGCCGCGCCTGCCGCACGCCTGCGCGCAGTGCGGCAAGCGCTTCTCGCACGCGCACTCGCTCACGCGCCACATGCACAACCACGCCAAGCAGCTCTACCGCTGCGTCGTCTGCAAGGTGAGTGTGTGTCGCACCGTCGCGCCGTCACACCGTCACATCGTCACTGTGTCACTCTGCCGCACGCCTGCGCGCAGTGCGGCAAGCGCTTCTCGCACGCGCACTCGCTCACGCGCCACATGCACAACCACGCCAAGCAGCTCTACCGCTGCGTCGTCTGCAAGGTGAGTGTGTGTCGCACCGTCGCGCCGTCACACCGTCACATCGTCACTGTGTCACTCTGCCGCACGCCTGCGCGCAGTGCGGCAAGCGCTTCTCGCACGCGCACTCGCTCACGCGCCACATGCACAACCACGCCAAGCAGCTCTACCGCTGCGTCGTCTGCAAGGTGAGTGTGTGTCGCACCGTCGCGCCGTCACACCGTCACACCGTCACTGTGTCACTCTGCCGCACGCCTGCGCGCAGTGCGGCAAGCGCTTCTCGCACGCGCACTCGCTCACGCGCCACATGCACAACCACGCCAAGCAGCTCTACCGCTGCGTCGTCTGCAAGGTGAGTGTGTGTCGCACCGTCGCGCCGTCACACCGTCACATCGTCACTGTGTCACTCTGCCGCACGCCTGCGCGCAGTGCGGCAAGCGCTTCTCGCACGCGCACTCGCTCACGCGCCACATGCACAACCACGCCAAGCAGCTCTACCGCTGCGTCGTCTGCAAGGTGAGTGTGTGTCGCACCGTCGCGCCGTCACACCGTCACACCGTCACTGTGTCACTCTGCCGCACGCCTGCGCGCAGTGCGGCAAGCGCTTCTCGCACGCGCACTCGCTCACGCGCCACATGCACAACCACGCCAAGCAGCTCTACCGCTGCGTCGTCTGCAAGGTGAGTGTGTGTCGCACCGTCGCGCCGTCACACCGTCACATCGTCACTGTGTCACTCTGCCGCACGCCTGCGCGCAGTGCGGCAAGCGCTTCTCGCACGCGCACTCGCTCACGCGCCACATGCACAACCACGCCAAGCAGCTCTACCGCTGCGTCGTCTGCAAGGTGAGTGTGTGTCGCACCGTCGCGCCGTCACACCGTCACACCGTCACTGTGTCACTCTGCCGCACGCCTGCGCGCAGTGCGGCAAGCGCTTCTCGCACGCGCACTCGCTCACGCGCCACATGCACAACCACGCCAAGCAGCTCTACCGCTGCGTCGTCTGCAAGGTGAGTGTGTGTCGCACCGTCGCGCCGTCACACCGTCACACCGTCACTGTGTCACTCTGCCGCACGCCTGCGCGCAGTGCGGCAAGCGCTTCTCGCACGCGCACTCGCTCACGCGCCACATGCACAACCACGCCAAGCAGCTCTACCGCTGCGTCGTCTGCAAGGTGAGTGTGTGTCGCACCGTCGCGCCGTCACACCGTCACACCGTCACTGTGTCACTCTGCCGCACGCCTGCGCGCAGTGCGGCAAGCGCTTCTCGCACGCGCACTCGCTCACGCGCCACATGCACAACCACGCCAAGCAGCTCTACCGCTGCGTCGTCTGCAAGGTGAGTGTGTGTCGCACCGTCGCATCGTCACTGTGTCACACCGTCACACCGTCACTGTGTCACACCGTCACACCGTCACACCGTCACACCGTCACACCGTCACACTGTCACTGTGTCACACCGTCACACCGTCACTGTGTTACACCGTAACACCGTCACACCGTCACACCGTCACACCGTCACACCGTCACACCGTCACACCGTCACACCGTCACACCGTCACACTGTCACTGTGTCACACCGTCACACCGTCACTGTGTTACACCGTAACACCGTCACACCGTCACACCGTCACACCGTCACACCGTCACACCGTCACACCGTCACACCGTCACATCGTCACACCGTCACTGTGTCACTCTGCCGCACGCCTGCGCGCAGTGCGGCAAGCGCTTCTCGCACGCGCACTCGCTCACGCGCCACATGCACAACCACGCCAAGCAGCTCTACCGCTGCGTCGTCTGCAAGGTGAGTGTGTGTCGCACCGTCGCGCCGTCACACCGTCACACCGTCACTGTGTCACTCTGCCGCACGCCTGCGCGCAGTGCGGCAAGCGCTTCTCGCACGCGCACTCGCTCACGCGCCACATGCACAACCACGCCAAGCAGCTCTACCGCTGCGTCGTCTGCAAGGTGAGTGTGTGTCGCACCGTCGCGCCGTCACACCGTCACACCGTCACACCGTCACTGTGTCACTCTGCCGCACGCCTGCGCGCAGTGCGGCAAGCGCTTCTCGCACGCGCACTCGCTCACGCGCCACATGCACAACCACGCCAAGCAGCTCTACCGCTGCGTCGTCTGCAAGGTGAGTGTGTGTCGCACCGTCGCGCCGTCACACCGTCACACCGTCACTGTGTCACTCTGCCGCACGCCTGCGCGCAGTGCGGCAAGCGCTTCTCGCACGCGCACTCGCTCACGCGCCACATGCACAACCACGCCAAGCAGCTCTACCGCTGCGTCGTCTGCAAGGTGAGTGTGTGTCGCACCGTCGCGCCGTCACACCGTCACACCGTCACTGTGTCACTCTGCCGCACGCCTGCGCGCAGTGCGGCAAGCGCTTCTCGCACGCGCACTCGCTCACGCGCCACATGCACAACCACGCCAAGCAGCTCTACCGCTGCGTCGTCTGCAAGGTGAGTGTGTGTCGCACCGTCGCGCCGTCACACCGTCACACCGTCACTGTGTCACTCTGCCGCACGCCTGCGCGCAGTGCGGCAAGCGCTTCTCGCACGCGCACTCGCTCACGCGCCACATGCACAACCACGCCAAGCAGCTCTACCGCTGCGTCGTCTGCAAGGTGAGTGTGTGTCGTACCGTCGCGCCGTCACACCGTCACACCGTCACTGTGTCACTCTGCCGCACGCCTGCGCGCAGTGCGGCAAGCGCTTCTCGCACGCGCACTCGCTCACGCGCCACATGCACAACCACGCCAAGCAGCTCTACCGCTGCGTCGTCTGCAAGGTGAGTGTGTGTCGCACCGTCGCGCCGTCACACCGTCACACCGTCACTGTGTCACTCTGCCGCACGCCTGCGCGCAGTGCGGCAAGCGCTTCTCGCACGCGCACTCGCTCACGCGCCACATGCACAACCACGCCAAGCAGCTCTACCGCTGCGTCGTCTGCAAGGTGAGTGTGTGTCGCACCGTCGCGCCGTCACACCGTCACACCGTCACTGTGTCACTCTGCCGCACGCCTGCGCGCAGTGCGGCAAGCGCTTCTCGCACGCGCACTCGCTCACGCGCCACATGCACAACCACGCCAAGCAGCTCTACCGCTGCGTCGTCTGCAAGGTGAGTGTGTGTCGCACCGTCGCGCCGTCACACCGTCACACCGTCACTGTGTCACTCTGCCGCACGCCTGCGCGCAGTGCGGCAAGCGCTTCTCGCACGCGCACTCGCTCACGCGCCACATGCACAACCACGCCAAGCAGCTCTACCGCTGCGTCGTCTGCAAGGTGAGTGTGTGTCGCACCGTCGCGCCGTCACACCGTCACACCGTCACTGTGTCACTCTGCCGCACGCCTGCGCGCAGTGCGGCAAGCGCTTCTCGCACGCGCACTCGCTCACGCGCCACATGCACAACCACGCCAAGCAGCTCTACCGCTGCGTCGTCTGCAAGGTGAGTGTGTGTCGCACCGTCGCGCCGTCACACCGTCACACCGTCACTGTGTCACTCTGCCGCACGCCTGCGCGCAGTGCGGCAAGCGCTTCTCGCACGCGCACTCGCTCACGCGCCACATGCACAACCACGCCAAGCAGCTCTACCGCTGCGTCGTCTGCAAGGTGAGTGTGTGTCGCACCGTCGCGCCGTCACACCGTCACACCGTCACTGTGTCACTCTGCCGCACGCCTGCGCGCAGTGCGGCAAGCGCTTCTCGCACGCGCACTCGCTCACGCGCCACATGCACAACCACGCCAAGCAGCTCTACCGCTGCGTCGTCTGCAAGGTGAGTGTGTGTCGCACCGTCGCGCCGTCACACCGTCACACCGTCACTGTGTCACTCTGCCGCACGCCTGCGCGCAGTGCGGCAAGCGCTTCTCGCACGCGCACTCGCTCACGCGCCACATGCACAACCACGCCAAGCAGCTCTACCGCTGCGTCGTCTGCAAGGTGAGTGTGTGTCGCACCGTCGCGCCGTCACACCGTCACACCGTCACTGTGTCACTCTGCCGCACGCCTGCGCGCAGTGCGGCAAGCGCTTCTCGCACGCGCACTCGCTCACGCGCCACATGCACAACCACGCCAAGCAGCTCTACCGCTGCGTCGTCTGCAAGGTGAGTGTGTGTCGCACCGTCGCGCCGTCACACCGTCACACCGTCACTGTGTCACTCTGCCGCACGCCTGCGCGCAGTGCGGCAAGCGCTTCTCGCACGCGCACTCGCTCACGCGCCACATGCACAACCACGCCAAGCAGCTCTACCGCTGCGTCGTCTGCAAGGTGAGTGTGTGTCGCACCGTCGCGCCGTCACACCGTCACACCGTCACTGTGTCACTCTGCCGCACGCCTGCGCGCAGTGCGGCAAGCGCTTCTCGCACGCGCACTCGCTCACGCGCCACATGCACAACCACGCCAAGCAGCTCTACCGCTGCGTCGTCTGCAAGGTGAGTGTGTGTCGCACCGTCGCGCCGTCACACCGTCACACCGTCACTGTGTCACTCTGCCGCACGCCTGCGCGCAGTGCGGCAAGCGCTTCTCGCACGCGCACTCGCTCACGCGCCACATGCACAACCACGCCAAGCAGCTCTACCGCTGCGTCGTCTGCAAGGTGAGTGTGTGTCGCACCGTCGCGCCGTCACACCGTCACACCGTCACTGTGTCACTCTGCCGCACGCCTGCGCGCAGTGCGGCAAGCGCTTCTCGCACGCGCACTCGCTCACGCGCCACATGCACAACCACGCCAAGCAGCTCTACCGCTGCGTCGTCTGCAAGGTGAGTGTGTGTCGCACCGTCGCGCCGTCACACCGTCACACCGTCACTGTGTCACTCTGCCGCACGCCTGCGCGCAGTGCGGCAAGCGCTTCTCGCACGCGCACTCGCTCACGCGCCACATGCACAACCACGCCAAGCAGCTCTACCGCTGCGTCGTCTGCAAGGTGAGTGTGTGTCGCACCGTCGCGCCGTCACACCGTCACACCGTCACTGTGTCACTCTGCCGCACGCCTGCGCGCAGTGCGGCAAGCGCTTCTCGCACGCGCACTCGCTCACGCGCCACATGCACAACCACGCCAAGCAGCTCTACCGCTGCGTCGTCTGCAAGGTGAGTGTGTGTCGCACCGTCGCGCCGTCACACCGTCACACCGTCACTGTGTCACTCTGCCGCACGCCTGCGCGCAGTGCGGCAAGCGCTTCTCGCACGCGCACTCGCTCACGCGCCACATGCACAACCACGCCAAGCAGCTCTACCGCTGCGTCGTCTGCAAGGTGAGTGTGTGTCGCACCGTCGCATCGTCACTGTGTCACACCGTCACACCGTCACTGTGTCACACCGTCACACCGTCACACCGTCACACCGTCACACTGTCACTGTGTCACACCGTCACACCGTCACTGTGTTACACCGTAACACCGTCACACCGTCACACCGTCACACCGTCACACCGTCACACCGTCACACCGTCACACTGTCACTGTGTCACACCGTCACACCGTCACTGTGTTACACCGTAACACCGTCACACCGTCACACCGTCACACCGTCACACCGTCACATCGTCACACTGTCACTGTGTCACACCGTCACACCGTCAGTGTGTTACACCGTAACACTTTCACACCATAACATCGCCCCATAGTAACACGGTCACACTTTCACTGTATCACAGCGTAACACCCTAACAAAGAACATACAAAATCTAATACCAATGTATGCGTTTATTTCCAGTCGTCGTTCGCCCGAGCCGACCAGCTCGCTCAGCACCTGAACAGCCACCTCGCGAACTACAAACGTCTGAAGCAATAATGCACACTCGGCGTTTTGACGCCGCGTTTAAAACGCTCGTTTATAAACCGCAACACGAGTGACGGTCGGTTGACGGAGAGCGCCAGGCGGTCCGCTTGGATCGGCATCGAATGGGGATTAACCGTTCGAACTGAATGAGTTTTTATTAATAATATTAAACTCATACACTCTAGGGGGGAGGAGGGGAGGGATTTTAACTCGTCTGTGCTCCGACTCAATCGAGTTTAAACTCAACCGTGCTCCAACTCGAGACTATAGCGATTTTAACTCATCTGTGCTCCGACTCAGTCGAGTTTGAACTCAAACTCAACTCGAGAGCAATACGTACTCATACGTGCTCATACACTTCCGAGTATAAATAGTGCGTTATAATAAAAAAACGAGGACATTAAAATAGTTTTAATATTAAGCAAATTGTTAAGATTGTAAATTATCGATTAATATAGTCTTAGTGATGTGTTTCGAGTTGTTATTTTCATATCGATATATAATATTTTTTTTAGTTCGATTAAAATTTTATCGAAATGCTATGTATATATTCATATGCACCTAGTGTATTGAAATAATAATTTCGCTTGAAACTTCAGACCTAATTCACGTTATTTGATAAATTCTGTCAATCGGTTTTATCGATGCTCCATTAATATTTGAAATCGAATGAAAATTATTTCTATTCGATTGTAATACTCGATTCGCGTCACGTTATTACGTCATATAGTGTGAAAATGTAATTTTTGCAAATGTTTTAAATTAAATTGTTTAACTTGCAAGTTGTAATATTAAATACTTTTTTTTTAATATAAGTACTTCGTGATCGGTTCAACGTGGTTTCCGTGTTTCTAATTTTTCAAACTCGATTTTTACTTTACCTTTGGTCTCGTGTTAATCACAATTTGATATTTGATCAGTGAACTAACAGCCTAAAGGATTATATTTAAATATCACTCTCACACATACATTTCTGTGAAAGCACGAGACTCGAAGGACAATTTTGTTTGAGTTATTGAGAAATTGGGCTTAAGATATCTCTTTATAAAATAATCTCCATAGACTACTAAGCTTTCTATCGAAAGTTTTATTAGGAAAGTCCAATCGATATTATAGGAGAAAGTACAGTTAAGGCTAGGAACAACTAGACTAGTTGTTTAGTTGAGTAATGATTGATTTAGTAACTAAATATCCGAACACTAAAAAATTTAGTTCAACAGTTATTAGTATTTGAGTTATTGGGACATAAAATTCACTTTTATTGATATAAAAATGATAAAATTAATCTAGGGAACACATAATAGGTATATTGAGAACAGGGTAGGTAGATAAAAACCAAAAAAAAAAAAAAAATGTAAAAAAATACATTAGAAAGTCCCGGTAATGACTAAGAGAAGTTATCAAGGTAAGGTATTTCGAGAAAATTCTATAATTTTTACGTAGAAGTGTAAATTAGTTAAGTTCCTAAATTAGTAGCCATACTTGAGTTATAATTTAAATCTCAATTTTTGATTCTGAAATATAAGTTGAATTTTGTTTTAGAGTTTGTTTCGAATGTTTTATTGGAGTGTAATTATCATAATATGTATTGGTTATGTTACGTTTGCTTTGAAACTTTGATGGCCGACTGTCGTCCGACTTTTTAGTAATAGAATCGTTTGTTCGTTACAAAGTTTTTAGTCTATGGTGTTATAATCGATTCTTAATTACTATTCGTTCGATAATATTAACATTTTAAATGATTTTGCATAAAAACTCTATATTATATTTAATGGGTTCAAATTTTAGGGTATGTTTTGTGTTATACGTAAATCGATCGTCGCAATAACTGTGCAATTAGTGCTGTCAAATTGCCATTCAAAAGCAATAGCCAAGTGAGCGATAGGGTTGCCTCTGGCGAGTATATTACTGAATAATCAATACTTGGTATTGTCAATAAATTATTTTAAGTCTTGATTTCAATAGACAATATATATATATATATATATATATATATATATATATATATATATATATATATATATATATATTTTATTTGCGAGAAATTAACATCTATAAAAATTTTAGGCTATTTTAGGCTTTTTGCTTACCCGTTGTTCTACGCGATGTAAAGCGATTCGAAGCGAATAAATATTAGTCAAATGTTATCCGATAAGTTACCGGATAGCTCGAGTCTGTTTATTTTCGTTGTCAATTAGCGTCAGTTTGTAAATTGTCGAGACGAATAGTAATTTAGATCGTCAACTATGAAAAAATATTATTTCGGAGTTTGTTAACAGTTACGCGGAAATCACTAGAACGTGACACATTTTTTTTAGGTTTTAATGTAATATGTACAATATGAGGACGTAATAATAATATTAGTGTTGTAATTAGGGGACCGTGGGGAATTCTCGTGAACCCTAGCGATGAGACAGGTGTTCCGTATTGTGATTGTACACGGAATTTTATTATGAATGATTCATCGCACGCTAGATAAACGAGGAATCCCGAATTTTTTATAAAGATTAATTGAAATCTGTTTTGATGGTTCTGTTAACGCTATTTTGATATACAAAATAGAACGTTATTGCAAAGTCGATTGTTAAAAATCGTCGCTATCGCTGAATTATTGTATCGCTATCGCAAACTGTCATTTTGTAACTTTTTTATCTGTGTAGTGTCATATTAAAGTTTTTTCTTTAATTGTATGAATGTAGATGTCTTCTACATATTGTTAATATAAATGTCAATAAAAATCACAATTTTTCATAAATAATAAATATTTGATCAAAGTACGATTGACATATTTTACGTATAAGCGACGACTTTTGACAATTTCCTTGTCGTTTTTATATTGAATACGCAAGTTATTCACAAGAAAACCGGTGTCGTTTTATCGACGAGTATACGCGACGTAATGCGTATTCGTCGTTATTCGTCGATCAGACGAGTTTAAAACGATATTTGAAATATATTAATTTTGTTATAATATTGTACATATTATAAAGAAATAATTTCAATCCAAAGTCGTTTAGTCACTCGGACGGGGACGCGAGACTGCTATCACAATTGTATCACAATTGTAGGCCAATGATCGATAACTGGTATTATAATGGTCGCTTTTGAATTTTTTTATAATCTCCTAGATACAATTGTATTATTATGAAACTATTATGACACAAATTGAATTAAAATATTACTGAATTTTCAAATCTAAGCGTTAAAATGTCAGTGATCGAGCACTGATCTGTCATTGTGAAACGATTGTAATACCAGACTCGCGTCCCATATAGTTTAGATTTATATATACATATATATATATTTGGTAATAAAAATGCTATACTTGATTGTGATTTCTTGAACGATCGCTATGACATATAAAATGTATGAAATTTGAATGTTCTATTGTATGTTTATTATGTATGTAATGGAATCTTGCATTTTAATATTCGCACATCAAAAATTTCGCTTTTTCTTTTCTATTCACAAGAATTATTTTTAAATGTAATCAGAATACTTAGTTCACATTTTGTCATTTTGGACAAATAATGAACATGGCGACATAAATAATTATGTCATAATTTTTATTTATTTTTGATTAATAATCATTTTATATGTAATTGCAATTGTGTGTCACAAATGACATGATAAAGAATTGAAGAGAAAATAAATAGCCATCAAAGAGAAATCTAAATATAAGGAACGTTCCTTCATGTAATGTGTAGGCGAATCGTATCAGAATTAAATATTTGCTATATAGAAATGCGTTATTGACACATGAATTTTAATTATTTTATTTAGCAACAAGACATTAATGGGACTATTACGTAACTTGCGCGATCTCGAGAAATCGATATTATCGGATTTCAATACTAGCTGAGCTTCAATTAGTATTGAAATTCGACACCACACCGATTTCTCGCAATTGCACAAGTTACGTAATAGCCCTCGGGTTAGTTTTTTTCGGCTTGTTCATAGTCGTATCTTGACGTCTTATTTCTTACATTATATCAGTAAACAGGTCCATTTTTATATTAACATGGAACTATATCCGGTCTGGAATATTGATTTTAAGGAATTAACAATTATTTCAAGTTTTCTTAATTTTTTTTTCTTTCTATTTGTCTAAATCTCTAAATAAATATCCTTCAACACTTTGTCTTGTTCACAGACAAATCGCTCGATTGGAATTGTCCGTATATTGAGAATGATTATACATATAGTTTGTTACATTTTGGTGTTTTATATTTTCCACTAGCTTTTACCCGTGACTTAGGTTTAAAGAATTTATATCTCATAAAAACATAAAGTTCACTTACAATGAGATACAATCAATATACCATAATAGGATGTTACAATTTTTACCTCTGGAACGCTTTATCGAAACATTTACAGTTACATTTTATACAGGGCCGGATTTAAAGTTGTGGAGGCCCGGGGCAACGGAGGAGTGGAGGCCCCTTGATCTGAAATTGATTTCTTTCTTTTATTTCTTGCAGAAGAAAATTACGACGAAAACAAAAATGGTCGTCGTGATCTCAAGCCAATATATTATCGTTGCCGGGTGGACATATTCCTAAAAAAAAGTCGTCCCAACTCCGGCCCGCTCCAACTCGGTTGGCTCCATTGTGGAAGCTCCTCTTTTGTGGATGTGGAAACCCCTCTTTTGTGGTTGTGGAGGCCCCTCTTATGTGGGGATCCGGGGCAGTTGCCCCGCTTGCCCTCCCCTAAATCCGGCCCTGATTTTATATACGTATTCTTTTAATTTTGTTTTAAAAATATTCATGCTTTTCGAACTTTTTACATGGGGACATGCAATTTAACATTTTTACTACAATTGTTTATATAATAGAGTAACTCAACTTCTTGACAGTATATCGAGATTAAACCTATTACCCAATTTTAAGTTATATCTCAAGGATCGTAAGTGTGAAAACCGCATCCAATTTCTTGAGCGATTTTGTTTGAGTCTGGAATAAATATACATTGAAACACAAAAAAATTATGATTAATTGTTTTGTCTTTTGATGCTCTTATAATGACCATCATACATCGGCTGGTCACAATTATGTATATATAAATAGATTGGCCAGTATTTTATTCAGAAAATTATTTCATGGGGGTAATACTACAACTAGGTAACTACAATTCAGCTGTTTCGAGACTCACTTTAAACTCAGTTTAAAAAACTCAAAGTCTTACGAAGATTTTAGAGATTGCCAAAGACTTGACTAAATGTTATTTTACTACCATTTCTAAATTTTATTTTTTACTATTATTAAGAACATCACAATCTCCTAACAAATTTTACACGGAATACCAAATGCATCGCATTAGTAAGCATCCATTACAAAATTAAGACAGTATCGATTTTTCCTGGTTTTTTTTAAAGTAACATAGTGGTAATATCTGGTAACAGAATGGTTTTTCGTACCTATTCTACCTGTCCCGGTAGTACTTCTATATATAATAAAGATCAAATAACTTAAGTTTCTACTATATCAACCTACTTAAATTAAATTATTACCTTAAGATGGATATTGTAATATATTTATGTCATTTCAACTTGCGTTTACCTGCCCAAAAATTGACAATGAGCCATTTATTAATTACCATTATATAAATTCGAACGAAATTTTGTAAAAAAAAATTGGACAAACAAATTTGTAGTTACCTAGTTGTAATACTCACCTCATAGTTTTAGTACTCACCCACCGATTTGCTAAATGGACTAAATTCACTTAGATAACTTGGTACCCTTGAAATTGTAGATTTTTTTGGCGCTGTCTAGAAGTACTTGTAATGAATAAAATAATTTTATAATGAAAATTGAGACACCATGATTTTTACTAGACAAGTCGAGATAGTGACAATATTGCTAATTATGACTTAAGAGATATGCCTACACCGTTTTGTGAAGCAATCGTTCTTAAAACCAAACTGTTAGTTCGACATTTAGGACCCGTTTCACCAGTTGCCTATAGTTAATAATAGGTAGTTGATAAGTTTATCTGGCACATAAGATATGGATAGTCTATCAGAGGAAAGTAAAACAAGTTCATAGGGCCTGTTTTCGCCTCAACCAATGAACTACAACTTTTGGCATCGCTTTTGCCCTAACTTTTTGTCAAAGATCGGTAAAATAGGTCCTGAAACTTTCATTTGGTGTTGTCTTCATGTATTGGTAATAGTACATATGTTAAATAAATAGTCAATTATGTATTTGAATTTAGAATGTTAAAACTTTCGATGTTTTTATTATTATTATTATTTTTTTAAGTTTAAAATATGATTTTTTTATTCGAATTCCCATTCTCACTTTAGCTAGCTAATTGAATAGTTTTGATATGAGACAATATTATGTATAAGGTAAAGAAAAACGCAGCGTTTCAAACCGCTGCGTTTCGACCGCTGCGTTTTTCGATTGATTCAAATGCCGCGCTTTAAACGGACGATATGACGGGGGAGTGCAAGTTAGACGTTCACACAATCTAATTATATTATATTAATATAGAGTTTTATTTAAGATATGTGTTTTATTTATTTCAATCCTAAAACTAGATGTCGCTAGCGGTTTCATCTGCGTTCATATTCAATATTATCGCCTATTTTTTTAGGAGTAAGAACCAAAAATATTTTTATAGCAATTGGGTTGAAATCTTCTCAAGCAATAATAGAAGTGTTGATCACACTGTTTTTGACGGACTTAATGAGAACATTATTAACGTAGTCGAAGTCTAATAACTCAAAAACTACTCGTCGGAACTCGCTCAAATTTAAACAGGATACCAGCTTTCGAATATAAAAAGAAACATCAAAATCAGTACATGCAGTAAAAATTTATGAGGTAACAACACACATGAAGACAGTCGAATTGAGAACCTCCTTTTGTTAAAGTCGTTTAAAAAATGGTCGTTATTTACGAATTTTAAGAAATGAAATATTTTAATTATATAGAAGTAAATATCGATACTAAATTGAATAGAAAATGGCTGTATAACTCTCTACACAAGGTCTTTTTTTTGTATAGGGGATCCACATTATTTAAAACTACCGTCTTGAACACGGTAAAAAAATTTGCGTCGTTTTCAACAAATCATGTAAAAGAATTTTTTTTTTTTGTGTTAACGTTACAGTTTAACCCTTTCCCGGCCGTCACCGTAATATTCCGTGTTTTAATGTTAATGCCTGTGGCGCCAAGCCCGTAATATTACGTTCTATTTTTTCTATGTCTATTTCTTGATTAGATATAAAAATTATGAAGAAATTTTATATTATTTATAATACTTCAGGATGTGTACTTTACAATAATCCAACTTTAAAACAATAGGCTTAACATTCTGATACATAAAAATGCAATTTAAATGCGATAGTCAAATTAGGCGCTATCATAACCCTAACACACAGCGCCGAACCCGTAATTTTACGTAGGCTAGTGATGCGCTAGTAAAAACTAAATAATAGAGAAGAGATCCTTTAAAACTATTAATTATCTTGTTAATACATGTCTAGAGTATAAATTAATTATTGAATGTGTTTTTTAAACCTCTTATTTGAATAATAAACCACAATTAAAGAGAATCGGTAGAAAACTACGAAACCAAAAAAATATATATTATTGATCTCGATATTATTTTGGGACGTCACTAATACAGTTACTGCCAGACGATCACTTGCCGCCATCACCGTGATTTTCCGTGCGGCGCAAGCGACACGGTAGGCATATTGGTGTGTAAACATCGGTACCTACAGAGCCGTCCCCGTAATAACACGTTAACTTCATGTGCCTAGTGCTGTACAACATTATTTTGGACAACGACGAATTATTTAATATATTACAAGAAAATATCAGCAACGACAGTAATTGAAGTTCGAGTAGTAGTTAGTGTTCCCATTTAAGACTTCATTTTAAAATTCGTCCGCTTGGAAATAAATATGTATATGTTTAAAAAAAAATATTCGGCGGGAAACTTATGCAAACTAGTATAAAAATAGCTTAAGAAATTCAACAGAAGAAGTTCAATTAGAAATCGCACCGTGTTCATCTCCAAAATATTGAGTTAATACATTAAAGCTGATTAGATTATATTATGAGCGAAAAATTTATTTTTTGTTAAGGTAAATATTCGGAAGTAGGGCTCCTGCTAAAACCGGGGTAACAAACTTTTTTTTCATGTTTTATGCATAAAGAACATGAGAGAATGCAATATTAACGTGGCGCATTACTTTATTTTTGAAAGAAAAAAAAAACAAAACACTATTCGGTGTACGATGGAGTGTGCTTGTTAGGTCTTTTTTTTTTCGCTAGTTAGAACTAGTTCTTGCTAAATGCCTTTGTTAAAACTAGAATTAACGCTAAAAAAAAAGACCTAACAACCTATCAATAAAAAAAAATTTAATTTTTTTTTGGGCGTGCGCCACCTTATTATTACTTTATCTCATGTTTATTATTCATAAAAAACGTTAAAAAAAATTCAACCCGATTTAAGGAGGAGCCCCACTTCCAAATTGGGAAATTATATACTTAATATTACATGGCTTTTATTTTTATAATTTATTTATGATTGTTTTATTTTAGATTAATTTATATCCTCCGTTCCGTTCACCGTGGCACAGGTAGATTGTACCACTGATGGTACTGTCAATATACATATAACTACTTACTGCCCATTGGCACGATCTCCTTTATAGGCTTAAAACAAATTCGTACGATATC
The DNA here is from genome assembly GCA_036937285.1 of Euphydryas editha. Lineage (NCBI taxonomy): Eukaryota > Metazoa > Arthropoda > Insecta > Lepidoptera > Nymphalidae > Euphydryas > Euphydryas editha. Next base: position 11,717,080 of record JAUPFZ010000029.1, on the reverse strand, counting down.
GCAGACAAAAGTTAACTATATGTGTAATATCGATAAAAATTATTCAGATGTCCCATCACTGTTTGAAATTATACCTAAAGTTGTCTGGCCGTGGGGGCACGATTACTGTACCAAAATCTGGCCGGGAAAGGGTTAAACAATATCATACTTTTATGTTAAAATTTACACAAATTTATTTTAAAATATTCTATAGGAAAACCTAAAAATGTTACTTTTATTTTATGTAAAATGCAAATTTTTTCTTTTGGTAAAAATGAGATCAAATGACAATTGTACTGTGTTGAATAGGGAACTTTCGGTAGTGAAAAATAAATTATGAGATTTGATAAAACTTAAAATTTATGTAGAAATATACTTAAATATTCTGATTTTGAGTCATAAAAGCACATTATTGTTTTATTATGTTGAAATTAAAAGTCGTTATTTTTAATCTGTATATCACGTGATCTAAAACACGAGCCGTCATGATGTGACGTCGTAAAGACAATGTTTCCAATATACGCTGCGAGCACTCCTCAGTGCTCTCACTATTGAAAAATTCGTTCCTTTATTGAGTACCAGTACACTGCTGCAATACCATATAGAAATATATGACGTCATAAATAGCATAATTTTTGTACTGTGAGCACTGGCCTTTTCGAAGTAAGGTGCTCTCAGTACTTTGATCACCTGATTAAAAAATATAACAGCACGAATGATTTGTTATTCAAAAATGTCAACAATATTCAGAAATTAATTTTTGAATATTTTTGAATTTATTTTTGAACAGAAAACGTATACATGATAGATATTTTATTTGAAAACAATGTCGAAAATTAGGATGATAGTATACTATAGTATAGATAGATATACTATAGATAGTATAGCACAGTATAGCAAACTAAAAAGTAACAGCTTCGCAGTATACTGAATTGACGTCACACCTCAGAGTGCTCTCAGTGTATAGCGGAACACAACTTTACGCATATTACGTCACCAAAATAAGTGACCGCGTTTTCGCGGGAATTAAAAAGGTTTAAAATTTAATTTAATTTTATGGCAAGAAAGCGTGTTTATTTTGCCGAAATTATTTTTTTTGTGGTATTTTATTACGAAAATTAACAGTTTGAAGTACTATTTCAAACATAGTAGAATACCCTATTGACATTAAATATTTAACACTAAAATTTGACACACATGACTCAAGGCGGTTATTTTTTCTGTGAAATGCTGGTTAAACGAGATTTTACAGCACTCATTTAAACTATACGTGCACGGTAACGGTGCCTGTCCATTGATACGGAGCGAGGCGATGGAGCGGAGAAACGGAGAAATATTAACCAATAGGAATTATTATTTTATTTATTTATTTATTGAATTAAAGGAGGATATAATTACAAACATCAGTAAGATGTCACATAAACTCATTCGAGTTTTACCGGACATCAGTTTCGTTAATATCAAGTAAGTATATATTATTAGATAACTTAGTACTAAAAATATTATGATAGGAAGATAAGATTATAAAATTACAAAATATGTTAGGTAGCGATAACATATTATATTAATTAATTATCTAGTCAGTCCTAACTAGTCTAGTCTAGAACTAGTCAGTTCAACGCCGTCTGCCTATAGACCGACCAACCAGTTTAAGTGGAAGCGAGGGTGATGTTATATAATATAATATTATATTTAAGATTAAGTTTAAATTAATTATTAACTGAGAAAAGTTTTTTTTTTTTTTTTTTTTTTTTTTTTTTGTATAGTATAACAAAAGTTTAGTAAATTTTTATTTATTCATAAGTTTTATATATCATTTGAATTTATTTTATTATTATTTTATCTAGTTATGTATTACTTATTTAAGTTAAATATTTGATGTAATGGTATTATTAATAAAATGTTTTTTAAGGGATCTTTTTAAGTTTCTTGTTGTTAATGATTCCCGTAAAATTATGGGAAGTTCGTTTATAAGATGTGGTATTATGTAACTTAATTTTCTTTTACCGTATAGGTTATTATATTTCGGTAGCAGTAATATAGCGTTACTTTTTTGTCGGGTAATAATACTGTTAGGGTCTACTTTATTCAATATTTTTAATTTATCGTTAAAATATTCTTCACTTAATAAAGTGAGTTTAATCTTATCATGTATTGGCATTATTTTACAATGTTCAAATAATTGGTGATAATCATTTCTGAATTTATTTTTAATGTTAATAGGGACGATTTCTTTTAGGAGTCGAAGTTGTAGTGTATATATTTTATTTAAGTGTGTTTTATACGTTCTGCCATAACTTGATAATTGAATGCGGAGCCCTTGTCCACTGGGGCGGAGGGGAGAGTTTTTGCAACCCCATTGGTTAATATTTCTCCGTTTCTCCGCTCCGCAGCCTCGCTCCGCTTCAATTAACAGGCTCGCTTTCGCTAACCCTAAATATCGCTTATTAAGCCCAATTCTTACATTCAAAAAACGAATTTCGGGATATTTGAAAATATTAAATATATATGATTAGGTAATATTTATTCATTTATTTATTAAAAATTTATTGCACACAAAAAAAAGATACAATTTAGAACCATTAGGTACAAACAAAATATATGTATGCAAAGGCGGCCTTATCGCTTATAGCGATCTCTTCCAGGCAACCATTAATGATAGTAGTTTAGCTAAGAAAAAGTGCCGGGAAGAGTGCGCAAATGACAGGGCAATGTTATTATATAATAATAACAGAGAAAAGAAAAAAATAATTAATTAACTTTTTATATACATACACAAATAAATACGCATCTACAAACACATACATACATATATAGATATATACATACACTTATGCATACATACATAATGCATAAATACATACATAATACATACATATATAAATATTATAAATAAAAATAATATAAAAAAAAATAATTAATTAACTTTTTATATACCTACACAAATAAATACGTATCTACAAACACATACATACATATATAGATACATACATACACTTATACATATATACATAATGCATACATACATACATAATACATACATATAGAAACAATATACCAATAGATCGCATATTTAAGATATTGTAAGGGAGTGATAATTTTTGTGCAACCGATTCTTAAAAGTACTCAATGACTCTGCTTGACGGATATTACCAGGCAGAGAATTCCAAAGTTTGATAACTTTAGTTGTGAAGGAATTACTGTACGCTTTTGAACGACAAAGAGGTGTGACAAGTAAGTTATTGCTACGAGAACGCAGATTGCATTCAGTGTCATGTCCTAAAAAAGTAAACCTCCCTTTAAGATAAGGGGGTGTGTGAGGGTGCTAAAGAATACTACTCATACAGCAAAGAAAGAGCGTGCATATTCGGTCGCTGTCTAATTGGTGACCAACCCAACTGTTTGCGATGTTGAGATACATGGTCAAATTTACGCAACCCGAATATAAAGCGAATACAAATATTTTGTAATCGTTCCAGCTTATTTAACAATTGTTCAGACAAATCAAAATAAACAATGTCGGCATAATCCAATAAGGGTAGCAGTAATTAATAAGCTAAGGTAAGTTTGGTTTTAAAGGGGAGAAAGTTCTTCCAACGTTTTCGCGAACTTATAGTTGCAAAAACCTTTCGACTCACCTCCGCAACTTAAATAATAATGATATAAAAGTATTTTTCATTAGTATATTAAAGTAGAACTGCCCGTGGAACTATTACGTAATTTGCGCGATCGCTATCAATACTAATTTATTTATTTATTTATTCAAACTTTATTACACAACTCGTTATAAAAAATACATAACACATGAAGTAACTAGTTGCGCAAAAGGCGGACTTAAGGCCGTACGGCCTTATCTACCAGTCAACCTTAAGGCGTAAAAAATAATAAAATACAGTGTTGAGGCAGGACTAGACAATAGTACGAGCAAAATAAACATACACATATAAATACGGAGATACATCTATATATAGATATGTACATACTATAAATTAAAAAAAACAAATAAAAAAAAAACATCCATATAAAAATGAAACACACGAAGAAATATCATTACATGAGTTTATATTCAATGTAAGCCTAAGACGAAGAAAGTAAAAAGATAAACAAGGAAGGGCTACTGACAAAGTTTGTCTAGGTACAACTTTTTAACCTGGGTTTTAAAAGAAAGTTGAGAAGGAGAGTTTCTGATGTTTACCGGTAACTCATTCCACAGGCATAATCGAGGCTCAAATAGTATTGAAATTCGACAGCACAGCGATTTCTTGCGATCGCGCAAGTTACGTCATAGTGCACCAGTTTCTATATTTGGAAAACGATTCATCTTGCTAACGAACCGTTCAATTCGAAATAAGTTGTGACTCCAAAATATTCTCTATATACAGGCTGACTGGTGAATTACTATCAATATTTAATGAGAATACTCGGTACATAATTCTCATTCGAATTATGTAAAAATATAACATAAATATTAATAAACCTCTAAGTAAAGTTAACTAACAGTTATCTAATTAGTTCCGTCTTGTATGGACACCCTAGCAGCTAGCTGCACTGTCGACACAAAATAGGTATGTAGGTAGATTATTGTTTACACATTTAGTTACACCTACCTCCAAACGCCGTCACGTGTTAACAGGGTAACAGACTACCTTTGATATAACCTGATTTTTTTAACCGTGCGCCTGTCAACGTCAAAATATTAGCATGTTGGTAGCTTTGGAAGCGTCAGCAACATCATTTTTTTTATTCTACATAATCTAGGCATGTATCTCATTAATTTAAGAAGTGTCTGTGCCTTTCATAACCGTGTTTAATGATAAGGACAGACTTTTGTGAAATTTTATCCGAGATGAGGAGGTAAGCGGGCGGGTGAATTCAATGCTGCCAATCTAACGACTTTGACAGCTCCGAGCGCACAGTTATAAAAATAGGGTTATAAACAAGCATGATCCAACCCTCCTTCATACTTTAATCCTGGCTTAGCATAGGCAAAAATTGCAAGATATTTCACTCGTTTAAGCAACATTTTTGAATAGGTAAATGATGTGAACTTTGGACAAAAATTAATAAATTTAAATTGAATACTAGAGGCCGCCCGCGACTTCGTCCGCGTGGAAACCCTATGAGCGACTTCTTCCCCCACCTCACGCGCCGCTCGTCGGACTGCTCAGACTTTTCAGTTACCATTAAGTTTATTTTTGTTTTTTTCTTATTTTTGACTAGCAAATAATAAATGGAATGGAAAAGCTGTTATGTACAATACACTTGCCATATTAATTTATTTATTTATTTATATGCTATAGCATAGAATAGTACGTTGGTAGGAATTATGGTTTTCTATTATATAAACATACATTTGTTGAGGATATCATTTATTTCTAAAGTATAACAAGATTCTTGCGAAATTAGATTCTATTGCTGAACTTTCTCTCTTAACATGAATCAGTGAAATTTTCATTAATTACGTTAGTGAAGCTGTATTCACTAGGTACATATCAGTGAATTTCGATAACAAATTACTGAATACTCACTAATACACATACACATATTCAATGATCAAATCAGTGGACTCTTATATTCACATATTCATACATTGAATAGTCACTAATTCTGCGTGGTAAGATTCTAACATTGATGAAAAGTGAATATTCAGTTGAAATTAGTGGAAAAACCACTAATTACACATTAGTATATTGGAATTGATGTTTTAGCTTCAGTGGCAGGGTGTTGTGTTCAGTTCCATTGAATAATATATTTGATTATTTTAAACATAGTTCGAACTTAAAAAGTATTAATTCTATATAAACAATAAAACATAAGAACAGTTCGTAAGTCCTCGCTTAGAGCAAGGTTTTATTCGGCAAACTACAAAGTTCTGACAATTGGTGCCGGCATACTGGTAGATCTTTATGAGTTTTTTATACACTAACAAATTTTTTTAAACGTCTCACACTCATCGGCCCTTAGTAGGATCTAAATCCTGTGTTGGGGGTCCGGAAACACACATAACACACAAGCACAAACGCCCAGACCACGACAAATATCTGTAAGGCCTATACAGATATTTGTCATGTGCAGGGATCGAACCCGCGACCGCTAGCGCATCAGTCAGTTGCTGTGACCACTGCACCAACGCATCGTAATTGTTTTCTATATAATATATGAACAGCCTTGGATGTCCAGTGCTGAACGTAGGCCTTCCTCATCATCTATGGGAGGCTTTGCCAAAACTCGTCACGCTTGGCAAGCGGGTTACCAAGCGAAGTGTTGCGACAGGATATGGAGATGCTGCTGCCCATCACCAATTAGGATGGTGTACAGTTGTTCGCACCACTATGACAAGGCTTTTATGACACCTCGGTAAGAGAAATCGGGACTATTCTTCTCTGCCGGTCACCGTACAGCAATATTTATATATAAGATATTTCAATTTAATTGAATTATAAAGAAATAAGTAAATAAGGCGAAGAAAAGATAATCATGACGAGCTGATCTGTATTCTGAAGTCCTAAGATCAAAAAGTCTATAGTTTACGAGATTTTTTTAAAAGTCATTACAGGGTGAATGGTGAGTTACTATCAATATTTAAGGAGAATTCTCTAATATTTACGCGAATATTACTCATTTAATTAAAAGTCTAAATCGGATTTTATCGCGTTTATTTGTTTTAAAACTTTACAGTTTAACGATTTTTAATTAAATTAAATTATTTCCCGACGTTTCGGACCCTTTACAGCGTCCATGATCTCGGGGGACTGAGGTGGTGGGTATTCATTATTCGGACGGAATTTATGAAAATTTGGTAAAAATTAAGTACCAGTTTTTTACATAATTCGAATGAGAATCATGTACCGAGTATTCTCCTTAAATATTGATAGTGACTCACCAGTCACTCTGTATATTAATCTTGGTAATTAGAGGATAAGTATATTGTTTGATATTATTCTGTTTCCTTTAAAACATTAATTTATTTAATAGTCAATTAACCACCCTTTCAAGTTACTGTCAAACAAAAACTGTTAGTTATTTTAAAAGATGTTCTTAAGAACAGAATGATTGTAAAATTTTCAATTTCATTCATCTAGTAGTGTAACTACTAGTAGTAACTGGACTAAACCCTAGTTGTCATATTAAAACAAATCTCGTGTTTACTGAGTACACATGTCAGAAGTGAAACTTCTTTGGCAAACTCAATTCAAAACTTATTAATTAATGTCAGAGATCTGCTAGCCCAGTGAAGCAGCGTTTTGGATTAACCTTCAAGCCTTCTATATGGAGAAGAGACCTTCGCTCAGCAGTGGGTTGCTTACAGGCTGATACTGTACTGTACTGTAGATGTCAGCGACTAAAGAGTATATTAAAATGATATCAGCTAGTAAATTTATGCTTATAGGCCTTTAGAAACAAATAATATTGTTAACATTAGATTATGTTTTTAACATCTAATGAATAATCAAAAAAATACGTACCTAACGAAACTAAAATCTTAAACTTAATTTTTATCACCGACTTATTTTGTGTTGGTGATGAATCAATGTTTTTAATAACAACTTACTACAAAGTTAAAAGATAAAAATAATTTAAGCAATTAAAAAAACCTTATGTCAACCTGTCAAATATCTTTAAAATGGCGGGATATTTTTTGTCTCACTTTTTTTTTCTCATATGTAAGAGAAAAGATAGTTATAAATTAATTAATTTTACTATACTTTTTATCTTTCTCATTTTCTCTCAGGCTACGTACTGCATCTACCCTTCCTTTATTCTGACGCTCATACCGTGACGCGATTTTGTAATTTTACCCTCAACGCACACAAAGAAGTTTCACTTCAAAAATAAAATGAGGATAGGATAAGGATGAAATAAAACACTTTATTTCCTTTATTTTATTTGTTACCGCATCTTATAATTCTTAGTCTATGGTATATTATAGCTAAATTATTCTATAGGTAGGTACGGAGTATCATATCATTATGTCTAATTATATTTCATTTACATAAAAGAAACAGTTCAAATCAACAAATAAATGAAGCCGGAAGAAAATCGTATATTCTCGTTTTAAATGAAAATCGGAAATACAGTTAAATGAAAATAGAGTAACGTCGATTTTCATTTTAACGATAAATTAATTTTTAAAATTTAAAAAATCGAAAAACGTTTCGTTTAAAACAATTTCCTTCACGCTTCATCTGTTTACGAATCAACAGAATTGTTTTTCAGAAAACATAACTGTTTGAAACAATACAAAATAACATACAAGCGAATACTTATCATTAGATCATTTAACATACTATTTAACTGACAATTAATCTAATTATGCGACCTGAAATAATATGTAATTAAAAAGGGGGGGGATAGAAAAACCTAAATTTATCCTAAGCCCGATCGCGTCGAGGATCGAACGAAAAGATTCTATTTAATATTTATATCGATAAAATTTAATTTATTTCTCGACATTTATCGGCCAGAATTTATATAATGCCCTAACATCACATTATGATATATGTAAAGTCGCGTAAGGATAGTTATTATTTTTTTTTTAATAAAAATACAAAATGGGGAAATTGTGTAAATCACTAACATTTCATGGTCATTTTGAGTAAGTTCACAAGATCACATAGGTACACTCTCTTCTCAAATAAAGCTCGGGAGTTCTAATAAGAAATATTACAAAATGTGCGTTGGTTTAGTTAAATAAACATGAGCGAACGTAAAAACTATGTCTACTGACAACATTCATGGACGGTAGAAAAAAGGAGGGGAAAGGGGGGCGGAAAAATATATACGTGCGATAGCCTAGTAAACAGGTCCAGATTACCTGCATAGGTCTAGTCTAAGCGTTAAGGGACCCTACAGCGTATAAGATAAAAATTTGAGCAGTTTTATCAATACTAAGACGTAAAGAATAAATATGTTCGACGTGATAACGTCTTGTAAATCGATGAATGCCGGCTGCACCGCACTAAGAAGCATTACTCAAATATATAAAAATATAAGAGGGTTCCAAAACTGCTCAGAGACCTACACACGACTTAATCCGGCCTTGTCAATAAATATTAGTCAATAATTAAATCAAAATTAAAATGATTTTAAACATTTTTACCGTTAACATCAAACTAGCGGTACACGAAACAAAAAAAAAAAAAAAAATAGAATCTACAACACCTATTGCATTATTATTGCTGTGAATTTTAATATACTAAAATAATAATTGACATCTAGAACATTCGTTAACTTCATTTCTTTATTACATTTAAAATCACACAATCAACTGTATAATTCATTTCATTTTTTAAATGAATACAATAATGTCAATTATTATTTCGTATACCATTACAGTATATCATTAAGATACTGTTAGTTATAGTACTTAGAACATAATTGGCATAATACACAAATTAACATACATTTTATACAATTGAGCTTCGTAAGGTAAAGGTAAACCTATAATAACACGCTAATGTCATCGCATCATATGATATTTCTGATCTTCCACAGCTGTTTTTATCTCATACTTTAATATTATTTTTTCTTTTGTTGATTTCATAAAATTAATATATGTTATAAGGACACGTATATCATCCACTATATATGTACAAAAGTCAGAGAAAAAGTTTGTATGTATTTGGAGGTCTAGAGTTACAACGCTCATTTGAAAAACATTTTCATCAAATGAGAATTACGTCATTTCAAATATATGTACAGTTTTGACAGTTGACACAGGAGAATTATTTGTAAATCTCGTGTTAGTATATTTTTGAGTAATCTCAACCAATAAATTGATTGATCAAAGTATGTAGCGTAATTGATTCAGTTTAATGTAACTGCTTGTAATATATGGTACGTATATCACATTTATGTATTATGCCAAAATCTCACCACGTATGAACCGACGTCTTAAGCCACACCATATTCATTTGCCACAGATTAAACAGAAACATCTACAAGACATCGAATGGATTGGTTATATCCATTTATTATAAACATCAAAAAATATTTATATATTTTTTTTGTGTTTAAAACAATGTTTCTTAAGCACGCGATCTTTGGGATTTTATTATACTACAAAACATCAAAAGTCTAGCTTCTTCTAAAACAAAGGTAAAACACTACTAGATTTTTATTTAATAAACTGAAAACATTAAGTAAATATTAATCACGAACTATAGACTACGTATTTTACAGCCTTGAATAATAAAATATTCATGTACATATGTATAAATCGAAACTTTATTCATAAAATAAATGTAAATATAAACAATATAGTACATAACAAACTTTACATTTAATATTAAGAAAACGACATTCATTTAAATAACCTAAATTAAATAATAACAGAAATAAATGTAAATGTAATTACATTCATATATTATACAAATATATGAATTGTTTATAAATTCATTTACTATTCTCATCGTATTCAAGGCTGTAAAAATTCAATTTAGAATCGCTCTTAGAGGATTATTCGCTTAAGTCTGATCATTGGTGTTATATTTTTATCTCGGTAAGACTGTATAGAAATTTAAATAAAATATTTGTAACAAAATATTTTGGCACTTTGTGTGCTTAAAATGGTACATTCAACGTGTAACAGTCTTAGGTATATCTTCATTTAAATCGATAATTATTAAAATATTCTTGACATTATTTATTCATTTATGTAAATAGTATTTTTTGTACAATGCAGATGTATGTCGTAAATCATGGTTGGTTGTCAGATAAATGTGATCAAAATTATAACAATTTGAAGATACCATTTCAAACACAATGCTACATTTAATTTAAAAATAAAAATAAATGAACGATAGAGAACATTTTAAATAGATAAGGCATTTTAAGTTTTTTTTTTCATTTAAGATGAAAATGGATTTGCCGTTCCTACATTACGTTTACGAGGATTATATAATATTTGGTGTTATATTTGGGACTTAAAATTATATATCGTACCTTAACATCGATGGAATGGATAAAAATTAAAAGACAATATATGAAAATGATACAAAAGAAATTAACCCAAATGAATACACATAAATTTTCATACCCTATCTAAACGATATAAGTTATTTGCTCAATAATTTTGTATATATAATATAATTCAATAAATCTTGGAATTTATCTAGCTAAAAGTATTATTACACCATTTTATAATGGATTATTTTTTCATCGTTTTTTTAAAATTATATGTTTATTACCTAAGTCGTTATATCTATCGAGAACAAGGGAGCCGTACCTATTATATTCTTACATTATATGTAGCACATAATTATGTTTAAAGGAAGTATATAGCAACAAGAGAAAGGCAACGACACGTCGAAATAAGGGCAAAAGTTTCAACCTTTGCCCATCAAACCTCACAGCATACTGTAAAACATTTCTGTTAGATCTAACAGATGTTATCAGAAAATGACCATTCCTGATCATGCATGAGCAGACCTGAAATTAAACAACATTACGCCTGTTCATGTCTGATCAGGTTTGTTCATGCATGATCATATCTGAAGAGTAAAAATACGTTCAGGCTTGATCATACGTTCAGGCTGATGTCAGAGATGATCATGCCTGTTCATGTATGAGCAGGCCTAAAATGAGACATGATCACGCCTGTTCATGTCTGAGCAGGCCTGTTCAGGCCCGGTCATTTTTCATGTATGATCAGGCCTGATCATTTTTTCCCGGGTACGCTCAGTTCATGACAGATATCGTCTACTGTCTGTGATACTAGGTATTTCTGTATGAGACAATTTTCTGACATTTAGTCAGCATTATGGCTTGTTCGCACAAAGTCGGTAACTTGGTCTTGTAGCAAGTAATTTAATATCACGTTGTTAACGTATCTACTTTTAGGAAGGTTAGTATTAAAGTAGAGTAATTTTAATTTAGTTTTCGGGCGAGTATCTTTCACCACACGTCACTGCTCACTTTATTTTCGACAGAAATAGTTCGAAGTTCAATTCAGTCGAATTCATGCCATTTAAAAAGTCACACCATAAAGTAAACTCATTTGTGTGAAGTATTCGATTGAGGTGTGAATGGCTTTGGGGCTAGTAGCGACTGTTTTGTTCTGAATTACAAGTTTGATGCTATCACCATCATAACTAGCTGGAATCAGTCTAGTAGCATCTAATTAAGTCTGTCATCACAAAATTAGTGACTCAGCCAAGTCTATTTTTTTCTATATTTTGTTCAAGTTTCGTCTCCCGTTACAAGTAACTGCTCAATGGTTGAACAAAAACTAAACAAGTCTAAACTTGTTCTATTAATCGAGTTAATTAAATCCTCACTTGAAAAAAGTCTCTTCTAAAATTGATTGATTGAGATGAGATTTGATTGAGATGAGATGTAATCGAATTGAGATGAATCCATTGAGATGTAATCGACTGCAATAATTTTTTAAAAGGTGCATATTTATATGTAGAGGCGAGTGGTTTATTTAGTTAAAATATTACTGCCACTTGACTAAGTTACTGGCCTAGTTTGAAGTAGTCTTTTAAAGCGAACTTTAAGTTACTGTCAGTGTGATAATAAAAAGTATACCGCGGAATGAATTCTGTTAGTATTTTTATAGCAGAAATTTTTTACAATATTGAAGGTTAAATAATGACCGTCGGCAACATCTTACGATATATGTTTTTTTTTTTTTAATTATAACTACTTGGATATATATATGTAGCTAGCTATGGATACTAATCAAGCAATTATAGGCGTAAATTAATTCATTTCGTAATAAATCACTAGCAATTTATACGTCGACTACACCTAAAATTTTCTATCTAACCCCATTTCTGACTATCATACATGTTGTTGATATTATCTTTTAATTTTATTTTGAAAGGATTTCTTTAAAGTTTCATTTATTAATAGTATATTTTCGTACTATTAAAATTTTTCAAAAATTAATACTACATTTTAAATGTACTATTAATAATCGAAATATGAAACTTCGATTGACTGGTTGAAAGGAATTGACTTAAGAATTCGTCCCTTAACGGAAATAATATATACCATTTACTTTTATATTACATAACCTTATTATATATTTTTTTTCTAGCGATATGTCTCACAGTAGTTTCTACGCAAAATAAAAAAAAAACGCTAATCGAAATAATACTACCACAGATAACCGATAAATAATTCTTTTAAATATAATATATAAAATATAATTTTATTACAAAGTACCATAATATTTATGATAGATGACGCTTAAGTCAGATTTTCATTATTTATTTATTATTTTTTTTTATTAAAAAGTTTTCAAAAAAGACACGGTAGTGTAGTATAATGACCACCGCTTTTTTTTTAAATAGTTATGCTTCAAAAAATTCTATTTTCGCCTCTAACGAGGTACAATCACGAAGAAAAAATAACGAAATAAAAAACAGCAAAACATTTTTTTTTTCTCCTAAAGAAAGTAGACGCAACGTCACATACCAGACACACCATTACACACTAACTACAGTAAACGATTAAATGCCTCTTATTTACTAAACAATAAATATTTTTCTTTTCACTTATTCGATAAATATATCTAATATTTTGACTAAGTAAAGCAAATGCAGCGAACAACGACTCAACGAGAAAATTCAGACATTCGAACTGACAGTTGTAAAATATATTTATACTGCCATTAAATTATCCCGTACCTATGTTATAAATGTGAAATGTATGTTTGTTTCGCTTTCACGCAAAAACTACTTAACTGATTATCATGAAAATTTGTACACATATTCTTGTAGGTATTAGAAGTAACATAGGATACTTTTTTTTTGGACGCGATAACCAACATCCACGCGGGCGAAGTCATTAAATACGACACAAACTGTGTATATAAAATGTTCGTGTGTGGTATCTGTGCGTATTGCGTATCTGATTCGTCGTCCCACGTAAGCGACAAATGCCTCAACGATCCTCATCATCCTCAATGTTCCTTGACTAAACTGAAATGTTAAATAGTCATTCATATGCAGTCCTACATTGCCAAGTTTCGCATATCTTCGATTCTTCCCTACTATATTTCTTCCCTATTATATTCTGAGTTTCTTTCGCCAGTTCTTCTCAGGTCAGAGGCTTCTTCTTTCCGAACTGGTGGTAGACTCATGACGTTCAGTAAATAATTGTAATAATTTTATGCTGAATAAAATATTTTGACTTTGACTTTGACTATATATAAATATTCCATCAAAAGAAAAATGAAAATCTGTTAAGTTAATGTTTAAAACAAAAAAACCTAAAGTACCTACTAATTACTCGTCGCTTACGCACATACGCGACGAGTTATACATAATAATAATAACTCATAATAATAATATTGTAGAGGAAATGATATATAGATGGTATAGGTATACAACTGTACAGTACATGTCAAATAATAAAAACATTTATAAGCTGCGCTATGTTGTACCGCTTCTGTGACACTTTATGACACTTTTATATTTACAAACGAAATTTCTGAAATAGTGTAATTAAAGTTATTAGTGAGCGATATAAATGTATTTAACGTAAATAAGTTAGAAATACTTAATTCTCGATGTGTCGTTATTAGATGCGTTTGCAGTATCGGTAATTTTTTTTTTTCTCAAAGTTAATTTTTAATGATCTCAAGCCCATTTTTATATTAGACACAACCTTTTATTTAACAGTATTAGTATATCATAATAAGTCATGGTTCGTACGTCGGATTTGATTTGGCATTGTCGTAATTTTCGGAAAAAAAAAATTAAAAAAGAAATATCGACTAAAAACTCTTTGTATAGCTTCCGTCTATTCGTATATACTTTTTTTATATCTATTTGTCTTACCACGTGGCTTCCACAGCTGATATAAAATTTCTTAAAAAATGTTCTCACTCGTGTTCTGTACCATTCCTACTTTTTTTCCTAGGTTTCCTATTAAACATTTTTCCAAAAATCTACATTTTTTTTCCACTAATCTTAGCCTAGACTTGTGCTATCAGATGTTTTGGTACCTTAGCTTTTATCCACGAAAAAAAATTTTTTTTTCACACATATTTTTCGCAACCTTTTGGCCCGCGTCCGTCTGATATAACCTTAAGCCTAATCTTATATTATTTAATTCATATAACTATATAATATTCTCTAAAAATTACCACGTAATTAAACGCATTCAGATGCAGTCATAAGCAGCGATAGAAATAAATATTTCGATAATTGTGACTCACATTTTTTTTCCATATTTCGTCAAATATAGTATACGCTCCGAAAAACAGGCGTATATACTTAATTTTCTATGCAAGGCAAAGCCTTAATGCGCCCGATACCTCACCTGCCACTGACAAAACCCCTCTCAGCCAAAAAACGTAAAGAAACTCGAATAATCAATTGAACTAACAATTTAAATAAATAAAAAAAAAACAAGGTAGCAGCATGCTTATAGAAGACAGATTTAAATTCAAATTGATTATCCGAAGTTTCTAAAGCAATAACGCATAATAAACTACAATAAAACAAAACAATAAATCACAGGATGACTAGATTAACAACACAATCGTTACGATAACAACACAATCGTTAGAATAACAACACAATCGTTACAATAACAACACAATTGCCAAGAATAACGACAGAATCGGCAAAAATAACAACATAATGACTAGAGTGTTGTCGTTTGGATATAATATAGTGGGGGTTTACATCCACTCCTTGTGTACACAGCAGCAGGGGTCTTGGGGAGCGGCGCGTTGACCTCACACAAGCAAACTCGGTGCCAGCCATTCATCCTCTCCGATCTGTAAATAATGTCAAATATTTTAAAAAGAACTACTAGTAGGGTAGAAGCGTGGTGGATACGGTGGGCTATTACGTAACTTGCGCGATCGCGAGAAATAATCGACTTTAAATACTAGCTGAGTGTCAATTAGTATTGAAATTCGACACAACCGTAATTTCTTGAGATCGCGCAAGTTACGTAATAGCATCACCGTTATCAAAGAAGAAGGGGCCTATGGCTATCTATATTGTAGCGAACCCTGTTCCCAAATGTAAACATCTGATAGCGATTGTTACCTTCTAGTTGGGAAATTTTCCGCCAACCTGCAATGAAGTAGTGCAGCAGATTAAACTACAACATTTCTCCCATACCGAGAAAAGGCATTTGCGCAGCATTGGAATATTTATGAGTTGTTTAAATTAAGTTCACTTCATATTTAATTATTAATATTACAAAATAACTTACTGGCTGAACTTGAAAGTGCTGAACGGGGTAGTGCAACACTTGAGGTGGTTGGGACATAGCAGCGACACCTCCCACACCCCCCACTCCACCAACACCGCCACCTAGAGCCCACGGTAGTTGGACTCCTCCCATACTAAAAAAAGGCATTATTACTTGAAATCAATATTCTTAATAGTACTAAATGCAGGGTTAATTGTAATAAAATTTTATCCCTTAGTTTATAAATTACAAATAAGAAAATATATTGTCTTTAAAATATTTCTGGAGATAAAAATATATATGACGACGCGTTGGCGCAGTGGTCACAGCAACTGGCTAATGCGCTGACGGTCGCGGGTTCGATCCCCTCACATGACAAATATTTGTATAGGCCATACAGATGTTTGTCGTGGTCTGGGCGTTTATGCTTGTGTATTGTGTGTGTTTGCGGACCACCGACACAGGATTCACACCCTACTGGGGGCCGTTGTGTGTGAGACGTTTATTTATTTATTTTTTATTATTGGAGTTTACTCCTTAAGAATCGATTTTCATATATAAGGCGCCCGGTATGAGAAAAATATGAGAGGTAAAATCTACTATTGAATGACCTCGTTACTTTTTCGGTGCGCGCGCACCTACGGTGCGGTGCGAAAGTAATGTTGCTCTAATTAATATTGAAAAATAATATTTAAAAAATAAATGATAATTGTCAAATAATAATAATTACATAATTTATCAACATTCCTAATGAAATATTTGTGCACATCTGAAATTGACTATTGTGAAAAGTTTAATGTAAAATATTTCGCCGATTAGTTATAATAAATGTATATAAAATGAATAAATATATATTTATATATGTATATTATTTTCATTAATTTGTTAATTTACCCTTTCATATGGTATTAATCTTATTTTCAGTTGGATAAACTCTTTTTGCGTATGTTTAGACAATCGTCCTTAAGGAGTAAACTCCAGTCGTGCGTCGGAGTTGACACACACAATTTTTTTTATATTTATATCTCCAGAGATATTTAAAAAAAATAATGAATAAATTAATTAAAAATATATTAATTATAAATAAATAATAATATATTAATTAATTATTTAAAATTAATTATTCATTTATTTATTACACTTTGATACTTGTTACTGGATAATGAACGTTAACCATGGTTTTTATTCCTTTCAAGGAATTTATATCATAACTGGAACACTTACTTAACAAAATTGTATATTCAAATATGCACTTTGAAATAACCAACATAAGGTAGACACTTGTTTCCAACATGTAAAGTGGGAAAATCGTTTCGAGCATGGCCGTTTACTACTGGGATTTTGTCTCTTTCGTACGAGTTGCCTTGAATCATGGTAGAAAGAGATGCAATCCCTCTCTTCGAAACCTTTTTTGAGTGCATGTGCCAGTTTGTATATAAATTCCTTGAGTCCTTTTGGTCGTATGACGTTATGAGTCGTAGTGTGACATTTCACATTATCTGTGTTGCTAACCAAATATTTATTTTTAATTCGTGCCTGACATACCAGTGCTGTCTACTTTTAGTATTTAGCTTTTATCAACTGCAATTAGTTATGTATATATTGTAAATAAATAAAGATATCTTACCCCATATATTGTTGCTGGTAGCCCGCGAACTGGCCCGCGTAAGAGTACCCCTGTACACCTTGTACACCTTGGAGGAACCCTCCAAGTTGTTGCGGGTACGTGTTGTACCAGTATGACGCGGGGGGTACGCCGCCGGTGTACGCTCCGAATGGGCTGTACGCTGTCCCACCGATCTGGAAATATAAAATTCGTTTGTATAAACTGAATCGTTGGGGCAGTTTGCAGTGACCCTGTTTTCTGCTCCAAGGGTTGTGGGTTCGATTCCCGCCCCGAGTCTGGGTGTAATATATATTTATTTATATATGTATAATTTATATGTATATTTATTTAAAAAAAAGAAATGGTTGTCTGTAAAGTCGGTTTAAAGACGATAATTTTTACGTGATAACGTCATAAGAAAACATAGATGTAGAATTGTATACTTTTATGAATCGAATTGAATAATTATTACATATATATGAT
The DNA here is from genome assembly GCA_036937285.1 of Euphydryas editha. Classification (NCBI taxonomy): domain Eukaryota; kingdom Metazoa; phylum Arthropoda; class Insecta; order Lepidoptera; family Nymphalidae; genus Euphydryas; species Euphydryas editha. The sequence continues at coordinate 11,698,848 of JAUPFZ010000029.1, read as the reverse complement.
AGTGTGTATTACTTTATATATATATATATATATATAATTATAAGATAATTATCGATAATTTTTCTTTCGATGATTATCGATAACTTTCGTCAACTATCGACAATTTTTATCCGATAATTATCGATAACTGTCGCCAACTATCGATAACTTTTCTTTCGATAATTATCGGTAACTGTTCATTCGATAATTATCGATAACTATCGATAAAACGATTCGATAATTATCGATAGTAAAATTATCGACTTTTTTCCGATGAACATCCCTACAAAACAGTTTGCGTGTAGATTGCGTGGCGCCACTGTCTCTTTTACTCGAACGCGGTCCGATGGAGTGTAAGATAGAACGCTTAGGTTAATCGTGCCTCTCTATCGCTTATTCTGCGGTCTCGCTCGCTCGCGACACGTGACAAAATGGCGTCATCTTTGAAAAAAATACCCGATAGCTTTCATCAATTTACTAGACGTTATCACGTCAAAAAATGTATATCAGTCAACTGTTACCTAAACACAGGCATTAAGTTGCCTACCTTAGGAACAGACGACCTTGTGTGTGTGTTAAAAACATATAAAAACATAAAAATCAGCTTGTAAACGTCCCCATGTCGGGCAATGGCCTATTTTCCTTAAAAGAGGATTGTCACTCTATCAAATGTTATCGTAATTTAAATTTTGAATTTTAAAGAAAAGTAAGTAATTAACCCAAATTTTATTCATAGTAATAATCTTTAATTAATAATACAACTATACTTGAGCCAAATTCGATGTGGAATTTATGTAAACAAACCAAATGTCATCGTGTATAGGGTTGTCATACTTTTAGTAATGAAAAATTGTAATTTATCACTAATTTCCTAGTTATACATTAATAATTTTACTTTAACATTGTTTCCTAGAACTTAACTTAACCCCCAAATACGTAATATATAAAAAAATTGCTTATAACAAAAATTAACAAATTTGTAATTACTAATATACATCTAACAACCCTAAATTTTTGCACTGACAGGAAAATTTAGCAGATAAGCAACATTTGGTCTTTTTTTGATCAGTCGTTATATTGTTAAAGGTAAATTGTTATCGATTTTTATGCACAATTTCAAATATTATAATTGTTATGTTTATTCAACGTAAGTAAAGTAAAATAAATAATAAAAGAGAATGATTGTCTGAAAATAGATTTTTAATCATATTAAATCCGTTTTAAAACAAATGTTGTTTTATTTTGAATGCTATTCAGGAATAGTGTAGCTATTTTTAAAATATGGGCATATACATATTTATGAAAATATTTAGAAATCATTCAGTGGGAAATTAGTATTCCCACGTTAACAAGTAAATTCACACATAATTATGGATAATATATAAATATATCTAATTTCTGACTTATTTATTTCAAGTTTTATGTAGCTTGTACTACTATGTATAAATATTTAAAAATATAATTATTATAATTATTTTCCAATAGGCAGTAAACATCTGCCTATGGGCGCTTGTGCACTACACGGAATTTTACTGGCCCGCGTCCGATTTTTTACTGTCCGATTTGGTAATGAAAAAAACGGATAAGCGTTTGTGCACTACACGGAATTTTACTGTTCGGTAGTAACCTTGCGAGCCTTTTATATCACTGAAAAGATAAGAGATTTTAGACTAGTTATTTAACGTAATTATTCTAATATAGTGTTCTGTGATAGAATAGAATTTATTAAACAATTATTTTATAGTTTAATTAAAATAAAAAAACTGCAGATACGTATAGCGCCATCTTGTATATCAATAAGATACCGGTAGTTTTGAATCAATAACTAATCACGCTCAAACGAGATGGCGCTTAGAAGTGATTTCCTTTAAGACTATAATGTAAATAATAATAAAATATTTGTATAAAGACTTAACTGTGCATAAATATGTAGATAAACTAGGTTTAGATCGTTTTGGTAAATAATATTATAACAAAGTTGATAGACAAATCGTAGTTATGAAAATATATATACGTATAAATGTACATATTTATTTATTTATTCGAATATTAACTAATAAAATACAATCAATTTATTGATAAATGTTCCTTATATATAATACTTAAATATTTCGTATTTTATTATTATTTATTTTTTAAGACACAAACCAATAAATAACTAATCGCACTCAAACGAGATGGCGCTTAGAAGTGATTTTCTTTAAGATTATAATGTAAATAATAATAAAATATTTGTATAAAGACTTAACTGTGCATAAATATGTAAATAAACTAGGATTTAGATCATTTTCGTAAATAATATTATAACAAAGTTGATAGACAAATCGTAGTTATGAAAATATATATACGTATAAATGTACATATTTATTTATTTATTCGAATATTAACTAATAAAATACAATCAATTTATTGATAAATGTTCCTTATATATAATACTTAAATATTTCGTATTTTATTATTATTTATTTTTTAAGACTCAAACCAATAAATAACTAATCGCACTCAAACGAGATGGCGCTTAGAAGTGATTTTCTTTAAGATTATAATGTAAATAATAATAAAATATTTGTATAAAGACTTAACTGTGCATAAATATGTAAATAAACTAGGATTTAGATCATTTTCGTAAATAATATTATAACAAAGTTGATAGACAAATCGTAGTTATGAAAATATATATACGTATAAATGTACATGTTTATTTATTTATTCGAATATTAACTAATAAAATACAATCAATTTATTGATAAATGTTCCTTATACATAATACTTAAATATTTTGTATTTTATTATTATTTATTTTTTAAGACTCAAAAAAAACGGTCCGGAATAGGGAAAAGTAAAATGTCGGACGGTAAAATTACGGATAGTGCACAAACGCTCTATACATTTATATGGCGTGCCATGTCGGACCGTAAAAAATCGGACGCCGGGCAGTAAAATTCCGTGTAGTGCACAAGCGCCCTATGGTTGGTTGCTAAGCAACGGTTTGTTGGTAAACATTCCATATCGAATTTGGCTGAAGTATAATTAAAAATTATATTTATATTCAAATGTCAGAAAACGAATAAAGACAAAATAAAGAACGTCCAAATGTCAGATTGCAATTTATTTTTACGCAAAGTAAAAGAGTACAAAACTATAATAATAGATGGCGCTGATGGCACTTACTGAATCGATTATAGCACCATCAATTACTTACATAACGAACTACAGTTAAATTAATGAGCGTGCAACGCCGCGGGCACAGCCAGTCTATAATTATTCTAAATATATTATTTAAATTATTAAGTTTATTATAATCAAATAGAAAGTATACATATTAATAAATTAGCGAATTCTTGACGTAAATTATTAATAGTTCAATTAACATCAAAGCGATTACATAGATGCAAACAGAATCTTAATGATTCATAAATAATGTTAAAACATCTTCTCGGAAGATCTTTCAAATGCAAATTAGTACTGGATGAAACGAAAATCTATATTAGTTAATAAAGCGGAAAAGTTAGTTTGGACATGACAATTTCCGGATAAGGAAATCGATTTGAAAAATTATTTTTTCGTTAGGGAATATGTTGATTGAAGGTTATAGGGTAAGGCGGTTAGCATGGTACAGTAATACTTAAAAAATTGTATTATCCCAGTAAGCAACTAGCATTAGCACTAATATTCCTCTCTTGTTCTCTAAACATGAATCAGTGAAATTTCATTAATTTTAAGTGACCATTCACTGTATGAATATGTGAATATCAGAGTCTACTGATTTGATCATTGCATATATGCATGTGTATTAGCGAGTATTCACTAACTTGTTAGTGAAATTCACTGATATGTAATAAATACAGTTTTACTAACGTAATTTTAAAATTTAACAAGCTGAACCCACAACTTAGATCTCGATTACGCGTTTTGATTTTCACCCCCTCTCTCAGGCAAACCGTAATTAAATTCGGGATAAAAAGCATATTGTATCCTAACTCGTAGTACGAACTCAAATCACGCCAAGATTATATACAGACCAACAGATATATAAAGAAAAAAATTGGTTGTCTGTAAAGTCGGTTTACGGACGATAATTTTACGTGATAACGTCGTAAGAAAACATTGATGAAAAATTGCGTACTTATATAAATTGAATTGAATTATTATCACTTTTTTTTTGTCGCAGGGGAATCCATTTACGGATGATATCCAGGACGCCCGGGTGGCAGACCTAGACCTATGTCGGACTCGGCACTTTGGGAGTGCAATACCGTACTAAACCCCTGCGGGAACCTTAATTGATAGTGCTTTAATTGGAGGGTCCCGGATCAGCAGGCAACAGGATCCCTCCAGCGACAGGCTCGCCTCGGCGAAAAGGCCAGACTTCTCCTCCATGGAGACTGTCCGGCTCACCTCTGAATGAATTATTATCACTGAGTTATCATTATTTTTTATTCTACTGCGGGTTGGCAGATAATTTTTCTACCATGAGTAACAATCGTTATCAGGTGTCTATGATAGTAACCGGGAACGTGTTCACCGACTTACGGTTGGGGGAACCCACAAGGAAATACACCCAGACCGGAAACAAATATTTGCACAAATACAAATATCTGACCACAGCGGGAATCGAAACCGCGACCGCCGGATTTGACGCTACACTAGGACTAGATTAGACACTAGATATAGAGATATTAGAGAGATTATTAGAGAGATTAGAGACTAGACACTAAATATAGATTATAGTATAAGTTATTTATATCTTATTAGTAAAAATATATATTTTATTTTATGGATAAAGAATTCTAAGTTAGAAAAAGCCTTTTACACTTAAATACCTACTTTTAAATTTTTATTTAAAGACAAATCCGGGATTAAGCTTAACGGAAAACTTGTTTCGGAATGTCAGCTTACGTTTGCCGACTTTATAGTAAAGTGTACTAATCTTTAAAAGCAAAAGTAATATATGTAAACTTATATTAACACTATAAATATAATATAATATTTCTTAATCTCTTGTAATATTAAAAGTGGCGTAAGTCGCTTCTTAAAACAAAAATCTTTTACCAATTTTTGCCAAGGTACTTGATCTTAAAGATACGTCCAGCTGTTTTGAAGATTTTTGTGAGGTTTTTTTTTTTTTGTAAAACCCTATAAACAAATACTCATGTACTCGTATGTCATTGCATTATCATCACGAAAGAACGAATCATATTCATTTATTCTGGTAGACTCCAGGGGGATCGATATAAAAAACTTCGACAAACTCTACCCAGCAAACTTTACGTCCTCCGGGCGTCCTAATTAAGGCCCAGAGTAAATATAATTTAAACACAATCACATATTACAAATATTTATTAACCTTTACAAAAGGTAATGTTTAAAGGTTAGCTTATAATCTAATAATCCTATGTCAATATATAAATTATTAATTTTATCATTGCTAATTTTAATTCTAACGCGGGAACGGATCAAATTGTCAATATTGGGGATTAAATATATTGACAATATGAACGCCATTGGTGAATATTTGCTTTTATAATGTATGTGTATTTAGGATAAAGATTTGTAAAACTTTTATTTAATTAATAAATAATTATAATGTCAATAGGAATGTTTTATTTTGCGTAAATATTCTTTCAACGAATTGATTGGACATGTTTAAAAGATTCATTCATTACTTTGGTCACGGAGTATAGACTAGAAGGAGTGCGAACGGTATTGGTTTTTTTTTTAATGTTAGTTGGATAGGCAAACTGGCAGACGTGCCACCTGATGGTAAGTGGTCGACGTCGCCCATGAACATTAACTAGTTTACCTGGAACTAGCCCAGCTCATTATGTGTTACCTATCCTGAGACATATGATGTTAAGTTTCGGTGCCAGTAATTACACTGCCTGTCTTGCCCTTCTTTCCGAAACACAGCAAAGCTGTTTCACGGAAGAAACAAGCAAGATGGTGGTACCCATGCAGCCGGGAGCGCGGCACAGCGCATCCCTCCCACCGGTGGGGTTTATTATGTACACAATAATAAACCCAGATCATAGTTCTCTTTTTTGCCACTGGCTGCGTGAGTATTCAGGAGGTACCGATACTATTATTATTATTACAAATAATACGAATACTCGTGAATGTATAAATAAATTAAATTAAATATTAAATATTAATTTATTGTCTTAGAATTATTTTTATTAATAATTAATTCCACGTTTTAAACAAAATATTTTTTTAAGTAGTTTGTTAGTATTAAAACGAGTACTTTTTCAAAAGTAGCGCGCTCTATCGGCAAAATATCTGTCCTCTAAATTGATGCAGTTCTTTGAAAATTACTTTTGGACTCCTTGTAATCTATATATCGTTGGGTTTAAATGCTTTCAAGCACAAAAGAACAGATGATTTTGAGAATGTCAAGCAGAGTGGAAACTTCGTTTAATTTTGAAGACAGAAAAATAAAACTAATTTAATTAATAATTCCTAACTAAGAACAACAAAAACATTGAAGTTAGAAATGCTTTATGTACAAAAGCCATAGACTGCCATCATCCTATTAATAATATAAATGCGAAAGTTTGTTTGGATGTTTGTTACTATTTCACGCAAAAATTACTGAAAGGATTTAGATGAAACTTTACAGTAATATAGCTTATACATCAGAATAACACATAGGCTACAATTTATAAATTTTTGTGTAATCAGGCTATAATAGAACATAGTTTAAAAATTATCACCCGAAAACGCATAAGTGATGCCAATGCCACGGCGCTTACGACTTTCTTTTCGCAAGAATTCACTAAAGTGTCGACTGAGAGCATATTACTATGCACTACGCGAGCGTAGAGGAACATTTTTTGTATAAGAGACTTTGTTATCGAGCTGTTGTAAAAATATGATATGGATAGTCTGACGACTGGGGAAGGTAATAGGCTACTTTTTTTTCAATACAACCACGCGGGCGAAGCCGCGTGTGTAAGCTAGTTGATTATAAATCTGATGCAATCACGAACAATCTGTTATGTGAACAAATACAACTCGAGTGAAATCGCACGGTACACTTAGTTCTCTACTTAATCCTGAAAACTGAAAAGGCTTATAAGCGGAAATAAAATGTTTGCTTGCGTTAAGCTGGAACGCTCGTCTATAAAATATTTTTATATTTTTCATATCAATATTTTTAACCAGACGATACGAGCGGATTCACTTGTTTTCGATTTTCATAAAATGATGGCTGTTCTTGTGTTAAAGTTTAATTTACGATGTTTTATCGAAATATTTGTTTATTTTTTTTTTATTTTTTTATTTTAGTTGGATAGGCAAACTGGCAGACGTTCCACCTGATGGTTGACGTCGCCCATGAACATAAAGTAGTTTGGAACTAGCCCACGCTACCAATATATGTGTTGCCTGTCCAAAGACATAAGGTGTTAAAGTCTCGGTGCCAGTAATTACACTGCCTGTCTTGCCCTTCTCTCCGAAACACAGCAAAGCTGTTTCACGGGAGAAACAAGCAAGATGGTGGTACCCATGCAGCCGGGAGCGCGGCACAGCGCATCCCTCCCACCGATTTTTATAAAACGATGGCTGTTCTGGTGTTAAAGTTAATTTACGATGTTTTATCGAAATATTTATTTCTTGTCTTGGGTGGATCTTCTCACGGCACCTCGGAGAGCGCGTAAAGTCATCGGTCTTCGTTGTTAGGGAAAGTACCTATACTACGTGACCTAATATTTACAATTTTCTACCTCCTACCTCCATCGGTGATCACCCGTAGTATTTGCTAAGACCTGTGTTATACTGTCAGTGCTAATACGTGTGGGATACGTTGTGCAAAATCAAAATCAAAATCAAAATTAACTTTATTCAAATAGGCCCCAAGAGCACCTTCGAATCGTCATTTTACAAATTAACACTGAAGTGATTATTATTTTGTAATTATATGTATATATTATTTGTATTATTATGTAAAGCTACCACCGATTCGGAATGTAGATTCTGCAGAGAAGAATCGGCAAGAAACTCCGCAGTTACTCTTTTCAAAATAATATATAAAATTTGTTTTAGTATAAAATTAGTAATATCTTGCATGAAATACAGCGCCACTAAGTCCACACATCTTTATCGACTAAGTAATCCTGGACCGAATAATAAGCTTTATCTATTAACTTTTTCTTAATAAATTCTTTAAATTTATTATGAGACAATTCCAAAATTGTTTGTGGGATTTTATTATACATGCGAATACCATAACCCAGAAAGGAGACGTTTAATTTGCGCAGTCGGAAACTTGGAGTTACAATTTTGTTATTCCTTCTAGTGTTTACAGCGCGATTAATACTATTTATTTGAAAACAATGAATATTCTGGTGAATATATATATAGTATTATTATAAATATACTGCGACACAATTGTTAATATGTCTATCTTTGGAAAAACATCCCGTAGGGAGACTCTAGCTCCAAGATCGTGTGCGTTGGGTCTTTTTAACTATTATGAAGAACTCCAACGGTCGACGGTGTTCAATGTTCTGTATAGCCAGACTTGTTTTGAAAATCCACCTGGAAGATTCCTCCAGCCTCTTCAAGAGACAAATTATCTTCAAACTCGAAATCCAAAGAAACCTAGATGGAGCAGTTTTAGGGTAATGTGTTATAACGTACCTGTCCCTGGGTTTGAGCGTTATTTGGGTCTCCGGATTCTTTGCCCCAGGAGCACTTGACCGGTTGACCGTTGACGTCCGTGTTGTGAACAGCAACTATAGCGTGGGTCGCACTTTCTTTCGTGGAGAATCTGGAGAAATTTGAAAAGAAACATTGAAATACTTGAAACAATTAGTTCTTACCGACTTTTATATTTATTTATTTTATTTAAATTCTTTATTGTACTATAAATACACTAATACAAGTGTTTACAAAAGGCGGGCTTAACGCTAATGCATTCTCTACCAGCCAACCTTGGTATGTAAAACAAAGCATAGTGGCTTGCCCCGGCTGCACCCGAGATATGTATATGTACCTAAGCCTCCTCGTGAAACACTCTATCTATCGGTAAAAAGCGCATGAAAATCCGTGCAGTAGTTTTTGAGTTTATCGCGAACAGACAGACAGACACGTTGGATTTTGTTTTATAATATGTAATGATGTAACATAACATAAAATAATATATTATAACACAACAAAATATAACATAATATAATACAAAATGTCAAAGCTAATATATTGTGTAAAAGATAGTTTTTATTTATAAGTTCTAAGTCTAAAATTATCTGCTTTTATCGACAAATTAAGTTTCTTGTTTGCAGACTTGTAAAATTTAACTTTCCTTTATTTTTGTTAAATTCCGTGAGTTTTTTAAGTGTCTACTTAATTTTACGGTTCCATAAATAATATATATATATATCCCATTGACTGAATGTTGGACGAACTATAGATTCTTACAAAACACAAAAAAAAAAACGGTTTCATTGAAACCATTTAAGTTAGAATCTCCACGCTCTAAGAATGAATCAGTGGAATTTTCATTAATTACATAAGTGAAGTTGTATTCACTACACAATCGGCCAATTTCAATAACAATTAGTGAATACTCACTAATACATATACAAATATTCAATGATCAAATCAGTGGATTCTGATATTCACATATTCACATAGTGAATAGTCACTATTTCTGCGTGGTACGATTCTTACATTGATAAAAAGTGACTAGTCAGTTAAAATTAGTGAAATATCACTGATTCATGTTAAGAGAGTATATTCGGATAAAAAATGTTCTATTGAAACCCTTCAAGTTAGAATCTCTAAGGACATACCTAATAAAAGCATATCCCTTATCCTTAAACACGCGGATCTCCTGAATGGTACCGAAAGGCTGGAAGGTCTTCTGCATCAGCTCCTCCGTGAGACCGGTGGTCAGACCGCCGCAGTACACCGTGCAGTTGGTCGGTGAACTTTGGTTGTAGACCTCGTCGAATGTGAGTGGCTTTGAGTTCACTGTGAATATTTAAAATATATTATAAACAGATTGTGACTGACATATGAACTGAATCACCATGCAACATCAATGCGCGTTGGCAGATAATTTCCCTACAATGATATCTATTATAACAACCAAGACCGCCGGCTTTACGTGCTCTCCGAGGCACGGTGGGGAGACCCACAAGGACATACACCCAGACCGGAAACAAATGTTTATACAAATATAAATATCTGCTCCGTTGTGGCGTCTACTCGCAACACTACACCAGAACGGTCGATAGACATATAGAACGTTCTAAATGCAACGAAATGATTCATAAAAGAGGTGACAGTTTTTTTTTAATGAAAATTTTTTCATTGGACAGTTAATAATGAAGTTATTGCCATTTTAATTAAAAAATATACTTTTCAGAGTAAATAAAAAAGGAAAAGTTTGCTAGTTCACTCACTGAGTTTTACACTATAATTTTTTATGGTTTCACAAATTAAAACTGAACATAAGTTAATTACGAAACTTTAAAATGGCAACATTAAAACAATATAACAGATGTCATTTAACTGTAGCGAACTCAATGAAGTTTGATACTTAACTAACAAACCTTTATATTATATTTTCACAAGTCCTTAGAATTACTATTGTCCAATTAGGATTCAGGATTATTATTATAAGCTTTATGTTGATTTATTACTATTTTTAAACAAACAAATACAATTTTATTGTATACTAGCGGCCCGCCCCGGCTTCGCACGGGTATTTAACTAAAATTTTAAAAACTATAAATTTATATTTTTTATCACCTAAATACGCCATCTATCGTATAATGGTAGAATATCGTTTTTATATTTAGTGACATTTAACATAATAGTACCTATATTAATTGAAAATGATGTTTATATAAAATATTAAAACGATTTCTATTCCTATCCGACATATTTAGTAAACTTTTAAGTTTAGCAAAATAATAACTCAAAAATAAGTTTTGTGAGTTTTTAAGATTCCTTAGACCAGATGGCGTTGGCGGCGTGGGTACCTATTTCTATTTTCTTAAATATTTATTTTTAAATTCTTGGATCTTCGGGGATCTTTGCCCCGGCATTCGCACAGTCATCACCCGTCTACAATTACTCCGCGCTTAAATATCTATACTCAGTCTCAATTCCAAGTAATTTAAGTTAAAATTAGTTATAGTGACAATAGTTAGTGTGTAAAGTGAATTTCTCAAAAAGAAAACAGTTAAAAGTGCGTAAATTGAAGTTATTTAAATATAACTTTAAAACATTATTAATTCACATCTGATCAGCTGGAGGGTAAATAACCAGATACTTTACGTGCAGTGCACGGAATTCTCACGGTTATGTAGCGTGCAGAAGAGACGTTATCGTGTGCGGTGACGTGCGGTGACGTTTTTTACATATTATATCAAAGAATTGACGACACAGACCGCACAACAACTTTGAGCGTTATTGCATTGCCTCTGAGGGGACAACTTGATAAAACATTTTTTATTTTATTTGATTCAGTGGTGCAAATCTGTTGGTCTGCTTGTGTTTCGTTGCGCATTAGTACTTTTCATCTGTCATTATGCCACTTGACCGTACTCCTCCTGCTTCGCCATCACTTAGTGAGGTAGTCTCCGAGGCTGAAAATGTGATTGAAGGCGTGTCTACGCTGCGACAGCACTCATCGGAGCCTGACATGTCTTCTCTCATAAACCTTGTAAGTGTCACGGAACGAAAAAAAAAGGAAAAGGGATGGAGATCACAATTTGTCTCTTGTTATTCAGGATATGTTTACAGCGTTTTCTAAAAAGCAGGAAGGTAACTTTTCGCAACTTAGAGCTGTTATTGAGGGTTTGAACGCGCAGAACGCGGAGTTGAAGAAAAGTATAGAGTTAATGTCTAGTAAATATGATGACTTTTTGAAACAAATTAAAAACCTTGAACAGCAAAAAAATGAGGATAGAAAAACTATAATACAGCTTGAGGATAGAATAGATTACTTGGAGCGTAAATCTAGATCATCTGGTCTTGAAATTAAAAATGTGCCTAAATTGGAGAACGAAACAAAAGAAAGACTTTGTAATGTGGTAAAAAATCTAGGTAAAGTATTGAATTTGGATATTAATGTTAACAATATTAAGGATATATACAGAATTAATTCTAAAAAAGATCAATTGCACAAACCTATTATTGTGGAGCTTAATACAGTCTTACTGAAGGATAACATATTGAAAAACGTCAAGACCTTTAATAAGTCTAAGAAAAAAGAAGAAAAATTGAACACATCACACTTACAATTTAATCAACCCGTAAATCCTATTTTCGTGACCGAGACATTAACTACTAGGACTCAAAAGCTATTTTACATGGCAAGGACATTCCAAAAAAGTCACGGTTTCTCTTTCTGCTGGACTTCACATGGCGTTATTTACCTTCGTAAGGATGAAAATTCACCACAAATACGTATAAATACGGAAGCTGATATTAATAAATTAAAAAGTTCAATATGACTACATTTTGTAATAAACAACTTATATTTGTAGACTTTAGTTAAGCGTAAGTTATCCATTTTCATTAATTTTTGTCCTCTAAGATGTTTTTCTATAATTAGTTCACAATCTACATACATTAACATTCACAATTACACACTTAACAACAGTAAACTTTCACATTCTAAGTGCAGTTACTATAATAAATGGCATTTTCTACTATTTGTCAAGGGTTTACCCGTGCTATTAATAAAGCCCATACGTAGTATATTTTTTAATTCGATAATATAATAAAAATTTCGAGCGAAATTGAGGATATTTCCATCTCTAAGGTTTATACATGTGACATTGATGAATGTAATAAATTAGTGGTAAACTCTACTAATAGTCTTAAAATTCTCACGCAAAATATACGTAGCATTTATAAAAATATGTCCGATTTTGAGGTTTTGATTAATAGGTTGGGGATTGATTTTGACGTAATAGTTCTTACTGAAAGTTGGCATGGTAACTCTCCCCTTATACCTGGAGTTATAATTCATTTAAAACTCAAAACAACAAGAAACAAAATGATGGTGTTGTTCTTTACATCAGGGATAATTTGTCTTTTTCTGTAGAAGAACCTTCATTTCAAGAAGGCAACTGTCTGATTGCTACACAAGGAAACGATATTGCAATTATATCTATTTACAGATCACCATCGTATCATAACATTGATTTATTTCTAGCATCGTTAAACACAGTTCTTCAAAAGTTACATTCCTTTAAAAATATTTTTTTGACAGGTGATATAAACATTGATATTAAAAAAACGGATTTAAATAGTGGTAGATATCTAACTTTAGCTGGTTACCATGGACTTTTCCTTGGTCATAGTCTTACAACCCGCGAAATAAGTGATACTTGTTTGGATCACTTTTTGATAAGGACCAATTTCCCATCTTTAATCATTGTTCCACAGGCAAGAATTACTGACCACTTTCCCGTTATGATATCAGTAAATATGAATGTAGAACGTGTCTATAGTACTACGAGTTATAACAAAGTTAATACGCCTAATATTAAAACTGATTTGTTAAAAATTAATCTTATACCTATTTTTGCTTCTTCGGATCCTAACTATGCTATTGAATATTTTGTTAATGAGATTAAAAAGGTTATTTACAAAAATACTACCTCCATTACTTTGTCATCACGAAAGAGAATATTTAAACCCTGGATAACGCCAGGCATACTACGTTGTATAAGACACAGAGACAAATTACATAAAAAAACTAAACTTTTTCCTCATAACTTAATCCTAAAGCTATCTTATAGCAGATACCGAAACTTCTGTAATGCACTATTAAAAAATGTAAAAAATAACTATGAAAAAAATGAAATAAGTAACGCTAAAAATGATAATAAAAAGTTGTGGAAATTATTAAAGAACAGGTTGAATACTTCAAACAGAAATAGTAATTCATCCATTGAATTGTTAAATGTTTCGGATTCATCCTTAAACTCATTAAATGAAATTAACGACTATTTTATAACAGTAGGTAAAACATTAGCAGAAAAATTCTCCATTCGCCAAAATAAACAAAACAATTACTCATCATCTCTGAATAATGAATCGCGCTTAAGTTCTTTTGTATTGCTAGACACTACTCAGGATGAAATAAGTCAATGTATAGGTAGCTTGAAAAATTCTGCCACTGTTGGTTGGGATGGTATTTCTAACATATTTATTAAGGAACGTAAGGAGTTTTTAATTCCGCCATTAACACACATTTTTAATTTATGTTTGAATATGGGAATTTTTCCCACAATTCTCAAAAAGTCGGAGATACACCCGATTCACAAAAGTGGCGACAAAAAAATACCCGCGAACTATAGACCTATATCTATTTTGCCCTCCTTGTCTAAAATTTTGGAAAAAATTATAAATAATAGGCTCATTGTTTATTTAGAAAATAATAATATTCTCTCGTCAACTCAGTTTGGCTTTCGTAGGGGGAAATCAACAGATGACGCAGTATTTACACTAACTGATTATATAAGTCAAAATTTAGATAAAGGAAAAAAAGTTTTATCCATTTTTTTGGACTTGGCAAAAGCCTTTGATACTATTTCGTTGCCGAAATTAATTTCTAAATTGGAGGTACTGGGAATTAGAGGTAAACAACTAGAGTTGTTTAAAAGCTACCTTTCGGAACGTACACAATGTATACGCGTCGGTAATTATGTTAGTAATAGTCTTGAGATCGAGTATGGCGTTCCACAGGGAAGTATTCTAGGTCCTACACTGTTTTTGATTTATATCAATAACCTCTCTTCCTTGGTTTTTTCACAAGGTAAATTGATATCGTATGCTGATGATACTGCGCTGGTATTCGTCGGTGATACATGGTCTGAGGTTTTCTCAGTTGCACAGGATGGTTTTGATGTTGTAAATGAATGGCTTCAGGATAACACATTAACAATAAATATTGAAAAAACCAAGTATGTGGCGCATTCGATTCGCAATATAAATGGGCCTGATGAGGTCTACAAATTGATATCTCATTCCTGTGGTCAAGGCTCAAATTGCGCTTGCCCTTTTATTGGGCGAGTGGATTTTGTCAAATACTTAGGTATTACCATAGACTGTAACCTTAATTTTAAGCAGCACATTTATGATTTATCAAGTAAAATTCGAAAGTTAACTTACATATTTAGAAATCTTCGAGATGTTGTTGAACCGACTATCTTAAAAAGAATATATTTAGCTTTATGTCAATCTCTTATTTCATATTGCATTGTATCTTGGGGTGGAGCATCAAAAACAACTTTAAAGTCTCTTGAGATAGCTCAACGCGCAGTACTTAAAGTTAGTACTTTCAAGCCTTTTCTTTATCCAACGAATGAAATATATAAATACTGTCAAGTCCTTACAGTTCGACAGTTATTTTTACTACAAGTTATCCTCAAACAACATTCAGAGCTAAAATATACACCAGAAATTCTAAATAGGCGCAGAAATTATACAATATGTTCCAACAATAAAAAATTTCGAACTGCGTTTATTCGTAAATTTTATTGTTATTTAGGACCTTTTATCTATAATAAAATTAATAAAAGTTTGAAAGTTTCTTCTGACAATAGTAAAATATGTAAAACAAAAATTTTGAACTATTTCTTGAGCTTATCTTATGATGATACGGAAAATATTATCTGCACTTAAACTTGCTAAAGTAAAACTTATGCACTATACTATACATTATACACAAAAGTACACACACACACACACACACACACACACACACACACACACACACCCATGCACACACACACTCGCACGTACAAGATTAAACTAGTTTTAGTTTCTGTAATAGATTATGTTAATTAGTAAAAGAAAGAATTATAATAATAATACATTCTAAAAAAGTACATGATATAATAATACATCATTTGTATAATTTGTATAATTACATATAACATGTGTTGTTCAAGCTTATATCCATGCTCGTTGTCTGGGGGATTGACGCTGCATGCCGTAACACAGGTTTCCCTAGTATGCCAGCAGAGGAATCCTTAGGTACTCACTAACTATGAAATTGCTCTGTTCATCTAACACAATGTAAATCTAAGTACAAATGTAAATCTTTTTTTTGGAAATAAAGTATTATTATTATTTAGTGCTACACTCCACCCGTTCAATATATACATATAAATAAATATAATATAATACAATAATTATATAAGGAATATAATAAATTTACATAAATTTACTTAAATAAATGTAAGCGGGTGGAGGATTACGCCCCGGCAGGGAGATCAAACGGCCGGGGGTTAGGGCTGTAGGCTGAGAAATCGGCGGACAATCCTAGCCGAGTCGAGTAATACCGCCTTTTGCATCATGGCTGCGAGCGAACCGTCACGGATACCCAGCTGCCTCAGATGGTGAGCGAGGCTAACCGGGATCAAACCGTTGGCAGATATAACGATAGGGATGATTTCAGTGGAATCAACACCCCACATGTCGACAATCTCGTGCGCCAGATCCAGATATTTACGTTTTTTCTCTGTTTCGGCTTTCACGAGGTTCTCGTCATGCGGAATGGTGATGTCCACTAAAAACACCCTCGACTGTGCCCTATCCATCACCACGATATCAGGCTTGTTCGCCAGTATCGTCCTGTCCGTGGCGATAGGCAGGTCCCAGTAGAGCCGGACTCCGTCGCGTTCGAGGACTGGCGCCGGTGTGTACTGGTAGTACGGCATCCTCTGTTCCAGGAGACAATACATTAGAGCAAGCTCTTGATGAAGAATCTTGGCCGCTTGGTTATGTCTGTGCAAGTACTCAGTGTTGGCAAGCGCTGAACACCCCGTAAGCACATGTCTGAGTGACTCGCCGGGATGACGACAAGCTCGACAGAAGTCGGGAGTGCCATCCTTCAGAATGTGCTTCCGGTAGTTGTTCGTCTTAACCACCTGATCCTGTATTGCACAGACAAAACCTTCGGTTTCCCCAAAGAGGTCTCCGAATCGCAGCCACTGCACGGAGGCCTTGACATCCACGTGAGGTGCGTGGAGCGCCTTGTAAAACCGTCCATGCAGCTCCTTCTCCATCCATACGGTCTCCCGGTCGGAGGTGCTAAGTACAACCGGTCTTCGCCATTCCTCTTTGGCCAGGGATCAGGGGGTGAGACCTTTGTCACATACTACAACATCACCATGCATAGCGCTCTCCCTCCTCGTTTCAAAGTAGGCCCTGAGGCTGCACACCTCCCGGTTATGCATGGACTTGGCACTTAATAGGCCTCGGCCACCACACTTCCGTGGGATGTACAGTCCCATGACCGACGATTTCGGGTGCTGCATGCGATGGTGAGTCATAGTCGTGCGGACTCTTCTGTCCAGGGCGTCGAGTTCGGTCTGAGTCCATCTGAGCACGCCAAATGTGTACAAGAGAGTGGGCATGACCCAGCCGTTATAAGCTCGGACCTTGTTGGCGCCCGACAAGTAGCTCCGAAGAACTTTTGTCAGCCGTCCAAAAAAGACCTCGCAAACTGCCTGTTTCATATCCACCTCCTGCACCCCTATGCATTGTGACATGCCCAGATACCGGTAAGATTCAGCTTCGGAAAGGGTCTTGAAGTTCGAAAGCTCTAGGCTAATTTCAGCCGATTGCGTCACCTGTCCCCTGTCTACATGCACGACCGCACACTTATCCACTCCAAGCTGCATCCTGATGGAGCCGCTGAACTCAGTAGTGATTTTCAGCAACTCCATAAGGCGTGCAGGATTGGGTGCTAGCAGCTTGAGGTCATCCATGTAGAGAAGGTGAGAGACTTTAGTACCTCCTCTCCGAAACTGAAAGCCTGTCCCCGAACGCTCCAGCAGAGTGCTTAAAGGGTTCAAGGACAAGCAAAACCAAAGTGGGCTCAGACAATCACCCTGGAAAATCCCCTTTCGTATCCGGATTCGGTCATCGGCATCCGCCGTCAGTCTCTCGCCCTGGAGACAAAGGATCGTACTCCATTGCCCCATGCATACTTCGAGGAAGTCTCGAACTGCACCGTCGATCTTGTACAGCTCGAGGACCCTCAGAAGCCATGAATGAGGCACCGAGTCAAATGCCTTCTTGTAGTCGATCCAGGCAGCAGAGAAGTTCCGACGGTTGCGTTTGACAAGCTGGCCCGCAACAGAGTCAATGATAAGGAGCTCCTTTGTGCCGCGGCCGCCTCCACGGCATCCGTTCTGAGCTGCAGACAAGATGTTAAATTCGTCAGTATGACGAGAAATCTTGCAGCTCAGAACGGATGTCAGTGTCTTGTAGATGGAAGTCAGACACGTTATGGGGCGGTAGTTGGTAGGATCCGCGGTGTTGGAGGACTTAGGAGCTAGGTGAGTGATCCCAGTAGTGAAGAGGTTCGGAAGCGTCCTCCGCTCTATCGCCTCTTGGTATTGTCGAGCCAAGGTCGCATGGCATACCGAGAACCCTTTCAGCCAATAGTGATGCAGGCCGTCGATCCCCGGACTCTTCCAGTTCGGTGCCCGACGGACCGCATCAGCTACGTTCTCCGAAGAGATGGTGATCGGGTTCATCGGTTTGATTCTAGCACATGCTTCCTGAACCGCCGCAATCCAAGGGCCCTCCTCATGCTCTACCTCCCGTCAATCAAAATCAAAATCAAAATATTTTATTCGTTATTAGGTGATTGATTACACACACTCAACGAACGTCAAAAAAAAAATGTGTCTCGGTAGACATCTACAATTTCATCATTTCATCATCGGCTTTACTAAATATTACAATAATAATGATCATGTTCCTAGTGTAGGCCGAGAGAAAAAAAGCCGGAGGAAAAAAAACTCTCGGTACTCTTTTTACCATATCATATTTTGTACATACAATATAAAAAAAAATTATTCACAAAGAACGAGCAAATCATGTCACTGCCAAGCAGCCTTGTCATTTAAAAAATCTTTAATGCTATAATATGCCTTACTACATAATTTGGATTTAATGAAGTGTTTAAATTTATTTAGGGACAAGTCTTGCACATTACCAGGCAGTGTATTGTACATGCGTATACAGTTACCTACAAAAGAGTTACTTATTTTGTGGAGCCTAAAATTAGGAATTGCCAATTTATTTTTATTTCTTAAATTTATATTATGTCTATCACAGTTCTTGACAAATTTATTTTTGTTTTTATGTGTGTATAATAAATTTTCAAAAATATATTGAGAATAAACAGTAAGTATTTTTATTTCCTTAAATTTATTTCGTAAAGACTCACGGGTGCCCATACCGTAGATAGCTCTGACAGCTCTCTTTTGCAAAATAAATATACATTGAATATCAGCAGCGTTTCCCCACAGCAGTAAACCATAAGTCATGATGCTGTGGAAATAGCTGAAATATACTAATCGCGCGGTTTTGATATCCGTCAACTGCCGTATTTTTTTTACTGCGTAAGCTGCGGAGCTGAGTCTGCCAGATAACTTCCCAATATGAGGACCCCACTGTAATTTTGAATCTAAGGTTATACCCAGAAAGACAGCCTGATCGACCAATTCTATTTCCTTATCCCTAATCCTGATACTGGTTGTAGCCAACTTAACATTCGGTAAAGTGAATCTCACACATTTTGTTTTGGATTCATTTAATAGTAGATTATTTACATTAAACCAGTGGATAACCTTAGAGAGAGCCCTGTTTACATCGTCGAGTGAATTTTGTCCACGTTTAACCTTAAACAGTAAAGATGTATCATCTGCAAACAAGACTATCTCATGATCATCTCTAACAAGATGAGGGAGGTCATTAATATAAACCAGAAATAGAAAGGGACCCAAAATCGAACCTTGAGGTACTCCCATTGTTACAAGAGAGCCGGGGGACCGCTTGTCGTTGATCACCACGCTTTGGGTCCTGCCACTCAAATAAGAAGTGACAAAATCAAGAGCGGTACCCCGGATTCCATAATGATGTAGTTTCCTGATTAATGTCTGATGCTGGACACAATCAAATGCCTTAGAAAGGTCACAGAATACACCAAAGGCATCGTGTGACTGATCCCAGGCCTCATAAATAGTCTCTAAAAGTTTAATTCCAGCATCAGTAGTAGACCGGCCGCGAGTAAAACCAAATTGTTTATTGTGTAAGAGTTCATTACTTTCAAAATGTTTTTGAAGTTGATGTAGGATAATTTTTTCAAAGATTTTACTGAAAGTGGGAAGTACCGATATTGGACGAAAGTTAGAAGGATCTGCGGTACTTCCAGATTTAAATAAAGGCATTAACTTGCTAAATTTCATCAAGTCAGGAAACACACCACTATCAATACAATTATTAAAAATTAATGCCAGTTCTGGAGCAACTATTTCAATTAGGGAATTTATAAGATGTACAGAAATGCTCCAGAGATCTGGTGTTCTTTTTATATTTAACAATTTAAAAGCCTTTAAAATACAATACTTATTCACATGACTAAATTTAAATTCTACATTACACATAGGTACGTTAGATTTCAACAATGATTCTGCAATGGGAGTAGATGAGTTCAGGGTTTTAGTTAATTCTACCGGTATGCGAGTGAAGAATTTTTCAAATTCGTTGGCAATTTCTAGGTCTTCAGTAATGATTTTGCCATTAATATTAATTTTATAGTCACTCTCATTACTTTTTAATTTACCCGTTTCCGCATTTATAATTTTCCAAGTAGATTTCACTTTGTCGACACTATTTAATATTTTATCACTAATATATTTCTTCTTTGCAATTTGACAGACTACTTTGAATGTTTTTGAGTATAATTTAACATAATTTTGAAATTTATCCGTTGTGTTAAACTGTCTTTCTGCGTACAACTCATACAATCTCTGTCTACTTTTATATATACCTACAGTAGCCCACTCACTAAATATTGGGGCGTCACAAACTGTAATCTCCTTGGATTTATATATGGAGTTAAATTCATTTAAAAACGTCTCAAAAAATATTTTATACATTAAATTGGGGTCCATGTCATTACTCAAGAAAGGAAGCTTATTACACAAATTAACTCTCATACAATTCAGGCGACTTGCTGTCATTGGCCTACATACTATTTTGACCGTGACCATATGTTTCGCCAAAAGGCGACGAGGTCAGCTTGCTGTCTTTGGCCTACATACTATTTTTACCGTGACCATATGTTTCGCCAAAAGGCGACGAGGTCAGCCGTATTCGGTTTTGGGGAAGTAGAGCACGGCGTCGGGTTCTCCAACTTCCTGTAGAACCTCTTCTGATCACTCAGGAAGAGGCGATTTTGCCGGAAGCGCTCAACTCTCTCAGAGTACCTACGAATACGCTTCCCCCATGCCGCGATTCTCTGCTTCAGGCCGTCGATGCGCTCCGTCAGTTTCTCAGCTATATCAGGCTGGTCAAGCCTGACACCTAGCCCGTTAAAAGCTATTCTAACGGAGCGCACAATCCTTGGCCTAGTGTTGCCCGACCTGAAGCTTTGCAGTCTGCCAATGAGGGCCCTGGCCAGGCTGATACGGCGTTCTATTCTCTTCTTCCAGGCTGGTACGTCACTACTCTTATTAGTAGTGCGTCCAGGCTCCTGGGTCTTGGCTCCAGTGAAGCGGTGTACCGCTAGAGCGGCACCGAAGAGAATAGAACCCGTATCATCCAAGCCCAGACTGCCATCCAAATATGGAGGTAGCAGCCTGTTAGCTGCCTCAATGGCACCCCGCGTCGCAGCATTAAGAGGAAGACGAGAAAGTCGTGGTCTCTGTTCTAGAGGAGTGCTCCGGATCTCGGAAATCGCCTCCTCCAAAATCCCTCTCATCTGCTCTACTTTTTGGGAGACTGCTCCTTCATCGATCGCATCCACAGGCACTTCGCTACGAACGCTTTCCTGTTGCGATACAAGTGCGTTATGCTCTGTCGACACGGGTTCGACTTCAGGAGCAGCCTCACGTCGTAATCGTTCGAGCTCGGCGGCGTTGAATACGCCCTTTCGTTGGATGTACCGAGCTCTATCTGCCAGGTTTTGCTCCGTGACAGTAAGATTTGGCTCGAGCAGCAGAAACTCGCGGTGCATTACCGCTCGGTAGCCAGTCCGTCCGGTTTCCCCTCCTACAGCCCTATAATACGCGCGCATGACATTTCTATTCATGTCTTGTGTCAATCGCATGCGGCGTACTCCACCAGCGGCGGGCGCCGAATGCTGAGTCCCTTGAGACTCTGTCGGCGCCAAGCCAACTGGTGGGGATGGTGGATACACCGACCGGCTAGGTGGTGGTACCGGTCGGCGGGGGTTGCTGGCGGCCCGCATGCTGCCACGTCCAGCGCCAGCTCCAGACGCGCCCTGGCGCCCCCCAGGTTACGGCCCTAGTCTTACTCTGTTTTCTTGTGTATCCATCATCAGAATTTTTTTTGAGCAGTAAAATACTCACTCGGGGAGTCGCTCACGCTCTCTGAGGAGGCTGCGTCGGTGTTATACAGCTTTGATTGCCTTTAGTCGCCTTTTACGACACCCTAGGCTGAGGATGGGTTGGTCCTATTCTACTCTGCCGGGAACCACACGGCGTTTATTATTATTATTATTATTATAATTTAATTACAATGAAACAAAAACTAAATTATACTGTGAGTTATGTTTAATTTTTATGTATTAAAGTTATTTACATTGGTTTTGTACTTTTTACGTGATACGTGAACACAGAAAAAACCGATAAGAGATGGCGCTGATACAAAAAAAAAACGCGCTATTAAAATTTATTCTTGATGATATATAGTGTATTAATAAAACGGAGGTTTTAACAGATTTATTATTTGTATAGATTATTATCATATGCTTTGTCTTTAAATTGTGTTTTAAGCCTTCTATGTGTTTCGTGTCCTTAAAATTGTGTTTTGAACTTTCTATATTGTAAAATAATTATAAAAAAAAATTTACTTGTGTAGCAAAATGTGAAACCTAATATTAAAACCAAACTGTATACAATTGTAAAATCATCTCATAATTTCATTTCTTATCATCATTTCATTATTTGAACTGGGCCCAGTGGCACAATGTATCAAATCGCACAAACCACTGGCCACGCCCATCACTTTTTTTCGGTGTTCGGGGTTTGATTCCCGCTCAGGGAAGATATTTGTGTTTGTAAAAATATTTGTTACTGGTCCGGGTGTTTTTTCTTGCGGGTCTCCCCACTGTGCCTCGGAAAGCAGGTAAAGCCGTCGATACCGGTTGTTATCACAGACATGTGATAGCGATTACTTATGGTAGGAAATTATCCGCCAACCCGCAGTGGAGTAGCGTGGTGGATTAAGTTCCAACTCTTCTTTTATATGGAGGAGAGGCCTTGCTCAGTAGTTGACGTTTACAGGCTGATTCGGTTCAATATATTCTGAGACTAAAATATTAAATACATAAAAATGCGCCTTCAGTAAATTTCATTTATATCAAAATATCGCATAAATTATTCAAAAATGTTAACTAAAATTCAAAAATTAATTAATCATGCCATAGAGCTTTTAATAATTCACTTTTAATATTAACTTTGAAGTTCGAGAAGCTCCGACCGCAAGCTCAGCTGGCTTCTCGGAGAGTAATACATTAATCAGATCGTTAAACTTATACAAAAACATTTGATTATATAAAACTTTTGATGGTTAATCTGTCTGTTTATACGATATATTGTACAGGAAATGTACGAGGCAAGTCGTACATTGGCCTATTTGCGAGTCAGCGGTTTGCGACACGCGCTTTATTAATAAATTGGTTATTAAATATAATTAGTAAGTACGTTTCGATCTATCAAGGCGATCGCGCGTGCTCGCACACCGGGTCATTTGATCATATCAAGGGATCAATAAATCAGTACATTTTAATTAATCATAATTCGGTTTTCATTTCGTATCAAGTAAAAAGTGTGTAGAGTCAATCAAGGACGCTACATACTTCATCAAGTAAATAGTGTGTATAGTCAATCAAGGACTCAACAGGAAATAATATTACGAATAGACGCATGTTACGTGCACATAATAGTGAGAAATAAGCGAGGTATTTAAATATATATACTAATTTTGAACTGAATTAAATCAACTTGTAAACATCCTCCCTCAGTCCCATCCTCCATCCCAACATTGTTGGGTAAAGATCTCTTCTCAATATAGGAGAAGCTCCAACAGCTTAATCCACCACGCTGCTCCACTGTGGGTTGGCGGATAATTTCCCTATCACGAGTAACGATCGTTATCAGGTGTCATTAATAACAATCGGAACCAAAAAAGCAACTTATTACCCAACTGCGACAGAAGGAGGGTTATGATTTTCGAGTGTATGTATGTATGTATGTATGTTCATTTCTTTGGCACGCCCTACAGCCTAAACGGCTGGACGGTTTTCTACATATGAGGTGTCGTTGGATTTGTCTAAATTGTAGTAGTGACATAGGCTATATAAAATTTCAAAATTCCCCCAAATGGCGGAATGAGAGGGGGGGGGGGGTTGAATTTTTTTTCTTACTGTAGCAATATTGGTATTAAATGAAAGCTAGTAAATTGTTTTATTCTTTTTAGTTTATAATAAGAGTATTTTACGCAATCGGGTTATTTGATTTTTATCCTGAAAGTAACCTAAGACTAAGTACAAATAGTATTAGGTAACTTACATTCATTTTTAGGCGCTGGAGGTTTCCTCGTAGCCCAGTTCGTTCTGATAGATCTGGAACCCAACCACTGACCGTTCATCGCCGTGATCGCAGACTCTGCCTCCTGCATAGAACGAAAATAATTATAGAGCTATAGTGAGACAAAGGGCTTAGGGATGTTTGGGAAGGATTACAGAAGCTGAAGATATTTACCGTTTGTCACCAGAGACGTATTTAACAGGATTCTGGGTGTTTTGGAATAAGAGAGCCCTTTAATTATTATAGTCAATAATTTTATATTGTTTTCCGTAAAATTTAAATAAAACATAAATACATAATATATTAAATAAATAATATTTTAATATCTTAATCGATTTTCTCATACAAAACTTTAACAAATTACAAAACGACATTCTAATTGTTTTAGTAAATTGATTCGAGATTGATTTGAGAATTAAATATTTTAGAATATGGATGTTATTTTGACTCAGAGTAAAAGGTTTATGTTGTGTCACTCACGTCGGTAAAATAAGTCAGTCGTCAGATGGCAGTCAGTTGTCAGTCGTCAGTCGTCAGTCGTCAGTCGTCAGTCGTCAGTCGTCAGTCGTCAGTCGTCAGTCGTCAGTCGTCAGTCGACAGTCTTCAGTCATCAGTAGTCATCGTATACCAAAAGTTACATGTAAGGATTTGTATCGTGGTTTTGTGTAAATAGTTGAAAAATGACAAGAAATGTAATATCTACGTCATTTTTTTTTAGAATAAAAATCAAATATTAACCGATCTCGATGAATTAATGAGTTGATTTAAAATCGATTCCGATAATTGCAAATTCTTAATCAATAATGAATAAATATCGACTATTCGCATATGAATTTTCTCACGATTCATAACGATACGCTCTTATTAAGCAAGTTGTATTAATTAAATATAATATAAATTACTAATAAATAAAAGAGATATAATTTGCCTTTTTAAATATATGCTGGTTGAGTTAAAGTATATAATTTAGGTTTTAGCGTCATTGTGTTACACTTAGATATATGCATTAAATTTCTTAGATTATGTATATAGTAATGTTATTATGAAATTTAATTTTTATCGATTGTATTTTTAATCTATACTTTTTTAGGCAGTTCGTGTTTTTTTTTTTTGACGTGATAACGTTTTATAAATCGATGAACGCTGGTTTCACACACGAAAAAGCATGACTCATTGTCACGTTCCGCGAGCGAGAGCGCGGAACAAGCAAGAGGCACGATCTGCCAAAGCGTTCGGCTTGTGACGCATTTATTTCATTTCCACTCAATCGGTAGATGCGTCCGAGTAGAAGAGAAAAAATATTTGAATTACCGAGTGGAAATAAATGTTAATTTATCGAAAATAAATTTTTTTTCAATTTACTCTTTTGTATTATACAAAATAATGATAATTCAGTGATAATAATTCAATTCAATTCATAAAAGTATGCAATCTTTCATCAATGTTTTCTTATGTCGTTATCACGTAAAATTATCGTCCATAAACCGACTTTACAGCGAACCATTATTATTATTTTTCTAATTTACGCCGAGTTGCACGAAAAAAATTTTAAATTTAAGTGTTTATTAAACTAATTTAATCACAAGAATCGTGATTATCTGTTGCACGAAACCTACATCTGATTAAGTTAACAAAAAAATTTAGTTTAATTAAAGACCTAGTACCTGGATGACCGAGCTTTGCTCGGTTAAATTATATTTAGATACATTACATACTGATGAAACATAAATAATATTTTCGATCTTACCGACATAATAGTAAAACAATAGGAAATGGTTATTTAAATAAAAAATAAAAAATAAAAGGAGCTCTCAATAATAGTTTTTCTCACAAAAAAGAAACTTGAAAAAATAAGGAAAAAATTTGGTCTGTAGAAACCGGGATTCGAACTCGGATTTTTCTGATATTGAATCCGTCCGATTCCCATCGGCGCTATTTTAAGCTTATCAATGACAGCGAAATTTACCTTCGTATTCTAATGATATTTTTTAATTGCGTAAAAAAAGGGATAAAACGACATTTTCTAAAAATAAATCCTAGCTAGATCGATTTATCACCCCCGAAACCCCCTTCATACTAAATTTCATGAAAATCGTTGGAGCCGTTTCCGAGATTCAGATTATATATATATATATACAAGAATTGCTCGTTTAAAGATATAAGATCTAACGGATGATTAATTCCAACAGCTTTAAATTAATCATAAGATCAACTAATTTTAAGATTAATTGCAACTTAACTAACGAAAAGTTAGCGACGGTTTCGTGCAACTCGCCGTTAATCTATCTGTATATTTTCCATTTCCAGATTATTCTCATGCAGGACATACATATGACTGAGTTTATAATATTTGAGTAATATATTGACAGTTGTTGAAAGGGTAAGGTTGAGTTTCTTGGTAGTTCTTCTAGAATAGTTCTTCTAGTAGAATCTACATTTCAAATAGGTGGTAGCTTCACATTAACTATAGTTAATTAATTGAAAATGTTATATACTGTGTGTGCATTCTAAACATGAATTAGTGGATTTTCACTAATTATAAGTGACTATTAACTTTTTATCAATGTGACAATCGTACCAGGCAGAATCAGTAACTATTTAGTGTAGGAATATGTGAATATCAGAGTCGTCTGATTTGCTAAATGAAATCAAAAGAAGTGAATTTCAGTTCCACTTGTAGAGTTTATGAAAATATCGCTAATTTATTAGTGTAAATCACTAATTTGCTGGTAAAAATTATGCTGCTAACTTTATTAGTGAGTATTCACTAACTTGTTATTGAAATTCACTGATTATGTAGTGAATACAGCTTCACTAACGTAATTAATAAAAATTCCCCTGATTTATGTTTAGAGATTTTTATTATTGTTTAGAGAGTGAAGATTAAAAAGTACCTCTCAAGACTACCCGAATAAGGAATTTTTTAATTTTTTGTATTTTGACAGGGTATCATCTTACTGAGGTTACGTTTCATAAATAATTAATCTATAATATTAAAAAAAGTCGGGTTTTCCATCCTGACGCTATAATTCCAGAACGCACGAACCGATTTCCACGGTTTTGCATTCGTTGGAAAGGTCTCGGGCTCCGTGAGGTTTATAGCAAACAAAATTCAGGAAAAATTTCAACAGAAAAGCAGGAAAACAAGGAAAATCATTTTTCACATACAGCGCTATCTCTGATACATAGCATGTTCTACAAACCAATATGGTTTTGCATTAGCGGCGAGTTGCACGAAACCGTCGCTAACTTTCCGTTAGTTAAGTTGCAATTAATCTTAAAATTAGTTGATCTTATGATTAATTTAAAGCTGTTGGAATTAATCATCCGTTAGATAGGTCTTTAATTAAACTAAATTTTTTTTGATAACTTAATCAGATGTAGGTTTCGTGAAACAGATAATCACGATTCTTGTGATTAAATTAGTTTAATAAACACTTAAATTTAAAATTTGTTTCGTGCAACTCGGCGTTAATCCCCAACCGAAATGTTACAAAAAACGAAGCCATCTGGTGGCGAAACGGAGTTCGCCGGGTTTGCTAGTATCATATATAAAGGATATACTTACAGATTTCTTCAAGAATGACACGAAGCCATATCCTTTAGATTTTAGCGTTTGTGGGTCCCTCACGACGCGACAGTCCCTGGAATGATGAGAAATAATTATCTTTCACATAAATTACTGAGTTATGAGTCGTGATAGCTCAGTGCATGAAATAAATCAAGTACAACTTAACTGACTTATAAAAAAGGAGGTTCTCAATTCGATTGTATTTTTTTAATGTGTTTTACCTGATAAATTTTTACAGGGTGTGCCTACTGTGATGATTCTTTTTATATTCGAAAGCTGATGCTTGTCGTAAACGGGAGCCATTTAAATTTGTGCGAGATCTGACTAGTAGTTTTTGAGTTATCTATAATAATGCATATTTAATTGACTTCGACTATGTTGATGATGTTCTCATTTTTTTAAGTCGGTTAATAATAAAGTCGGCTATGCCCTTTTCAACAATTGTCCATGAGGATAATTGATCTATTATATATGAATATCAATCGAGATATGAATCTCAATCGAACACAAAACTTTGATAGATTTTTCAGCAAAACCTTCTTCATAAATTATTCTAATTATGATGAAAACCGTTAAGGAGTTTTTGAGTTTATAGTGATAAGACAAACAGACCAATATGTAGAGTTTTGAGAGAGTTTGTTTATATAAACGAGAGTTTTGTTTTATAATATGTAGTGATTAATTAATTAATTAGCGCTTATAACATTTAATATATATATATATATATATATATATATATATATATATATATATATATATATATATATAGACCACTATTTCACCTGATGTGAAAATGCGGTCTAGGATGGAGCTCGCTTACTTGGAAGTAACCTATTCACTCGCAACTTAAAGATCCCCAGGTTGTAGCTATCCGGAATAATTAATAGCACTATTGTTTTTAGCTTTACATAATAATTAATTGCTTAATGTCGATCCATATTGAACCAAATACGGTTTTGTAATAAACAGTCATTAAATTTACACCCCATTGATATTAATTAAATTATAAATTAATGTGATTGAACGTCAGTAAATATCCGTAAGATATAATTGAAACATGTACTATTAAGTATTAGTTATTAGGATTTGACATAAATGTACTATTAATAATATCGGATGAATTGTACTGAATCGACTGTAAACATCTCATTGCTTAGAGCTTATTTTACTAAGATGTCTGATGACTGGCATATTATACAGATTGACTGGTGAATTACTATCAATGTTTAAGGTGAATACTCGGTACATGATTCTCATTCAAATTATGTAAAAAAAATAAGTACTTAATTTTTGACCAAATTTACATAAATTTCAATTTCAATAAATAAAGCGTGGATACATTTCCAGTCATGCCGGCGCGGCGGCGCGTGCGCCACGGTGTTGTACTGCACCGCTTGCCAAATGCACCCCCGGCCCCGCGGCTTTACGTAGTCTCCGAGGCACGGAGGGGATGCCCAAAAGGACATACACATAGACCGTAAGTAAATATTTTTACAAATACAAATATCTGCCCGGCGGGATTCGAACTCACGCTGGGTTTAAGGCAACTACTCTCACCACTACACCAGAACGTTTGTCAAAATATAAAATAAATAATCGCGTAACAAACATACAAAAAATAAACAGTCGAATTAAGAACCTCCTCCTTTTTTGAAGTCGGTTAATAATAAATAATAAAAATATCAATTATAAAACAGATTTTTTTAAATTCTGTTATTGTTTTGAAACTGTGAAAGTATTTTTAGCTCATAGTTTATATATCTCTATATGTATAAATATATATATATATATATATATATATATATATATATATATATATATATATATATATATATATATATATATATATATACTTTAAACTAATACACAATTTGGTATATTTGTCGCGGTACAAATATTTATTTTCAAAATATTTTCCTCTCGGTAACTTCGGGATACGACATACATTTAAACACGCACTAAAGTGTTTATACTCTTTTAACATGAATCAGTGAAAATTTTCAATAATTACTTTAGTGAATCTGTATTTATTACATATCAGTGAATTTCACGAACAAGTTATTGAATACTCCCTAATACAAATATTCAATGATCAAATCATAGACTCTGATATTCAATAATTCTGAGCACTACGATTCTCATATTGATATAAAGTGAATAGTCACTTGAAATGAATAAAATTCCACCGATTCATGTTTAGGGAGTACAAAACAAAACATTTTGCGCAGTTTGAAATATTCCTTGCTGCGTCATTCAGTCAGCTGTTCATTACCCGCAAATGTAGGTGTGTCGGTTAATCTAGCCTACGAACGCCACAGAGTACTATTTGACAATGCGACGTTTAGTTTCCAGCTTGGATTCAGCGAGCTGACAGTCCTGATCCATTTGCTAATGGGTGCGCAGACTAAGCAGTGGCGTATCGACCTAAAATAGTGCCTCAATTATCATCAAATGATTCCATTTTAAATTAAACGAATAATATGACTGAAAGAAAATTACATAAAATATAAAACAAAATAAGAATAAAAAGATATAAAAAATTAAAAGAAATTAGAATTATGATTTTGGGTATGATCCGTGGACAAAAGGGATTTATGATAATATTTTATTTATTATAAGGTCTGTTGTGGATGAGGATATATTTATTACCCGACTGCGACAGAACGAGGGTTATGTTTTTCGAGTGTATGTATGTATGTCCATTTCTTTGGCCAAAACGGCCAAACGGTTGGACGGTTTTTGACATATGAGGTGTCGTTGGATTTGTCTAAATTGTAGTAGTGACATAGGCTATATAAATTTTCAAAATGGCGCCCGCAAATGGCGGAATGAGGGGGAGGGGGGAAGTTGAATTTTTTTTTCTTACTGTAGCAATATGGGTATCAAATGAAAGCTTGTAAATTGTTTTATTCTTTTTAGTTTATAATAAGAGTATTTTACGAAGTCGGGTTTTTTGATTTTTTTAAATTATTTTAGAACATAGTGTAGCTTAAGTACAGAGAAATCACTATTAATACAACGCTACGATGACAACTTTGAATTCTACGTTCAGTCATATAGAGGAGCAAACGCAGAAGTCTGGAGAGATGAGCATGGATATGGACGGGTCGCTTATTGAAAAAGAGTCCCCGCCACCATATATTACTTTTCGAAAAGCGGTATCAAATAGCCAAGACTCTGACATCCGTTTAGAATTTAAAACATATCAAGAAAATATGATGTTGAAACTCGATACGTGGTTTTCGATGCAGGACCATAAGTTCTCTGAGTTACTTAAAAACTTTAATGATGTCAAAACTTCAATTAAGTATATTAGCGATAAATATGACGAACTGGATAAAAAGACTAAAGAGGTATGCAATCTTGTGCATAAAGTCGAGGAGAACACCCAGATGCATGAATCTCGGATTGCTATTCTTGAAGCTAGGTTTGAGTCCATGGAGCAAAGAGCGCGCAGTTGTAACATCGAAATCAGTAACCTACCAGAAAGACGAGGCGAGAATCTCTTGGCGATCATGGAAAGCCTCTCGATCGTGATCAAGCAGCCTGTGTCTGTGCGTGAGATCATTTCAATACACCGTGTTCCACAGGTTCACTCGAGCAGCTCGCAACCGAAAAACATAGTAGTGAAGTTTTCCAGTCAGTTGTTAAGAGATAATTTCATCTCAGCTGTGCGTCAAAATAAGGGTATCACAACAGATCAATTAAACATACCAGGTACTACTAAAAAAGTGTACGTAAATGAGCATCTGACATTGCAAGGCAAGAAACTTTTTCGACAAGTCCGGGAAAAGGCAAAACAAAATGGTTACCGTTTTGTCTGGATCAAGCATGGCGTCGTACTTACTCGAGCTGACGTCACTACAGCAGTTATTGCAATTCGGTCAGAAAAGGAACTACACAAAATCATACCATATAATTCCTCTAAAGAATAATTCTATAAATAAATACATAATTCAAAATTCGATTTTCTACGTGAGTAAAATTGTCATTAATACTATTGCAATATATTTATTTTTTTCTATTAAGTATCTGCATATTACACTACTCTGTATGTTTACGTTCGTAAGGTATGCTTATTCATATTATTATTTGGTAACAACCGTCACTTTACAATTAATATTAGAAATGTGTTTCGATATTGTTTTTCAAATGATTTTAGTATTTTTGATGGATAACGATATTTATTATAATACTAAACAACTTGGTCCCGGTTTTATTTTTAATTTTAATATAACATTTTATTTTTTGAAATATTGCCTATTTAAGTGTACTTATATCGCAGTTAATGTATTAATTTTGTCTACCCTTTTTTTAGTAATATTCATTTACATTTTAATAATTCATAATGATTAATATTTCAATCTACTATCAAAATTGCAGAGGTTTACGAACTAAATTAAGTACTATATACAATAATATCTTGGCGGATTCCTACGATATTATAGTACTGTCTGAGACATGGCTTGTACCCGATATTTGTGACGAAGAATTTATCGACCCCCGGTATAATGTTTATCGTTGTGATAGAAATAGAGTGTACAGTGGTAAATCTGACGGTGGCGGCGTCCTGGTTGCCGTACACAGGGGTCTCGGCTTATACGTTGAGCGTTGTGAATTGACTGTTGAGTGTTGTAGTAACGATAATAATTATTTTATGCCACAAAATATAGATTACATTCTCCTAAGACTGTATGATAGAACATGTAAAGAATATCACTATTTATGTGGAGTGTATATACCACCCAATCAAACACAAATTTCATATGAAATGTTTTATAATCTTCTTGAAAGGAATATTACGACAAACGCTTTGGGTAAAATTTATATATTTGGTGATTTTAACTTACCACTGATAGATTGGTGTGCTTATGACACAGCTGTATTTACGCCAAATCTCAGTAATGGTAATTATAATTATATGGATATTCTTCTTTTTAATTTCTTAGCTGTCATAAATTGTAAACAATATAATAAAATAAAAAATCACTTTGGCCGTATTCTCGATCTGTTACTGTCTAATGATACTTGTGTTTGTGAGTCAATATCCAACCCTCTGGTCCCCGTTGATACTTATCATCCGCCTTTCCGTGTGTTCGTCTGCTTTGGGGTGAAATATTCATCAATGGATCGCTGTTCGTTGCCTAGGTATCGCTTTATTGAGGCTAATTATGATACTATTAATAAAGACATTTATGGTGTAGATTGGTCTACTTTATTAAGTAAACCTACACTTGATTCTGCTGTGGAATATTTTTATGAAAAAATATATCAAATAATAAAACTCCATATTCCTAAGCGACCAATTAAAAAGAATGAATTCCCAATTTGGTTTTCCCGCCCCTTAATACATATATTTAAAAATAAAGAAAAGGCTTGGATAAAATGGAAAAAATTTCAAAACAATTCTGACTATGAACAATTTTCTATGTATCGTAAAAGATTCAAATTATTATCTGCTGAATGTTTTACTAAATATATAGATTTGGTTGAAAATGGCCTACGGAGGGATATAAAATGTTTTTGGTCTTATATAAATAGCCGTAGAAATACAACCGGACTACCGAACACGATGACGTTTGGCAAAGAAAATTCTAGTCAGCCCATTGATATTTGCAGGTTGTTCTCAAAATTTTTTAGCTCCGTCTATGAAAAAGGAAATGATACAATGTACACAGCTCACAATGATAACTCATTAAATTCTCAGAAAAGTTATGACGTTATTATATCTAATGTGTCCTTCTGTAATCAAATGGTGACTACGACCCTAAAAAATTTGGACGTATCTAAAGGATGTGGGCCAGATGGCATACCTCCATTCTTTTTTAAGCACACAGCTGAGTCTATAAGTGTGCCTCTGACTAGTTTATTTAATCGTAGTTTGAGCGAGGGCGTTGTACCTAGTCAATGGAAAACAGCCAATGTAACACCTGTTTATAAGAGTGGCTCAAAAGGCGATGTAACTAATTATCGTCCAATATCCTTGTTATCTACATTGTCAAAGGTATTGGAACGGCTGGTTTATAATACTATATATCCCATCTTACATGCAATTTTGATACCTGAGCAACATGGCTTTGTTGTAGGTCGTTCGACGGTGTCCAACTTGGTATTATACTCTAATTTTTTGTTCGAAAACATGGATAACCGTCTTCAAGTCGACTGTGTTTATACAGATTTTTGTAAAGCCTTTGACAAAGTAGATCACATAATATTGCTACATAAACTTGAGTTTAATGGTATACGTGGGAATCTGCTACGATGGTTTGCCTCTTATATTAAGAACAGGTCTCAGCAGGTTGTCATTAATGGTTATAATTCAGAGGCGATCAGTGTGACATCAGGAGTTCCGCAAGGCTCAATATTAGGTCCTTTATTGTTCATTTTATTCATAAATGATATTAGTTCATGTTTTAAGAATGCACGTTTTCTTTTGTATGCTGACGACCTAAAAATATATCGTATTGTAAATTGCAATAATGACTATGAAAAATTACAACAAGATCTAAACCGTTTATCGGACTATTGCATTCATAACAAATTACATTTGAGTCTTTCTAAGTGTAAGTCAATTTCATTCACAAAAAAAATTAATAGTTTGAAGAATACATATTTTCTTTGCAACACTCCATTGGAAAGTGTCAGTACGATAAAGGATCTGGGCGTATTTTTTGACAGCAAACTTCACTTCGATGTGCATATTGATTACATTACAAACAGGGAATTTAAACTGTATGGCTTTGTAAAAAGAACTTGCGAACAGTTTAAAAACCCTGCTACATATTTATCACTTTATAAATCACTCATAAGGTCACAGTTGGAATATGCTACACCTGTGTGGAACCCTCTGTATGATAGGTATTCTGATCAATTAGAGATGGTCCAACGTAAGTTTACAAAATTCATTAATTACAAATGTTTCAATACTAGGTCATCATATAATACACTGCTGCAAAAACTATCACTAAGTACACTTAAATCTCGAAGGCTTTATCTCGATCAATCATTTTTATACAAGATCTGTCATAATAGTTTTGATTGTAATGAATTGGTAAATCAAATTTACATTTCTATACCAAGTAGCTCCTTGCGAATTCGAAACACTTATAAACATAAATTATTCATCATTAAACGTATTAGAACAAATGCAGGAGAACGTGCTCCTCTGAGAAGAATGATGAAATCGTATAATGACAATTTTACTGACTTTGACGTATTTTTCTTGTCTGCTTCGAAATTTAAACATTCAATTCGGAAGAGTTTAGAATTTAGAGTTTAAAGTTTTAAGTCTGTAATTTAAATTAATTTAATTTTGGATATGTTCTATATATAAGCGAAATTCGATATGGAATGTTCATCAATAAATCGTTGCTTAGCAACCAACCATAGGCAGATGTTTACAGCCTATTGGAAAATAATTATAATAATTATATTTTTTAATATTTATGCCTAGTGGTACAAGCTATATAAAACTTAAATAAATGAGTCGGAAAGTTGGATATATTTATATATTATCTATAATTATGTGTAACATTTACTTGTTAACGTGTGTATACTAATTTACCACTGAATGACTTCTAAATGTTATTATAAGTGTATATATATATATATATATATATATATATATATGCCTATATTAAAAATAGCTACACCATCCCTAAATAGCATTCAAAATAAAACATTTGTTTTAAAATGGATTTAATATGATTAAAAATCTATGGTCAGACACTCATTCTTTTTTTTATTATTTATTGTACTTACGTTGAATAAACATAGTAATTGTAATGTTTGAAATTGTGCATAAAAATCGATAACAGTTTGCCTTTGACAGTATAACGACTGATCAAAAAGACTAATTGTTTCTTATCTGCGAAATTTTCCTGTCAGTGCAAAATTTAGGGTTGTTGGATGTATGTTGGTGGTTACAAATTTGTTAATTTTTGTTATAAGCAAGTTTTCTTGTATATTACGTATTTGGCGGGTAATTTAAGTTCTAGGAAATAATGTTGAAGTGAAATTATTAATGTATAACTGGGAAATTGGTGATAGGTTACAATTTTTCATTACTAAAAGTGTGACAACCCTATGCACGATGACATTTGTTTTGTTTACATAAATTCCACATCGAATTTGGCTCAAGTATAGTTAGCTCTCTGCCATTATTATTTTTTTTTTCTCTCTTTTTCTTTGTGCATAATATTACGATGTGGATAACGGTGCTGGTTGTGTAATTAGTTAAGAATATTTTAAATATTAAGATACCATGTAAACTTTTATTATGCAACTGTTTGTTGTCCTGAATAAAAAAAAAAAAAAAAAAAAAAAAAAAAAAAAAAAAAAAAAAAAAAAAAAAAAAAAAA
Source organism: Euphydryas editha (assembly GCA_036937285.1). NCBI lineage: Eukaryota > Metazoa > Arthropoda > Insecta > Lepidoptera > Nymphalidae > Euphydryas > Euphydryas editha. The sequence goes on along the minus strand of JAUPFZ010000029.1, from coordinate 11,662,333 downwards.
AAAAAAAACAAATACTTGATAATGATGTGACTTAATTGTAACTTGCCGATCGCAGCGGCGGCGGCCAATGGACGACTAACTTTTTCGACTTAACAAAACTACCTTACACTAGTAATAAAAAATTATACCGACGTACAGATTATTATATACCTACAAACATACATATACAATATTACACTTTATATATTGCGTCGATTACAGCTGTTTTTGAAACATATCGTCCTCCCTATAGTGTGTTATAAATGTGGAATTATCTTATTAGTACTCTTTTAACATGAATTAGTGGAATTATCATTAATTACATTAGTGAAGCTGTATTCACTACATATCATTTAATTTCAATAACAAATTAGTGACTACTCACTTATACACATACAAATATTTAATGATCAAATCAGTGGACTCTGATATTCATATATTCATACATTTAATAGTTACTTATTCTGCGTGGTATGATTCTCACATTGATAAAAAGTGAATAGTCACTTAAAATTAGTCAAATTCCACTGATTTATGTTTAGAGAGTATAAAACTATTTCGTATTTATAATACGAAATTTAAAAAATGAATAATTATAGATAATGACAGTAGAAGTGATGATCACATTGTTTTTAACCGACTTAAAAAAACTGAGAACATCATTAACGTAGTCCAAGTAAATTAAATACGGATTATTAGGAATAACTCGAAAATTACTTATCGAATTTCGATCAAATTTAAATGGTACCACATGACAAGCACTAGCTTTCGAATATAATAAGGATCATCAAAATCGGTACACCCAGTAAAAGTTTATGAGGTAACACAAAAAAAAAAAAACGAATCGAGAACGTCCTCCTTTTTTTGAAGTCGGGTAAAAAAAATGATGAATTGTGTCAAGAATGCTGTTAGCATAGTTTCACTTTTGATTCACAATTCCTATTCTCGTGACATAAAAATAAATACCCTTTCTGTCACCAGTGGACGCTATGAATCGGCAACTAATTGAACTGAACTAATTGAATCAGCCTGTAAGCGTCCCACTGCTGGGCAAAAGGCCTCTTCTTCATGTGGGAGAATGGTTGGAGTTTTATCCACCACACAGCTTAATATAGGTTATATAGCTTAATATGGGGACGTTTAACTGGATATTGATAATAAAAGGATGTGCTAGACCAGGGGTCTCCAATAATTAAAACCTAAGGGTCGTAATATTTTTTTCAGTATGTTCCAAGGGCCAAAACAGTTTTAATTTTCTGCCCTTAACTATATTTCTAACTAGACTAGTCGCAAAGTGCGCGATCTAAGCATACATACGTTTTTTTTGCATTTCAATTACTATTGTGTATTGTGAAAATTAAGGATGTTGGCAAATTATTTCCCTAACCTGAGTAACGATCGCTATCAGGTGTCTATGATGAAAACCGGGACCGGCGGCCTTACGTATTCTCCGAGGCACGGTGAGGAGAACCCCAAGGATCCAGACCAGAAATAAATATTTGCACAAATTTAAATATCTGTCCCGATTAGAACCAGCGACCGGCCCGCGTTGAGGCGACTATTCGCACAACTACACTAGAACGGTTGTCAAAACGGGAGCTAGTTTATAAGCTTATTTTTAAGCTTTTTATTATAATAATATGTAATTTAAAATAACATAACATTTAAAGTCTAAAAACTATTTGATTTTATACAAGAAAAAAACTAGATCAAACGCCAATGTTATAATAAATTAAAATATAATCGAAGGCATTAAAATTAACAAACATCTGACTTTCAAAACACATACCCTCTTTATTTGTGCAATCAGTTAGAAGCCTATTCACAAATTGGATCGTAAATTCACTAAAAACTTTGAAATACCAACGAAATTCTTATCAAAAGATATAAAATTTAATTTCCCAATGATGACTGAGCGGGATGGAAGTTGAATTTTCTTAATGAGTGAACGAAATGAAAGATTTATTAAAATACCATCGTCCTGCTTATTTACATAGAAAAGAAAGAGATAGCTTTATATTCGCTTCGTAATTAAAACGTCGTTTATAATAATGACTTGCTATTTGTAAGACTTGGGGACGTTTAACCGACTTTTGATAATAAAAGGATGTGCTAGACCAGGGGTCTCCAAACTTTGAAGCCTTAGGACCATAATTATTTTTTCAGTATGTTCTAAAGGGCTAAAATAGTTTAAATTTTCTGCCGTTAACTATATTTCTAACTAGGCTAGTCGCAAAGTGCGCAACCTAAACAAACATACGCTTTTTTTTACATTTCATTTACTATTGTATATTGTAATAATTAACGACTTTAAGTTTTACTGCGTCATTATTTCTGTCGTTAAGTTTTACCTTGCAAGTAAATCAAACCGAGTAGTTATATATGTTTTCTTCTTTAACTTGTCACAGCAATAGTAAGAACAATAAGATATTGGCTGTCGCGGGCCAGATTGATGACACTAGTCTTAAGCTGTCGCGGGCCGGATTGATGGTACTGGCGGGCTGGATTTAGCCCACGGGCCGTAGTTTAGAGACCCCTGTACAAAGGATCTCAAATATTTTTATGTACCATTACCAATTTTTGGGTAGACCCCCAGATTTTCCAAATAGACAAATGTCTATCTTATATGCTAATTTATATTACTGTAAATAAGGTGGATCTAAGTTCTGCATGTATTTTTTGACTTTCATCGATATATTTCTCAATTGTGAATCTACTACCTTTCTTCCGCAAATAAATAAATAAATAAATATGGTATATAGAAAAAAAGAGTAGGACTCGAAACAAAACTGAATTGAACTAAAAACTAACTATTCCAGTGCTTGATAAAAGCTTTCCTTTATAAGCGAAGTGCTGGAGTCTTAATCTGGCGCGATGCTTCAGTGTGAATTGGCGGATAGTTCTCTACTAAGAGTAACGAAACAAAGGCGAAATACTGTTATTTTAATCGCATTCCAATAGACAATCAGATATATTTATTAAGCGAGGTTATTATTATAATCTTATGGTACAGTTCTTTTTGTAGAATGAAATGAAATGAAATGATTTATTAAAGGTGGTTTTACAGCCTTAACGAATGTCAAAAAATTTAAAATAAATACGTCAAATTATTACAAGTTAATGTCTCGGTAAACATATTACTATTATATCATCGGCTTTATTAAATATTACAATAAATAACTTAATCTAGTGTCCCTAGTGTTGGACGAGAGGGAAAAAAAGCCGGATGAAAAACTCTCGGTACTCTTTCAAAAAATTGAACATCATTCACAAAATAAATAATGCACAGTATGACCATGAAATGATCAGGACAAACACGAGACAGCCAATTGCATATGCCGAAATCACCACATGCCACTAATACTAAATCTGTCAAGGACCATTATGAAACCATTGGCTGAACATGATATTTTTTATCACCAAATTCTTATGGGATCGGAATTATGCGAGTAAAAGCTGTTGAGCTGTCCTTGAGTTGCAGTTAGTCATAAATTGCCACAAATAACAATTGACAAATAAATAACAGTATTCCCATTGCCAGTTCTTTGTCGCATCGCTAGTTTTCGCAACTGACAATTGCAGCACGTCAAACACAAAACAACTTTACTCCCATAAATTCTGTAACACTTGTTTCGAAGAAACCAATGGCTTTAAATTTCCCATATATTTATTTATATTAACTATAACAGTATTAAAATTTTGTATTGTAATACATAAGAAATGATTTTGTATTGATAATTGCAGTATAAATCATGATCTATGGAATGGTGGCTAGAATACTGCCAAATTTCCCCGTTCAACCGTTATTCAATGGAGAGGGCTAGGCTTGGTATTCCTCTGCGAGATCGAATCAGACATGATGAGATCCGCAGACGAACGAAGGTTGCCAACATAACCCAAAGTATTTGCAAGTTGGAGCGGCAGTAGGCAGGGCACATAGCTCGAAGAACTGACGGCCGATGGAGTAGAAAGGTTCTCGAGTGGAGACCACGTACCGGCAAGCGGAGCGTCGGATGGCCGTCCATGAGATGGACAGACGACTTGAGGAAAGTCGCCGGAAGCCTTTGAATGGAGACTGCTTTGAACCGATCGCTCTGGAGGTCGATGGGGGAGGTCTACGTTCAACGGTGGACATCCAACGGCTGATATGATGATGATGATGAACCGTAATTCTCGGTGAAGCCCAACCTCGAGAAAAACCCCCTGTCACCAGCACATACTATAAGTCGTGGAGTTAAATCTCTTAAGCTGCTACTCCTATATTCAACTTACACCGTCATTTCAAAAAGTTACCTAAATTGATAAACATTTTCTTTTCATTAAAAGATGATAAGCGGTTACCTTGTCGGAAATATCTGTCAAAGTTATTCAGTACAAAACAGGACGAGCAAAGTTTTGTGCTTGGTATTATTATTAAATATTTTTTATATAAAAAATATTAAAGAATTTTTATTTAAGTTCTTGCTCCTATCTGTGAATACTTTTGTAAGGGATTTAAACTTAATAAATTTTAACTAAATAAATAAAAGCCTCACACACAACGGCCCTCAGTGGGATGTGAATTCTATGTCGGGAGTTCGGAGACACACAACACACAATCACAAACGGTGAGACAACGAAAAACATGTGTATGGTGTGTGTACTGTACAACTATTTGTCATGTGCAGAGATCGAATCCGCGACCTCTAGCGCATCAGTCAGTTGCTGTGACCACAATGCCAGCGCATCAAAAACGTCTTCATCTTTGTTAACAGAGACAACAGACAAAGTCATTATAGTACATAGTCTTTTGCAATTTCAAGTTTCTATTATTATTACAGTTTTAAAGATATTACTGGACCGGCGACGGAGTTAGTAGTCACCCTGCTTTCTGTTCCAACTGCTCCTGCTCTACTATTGTCTGCTCAATATCTTCCACGAGTCTGGGTGTGATTTATATACATATTATATGTATTACATATTCATTTATATTACATATGTTTATATATATTTATAAATTTACTAAAAAAATCGTATCGTATACGTATATCAGTCGGCTGTTACCTAAAACTAAGGCATTAAGTTTCCTAATATCAGGAACAGACGACCGTGTGTGTATGTTCAACATATTATTATTATTATTAGAACTGTGATGAACGAATGATGTGTACGAAGCTTATGTCAGAATTCTACCTTCAGAAAACGTAACTTGAGATAGATTTTTTATTGAATTAAATACTCGTATATTATATTTATAACAATATTATAATCTATATATTCACCAGAATATTCATTGTTTTGAAATAAATAGTAAGTATTAGTTACAGTGTAAACACTAGAAGGAATAACAAAATCGTAACTCCAAGTTTCCGATTGCGCAAAGTAAACGTCTCCTTTCTGAGAGGAATTTTCTTAACATAAATTTAAAGATTTTATTTAAAAAAAAATAATAGATAAAGCATATTATTCGGTGCAGGATTACTTAGTCGATAAAGATGTGTGGACTTAGTGGCGCTGTATTTCATGCAAGATATTACTAATTTTGTACTAAAACACAGTTTATATATTATTTTCAAAAGAGTAAATGCGGAGTTTCTTGCCGATTCTTTTCTGCAGAATCTACATACCGAATCGTGGTAGGTTTACTTTTACAAAAATAATCACTCTAAAGTTTTAATTTAGTGAAATGACGATTCGAAGGTGCTCGTGGGGCCTATTTGAATAATGTTGTTTTTGATTTTGATTTTGATTGAAACTAACCGCTTATAATTATCATTGGAATTCGTTAGGTATGGTGGCGGAAAAAAAAATCCTTATAACAACAGTAGTAATCCAATGGGTTCTATTAAACTAAATTATACAGGCCCCCTATATTCTTAGCTACCAAGGGCCTCCAACTGGTTAAATGGATATTTATTTCTATTCATTATTCGTTTTCAGCTTCAGGAAGTAAATATATACAAATAAATTTTGTTTATCATAACGTATTTGAAGGATCACGTCTTAGATTCTAAAATATGGCGCCCGTCACGCTGATATATTGGATAAAGTGGTTTTATTTTACCTCGATGTTACATGTTTATATATTATATAACTTTATTTATATAATTATAGCTATATAAATAAAATGATAGAGGTCTATTATTATGATACTAGCTGCTGCCCGCGACGTCGTCTGCGTGAACGCTATTAGATTACACGTTGTTACAGAATGCGTTGAATAAATAAAGATTCACTGCTCGTTCCCCGTAGGTAATAGCGTGATAATATGTAGCCTATATGTTGACCCGAATTCTTGATATTGTTCGTTCCAAATTTTAAGTAAATCCATGCAGTACTTTTTGAGTTTATCCCGGACATACATACAGACGAACAGACAAAAATTTAAAACCTATATTTTTGGCTTCGGTATCGATTGTAGATCACACCCCAAGTATTCTTTTAAAAAAAATATTCAATGTACAGTTTTGACTTTCCTACCATTTTATTATATGTATAGATAAAAAATTTAGCAAAACAAAAACCGACTTCTAAAGGCGTGATGTTATATTTTGTGATTGTGTAAACGATGTATATAGATGTAATTGCAGTAACCATGACAGATTTGCTGTCATTTATTGAAGAGTGATGACCGTTCTGGTGTAGTGGTGCGAGTGGTTGCCTCAATGCCTTGCGCCGTGGCGGTCGCGGTTTCGATTCCCGCTCGGAACACGGTCTAAATTGTAGTAGTGACATAGGCTATATAAATTTTCAAAATGGCGCCCGCAAATGGCGGAATGAGTTGAATTTTTTTTCTTACTGTAGCAATATGGGTATCAAATGAAAGCTAGTAAATTGTTTTATTCTTTTTAGTTTATAATAAGAGTAATTTACGCAGTCGGGTTTTTTGATTTTTTTAATTAATTCGACGATTTCGTCGATATTTCGAACCTCGGAGTCTCGTATGTAACAGTTTTTATATTTAAAAAAACAAGCTTTGTTTGAAAACATTAGGCCTAAAAAGGTTGATAAAGGTCTGCCGTTGTGTGTGCATTACGGAAAAAGCTATTTAACAAATATCAATTAAGGTAATTTTTATATGAGAGACGACCGTTTTGATATAGTGTTGCGAGTAGTCGCCTTAACGCCGGTTGCGGGTTCCATTTCCGCTCGGTGCAGATATCTGTATTTGTATAAACATTTGTTTCCGGTCTGGGTACTTGTGGGTCTCCCTACTGTACCTCGGAGAGCACGTATAGCCGTCGGTCCCTGTTGTTATCATTGACACCTGATAACGATCGTTACTCGTGGTAGAGAAATTATCCGCCAATCCGCATTGGAGCGGCGTGATGGATTAAGCTCCAGCCCTTCTTATACATGGAGAAGAGGCCTTCGCTCAGCAGTGGGTGGCTTACAGGCTCATACGGTACAGAAAATATCATTCATGATAATATAAAACATTACTATCGTGAAAGTTTGAGTCCTTAATAATAATATTAAGGGGTTAAACTTTTTATTACTTAATATTGTTATTCGTTACGACTATTGGTTTTTTAATAGTAATCGGATTTAAAAAAAATTGAAACTTCAACGTCGAATAACTTTGAGAGGAGTGAATTTAATTAAAAATGTTAAGAAACTTTCTTGTAGAGTATTAATTTCCTTTGAAAATAAGTATTTTGAAACATAAAAATATTGATATTTCTGGTAGTTACAAAAATCCAAACGCAAAATTGAAATCATATTTCCGACTTTCGAAAAAAACTCAAGTGGCTCCCAATTCGCCTTCGCAGGAATACTCACGTTCTAAATCTACTTTACTCTGTTCTATTTAATCCTGTTACACCACCATATCTAAAGGAACGATTTAAATTCCTTAGTGGTTCCCATGAGCGCTGTCTTCGTTGCAATGATAATTTTCTCCTTAAAATCCAGAAGGGATTAACCTAACCCCATGCTAAGTTCGTAAGAACTTGTGTTACAGGTACTAGGAACGGAAATAAATTTAAGAAATTTATATAAAAATCCTGTTACACCACCATATCTAAAGGAACGATTTAAATTCCTTAGCGATTCCCATGAGCGCTGTCTTCGTTGCAATGATTATTTTTTTCCTTAAAATCCCTTCTCACTCCTCTTCCTTTTATACTAAATCTTTCACAGTTGAAGCTTCTCGCATTTGGAATTCATTACCTAAGCATATTAGACGTATCCAAACTCTTTCTCTTTTTAAAAAGACTGTAAGGAAGCATTTCCTTGAAATTCAACATTAGTCTAAATTAATTGTTTGTATGTGGTTATTTATGTATGTGAATATGTATGTACGTTTGTATGTGGTATGTATGTAGTATTTATGTAAATGTAAACATTAAATTTGTACACATATACACCATTTCCTCTGCCCCTAGGTTGCCTGGAAGAGATCGCTTTTCAGCGATAAGGCCGCCCTTTGTATAATACCTTGTTATATGTACATGTTTTATTTATGTAACATTTCTGTTTTGGTGTACAATAAAGTGTATTATTATTATTATAAATAGATCAATGTTAAAGGCACGATTACAAGGAAACGGCTCGTTTTACATTAATTCACTAAGAAAGATTTTTTCTAGAAAATTAAATTTTCTTTAGAATAAGCATCGCTCAAAATTTTCAATTGTTAATTGACGAGTTAAAAAACCAACAGTCGTAACGATACACCCCTTAATATTATTATTAAGGTCTCAAACTTTTACGATAGTATTTTTTTATCATCATGAATGATATTTTCATAGTATCTTAAAAAAATAGTAATTTTGTTTGGCCCAGGTACATAATATAAATACGAACGAGTGAATAAAGAGAATTCTACAATATACAATGTGTTTTTTAATAATTTTAATGTGAATATGAATCAATCCTGGAACAAAAACCCTTTTAAAAACCTTTTTATTACAAGTAATAAGGTCACAATATTAAATATAGCTGTAACATAAAACGTTTTATACTTAAAATATCTTGGCTCGAAAACAAGATTTGATGTAAAGGGTATATTTACTCACGTTTACAAGTGAATCGTGCCAAAAATTACGCAATTGTTGTAATACTTATTACATGTAGTGTATATCTAAAGTAGCCTGTAAAAACCCCACTGCTGGGAAGTCTCACTTCATATAGGATAAGGTTTAAATTTAATCCAATACTTAGATAGATAGATAGCTGATAAACTCTTTATTGCACTCACATCAAAGTATACAGAAAATAATGAAATACACAGAAATAAACAAGAAAATGGTGCAAGGGCGGCCTTATCACTAAAAGTGATCTCTTACAGGCAACCTTATGAATAGATTAAAATGAAAATTGGAAAGGTGGAAACGGTGTATAAAGTCTATTTTTCGATTTGTGATTTAAATAAATGCGCAAACATATACATACATACATACAAAAATACAAACATACACACATACATATACTATTTCATATAAAACATATGTAAGCATAATATATACTTAATAAGTTAATTTCGGATTTGTCCATGATTTATCTATCAAGAATAACGTTTGTAATCTGGGGTTTACGATGACAACCAGGAGCGATAATAAGAAGCTACTGAGAACGTGTGTACGGAAAGTAAGTCATTACGTACTCTCCGAACAGTGGAGAGATCCATTATATACATCCAGACCAACACCAAATACTCAACACCAAGTACTTTCTTATTGTTCGTCTATTATAAAGAATTGTAGCATTTATTCGGCATTGCGGTGACCGGAAGAGAAGAATATTCCCGACCTTTTTCTTGCCGAGGTGTCGTAAAATGTGACTAAGGCCATAGTGTTGCGAACAACTGTGCACCGACTAGGATTGTGATGGGCAGCAGCGTCACCATGTTCTGACATAACATTGCGCTCGCCAATACGCTTGCCAAGCGTGGCGAGTATTGGCATCCCAGGACTACATTCAGTGGATTGACGACCGTTCTGGTGTAGTGGTGCGAGTAGTTGCCTCAACGCTGCGCGCCAGATATTTGTATTTGTACGAATATTTGTTTCCGGTCTGGGTGTATGTCCATGTGTGTCTCGCCACCGTGCCTCGGAGAGCACGTAAAGCCGTCGGTCCCGGTACTTATCATAGACACCCGATAACGATGGTTACACATTATAAGGAAATTTTTCGCCAACCCGCAGTGGAGCAGCGTGGTGGATTAAGCTCCAACCCTTCTTCTACATGAAGAAGAAGCCTTCGCTCAGCAGTGGGTGGTTTACAGGCTGATACAGTACATTCAACAGTGGAAATCCAATGATATAATGAAGATAATGATGATTATGAAGAAGTTTAGGAGCACAACCACTAGACTGCTCTATAGAAAGTTGGAGGATAGTTTTAATGATCCAAATTCCATATCGGAAAACCCAGATTATTGTTGCATTTTAAATCGATATAAAAATGCGTAAAATACAATTAGTAGAGTCAATAAAAAATGAACGTTTTAAAAAACTTCATGACTGAACGGAAGCGCATCCTGTTGGCATGTACTTGGCATCGTACCAATGTCGAACTGTTCTTTTGTCTAGAATTTTTAGTTTATCTTTTTGTATGATATTATTTGAGAATTATTTAGATTTCGAATGCTTTTTTATTATTTCTACTTGTATTCAAAGTGAAATGTCTGTCACCGTTATCTTAAAGTTTTGCAAAGTGTTTCGGTGCTATTCAATGTCTTTGAAGATAACGAATAAGTTTGGTCGAACAAAATTTACATATTCGTGAAAATTTTAGAAGTTTTCGTTAACCTTTGTCGGTTAGCAATAATAGTCTGGCTGCCTAGTTATAATTTTATAATGTCGCCGTTTATGTCTTAAATTAAAAATTGCCGTCAGACCAGCGATGAGATATGTTGCGGGATGCTGACCCTTTAAACAGGAACAAGTATTTAAGGAAAATACTCGGTACATGATTCTCATTCGAATTATGTAAAAAAAAGGTAAATATTAATAAACTTTTAAGTAAAGTTACTCAACAATTATCTAATTATTTACGCGTCGTCTGGACACCCTAGCAGCTAGCTGTACTTTCGACAAAAAACAGGTAGTTTACCTACGTCCAAATGCCGCCACGTGTTAACAGGGTAGCAGGATAAACAAGCATGATCCAGTCCCCCTTAATACTTTAACCCTGGCTTAGGATAGGCAAAAATATTTTACTAAGATATTTTACTCGTTTAAGCAAAAAATATGTTACCTAGGTAAATGATGTGAACTTTGGCAATTTTTAGGTGTGAACAAGTATGCTTAATTAAAAAAAATCAAAAAACCCGACTGCGTAAAATACTCTTATTATAAACTAAAAAGAATAAAACAATTTACTAGCTTTCATTTGATACCCATATTGCTACAGTAAGAAAAAATATTCAACTCCCCCCCCTCATTCCACCATTTGCGGACGCCATTTTGAAAATTTATATAGCCTATGTCACTACTACAATTTAGACAAATCCAACGACACCTCATATGTCAAAAACCGTCCAGCCGTTTGGGCTGTAGGGCGCGCCAAAGAAACGGACATACATACATACATACATACATACATACATACATATATACATACATACATACATACATACACTCGAAAAACATAACCCTCCTGTCGCAGTCGGGTAAAAAGCGCACAGTACAACACCTGTGCACGTGCCGCCGGCATGATTGGAAAAGTGTCAACTCTTCATTTATTTTAATTGAAACTTATTAAAATTTGGTCAAAAATTAAGTAACTATTTATTTTACATAATTCGAATGAGAATTATGTACCAAGTATTCTACTTAAATATTGATAGTGACTCACTAGTCACTATCAATCACTTCCGTTCTGGTTTAGAGGTGCGAATAGTAACCTCAACGCCGTCGATTGTGGGTTCGATTCCGCACGGGCTAGGCAAACAACTAGCAATCGAATAAAAATTTTTCTTAGTTATTATTTTTAACCAGCATTACCTCGCCGTTTTACTCGCGTAGCTTTCGATCTCATTGCAATTTCGGGTAAAATTATATTCTGAATGTTAATCTTTATATGTAACTATCTGAATAGCAAGTTTCATCTTAATAAATTCAGCAGTTTTTACGTGAAAATGTAACAAGCAATTATCCATATTCATACATTCGTCCTCCAAACTTGAATTTTTAATTTTTGTTGGAAATGGCATTGCATTTTGTAACCATATTCGATAGCTATGCAAAAGTTTTCGAACACAGAAACTCTCAACTACAGTAGCACATTCCAATGGAGTTTCTAAAATAATATTATTATAATATAATAAAAGAACTCGATTGCTGGTTTTCGAATCTGAATCAGAATCAGCCTAGACGTTTCTAGGACGTTTCCTACTGCTGGGAAAACCCACTTTTCCATATAGGAAAAGGGTTGGAGTCTAATCCATGATGTTCTACTGCGGTTTCTTTTTACCCGACTGCGACAGAAGGAGGGTTATGTTTTTCGAGTGTATATATGTATGTATGTATGTATGTATGTATGTATGTATGTATGTATGTATGTATGTATGTATGTATGTATGTATGTATGTATGTATGTATGTATGTATGTATGTATGTATGTATGTATGTATGTATGTATGTATGTATGTATGTATGTATGTATGTATGTATGTATGTATGTATGTATGTATGTATGTATGTATGTATGTATGTATGTATGTATGTATGTATGTATGTATGTATGTATGTATGTATGTATGTATGTATGTATGTATGTATGTATGTATGTATGTATGTATGTATGTATGTATGTATGTATGTATGTATGTATGTATGTATGTATGTATGTATGTATGTATGTATGTATGTATGTATGTATGTATGTATGTATGTATGTATGTATGTATGTATGTATGTATGTATGTATGTATGTATGTATGTATGTATGTATGTATGTATGTATGTATGTATGTATGTATGTATGTATGTATGTATGTATGTATGTATGTATGTATGTATGTATGTATGTATGTATGTATGTATGTATGTATGTATGTATGTATGTATGTATGTATGTATGTATGTATGTATGTATGTATGTATGTATGTATGTATGTATGTATGTATGTATGTATGTATGTATGTATGTATGTATGTATGTATGTATGTATGTATGTATGTATGTATGTATGTATGTATGTATGTATGTATGTATGTATGTATGTATGTATGTATGTATGTATGTATGTATGTATGTATGTATGTATGTATGTATGTATGTATGTATGTATGTATGTATGTATGTATGTATGTATGTATGTATGTATGTATGTATGTATGTATGTATGTATGTATGTATGTATGTATGTATGTATGTATGTATGTATGTATGTATGTATGTATGTATGTATGTATGTATGTATGTATGTATGTATGTATGTATGTATGTATGTATGTATGTATGTATGTATGTATGTATGTATGTATGTATGTATGTATGTATGTATGTATGTATGTATGTATGTATGTATGTATGTATGTATGTATGTATGTATGTATGTATGTATGTATGTATGTATGTATGTATGTATGTATGTATGTATGTATGTATGTATGTATGTATGTATGTATGTATGTATGTATGTATGTATGTATGTATGTATGTATGTATGTATGTATGTATGTATGTATGTATGTATGTATGTATGTATGTATGTATGTATGTATGTATGTATGTATGTATGTATGTATGTATGTATGTATGTATGTATGTATGTATGTATGTATGTATGTATGTATGTATGTATGTATGTATGTATGTATGTATGTATGTATGTATGTATGTATGTATGTATGTATGTATGTATGTATGTATGTATGTATGTATGTATGTATGTATGTATGTATGTATGTATGTATGTATGTATGTATGTATGTATGTATGTATGTATGTATGTATGTATGTATGTATGTATGTATGTATGTATGTATGTATGTATGTATGTATGTATGTATGTATGTATGTATGTATGTATGTATGTATGTATGTATGTATGTATGTATGTATGTATGTATGTATGTATGTATGTATGTATGTATGTATGTATGTATGTATGTATGTATGTATGTATGTATGTATGTATGTATGTATGTATGTATGTATGTATGTATGTATGTATGTATGTATGTATGTATGTATGTATGTATGTATGTATGTATGTATGTATGTATGTATGTATGTATGTATGTATGTATGTATGTATGTATGTATGTATGTATGTATGTATGTATGTATGTATGTATGTATGTATGTATGTATGTATGTATGTATGTATGTATGTATGTATGTATGTATGTATGTATGTATGTATGTATGTATGTATGTATGTATGTATGTATGTATGTATGTATGTATGTATGTATGTATGTATGTATGTATGTATGTATGTATGTATGTATGTATGTATGTATGTATGTATGTATGTATGTATGTATGTATGTATGTATGTATGTATGTATGTATGTATGTATGTATGTATGTATGTATGTATGTATGTATGTATGTATGTATGTATGTATGTATGTATGTATGTATGTATGTATGTATGTATGTATGTATGTATGTATGTATGTATGTATGTATGTATGTATGTATGTATGTATGTATGTATGTATGTATGTATGTATGTATGTATGTATGTATGTATGTATGTATGTATGTATGTATGTATGTATGTATGTATGTATGTATGTATGTATGTATGTATGTATGTATGTATGTATGTATGTATGTATGTATGTATGTATGTATGTATGTATGTATGTATGTATGTATGTATGTATGTATGTATGTATGTATGTATGTATGTATGTATGTATGTATGTATGTATGTATGTATGTATGTATGTATGTATGTATGTATGTATGTATGTATGTATGTATGTATGTATGTATGTATGTATGTATGTATGTATGTATGTATGTATGTATGTATGTATGTATGTATGTATGTATGTATGTATGTATGTATGTATGTATGTATGTATGTCCATTTCTTTGGCACGCCCTACAGCCCAAACGGCTGGACGGTTTTTGACATATGAGGTGTCGTTGGATTTGTCTAAATTGTAGTAGTGACATAGGCTATATAAATTTTCAAAATGGCGCCCGCAAATGACGGAATGAGGGGGGGGGAGTTGAATGTTTTTTTTTTCCTGTAGCAATATGGGTATCAAATGAAAGCTAGTAAATTGTTTTATTCTTTTTAGTTTATAATGAGAGTATTTTACGCAGTCGGGTTTTTTGATTTTTTTAATTAAGCATACTTGTTGCATAATAATATAATAAAGTACCTAAGAATAAATATAATTTAAAACAATCAACTTGCATCGGTTGTAACAGGTGGCCTTATCGCTAATACAGCGATCACTTCTAGGCAACCTTTGGGCAGAGGACTTGCATATAAAATATGGGAAGGACGCAAAGTTATGTATTAAAAAGAAGAAAAAAAAAGTCGTATGTACAGAGTACACATGTCAGAAGTGAAACATCTTTGGCAAACTCAATTTAAAATTTATTAATATTAATAGTTCAATATTATATTACTTATTTACGCGTTGTTTACGCGTTGCTAGGACGCATCATACCATCTCATTCTCTCCTACACATTTTTGTATTTGTGTCTCTTACCTATCATTTTTTCCGTCGCATCTCGTTTCAAATGTCATCAATTCCAAAGAAGTTTCACTTTTTAAAAAAATCACCATGAGATATGATAGCAATCAGATGTCTATGATAATAGCCAGGACCAACGGCTTTACATACTCCGAGACACGGTAAGGACACCAAAAAGGACATACTTTCAGATCAGAAACAATTATTTGTGTTAAGGCAAATATCTGCTTCGAGCGAAAATCAAACCCACAATCGCTGATAATAAGGAGACTTCTCGCACCACTACACTTAGCGGCTGCCCGTTCGAATTTATAAAACTTAATAATATATAAATGCGAAAGTAACTCAGTCTGTCTGTTACGCTTTCACGCCTAAACCACTGAACCGATTTTGATGGAATTTGGTATGATGATAGAACTGAACTTGGGAAAGGACATAGGATACTCTTAATCGCGAAAATAAGGGTAGAAGGAAATAGGGGACGAAAGTTTGGAGAAAGTATGGAAGTTCTTTATTGTCAAACATAAAATCATGTAAGATTGTTCAATTGTTTAAGACAAAGACAAAAAAGCGTGCACGGGAAAGGGGGGGGGGGGTTATCGGGCGGTAGGCGAGGTGCGGAGCGGCGGCGACGGCGGCGCGCTTACCATGTCCCGCGATTTAACCGAATTCCACGCCGGCGAAGCCGCGGGCGGAAAGCTAGTTATATTAAAATTGCGTCACTGTAGTTGTTCAATAACATCATATTAGTTGTTTTTTAAATCTCTGGTTTACTAATAATTCAATCATTTTGGCGTCATAATAGTTTCATAGTGATTTTATCTCAAATAATTAACGTCACTGATTCATTATTGGATGGTTGAAATAGCAGAATAGTGTTCCAGTTTTCTAAACTAAAAATCTGTTTGCTCATTCGCTAATTTGTTTTTGGAGTTTACTCCTTAAGAATCGATTTTCATATATAAGGCGCCCGGTATGAGAAAAATATGAGAGGTAAAACCTACTGATGAATGACCTCGTTACTTTTTCGGTGCACGCGCACCTATGGTGCGGTGCGAAAGTAATGTTGCTCTAATTAATATTGAAAAATAATATTTAAAAAATAAATGATAATTGTCAGATAATAATAATTACATAATTTATCAACATTTCTAATGAAATATTTGTGCACATCTGAAATTGACTATTGTGAAAAGTTTAATGTAAAATATTTCGCCGATTAGTTATAATAAATGTATATAAAATGAATAAATATATATTTATATATGTATATTATTTTCATTAATTTGTTAATTTACCCTTTCATATGGTATTAATCTTATTTTCAGTTGGATAAACTCTTTTTGCGTATGTTTAGACAATCGTACTTAAGGAGTAAACTCCAGTCGTGCGTCGGAGCTGACACACACAATTTTTTTTTAATGTATCTGTGAAATGCCTCAATCACATTAATCGACTGAAGCAAAAAAAAGGGGGAGAGGGTTTTAGCAACATTTGACCAAATCTCATTTAAATGGTGAGAGGAATAATTGAAGGACTCAAGTTATTTTTTTAAGAATATACATAACTAACTGCTCTTTGAGGTTTTTCTCGCGTAACTTAAAATCCCGTGAAAAATTCGGAAAAAAAAAATCCTGTATTATTCTGGATCGTCATCTAAATACAAAGTTTCTTTGCGACGTAAATTGCTAATCTAATGCAAAGGGAAGGTCCTACCAAATCTCTGTAAATCTCAATGAAGAGGAGAATAGTGTTAAAATTAATACACATCTGCATACGTACATCCGCACACACAAACACAAACACGCACACGCACACACACCGAAGAACATTACCATATGTTATAAAATTTCTCATTTTAAGTGACATCTATAATATAAAAATAAGTCGGGTTTTCCTTCCTGACGCTATAATTCCAGAACGCACGAACCGATTTCCACGGTTTTGCATTCGTTGGAAAGGTCTCGGGCTCTGTGAGGTTTATAGCAAACCAAATTTGGAAAAAATGTCAACAGAAAAGCAGGAAAACAGGGAAAATCATTTTTCACATACAGCGCCATCTCTGATTCATAGCATGTACTACAAACTATTATGGTTTTGCATGGTGGTGGAGCAGATGGCGCCAGTATGTGGTGTGAGTATCCCTTAAGAAAATAAGTTGGTGGCGAAACGGAGTTCGCCGGGTTTGCTAGTTGTATTATAATTGTATGTTTTATGAGAAATAAAGATACTTATTTTAAACCGAAAAGATTTACAGCTCTCGCTCTTGGTATGATCAGTATTTGACTCCTGATTAGTTTTTCTAACTATAAAAGATTTTTCAAGTCTGTGTCACATGAGCTGATCATTTTCCTGTATGCGTACAAATGCTAAGTATCAATTATTGTTTTAAAAGATTAATCAAGTATATAAGTATAATTTTACTTACGATATTTCGCCAAAAGGAGCGAACGCGTCTCGGAGGTTTTGTGTTTCTATCTCAGGACTCAGGTCCCCAACGAAGATGTGGTAATGTTCTGAAATAGAGGGAAATTTCATTAAAACAAGTTTATTATTTTAATTAGAATTGAAACTGAAAAAAAAAGTTTTTAAACGATATACACTCGTCGTCGCACCTTTAGAAAATCTACTTCAAAAGACTTCAAACCTCAATCAATAATGAGGGTGATGTTACATATCATTTGGAAGGCGATAAAATGGAGAGCGCAAAAATAATTAAATTAATTATTTTTCTTTTATTGAAAGAGCACATAAAAGAAGTATACAAAACAACAAAAATCCTTAATTAAGTCTTAATTTAAAACATATTAATTTCACATTAAAACATATATTATGGTGTGTAAAGTCGGTTTACGGACGATAATTTAACGTGATAACATCATAAGAAAACATTGATGAAAAATTGCATATTTTTATGAATTGAATTGATTGATTTGAATCCATTATCACTGAATTATCATTATTTTGTGTAATACAAAGAAGGAGTGAATTCAATTTATTAAAAAAAATTCGATAAATTAACATTTATTTGAACTCGTTCAAAATTTTTTTACTTAAATAATACAGATTAATTACAGGTAACAATGTGCTATTGACAATTAATTTACAACTTATATACGTGTGTGATATTTACTTATACGATCCTCCAATCTGCGTTATTGTTTTCATTCACAAGCCAAACGATTAGGCCGATCGTTGTTCGCGCTACATATATCGCTTGATCCGCGCTCTCGCTCGCGAAACGTGTCAATCTTCGTGCGGTGCAGCCGACATTCATCGATTACAAGTCGCTATTACGTCAAAAACGACAATTATTTTAACGACACTGTGAAAATATCATTCATGATGATAAAAAAATACTATAGTGAAAGTTTGAGCCCTTAATAATAATATTAAGAAGTGTATCGTTACGACTACTGGTTTTTTAACAGTAACCGCATTTAAAAAATTTGAAACTTCAACGTCGAATAACTTTGAAAGGAGTGAATTTAATTAAAAATGTTAGGAAACTTTTTTTTTGTAGAGTATTAAATTTCCTTTGAAAATAAGTATTTTGAAACATAAAAATATTGATATTTCTGGTAGTTACAAAAATCCAAAGTCCAAAATGACGCAGGCTTTGTGACTTTTGTGATTCCCGATCCTTACTATAAACATGAATCAGTGGAATTTCACTGTTTTTAAGTGATTATACACTTTTTATCATTGTGAGAATCGTACTACATAGAATTAGTGACTATTCAATGTATGAATATGTGAATATCAGAGTCCACTGATTTGATCATTGAATATTTGTATGTGTATAAGTGAGTAGTCACTAATTTGTTATTGAAATTTACAGATATGTAGTGAATACAGCTTTACTAACGTAATTAACGAAAAATCCACTGATTCATGTTTAAAGATTAATTCAACTTGGTTCTAAATAAAAACGTTTAAAAGAAATAGTTCTATTAAAAAGCACACTTCATTATAATATATTATTTGATTGCTTCTCAATAAGCAATAAGTATTTAATATATACTAGTGGTCGCCCAGTGGTCAAAATTCGACCTAATCTATGTATAATTGACAGCATTGTTAACATCATAAAAATAGCAACAATATGCTTAAAAAGAGACTCCAATCACTAGTAGGTTTTTGTAAGAATTTTTTATTTATAAATAAATTATTACTCAAAAAAAATGGTTTGTCTATAAAGTCGGTCGGTCGGTAACGTCATAAGAAAACATAGATGTAGACTCGAACGCGGTCCGGTGGAGTGTAAGAGAGATGCGTCATAAGTCGAACTGATCGAGCCTCTCTATCGCTTGTTCTGCGCTCTCGCTCGCTCCCGACACGTGACAAAATGGCGTCATTTTTGAAAAAAATACCCGATAGCTTTCATCAATTTACTAGACGTTATCACATCAAAAAAAAATTGCAGTAGTAAACTTCTCCGTCCGCGTAATTTTCGTAAAAAGGGGTAGAAAATTTTCAGGTATTCCTATATAGATTATTAAAAACTAAGTAATTACCTAGTTATGCAGTAATATCAACTAAGTTTCACTCTCAATAATCAAAAATCATTTGAATTTATATACTTATTATATAAAATCTCGCTCCTCGATGTAGATTAACAAGAAACGATAAGCGCCATCTAGCGTCAAATTATATAAAACTCACTAATGCTGATGCCTTCGTAATTTCTGGAAGCTTCGAGTGAGGAGCGATATTTTTGAATTGAGCTTAGTTCAGATATGCGTTGCGGAGGATCCGTAACAGGGTTGACAATTTTACCTAATTTGCATACGATTGATTTGATTTTAAATTAAATCTCCTTAAACCATTTTAGACATACATAAATGTGACACTCATATTAAAGCATTATTTGTGTTGTTTATCTTAACAATATATTTGAACCATTAAATCAAATTAATGAATGGATAATATATTATATGTGCAGAGGAAAAACATCAAACAGAGTCTACGGCAAAAAAACACATGTCACTGAACACGTAGTGCTTATAAAAAATAATAAAAATATTTATTTCCAAAAAACTACTTAGTAAGTATACTTTATAAAATCGAAATTTACACATGTTGTGCAAAATAGCTTAAAATTACCAAGGGAGTATACACTAAGTAAACCCTTATGGGGAACTTGTATCGTGAATTCCGAAAGTGATTCACAAAAAGGAGTAGTTTCCTCGTCTAAAGATCAAAATAGATAAAATATTAGTAGTAGTTTTGACTAAATAATACGGACTTGACATATTTACAACAATTTATACACGTTATAAACGATATTATACATACATACACACACACACACACATACATATACATACACATACACCATATATATACTAATACATACATATTATTTTAGATTTGAGATATCTTTATTGGGCTGATTATCCTAAGCACAGGTTATTAAAATAACCCAAATAGGATAAGAAGTCAATCAACCTTTTAGGCAATTAGAATAATATTAATGATACATGTGATTCCACTAATAAACTTGCCTTGTAACAATTTTTAAGTAAAATAAAGTTTTTATTTTTTATTATTATTATTTTTTTATTCTCATAAGATTTTTACATTCATTAATTTTTTTGTCAAAGACAACCATTCTACAAGACTACACCATTGGTTTCAGAAGTTGTTTTTACACGTTTCTCTATAAGCCGTCGGTCCCGTGAATCTATTACGTAACTTGTGTGAACACGAGAAATCGCTGTGGTGTCGAATTGCAATACTAACCCTGGGGCCACACTAGCGGGAAACGTCAATGCCTATCATCGCGGTAGACATTCCGATAATTTTAGCGCGATGAAGTGAGTGGCCACACTTGAAAGTTCAACGTCAACGCCCATTCTTGGCGATAAAATTGGCGCTAATGTTATTTGAATTTCAAGCAAGATAGACGTTGACGGCGCAACTCTGTATTTGATGAGTGTAATTTTTTTTGTATAAATAATAAATAAATAAATATGTTTAACACACACACACGGTCGTCTGTAAGGTAGGCAACCTAATGCCTGTGTTTTAGGTAACAGCCGACTGATATACATTTTTTTAAAATAAATATACATATAAATAATACATATATGAATACACATACATTACACCCAGACTCGGGGCGGGAATCGAACCCACAACCCTTGGAGCAGAAAACAGGGTCACTGTAAACTGCGCCAACGGGTCAGTCATCATGAACATATGCATGCCATCAACTTCCCGGCTATCTGAGATTAAATAAGAAACATATAATAATAAGTATTAATTATGTATATCTATAAATATTATTGAACGTTTTGCCAGACGACCTGAGATTGACAGTAATATTGCATTTGCAGATGGGCAGATGGCATAACAATAATAATATATAATAAATATATGAAATACAAAATAATGATAATTCAGTGATAACAAATATTTCAATTCCGTTCATAAAACTATGTAATTTATCATCAATGTTTTCTTATGACGTCAACACGTAAAAATTATTTATCGTCCGTAAACCGACTTTACAGACAAACATTTTTTATTAAGAGTTATTATATGTATTATTACTATTATCTATTCAATTAAATTGAAACAACATTTTTATACTTTACAAAATAAAACAACATACTCTGTATTTACCTGTGTCTTTCATTTATTTATATATTATATATTTCAGGCAATTGGAATAATATTAATGATACATGTGATTATATTACTGTTCAATTTTTAAGTGCAATAAAGAATAAAGAATATATTAAAGTAATTAATGTGGCTTTTACATAATTTTTCGATCTTTTATTATCTTTATTTCACCGAAAGTTAAAGTTGTTGGTTAAGTTGTTTTAAAAGGTAATAATTCCGTTATTCGTCGCTAAGCATCATTTTGTGACGCACGATTCTTATAAATTTTGAATCTCGAAACCGTAAACGTAATTACTTTTTCGTTACTCCACTCCATAGTCATAGTATGTAATTATGTATTTATCGAAAACAAACACGTGCGATTCCGTCGCGCTCACGGTGCACAATGACATATGTTCGTAGTGTGCTGTGTGGCCGCTTCAACGTATTAAGGGGTCTGGCCACCCTGGATTATTTTTTTTCATTTTTATTTTTTTATTTTTTTTAATAAACCCTGAACTGTAACGGACATTTTAAGACCTGTTGCGTATCGAAACACTCAAAATTGGCCAAGTTACAGGCATCTTAATTTATATTATTACACACTTATTTTTTAATATTTTCAAATAAAATTTTACAATGTTATTTTTGAAGCCCTTTTGTGATATTGAGTAAAAAAATAAAAATATTCCGGCCCATAGTTTCGAATTTATTAATTTAATTAAAGAAACAGTGCATTTTTTGTTCCGCCAGGGTGGCCAGACCCCTTAACTCTCGCGGTTATCTCTTTGATGTACCGCCACTTGAACTATCGCCCAACGTCCAACGGCAATGTGAATGCCGTTGTAAAATTATCGCGATGAGTCGTGGCCACACCTACGTTCATCGCCATAGTAAACGGCATTTCCCGGTGAGTCGTGGCTACACCTACGTTCATCGCCATAGTAAACGGCGTTTCCCGCTAGTGTGGCCGCAACTATCGCCCAACGTTCAACGGCAACGTGAATGCCGTTGTTAAATTATCGCGATGAGTGGTGGCCACACCTACGTTCAACGCCACAGTCAACGGCATTTCTCGCTAGTGTGGCCCCAGTATAATTGAGGCTCAGCTTAGTATTGAAATTTGATATCACAGTGACAGTGATTCTCGCGATCGCACAAGTTACGTAATAGTCCACCGGTTGTTATTAAAACACTTGATAATGATCGTGACTCGTAGTAGATAAATTATCAGTCAACCCGCAGTGGAGCAGTGTGCATTAAATTCCCATTCTTCTCTAGTATGAAGAAGTGGCCATCGCCCAGCAGTGGGACATTTATAGGTTATTACACGTAAATAAAATACACACGCTTTACAAACTTTTATTAAGTAAAATTGTAATTAATTATTTTATTGTGGTTGGAAACCCTGAATCTTAACCAATCACTGAGGCTGAGAGCTTGAATTACCCGCAAAGATATACCGATATGAAGTAATACATGTATACATGTATATTTATATAATTTATGACTACCGTTCTGATGTAGAGGTGTGAATAGTCACCTGAACACCGGTGGTTGCGAATTCGATTTCCGCCCGAAGCAGGTATTTGTATTTGTAAGTTTATAATAGCTCAGGTGGTAAATCGGGCGGTTACGAAAACAGAAGACCGCGGTTCCAGTAGAGATGTCTCCAGTCCGATTATTCGGGGCGTCACGGTTGCATGCGAAAGCGATCCCGTGGCGCCCCACTACGACGATGAGGGCACCGCTGGGTTTTAGTGGGTATTCTGACTTCGCAGTCAGCGAGTCCTACATACCCTTCGCCTTTTCAGCGGTGGGATGCGTAAATGCATTTCCTAGCGTAAAAAAAGGGTATTTGTATTTGTACAAATATTCTCCCCACCGTGCCTCCGAGAGCACGTAAAGCCGTCGGTCCTCGTTGGTATCATAGACACTTGATAGCAATCGTTACTCATGGTAGGCTAATTATCAGCCTATCCACAATAGAACAGCGTAGTGGATTAAGCTCCAACTCTTCTCCCATATACAGAAGAGTCTTTGACCTAGCAGCGAGACGTTAACTGGCTGATTTAGTTTAGTTCAGTTCATATTTGTAAGAATGTACAGAATGATTGGTAAATTACTATCCATATTTAAGGAGAATACTCGGTACATGATTCTCATTCGAATTATGTAAAAAAAATAGGTACTTAATTTTTGACCATCATAAATTTCAATTCAAGTAAATGAAGCGTTGTCACTCTACGGTCATGCCGGCGGCACGTGCACAGGTGTTGTACTGTGCCGCTTGTTCACATCTAAAAATTGCCAAAGTTCATATCATTTGCCTAGTCAACAAATTTGTTGCTTAAACGAGTAAAATATCTTAGTATTTTTGCCTATCCTAAGCCAGGATTAAAGTATTAAGGGGGACTGGATCATGCTTGTTTATCCTGCTACCCTGTTAACACGTGGCGGCGTATGGACGTAGGTAAACTAACTGTTTTGTGTCGAAAGTGCAGCTAGCTGCTAGGGTGTCCAGACGACGTGTATGTAATTGGATAATTGTTGAGTAACTTTACTTAAAGGTTTATTAATATTTACCTGTTTTTTTTACATAATTCGAATGAGAATCATGTACCGAGTAGTCTCCTTCAATATGGATAGTAATTTACCAGTCATCCTGTATATAAACAAGTTTATTGCATGTGTCAGAATACACATGATATGCATGTACTCTTCCGAAACATGTATATTTCTAAACGATATTTTTAATTCCCGACGAGTAAAAATTTTATTTATAATATTTTAGATCTTGAAAATTTAAATATTCCAGTACAGATTCTAATTCGAGACTTGTTGATATCGTTTTATGTGTCCTATTCACGGGGTCATCTCGACCTTTACTACCTTGTAATATATGGTTAAAGAATTCATATTTCTCAAAAAAAAAAAACCCTTATTTGAAAAACATTTTACACTATCGTACAATATTAATATTACTGGAGGCATGAAATTACTTTCTAGTTATTCCATGTACTATTTCTTCTATGGCTATATATCCTTTGGCAAGTTGGAAGTGACCCTGTTTTCTGCGTTATAAATAAATAAATAAATAAATATTAACCGACAATCACACTACGTTAACCTAGCCCCGTGCTAAGTTCGTAAGAACTTGTGTTACAGGTACTAGGAACGGAAATAAATTTATATAAATACATATATACATAAATACACATCCATGACCCGGTGCAGACATCTATATTCGTCATACAAATTATCTGCACCTGGCGGGATTCGAACCCGCGAGCGCTGCGTAAAGTGGCCAGTTGCCTGACTACTCGACCAGCCGGCCGTTATGGTTCGATTCCCGCCCCGAGTCTGGATTTAATATATGTTTACTTATATATGTATTATTTATATGTATATTTAATTTAAAAAAAATATCAGTCTGCTGTTACCTAGAACAGGCATTGCCTACCTTAGGGACATACGACCGTGTCTGTATGTTAAACATATGTAAAAAAAAACTTAAGAAAAAACACTACACTTATCTTTAGTACACTTGTCTTATAATTTAATCACAGAATATGGGATTTAACAAATTTTGAAACTACCCTCATGTGACGACAATAAGCGATGCATCGACAAGCAATGCAATTTGTATTGAAACATTGTTTAAAAACAAGTTCTACAACTTATTCAGTTAGTCACGAGTGTATATTTTATTTTAGGATGGTGTGTCATTAGTCTCTAAACATGAATCAGTGGATTTTTACTAATTTTAAGTGACTATTCACTAGTAACTCTTCAATGTATGAATATGTGAATATCAGAGTCCACTGATTTGATCAATGAAATCAAAATAAGTGAATATCAGTTCCACTTGTACAATTTATGAAAATATCCGTCCTAGTTTATTAGTGCAATTCACTAATTTGCTCGTAAAAATTATACTGGTAACTTTTTTAGGTGAGTATTCACTAATTTGTTATTGAAATACATTAGGGTTCCGTACCCAATGGGTAAAACGGAACCTTATTAGTAAGACTTCGCTGTTCGTCCGTCCGTCCGTACGTCACCAAGCTGTAACTCATGAACCGTGATAGACAATTGAAATTTTCACAGATGATGTGTTTCTGTTATAACAACAAATAAAATTAAAAATATTTAAGGGGAGCTCATATACAACAAACGTGATTTTTTTTTGCTCGTTTTTGCTCGATATTGATAACGGCAACAGATAGACGCTTGAAATATTAACAAAATATTTAGTTATAAGTATATTCACTTTAAAAATAAATGATTAAATTAAAATAAAAACACTTTTTAAGTGGGGCTCCCGTACAACACACATAATATTTTGCCTTTTTAACCGACTGCGACAGAAGGAGGATTATGTTTTTCGAGTGTATGTATGTATGTATGTATATATGTATGTATGTATGTATGTATGTATGTATGTATGTATGTATGTATGTATGTCCATTTCTTTGGCACGCCCTACAGCCCAAATGGCTGGACGGTTTTTGACATATGAGGTGTCGTTGGATTCGTCTAAATTGTAGTAGTGACATAGGCTATATAAATTTTCAAAACGGCGCCCGCAAATGGCGGAATGAGGGGGGGGGGGGGTTGAATTTTTTTTCATACTGGGCATCAAATGAAAGCTAGTAAATTGTTTTATTCTTTTTAGTGTATAATAAGAGTATTTTACGCAGTCGGGTTTTTTGATTTTTTTAACTAAGCATACTTGTTTATAGATAATAGTACGGAACCCTTCGTGTGTGAGTCCGACTTCCACTTGGCTAGTTCAAAACTATTTATTGAAGATATTATAGTTTTTAAAGGTATTATTTATTCAAACACAAGTATACTAGATGTACACGAGATTTTCCTTTCAGATTCATTATATGAAGCACTTTGGGGGGTCTGGATACACATCGGTACTACCATTTATTATTGTAATAAAGAAACAAAAATGGTACTTATGGCATTAGAAATAAGTTTCAAAATACAATAAATACAATTGTAATGTAACTTATTGTCGTCGTTTGCTGTAATGGTGTCGAATAAATGGGGTTTGATGGGATTATTAACCGATTGTGTAGGCAAAAGTGGGTTCTGATGTTGTTTTCATTCGGTCATTAGCGTTTATATGAGTGGGGTCTAGAGGTCCCCTTTGGTTTAAAAATGAGTATATAGGTACCCAGTTTATGTGACGGGTATAAATTAAAAAAGCAAGGCAATTTAATTGAAAAACTTTTGAATCTTCGATGTACAATAATATATTTTAGTTAACATAAAGCTAACTCTGGGTTCTGAATTTAGAATATATATATATATATATATATAACTACTTTGAGTTGGTTGTCTGGAAGAGATCGCTGCTTAGCGATAAGACCGCCTTTTGTACATAGGTCTTTTATTTTATACTTAAACAGTTTGTTTCTTTTTTTGTATAATAAGATTTATATAGTAAAGAGTGAGTAAATAAACAAGTATGCTTAATTAAAAAAATCAAAAAACCCGACTGCGTAAAATACTCTTATTATAAACTAAAAAGAATAAAATAATTTACTAGCTTTCATTTGATACCCATATTGCTACAGTAAGAAAAAAAAATTCAACTCCCCCCCCCTCATTCCGCCATTTGCGGGCGCCATTTTGAAAATTTATATAGCCTATGTCACTACTACAATTTAGACAAATCCAACGACACCTCATATGTCAAAAACCGTCCAGCCGTTTGGGCTGTAGGGCGTGCCAAAGAAATGGACATACATACATACATGCATACATACATACATACATACATACATACACTCGAAAAACATAACCTTCTGTCGCAGTCGGGTAAAAAACGTTCGCGCTTTCCACGCTCGCAGAGTGCACAGCAATAAATGCTCCCAGTTGACAATTTATTTATTTATTTTTTATTGCACGCCACAAATACCATAGACAACATAGTAATAAATTAGTTAAGTCAAGATTGTGTAGTACAACAGGCGGTCTTATGGCTAATTAGCCATTTCTTCCAGACAACCAAAATTAAAAAGGAAAGTTCAACAAAGAAAGAAACGGCTAGGTTGCGCAGTTATATAATAAACTTACATAGTAATGTCTACATACTAATACTTATACAAGATGCATATATAAATACAAATATAACAAATATCTCTATTATAAACTATTAATATTAAATATAAATTGAATTAAATTAAATAAAAACATAAAAGCATCTAATAGAATTTAAAGTAGTTTAAGATAGTTTAAAAGTTTTGAGTTTAAGATAATTTGAGTCATATATAATCAAAAACGGCAGTCTCCATATTTTTCTCAAAAAAATTTATCTATGCCAAAATGTCCTCTATAATCAGCTCTTCCATCTTAGTTAATAAAAAATGGGGTTAAGAAAAAATGAAGACTGCCGTTTTTGATACTATATGAATCATTTAATGAATTATGACGAAAAAAATGTTGTAAGCGCCTTGCGGTGTCACTTATACGTTTTCAGATGATAATTTTTAAAATATGTAATATTAGGGCCAAATTACACAAAACCTTTATAAATTGTAGCCTATGTGTTATTCTGATGTATAAGCTATGTTACTGTAAAGTTTCATCTAAATCTGTTCAGTAGTTTTGACGCGAAAGAGTAACAAACATCCATCCATAAAAACTTCCGCATTTATAATATTAATAGGATTTACTTAACCAAAAGATATGAATTCGTATCTAGTACCAATATTAAAATTTAAAATGGATAACTTATTTGAAAATTCACCTCGTATTCGGATTTAAGGGAGAATATCGTGAGAAGGTTTACGTGTCCCAGTTGCGGAAGGAATTCTGTTGAAATTTGTTTTCGTAATTCCGCCGTGTGAGCCGTGAGACGGATTGGCCTGTAAAATTACTTCGTTCGTAGTAAGAGCATTTACCTGACACAAGTATAACGGTTAATACAAGTCGTTCTTTTCGATGAATTTTATCATTTTAATTATTAAATCTTGGATTATTATTAAATTTGGAAAGGAATGGAAGAAAATTTATCGGAATAGAAAACCTTTTGATATTTTAAGATAATAAAATTTTCTATTCTATTTTAAATTATACAAATCTAATGAAATATGTATATGATTTGCAGTTTGGTGTGTAAGGGAGTGTTTTTCATTATAAAATCTATAAAATTGTCATTAAAATATTCATAAGGTAGTAGAAGACATAATAATCGTATTTCCGAAAAAGTACCTCCAGCGGCTTCTACTCAGTGAAATCTGTATTAACCATCCATCCAGAGATCAACGCAAACTAAAAGAAAAAAGTCATGAATTTCGATAGAGCCGTTTAGCAAGCATTCAATGTTGATCAAATTTGCAAGAATTTTACTTGAAATTAATAAAAGAAAATAAAAAAGTTTTTGAGGAATAATAGAATAGGTATTGTTGAAATATTATCATTTTTCCTCATGAGATTATGTCCAGTAGTTCAATAATCAAGTGTCTTCTAACAATAGAGCTGACCGAACAGTGATTTTCAGTCAGCAACCAACAAATCTTCGAAACTTTGTGCCAGATTATAAATATAAAGAAAGAATACTCTTGTCCAAAGTTTGTTCCTTCAATCCTCTCAATGATATTAAGTCTTCATACAGAACAACGAACAGTTTAAAAACCACAAGAGTTATGGAAAACAGCCCATCGATCATCATTTTGCTTTTTGATACAGAACAACGAACTGTTTAAAAACTACAGGAGTTACAGAAAACACCCCGTCGACCATCATTTCCCTTTTTTGCTGAATTGGAATTTTGACAACGGGAAAGTTTTTAAAATCGTCGATATCAGGATACCTGGAATTTTTGATAAATTAACTGAACTGAATCAACCTGTAAAGTTCCACAACTGCGCAAAGGGCTCTTCTCTATCTTGAAGATGCCATTGCTAAATCTATTATGCTGCTCCACTGCGTGTTGGCAGATAATTTCCCTACCATTAGTAACAACCGGGATCGCCAGCTTTACGTGCTTTCCGAGGCACTATGAGGAAAGCCACAAGGACATACACCCAGACCGGAAGCAAATATTTGTAAAAACTCAAATCATCCCCTAGCGAGAATCGAGCCCATGATCGCCAGCGTTGGGGCGACTACTCGCACCGTTACACAAGAACGGTCGTTTCATACACCATGTGAATTTTACGTTATTTCGCAGGGAAGTGAATTCAATGCTCATTTAATGTAAATTGAGCTTAAACAGCGACTTTCAATTTAGTTAATTTTTATTTCAGTTGTAGGAATTTTAATATAAGTAAATTGACGTATCGGTAGTATGTTACTTGATGCGTTTTCTCGTGGACCCGAGAATCATCTACCAATACCTACATAAGATCGCCTCGCCCCCACCAACCAGGGAGGGAGAGAGGGGTAATGTTAGGTTCTTCAGGTTCATGGTTTTGACACAAATATAATCATAGTAAAATACGTCTATTTTATATTTATAACGAATTAAAAAAAAGATAAAATCAAAAATTAAACCAGGAAGACGTGTCTCGTATTTTAAACGGTATAATCTTGATTGTAAATTTCATATTTTTTTTATATGAACCAACACTTTCCGCATAACGCCCATAATGTGAATCACAATAAAGTAATAAATAAATAATAAACGTCTCACACTCAACGGCCCCCAGTAGGATGTGAATCCTGTGTCGGGGTTCCGGAAATACACACAATACACAAGCACAAACGCCCAGACCACGACAAACATCTGCATGGCCTATACAAATATTTGTAATGTGCGGGGATCGAACCCGCGACCGCCAGCGCATCAGCCAGTTGCCACAGTGACCACCAGTGACCACTGCGCCAAAGCGTCGTCAAATGGAATGGAATAATGGAACTTAATAGTGAAAATAATGATGCTACAACATATATTTATATATTATTACCATATTTTTGAGTATTATATATTATATATGGTAATATATATTATTTTTAATACCAAGTTAGGGAACTCTGAGGGAATCTGACTAATACTTGGTCAATTTTTAAATGAGGCATACATTAAAGCTTACATCTTGTCCGTGCTTCATCAAACTTTATGTAAATTAATACACATAATGTATTCTCAGGGAGACCCGAAGACCTGACCTAGAAACACATTTTCAGTACAGCGCTTGTTGCTGTAAATATATTTAAGGCTTACTTCAGATAACAGGTATAACAGGTGTAATATATGTTTATTTATATGTAGGTATATTTATTTAAAAAAAATGTATATCAGTCGGCTGTTACTTAAAACACAGGCATTAAGTTGTCTACCTTAGGAACAGACGACCTTGTGTGTGTGTTAAACATATTTATTTAGGTATTTATTTATAACTGAACCGGACTAATACAGCCTGTAAACGATTAATTGCTGGGCGAAGGCCTCCTCTCCATATAGGAGAAAGGTTGGAGCTTAATCCACCACGCTGCTCCATTGCGAATAACGATAGGTTTCTTCGATAATAACTGGGACTGATGGCTTTACGTGCTCTACGAGGCACGGCGGGGAGAAACGCAATGACATACATACAGACCGGAAACAAATATTTGCAACAAATGCAATTATTTGCCCTAGATGCGGGAATTTTAGAATGTTACGTATGTATCTTTAGTTGGAGATACATAAAATAAATCTATACTAATATTAAAAAGCTGAAGAGTTTGTTTGATTGTTTGTTTTAATGCGCTAATCTCA
This sequence comes from Euphydryas editha, assembly GCA_036937285.1. Taxonomy (NCBI): domain Eukaryota; kingdom Metazoa; phylum Arthropoda; class Insecta; order Lepidoptera; family Nymphalidae; genus Euphydryas; species Euphydryas editha. The sequence goes on along the minus strand of JAUPFZ010000029.1, from coordinate 11,630,415 downwards.
GGAACTACTGGTTCGAATTAAAAAATATTTTTGTGCTGGATAGTCCATTTACTGAGGAAGGCTATAGGGTATATAACATTACGCTACGACCAATAGAGACTGAGAAATAATAAGAAAAGTTACGAAAACGGGAAAAAATAATCTTTTTTGAGAGCTTCCGTTGCGTCCTTTATTATTTTTCTTCTCGAGACATTTTCTAACTATAGTTCCATTTTTAAAGTAAATATAACATTACTCTTTTACTGAAAATTTTCGAAAAATAAAAAAATAAAACTCAATAATACGTTGAAGGACCCAGGAATCAAACCTGAGACCTCTTGCTCGGCAGTAACACTACCACTCGACCAACGAGGCGGGTACCTACTCTTAGAGTAAATGTTTAAAAATATTTAAGTACGTTTTTCCCTCAAATTAACGCGGGTGAAACCGCAGGGCAGAGCTAGTTATACACAGATAAACAAACAAAAACGAAAAAAAAAATTGACTTCAGTATCTATGCCATCCGAAAATTTTTCAATACATCTTCAATGTACTATCTAAACATGAATCAGTGGAATTTACATTAATTACGTTAGAGAAGTTGTATTCACTACCTATCAGTGAATTTCAATAACAAATTAGTGAATACTCACTAATACATATAGAAATATTTAATGATCAAAATTAGTGGACTCGGATATTAACATATTCATACATTGTATAGTCACTTATTCTACGTGGTACGATTCTCACATTGATAAAAAATGAATAGTCTTATAAAATTAGTCAAATTTCACTGATTCATGTTAAGAGAGTATGGACAGCTAGTTGCACTTGACGAAAATTTTCCCAAAACTTACTTCAAAACATACAAACCTACTTGTAAACTAATTATGTCCCGACTTGAACTGTATTTGTTTTATATTAGATCGATTCGGCACAAAGCAGGCGAAGTCACGATAATAGCGAGTGTATAAAAGGTAATAAAACGTCCATGTTTGTATTCAATTTCCAGTTCAAACACAATTTATCGTAATTTAAACTTTACTGCCATAATATAGTTTTCTTGTATTTCTTTTGCGCAAATTTCATGAATACATTTCAATTTTCTTTTTAATATAAGACTAGTAGTCCCTGGTGGTTTCATTCGCGATTAGTCTTTGTTCGCAATTCTAGATACATGTACACCTGTTTTACTACAGGGTCGTAATCCTGCTATTGCGATCGCATTCAAAGTAGGGGTGTGCGATAATTATCGATAATTCGTAACTACTCGATAATTTTTCATTCGATAATTATCGATAATTATCGATAAGTGTTATTTGATAATTTTGATTCGATAATTTTTCATTCGATAATTATCGATAACTATCGATAAGTTTTCATTTGATAATTATCGATAATTTTGTGTGATCCGATAATTATCGATAATTGTTTTTGGATCCGATAGGTATTGATAATTGTGATTCGATAATTATGGTATGGCGGATGACCTTTTTTTAGGTATTCGGATAGGGTACTGAGGCTAATGTCGAATAATTGTACCGATAATTATCGATAACTATCGTCAAGTATCGATAATTTTATTCGATAATAATCGATAACTGTCGCCAACTATCGATAATTTTTATTCGATACTTATCGATAACTGTCGCCAACTATCGATAACTTTTTATTCGATAATTATCGATAACTGTTCATTCGATAACTATCGATAACACAATACGATAATTATCGATAGTAAAATTATCGATAATTTTTCCGATGAACATCCCTAATTCCGAGGGTTGATAGATTATACTGAACTGTATCAGCCTGTAAACAACCCACTTCTGAGCAAAGGCCTCTTCTCAACCGATAACAACCGGGACCAACGGGTTTACGTGCTCTCCGAGGCACGGTGGGGAGACCCACAAGGACATACACTTAGATCAGAAACAAATATTTGTACAAATACAAATATCTGTCCCGGGCTGGAATCGAACCCGCGACCGTTGGCGCGCGGTTTGAGCCAATTACTCTCATCACTACACAAGAACGGTCGTCGATTCGAATTAAGTATATTTCGGTTGGATTGAATATATATATATATATATATATATATATATATATATATATATATATATATATATATATATATATATATATATACTCATTTGCAAAAAAAACGGGCGGTTTCGATTTTCTTCCTGGCTGAAAAAAATAAAATACCAAAAAGGTTTTAATCATTTGAACATGTTACTGGCCAGTTATAAAAGTGCCATAATGTTTATAAGAGTACATTCCAAATTCAAATTTTTGACTGAGCCTGGTTTTCAAAGAAAATAACTTTTAACTACATTTTGTGGCGCGAATTCCCTATAGTTAATATCGACTTTAATTAACTTTTTGTCAATTTTTATTAAATTATCTGGTGTCCTTGACATTTAAAAGTATTGTTATTGCTGTTTAGCAATCTCGAAAATGGTAGATAAAGTGATAGAAGCGAGCAAAATTATTGCGCTGCTTGAAGAAGGTTGCAGTCAATGCTTCGTGGCTCAGAGGCTAAATGTGAGTCGGTCGACAGTTCAAAGGACCTGGCAGCGCTATCAAGAGACCGGTTCCGTCAAGAGAAGGCCTGGTTCTGGCAGAAAGACATGTACCGAACCACGGGATGATCGTTTTCTAGTTAGTCAAGCGTTGAGAAATCGCAAATCTTCTTATGTGGACCTCAAGAACACCCTCGAAGAAGTAAGAAATGTGCAAATTAGTCTATGGACGGTCAGGAGGAGGCTTCTCGCTGCTAATATACACAGTCATCGCCCGGCACGCGGCCCTAAATTACTCCGTGGACATCGAGTTGCCAGGCTTAGCTTCGCTCGAAATTGTGTGTCATGGACTCATGAAGACTGGGATAGGGTATTGACGAGCGAGATTAGTGCAGCCGGCTCCGCAGATCATCAGAGAGCTAAAGAATGTGATTACCGCGGAGTGGTAACGTATTTCCCAAGAAACCATAAAAGATATACTCACTAGCATGCCCACGAATGACGAATGCAAGCTGTGATTTCAGCAAGAGGGGGTCACACTCAATAGTAAACTTTTATCTGCTTTTAATGTATTCAAGAAAAACAAAGAAATTAACGCGTTTCATTTTTATTTAGCGAGCAGGTACAATCATAGTGTTTTGAGCTTAAACATTATTTCTTAATAATTTAATTAAAATGTTATGATAAAACTGATGAAAACTATTCCTTCCTTATTAATTTATAAAATTCTGAGGATAATAATACCTAAAATTTTCAAACAAACTAATAGTAACTATAACTATATACTGCCCGTTTTTTTTTTGCAAAAGAGTTTATATAAATGACTGACCCTTTGGCTCAGTTTGCAGTGACCCTGTTTTCTGCTCCAAGGGTTGTGGGTTCCATTCCGGCCCCGAGTCTGGGTGTAATATATGTTTATTTATATATGTATTATTCATAATTATGTATATTTATTTTTTAAAAAAATGTATATCAGTCAACTGTTACCTAAAACACAGGCATTAAGTTGCCTACCTTAGGAACAGACGACCGTGTGTGTATGTTAAACATATTTATATTTATATTTATTTATATATGTGTACATAAATTGTATTCAATGTTAATTACAATAATACCCAAAGGGAGCAACCACTCGAATTTTTACAACGAAATTGACTATTTTAGCTATTTTAAATTGACTATTTGAAAAACATTTAAATGATAGATTTACTTAAGATTGCTTACTGCTTTGCCAGTATTGTACTCACTAAACATGAATCAGTGAAATTTTCATTAATTACGTTAGTGAAGCTATATTCACTAAATATCAGTGAATTTGAATATAAAATGTTAGTGAATACTCATAAACGCATACATATATTTAATGATCAAATCAGTGGAATATGATATTCACATATTTATACATTTTAGTCACTTATTCTGCGTGGTATGATTCTCACGTTGATAAAAAGTAAATCATCACTTAGAATTAGTGAAATTTCACTGATTTATGTTTAGAGAGTACACTATCTAGAACTGGAATTATTACTTTATATAAAAAATATAGTGAAATTGTAATGAAGTCATTTTTTTCGAACATATTAAGTAGACAGTCTTAATATAAAATGCCTAAAAAATAACGAATTTTCTTGGCATTCGTCTCTGAATGTCGTTTTAGATTATTTCATGTATTTATTTTGTATGTTTTATGAAAATCACGTTCTCGTTGCGTGACGTCAACCTATTTTGATTCAGACCTTGTTTGACAAGAACTGCCGCAAACCTTCGAGCTTTTGTCAAATATACTGTCAAAGGAATTTTTAATGAACGATGAATTCCGCTGTTTGATAAATGCGCCAAGTTAAATTCGTATTCCGTCAGCTCCAAGTTTGATACTGTACACAATTTATCAGTTAGATTATAAGATATAAAAAAAAATTGTTTTTTAAAATAAATTTTATGAAATTGTATTGTATTACGGCCGTCCACGAGATGGACAGACGACTTGAAGAGAGTCGCCGGAAGCCGTTGGATGGAGGCTGCCTTGAACCGGTCACTCTGGAGGTCGATGGGGGAGGCCTACGTTCAGCAGTGGACATCGAATGGCTGGTGTGATGATGATAACGACGATGATGATTGTATTAAAAAACTCGTAATCGTGCGGTGAAAGGCGGAGAAGAATAGTGCCGATCTCTTTCTTGCCGAGGTTTCGTAAAAGGCGACTAAGATCATAGTGATGCGAACAGCTGTGCACCAAGTAAAATGGTGATAGGCAGCAGCGTCACGATACCCTGCCACAATACACTTCACTCACCAACCGGCGAGTATTACCCAAGACCCCAAAATGATCATCAATACAGAGCTCAAGCGGTCGCCCTTTTTTTTTTTTTTTTTTTTTTTGACGCTGGGAAATACGTTTACGTATCCCGCCGCCCGAAGGTGACGGGTATGTGGGACTCGCTGACTGCGAAGTCAGAATACCCACTAAAACCCAGCGGTGCCCTCTTCGTCGTACAAGGACGCCACGGGATCACGGTTGCATGCCACCGTGACGAAGCTCAAGCGGTCGCCCTGGTGATTGTTGGTCGAGGCCTATATTCAGCAGTGGATATCCAATGGCTGATATAACAAAAAAAATTACTAGACAGAGCAAAAATTCTTTGTCGTGAATTTTGTTTTCAATATTTTATTTTTATTTTCCAAAGTAAGCCGCAAACCATTAAAGTAATCTAGGGTATTTGACGTATTCTCCGTAATTTCACTTCGGTATTATATTTTAAAATTTTCCTTTTAAAATATTTACTATACGTTTATTCCTTGGTTTTACATGCTTTTAATTTAACTGAATCAGCCTTTAAATGTATAATTACTGGGTAAAGACCACCTCTGTATATGGGAGAAGGTTTGAAGCCTAATCCAGTACGCTGTTCCACTGCGGGTTAGTGGATATTTTGCTCTAGCATGAGTAACGATCATTATTAGGTGTCTGTGATAAGATAACAACCGGGACTCGAATCAAAACCGAATCGACCCTCGACCGACGGTGTTGGGGTGACTATACGCACCACTATACCAGAACGGTTATCAATTTCTCTGACTCATGTTCTGTAGGCCAGACGTTTATCTGTGCTTTTGTGTTTGTTAATGAGTCGTTAGTATATAAGTATACATATAATATGGATATGATACCTTAAGATTATGACCTTTCAAACATAAAATACTATAATTATATTACTAATTATTATAATTATAGTGATTTTTTAAATATATTTTTATTTATGAAGTGTCTATTCATACGATTATCGTAAGACATTTTTTTTGAAATATTAATTTATTTATTTTTATATTATTTTATTGTTAGGTTGTCAGTTTTTTTTTATTATTGTTAGGTTGTTAGTGTTTTTTGACGTGATAACGTCTAGTAAATCGATGAAAGCCACCACATGCTTCACGAAAAAGCATGACTGATTGTCACGTTTCGCGAACGAGAGCGCAGAACAAACGATAGACAGGCACGATCGGCCTAAGCGGTCGGTTTCGCGTCTATATCCATTACACTCCATCGGACCGCGTCCGACTAGGAGAGACAGCGGCAGCACGCCACGCAATCTACACGCGAACTGTTTTTATCAATGTTTTTTTTATGACGTTATCACGTAACTAAAATTATCGTCCGTAAACCGACTTTACAGACAACGATTTTTTACTTATAATTTTTTATTATATATACAACTAGCGGCCCGCCCCGGCTTCGCACGGGTATTTAACTAAAATTTAAAAAAATATAAATTTATATTTTTTATCACCTACACCTGCGTCAATACTGGAAAATATTTTATAACAGACGGATTGGTTGTCAAACATGTGTCAAAATAAATTTTAATTTAAATCAAAATCACTATGGAGTATTTATATCAAAATAATTTTCTCCCCCCTTTTAACATCGTTAGAGGATGAATTTCGATAAAATACGAAACACGTCTTCAACCAATTCTGTTAAAGAATATTTATGCGAAATTTGAAGTAGATTGGACCAAGGAATCATGTTGTCCCATACAAACTTTGCCCCCCTTTTTCACCCCCTTAGAGGTATAATTTCGTAAAATCCGTTCTTAGCTGACCTCTACTCGGTAAAAGGAATATTCCTACCAAATTTCAAGTCTCTGCGCCTTATAGTTTCAGAGATATCGTGATGAGTCAATATATACGTGGAAATCTCTTTTATATATATAGATTATTGGGATTTTAATAATTCATTCTGAACCAAACTGAGTTTTGAATGCAGTGATAAACTAGTATAATATATTTATGTATGCTATATATTTATTTAAGCATTAATCTTATATATAAAATTCTGGTGTCACAATGTTCGTTCCCGTACTCCTCCGAATCGGCTTGACCGATGACCTCATGAAATTTTGTGAGCATATTGAGTAGGTCTGAGAATCAGCCAACCTCTATTTTTCATACCCCTAAGTAATAAGGGTTGTTCACCCTTAAAATTTTTGTTTTAATTTTTGGACGAAATTTTTTGTTTTTATTTTTTTATAATGTGGCATTAAAAAATACATACAACCCTAAATTTTTACTTTTTTATCACCAACCCCTATTTTTTTCTTACAATAAGTAAGCTATTTTTTGTCTACACTAGAAATTACTTAAAAATTATTTATATGGCAAAACAACGTTAGCCGGGTCAGCTAGTATTATATAATAAATATGTTTAACACACACACACACAAGGTCGTCTGTTCCTAAGGTAGGCTACTTAAGGCCTGGGCCGAGGAGCTGATGGTGGCGTCAGAAGCCAACCTAAATCTGATCCTCGGCCTGACCGGTAAGTCGGTGAATCTCAAGGGAGGTTACGCCTCTAAAATAAGCAGGGCCGCCGGGTCCATCAGGGAGGTGCTGGTGTCCCTGGTGGCCCGCACCGAGTCTGACGAGGTCCGCCGACTGAGGGCCGACAACAGACGCCTCGCGCGCGAGTTGCAGCTGGTCCGGGAGGAGGTCCGGTCGTACAGGAGGGACTTCGAGGATAGCCGCAAAAAGGCGGCTGAATCCTCGACGGGAAGTGCCGACTTTATGAAGGAGATCGCACATATGGTCGGCGATGTAGTTGAAGGACGCCTGGCGGCTTTCCAGCTCCCGGCTGCCCCTCCTTGCCGCCCTCCTCTGGCTGGGGACAGTGCACCGTTGGCGCGTGCCACAAGGGCCGCACTTGCGGAAAAGGGCAGAGGGACGGTGGCCTCTAGGACGAGTGACGTTCCTCAGGCGGGCTCGGAGGAGTTCCCCGCCCTTCCCCAAGCATCTAGCAAAGGAAAGGGGAAGGGCAAGGGGAAGGGGAAGGGAAAGGGGAAGGAGGTGGAGTGGACCGCGTTTGGCCCCTCCACCTCAAAGGAAGTGGCCCCCCAAGTGGCCGAAACTCAGGTGGAGCCGGTGGCAAGTTGGACTGAGGTCGTCCGCCGCAAAACGGCGTCAAAGAAAAAGCAGACGACCTCAGCGCCGCCGGCGAAGAAAACGGGCACTCAAAAACCGGCGGCTTCAGCGCCACCGGCCAAGAAGGAGGCCCCGAAGCCTAAGTTGGCTCTCCCCCGCTCAGCGGCCGTAATAGTAAAGTTACGGCCGGAGGCAGTGGCCAGGGGGGCTACGTACGGGTCGACTCTGCTCAAGGCCGAGAGCAGTATCGACCTAAAGGAGCTGGGAATCGGCCCGCTCCGGATCCGCCAGTCAGCGACCGGGGCGCGCCTCATCGAGGTGCCCGGCTCCACGAGCGTGGAGAAAGCTGATGCCCTCGCCGCTCGCCTGAGAGAGGTATTAGCCGATGAGGCGGAGGTGCTCAGGCCTGAGAAGAAGGCGGAAATGAGAATCTCAGGCCTGAGCGACGCGGTCACCGCGGAGCGCCTGGCCACTGCGGTGGCGAAGGAGGGGGGCTGTTCCCCGGGTCAAGTCCACGTTAGGAACATCCGTGTGGGGCAAATGGGCTCGGGGACAGCCCACATTGAACTCCCGGCGGCGGCAGGGAAAAAGCTGCTGCAGGCCGGGAGTATAGCGGTGGGGTGGAGCAAGGTCGTCGTCCACCTCCTGCAGGCGCGCCCTAGGCACTGCTTCCGGTGCCTGGGACTAGGGCACGTCGGTGCCGCGTGCCCAGCTGGCACTGACCGCAGCACACTGTGCTATCGCTGCGGTCAGGCTGGCCACAAAGCCGCCGGGTGTTCGGCCGCCGCTCATTGCGCGGTGTGTGCGGACGCCGGTAGGCCGGCGGGCCACGTGATGGGGGGCATGTCATGCAAGCCCCCATCAACCCGCGGGAAGTTCCCCCCGCAATCGTCCCAAGGGGGGAACCGAGTGGAGGCAGCAAACGCTGAGATGACCGAGTGATGCCTGGGCATCTCAGCGTCCTCCAGGCGAACGCCAACCATTCCGCCGGGGCCCAGGACCTTTTCCTGCAGTCCATGGCGGAATGGAGTATTGACGTTGCGATCGTTGCCGAACCATACGCCGTGCCCCCTAGCCCACACTGGGCGGGGGACACCGATGACTCGGTAGCGATCGTGGTGAGGCCTGGAGTCGGCCCCCCCCTCGTCGTCAAGGCGAGGGGCCGCGGGTACATGGCGGCGGTTCGGGGAGAGGTGGCTTTCGTTGGAGTCTACTTCTCCCCGAACCGTAACCTGGCGGCCCTGGAACGGTTTCTCGACATTCTGGGGCCGCTGGTGGGGCAGCTAGCCCCCCTCCAGGTGTTCGTGGCCGGCGACCTCAACGCTAAGTCCACGGCTTGGGGTAACCCGGTTACGAACCCAAAAGGGAGGGAGGTGGAGGAGTGGGCGCTAGCTGCCGGACTGTCCCTACTCAATGTGGGGGCAGTACAGACGTGCGTGCGCTGGTCGGGAGGTTCCGTGGTGGACGTCACCTTTGCCACGCCGGCCATCGCGCGCAGAGTGGAGGGATGGAGGGTGGAGACGGAGGTGGAGACTCTCTCGGACCATCGCTACATAAGGTTCGAGGTGTCTCCAGCTCTCGTCCGTCCGGCGTCGTCGTCCTCGTCAACGTTGTCCAGAGGGCGAATTCAGTTTCCGCGTTGGGCACTCTCCAAGCTCAACCGGGAACTGGCAGAGGAGGCTGCAATCGTCGGCCGCTGGAGTCTCCCGCCGCTGTCGGAGTTTGAGGTGGATGAGGCGGCTAGCCGGCTCGGTGACACATTTACTGCTGCCTGCAGAGCGGCTATGCCGCCCGCGAAGCGTTCACCCCCGCGGCGGGCGCTCTACTGGTGGTCGACCGAGATAGCTGGTCTCCGGGCCGCCTGTAACGGGGCCAGGAGACAGTATACCCGGAGCAGGCGGCGACGCCCCCAGGACGGGGACAGGGACGACAGGCTGCGCAGAATCTACGTGGAGAAAACGAAGATCCTGCGTCAGGCCATATGCCGAGCCAAGGAGGAGGCCTGGCTGGAGTTAGTTGGGGGTCTGGATAGAGACCCCTGGGGCCGACCGTATAATTGGGCGCGGAACAAGCTCCGTGCCCAGTCGGCCCCCATCAGCGAAACGCTCCAGCCGGACCAACTGAGGAGGATCGTCGGGGAACTCTTCCCTGATGAACCCGAGGGCTTCGTGCCCCCCAGAATGGCTCGGCAGACGCCGGATGAGGAGGAGGGTGTTCCGCCACCCGTCACAGATGCTGAAATGGAGGCGGTGATTACCCGTCTCCAGAGTAAGAAGAGGTCGCCGGGTCCAGATGGGGTGCACGGGAGAGTCCTCGCGATTGCTCTCGGGCACCTCGGCGACAGTCTCCGGGAGCTGTTTGACCGCTGCCTGCGGTCTGGCCAGTTCCCGGAGGCCTGGAAGGAGGGTCGGCTCTGCCTACTCCCTAAGGCAGGGCGGACTCCGGATTCGGCTTCGGCGGTGCGACCGGTGGTGCTGCTGAACGAAGCCGGGAAGGCTTTGGAGAAGATAGTGGCCTCCCGGCTCGTTCAGTACCTGGAGGAGGGCTCGGGACCTGGACTGTCAGAATTTCAGTTCGGGTTCCGAGCACGTCGGTCGACCGTCGACGCCCTCAAACGCCTGCGGGCGGTGACGGGTGAGGCGGAACACAGGAGGGAGGTGGTGGTCGCGGTGTCGTTAGACATCGCGAACGCCTTCAATAGTCTGCCGCACACGGTGATACGGGAGGCACTAAAATATTTCGGAGTGCCTCCGTATCTAAGGAGGCTGTTGGAGGCGTACCTCTCCGATCGCAGGGTAGGCCTCGAGAACCGGTCGGGGTCCGTGGAGTGGCGGCGAGTCGGCTGCGGTGTCCCCCAGGGATCAGTTCTGGGTCCGATACTGTGGGACATCGGGTACGACTGGGTCCTGCGAGGCCGTCTTCTCCCCGGGATGGGTGTCATCTGTTATGCAGATGATACCCTCGTTTACTCCCGGGGACGTGACTTCAAGGAGGCGGCGCGGCTGGCCGAGGTCGGAATCGACCTCGTGATCAGTCGCATAGAGAGTTTAGGGCTTCGTGTCAGGATTGACAAGACCGAAGCCCTGCTCTTCCGCGGGACCGGCCGCAAGGGACCTCCACCGGGGGCTACCCTTCAGATCGGAGAGGGGAGAGTCAGGATGAGCCCCCAAATGAAATATCTCGGGCTCATCCTGGACGGAGGGTGGACCTTCGGCCCACATTTCACGATGGTGGGACCGAAGGTCGTGAAGGCGGCGAGTGCGCTGGGCAGACTCCTCCCGAACCTCGGAGGACCCAGCGCCGCCTGCAGGCAGCTGTACTCCGGAGTCTGCCGGAGTATGGCGACGTACGGTGCCCCGGTTTGGGCGGATCGCCTCACCGCGAAAAATAAGGCGGCGCTGCGCGCTGCGCAGCGAACAATCGCGGTGAGGGTGATCCGGGGGTATCGTACGGTATCGTGGGCTGCAGCTACTGCTCTAGCCGGCGACCCCCCGTGGGAACTCGTGGCGGAGGTTCTTGCCGAGACCTACTCTTACGTCTCGGGTAGGAGGGCTCTTGGTGAGAACCCTACGTTAGACGGAATCCTACGGGTGCGTCGGATAGGGCAGGAAGCGCTTATGCGGAGGTGGGGGGAGGACCTGGCGGGGCAGCCGTACGGCACACGCGTAACGGCTGCCATTCGTCCGGTTCTTGAGCGGTGGATGCGTCGAAAACGCAAGCCCCTCACCTTCCGTCTGACGCAGGTTCTCACCGGGCACGGTTGCTTTGGTGACTACCTGTGCCGGACGGCCCAGAGGGAGCCGACGACTGAATGTCACGATTGTGGCGCGGCGGTGGACTCTGCCCAGCACACCCTCGAGGTGTGCCCGAGATGGGCGGCGCTGCGTCAAGGTCTGACGTCGGTCCTCGGAGGGGACTTGTCGCTCCCGAGCATCATCACCGCGATGCTCGGCGACGACGAGTCCTGGAAGGCGATGGTCTCCTTCTGCGAGACAGTAATGTCCCAGAAGGAGGCCGACGAGCGGAGGAGAGAGGAGGCCGCCGATGTGGCCTCCATCCGCGGGCGACGAATGGGGGTGCGTAGGAGGCGCTACTTAATGCGCCTCCAGTAACGCCCTTGTGCCCGTGTCGGGCCGGGATGGGAACCCGGTCCTGCTAGACACGGCGTCGTCGGGACTGTTCAGAGGTGAGCCGGACAGTCCCCATGGAGGAGAAGTCTGGCCTTTTCGCCGAGGCCAGCCTGTCGCTGGAGGGATCCTGTTGCCTGCAGATCCGGGACCCTCCAATTAAAGCGGCTGAAGGCTCCCGCAGGGGTTTAGTACGGTATTGCACTCCCAAAGTGCCGAGTCCGACATAGGTCTAGGATTGCCGACCCGGGCGTCCTGGATATCATCCGTAAATGGATTCCCCTGCGTCACAAAAAAAAAAAAAAAAAAAAAAAAAGGCTACTTAAGGCCTGTGTTTTAGGTAACAGCTGACTGATATACATTTTTTTAAATAAATATACTTATAAATAATACATATATAAATAAACATAATATATTACACCCAGACTCGGGGCGGAAATCGAATCCACAATCCTGGAGCAGAAAAAAGGGCCATTCCAACTGCGCCAGTGGGTCAGTCAAATATCATCTAATAGTAATCCGAAATAAATAACTAAAATAAATTTCTTAAAATAGCTTTACAATTGAAGAAGATTCTTGGTGAATATATAAATTTACCTCATTTTTTAAATTAACGTTTTCTTAGCGGTGAAGCTTGTCTTGTGTCAGTTAATAAATAATTTCGTTCAATTACGAATGAGTCCGGTTTCCGAATATTAATAAGAGATTAGGCTCCTTCGGATTTGAAGTTGGACTTCGGTACAACAAAACGTTTAATTTACAATTCTGTTTGTTTTTGTGACATTTTAATTTGAATGTTATTAAATAACAAGTAATTTATAACTAAGTAAGGTTAAGTACTTCGTGACGTTTTTGTTGTTGTGTGGGTTTTGTATTATTTTAGTGTGTGACTGGTAATTTATTATATACTAATGTCACGTAATTTTACCTGCTTAACTTACTTTGTAGTATGAAGTTTAAGCTTACCAAGTTTAATTCAAACCAAGGAATTTATACTCAAACTGGAATGGGCACGCGCACTCAAAAATGTTCCTAAGAGAGGGGTTGCATCTCTTTATACCATGGATTCAAGGCAACTCGTTAGAAAGAGACAAAATACCAGTAGTCAACGAAATGCTAGGAACGATTTTTTCACTTTACATGTTGGAATCAAATGTCAACCTTATATCAGTTTTGTCAAGGTGCATATTTGAATATACAATTTTATTAAGTGAGCGTTCCATTTATGATATAAATTACTGTGCTATTAACAATTTATTTACAACTTATATACAAGTGTGATATTTAGGATCCTCCAATCTGCGTTATTGTTTTTCATTCACGACCCGAACGAGCCGCTCTATCGCTTGTTCCTTGTTCTCGCTCGCGACACGTGAAACTTCTTCGTACGTGCAGCCGCCATTCATCGATTTACAAGACGTTATCATGTCAAAAAAAGTGAGAATTTAAAAATATATATATAGATAATATAACAACAGCAATATATACACTTATTTATATCGAGCATTATACATAATAAGTACATTAATTTAATTATTATTATACTTTAAATATTTAAAAATCAGATGCTATAATGCTAATGATGCTATAAACGCGTCATCGCGGTAATGCAGTTTCGTGGTCCAATGCATTTAGTTACTACTTAGTAGCGCCTGAAGAAGTTTAAGTTCAATAAATAAACGTCTGTCCGGGTATAGATATATAAGTCATTTGAATGGGCTATAAGAAATATAATTATGTCAGATGGTGCACTAGTCTCTCTTCAATTTAGGAGAAGTGTTGGAGCTTAATCCACTTTGATGTTCCACTGCGGACTGACAATTTCTCTACCAATAGTAATTTGGGGGTTGTCACCAAATAACGTCGGGGTCACCAGTTTGGGGGTGTGAGGAACAAGGTGTAAAGTTCCTCATCCACCATTGAAAAGGGAGGATCTTTCGACCAGACGGGTGTTGTGTCTGGTGGGCTACTGCCCCCCAACGGTTGTTGTCGGGTTCTTGTATATATATATATATATATATATATATATATATATATATATATATATATATATATATGTTCAATCGCTCGGATAACTTTCACAGCGCGATGTAGGATCCGTCAGTTTTTAGTTCGTATGTGGTGAGATAGATGTCGCTACAGTAACAATGTTAATGACAAAAACCGCGTCCAATGGTTTTACGTGCTCTCTGAGGTACTGTGGGTAAACCAAAGACCACCTACACCAGAAACAAATAATCATACAATCACAAATATCTTAATTTAATTTTATTAACTTGAATAGTAATCGCAATAGTATGGATTGAATAGAAAGTCTGCATTTACCGGATTTACTTGAAAAACAAAATGGGAGCCGAATAAACGGCTGCGAAACGAGAGCAGGCTTAGGGTATCTTTATAAATTTCAAATGAAAATATCCTTTGAGATCCCGTCGCCCATTTTATCGTTACAATTTTTAGGCGAGCATTTGATTTAAATTTTCGATTTCGGTAATCGGAATCACGGAATTTCTTTGATGTTATAGTGAAACTATTGAACTATAAGAGTCTGTATTCCACTGCTGGGCAAACGCCTTCTCTTCGTATACATTCCATTTATTCCATACTAGCTGTGTCCCGCGGTTTTACCCGCGTTAATTTGAGGGAAAAATGTACTTAAATATTTTTAAACAATTACTCTAAGAGTAGGTACCCGCCTCGTTGGTCGAGTGGTCGCAAGCATCACTGCCGAGCAAGGGATCTCAGGTTTGATTCCTGGGTCGTTCAACGTATTATTAAGTTGTTTATTTTTTGAAAATGTTTAGCAAAAGAGTGATGTTATATTTACTTTAAAAGTAGAACTGTAGTAAAAATGTCTCGAGAAGAGAAATAATAAAGGACGCAACGGAAGTTCTCAAAAAAGATTACTTTTTCCCGTTTTTGTAATATTTCATATTATTGCTCAGGCCCTATTGGTCGTAGCGTGATGTTATATAGCCTATAGCCTTCCTCGGTAAATGGACTATCCAACGCAAACAGAATTTTTTTATTCGAAACAGTAGTTCCTGAGATTAGCACGTTCAAACAAACAAACAAACAAACTCTTCAGCTTTATAATATTATATAAGTATAGTATAGATAATAATGAAATAGAGTAAGCTAAGAAAATTTATGATAAAATGAGTAACTCTAAATAATTAAAAACGAAACTGTATTAACTACATTCTGTAGTGTGTATATGTAAGACTCCTGGTTA
The DNA here is from genome assembly GCA_036937285.1 of Euphydryas editha. Classification (NCBI taxonomy): domain Eukaryota; kingdom Metazoa; phylum Arthropoda; class Insecta; order Lepidoptera; family Nymphalidae; genus Euphydryas; species Euphydryas editha. The sequence continues at coordinate 11,615,131 of JAUPFZ010000029.1, read as the reverse complement.
TTATACTCGTAAAATGTGATACTCTAATCAAAGAGTTAATTAATAAACGAACTTTGTAGGAAACAAGTCGTCTCATTGAATCCGACATTCAAATTTACTTAAGCATATTGGTTAGTTGTAGAATTTTTTCTTTCCAACATTATTAATTAATATTTTACCGGTGGGAGGGATGCGCTGTGCCGCGCTCCCGGCTGCATGGGTACCACCATCTTGCTTGTTTCTTCCGTGAAACAGCTTTGCTGTGTTTCGGAGAGAAGGGCAAGACAGGCAGTGTAATTACTGGCACCGAGACTTTAACACCTTATGTCTCTGGACAGGCAACACATAAATGAGTTGGCTGGGCTAATTCCAGGTAAACTAGTTTATGTTCATGGGCGACGTTAACCACTTACCATCAGATGGAACGTCTGCCAGTTTGCCTATCCAACTAACATAAAAAAAAAGAAAAAAAAAATTATTTCAATATTTTACATAATTTTACTTCCATATTAACCGTTAGAGAAGGTGAAGGTGAGGTGAATTAATATTAATAAATTTTAAATTGAGTTTGCCAAAGATGTTCTTCTTTCTTTCATTTCGTTCTTCTTCACTTCTGACATGTGTCCTCCTTAGACACGACATTTTTTTTTTATAATCTGCAATATTACGGTTTGGACTTTGTCATCGATACAGAAACTAAAATTTTTTTTAAATTTTTGTCTCTCTGTTTGTATCTTGGTCGCACATCATGCCATAACTACTGAATAAATGTAAACGAAACTGGACAAGATTTGGCTACTCGTACTTTTTGTCCCTAAACGGTTCCCGTTGGATATTTTTTTTACAGGGTAAGGTAATTTAATTTGTATATTTAATTCTCATACACAAACAAGCAAAAGTTAAACAAATAAAATATAAAATGAATGGTGTCATGGGAGACCAGGTAGGAACGAAGTTCCTTCGGATAATATAGAAGCAACACAATTTGCAAAAAAAACCAAAAAATTTCTTGTTTTTTTTTTTTAATTTTGCTGATTGGTTTTTTTTTAAGTACATAAAAGTGTTTAGAAAATTTTAGAAAATAGCAAATAATGTAAAATAACATCGCTTGAGGCCGGCGTCGATCGCAAGCACGTGCAGGCGTTCCTTGTGTCACGCGGAATCGCAGTGTGATGCCGTCGTCGCACCGCCCGCACGCGCTCTTTCGTTATATGTTTTTCTTACGGTTTTAGTCACATTTGTTTTCAGTTCAGTCGCGCATCAAAATCCCTATGTTCTCCAAGGAACTTCGTTCCAATAAAGTTAATAAATAAATAAGTGGACTTAAAGATAATTGAAATTGAATAAACAATCAAACATTATTCTAAATGAATTATTTAACAGCCGTTACATGAGTAAAACCACATGCGTCGATTAGTTGTTTTATAATTGTATGAAAAACCACTTAATATTTCCGCTTTCCTACCATTGACACAGGTCTCGGAACTAATTTCGCCATATCTCTACCGCTTTGTGACGCGTTGTTGAATATTTCAATTACTTATATCATGTCTCTCCGAAATTCCAAGTTTCCTTATTACATTACGGCCTAATTCATAACCTTAGAGCGATTTAATAATACTCACAGTTTTTTTTTTAAATAAAATTTGTTGCAAACGTGTATTTAGATAAATGTGTGCACCATATTAATAATAACACATAAAAAATACATATAAATAAATAAAAAATAAATAATTTAATACTTTAAAAGGAGTACATTGTTATACAATATTGTTGGGTGCCTCCTTTTATGTATTTTAACATACATATAGGGTCGTCTGTTCCTAATTTAATAAATTCTAATTCTTAAGGTAATAATTCCTAAATGCATGCATACAATAAACATAAGTATAAATATATACATATATGTTACAGCCAGACTCGGGGCGGGAATCGAACCCATAGCCTTGGAGCCGAAAGCAGGGTCACTGACAATTGCGCCAACGAGCCAGTTAAATAACATATAATTGATAACATATTTTAGAAAGATTTTATTTAATATGACACATTTTATATCAAAAAATTGTGTGATAAATGCGCGTCAAAAATTTTATTATAAAAATATCAAAAAAGTAAAAATATAATTTTAAAAAATTCGTATGTTGTTTTTTTAAGTACGAGTCATAAATATGGTTATTATAAGTTAAGCATGTATCACATAAACACATAGATATTGTATGTCTCTGTGTTGTTATCTATATATTAATATGTGAAGCAAAAACTTTGTACCCTGTTTTACGAAAATTATGCGGACGGCGAAGTATGAAAGTTGGCACAGTTAAAGTTTCTATGGAGAAGAAATGCAGAATGCTAATATATTTTTTAATAATGCTAAAAAAAACATTAAATTAATAAAAATAAAGCACACTACACACACGAATATTTACAATGTACATAATATATATACACAAATTTTGTTTATTGTCAAAGTCTGTTGTCAACATGGTCGTAAAAAAAGGTCTTGCAACGAATTTTTTTATCGAAATTTATTATCACAGATCAGGTCTAATGACTGCTGCATATGCTCACCATGTTATGCGCAATCATATTTTTATGATGTTGACAATGCTATTAATTATAGATTAGGTCGAATTTCGACCACTGGGCACTAGTATTAATTAAATCTTCAATTATGTACATATAATGTTTTGTGAAATACATCACGTTCAGTATTTTCTACTTGAAATAATAATAGCTGTATATCCATCCATAAATTCCATAATTTCTATCCTCAGATGCTCGGATATTATTGAGATAATGAAACAACGAGTAAAAGCTTTTAAAAATGTATATTTTTATTACGCGACTTTATGTTCTCCAGAGGACGCCATGTTCAACTAAGAAGTTACGTTAAATTATATTACTTTATGATTTGTTGTGAATGAACATTCGTATAGGTACATAGATGTGTGCTGTGGACCTGGGAGTTTCTGTGTGTCTTGTGTGTGTTTCCCTTTCCCAGAATCAGGACTTGGTCCTTTGGGTTGTTGTGCGTTCTTTATTAGTTAAATCTATAGTTTCATCCGTTTTGACTTTGTGTTAGTTACAGCGTGATATGTGTGTGTACCTAAATGCGTCTATGTCTATGATAACAACCGGGACCGACGGCTTTACGAGCTCTCCGAAGCATGGTTGGGAGACACACGAGGAAATAAACCCAGACTGGAAATCGAACCCGCGACTGCCGGCGCGCGGCTTTGAAGCAACTACTCGCACCACTACACCAGAACGGTCGTCAATGCTTCTCGGCAATGCTTCATAACATTTACCATCAAAACAGTCTTCGGAACAAATTAATACTGTACTGTAATCATCTCTGAATATCCCACTGCTGGACAAATGAATGAGAATGTGTCAAGTTAAGGAGATTAGATTTTAATGCGCCACGCTATACACTACAGATTTAAAGATTATATCAGTATGAGATGAAATTTTAAATGAAAAGTAATTGAAGATTCATAATTACTAGTATAGATTAGAATTTGTGACTCTTTAGTTAACTTTGATATCTATACACTGGTTTATTTAAATTTTTTATTATCAATGATAATATTTAAAATGTTATTTTTAAAAAAGGAACACCAAACTCAAAATTATTTTTCTGTTATCGCAGCTATAAGGTGCTTCGCATCAAAATTCAAAGACTAATTCTATCCAAATAAAAAATAAGAAATCAATCTTTAAAAAAATTTCATATATCAAATTTATTAGAAGAAACTTTTTGAAGCAGACTTAATTTTTTTTTTATTTCTGTTATGCTTTATAATTAAAAAAAATAATAATATTAAAGATTAACTTTTTTATTGTCAAAAAAAATCCTTAAACGCTCCCGCTTATGACTCGTGCTGATTCCAAACAAAACCTTCCATTCCTTGAATGTCGGCACGATGTCTTTGTATTTTTTACATTCCCTTACTGTTTTTTTTATTGTTTCTTACAGAATCTCCTACCCCTGGGGTAAGCTGTGTTTTCATTTATCTGAATATAATTAACCTATTTAAAAAAAAATCTTATTTTTCTGTCAGATGTTATTCTAACTCATTTTCCAGAAGAGCGGGTTCTATGTTTGTGTTATTTTAAATTGTTTTTATGAGGACAAAGTATATACTAAACGTACTACTCTCTAAACACGAATCATTGAAATTTTAATTAATTACGCTATATTCACTGCATATTAGTGAATTTCAATAACAAGTTAGTGAATACTCACTAATTTACATACACATATTCAATGAAATCAGTGGACTCTGATATTCACAGATTCATTAATTGAATAGTCACTAATTCTACGTGGTACGATCCTCACATTGGTGAAAAGTAAATAGTCACAAAATTAGTGGAATTCCTCTGATCTATTTATAAAGAGAAAAAGTAGAGATTTTATATGAAATCGTAAAATAAAAAAATCTAAGTTTTAAGATTTATTTCTAGAAATTCGCACCCAAGGGACTTTGTAAATTAGAAACTTTGTAAATTACCAAGTCTTCTGCGTCTGTCCATTAGAACCTGTTAAGGTAGTCCCTTTGAATTGACACATAATATAATACTACCTTTCTAGACTTATTTCTTGCGGAGGTGTCGTAAAAGACGACTAAGGCCATAGTGGTGCAAGTAGCTGTGGACAAACGAGCAGGGCCTGCTTAAGGCGAAAATTGCAAGTGTGCAAGACTCACATCTTATGTTCCTATGAAAATATTATCGAGTTTTATTATCCATAATTATCCTGTCTCGGAAGTGTACACAAAATCAAAAGCCGCCAGGCTATACGTATTCCTAAAAAAAGGTCGTCTGAGATCTACCATCCGGCTGCATACTTCGCACACCCCTTAGGCCAGCCCTGCAAACGAGAATGGTGACGGACATCAGCCAAGCGTGGAGAGTATTAGCAAACCCTCCAAGAGATGATGGGGGTTTTCGTTCAGCAGCGGACATCCAACGAGTGATGTGGTTGTTGTAAATCAACTAGACATCAGTTTATTGATAAACACTTTATTGAACTATACTGTACCGATCAGCCTATAAACAACCCACTGCTGAGCGAGGGTCTCTTCTCCATATAGGAAAAGAATTGGAGCTTAATCTGTCACGCTGCTCCACTGCGGGTTGGTGGATAATTTTCCTATTATGAGTAACAATCGTTATTAGGTTCGATTCCCGCTCGGTGCAGAAATATGTGTTTCTGCAAATATTTGGTTCCGGTCTGGGTGTAAGTCCTTGGGGTTTTCCCCACCGTGCTTCTTAGAGCACGTAAAGCCGTCGGTCCCGTTTGTTATCATAGACACCTAGAGACTACCACCACACATTTTTTCAATATGGTGTCGGATTTTTTTTGACGTGATAACGTCTTGTAAATCGATGAATGCCGGCTGCACGCACGAAGAAGTGTCACGTGTCGCGAGCGAGAGAGCGGAATAAACAATAGAGAGGCACGATCGGCCTAAGCGTTCGGCTTGTAAATGAAAAACAATAACGCAGATTGGAGGATCTTAAATATCACACATGTATATAAGTTGTAAATAAATTGTTAATAGCACATTGTTACTTGTAATTATGTATAATTTAAGTAATAAAATATTTAAATTAAGGAGTGCAAATAAATGTTAATTTATCGAGAAAAAAAAATGTAATTAATTGAATTAACTCATTCTTTGTATTATACAAAATAATGATAACTCAGTAATAATGATTCAATTAAATTCATAAAAGTATGCAATTTTTGATCAATATATTCTTATGACGTTATCACGTAAAATTATCGTCCATAAACCGACTTTATTTAAATTGCTATAAGATTGCTCCCAAACGTCGATAAAAAAAGCTTAATAATTTACTATTTAATTATTACTAACAAAAATTTTGTTATTGTTTTTGATAAATTTGTGTCATATGGTTACTGTTTATATGAAATCTTAGTTAAAGTACTTGGGAAGTTGTGAGTCAATCCCGCAACAAGTAGGTATATCCGATAACTTATTGGGAAGACTCAGTGTAACATATTTGTAATCATATTTCATGAATAAATATATTATTATATAACTGCTTTACTCCATTCAATAGTGAAAAAAATCTAATAATGTATATTTATAAAAATGTTTTAATGATATATTCTGTGAAAACGTGCTAAAAAATTGGGATTGTGTGAGTGCAGTGATGTAGGTTAAGAGGGAAAATTAAAGGAGACGCTATGTGTGTGTTTGCGTATTTTTTAAAATCTAGTTTTAACCGATCTGATATATGAAAAATATGTATATTTTATTACCTATACTTATAATGACGACCGTTCTGGTGTAGTGGTGCGAGTAATCGCCTCAACGCCGCGCGCCGGCTGTCACGGGTTTCGTTTTCCGATCGGGATAGATATTTGTATTTGTGGAAATATTTGTTTCCGGTAGGTGCATGTCCTTGTGGGTATCCACACCGTGCCTCGGAGAGCACGTAAAGCAATCGGTCCCGGTTGTTAGACACCTTATAACGATCGTTACTCATGGTAGATAAATTATCCGCCATCACGCAGTGAAGCAGTCGTGGATTAAGCTCCGAGCGCCCAGCAGTGGGTTGTTTACAGGCTAATACAGCACAGTACATATTTATTTATACTTTTGCATACCAATACAATAAAGAGACAATACATATAAATCACATCAATCACATTGCATCAGCTGCATCAGGCGGCCTTATCGCTAACACAGCGATCTCTTCCAGGCAACCTTTGGGCAGAGGACTAGCGTAGAAGGTGTGGGAAGGGGCGCAAAACTATATAAAGATATTCTATATTTCACCGGTGGGAGGGATGCGCTGTGCCGCGCTCCCGGCTGCATGGGTATTTGGTATTGGTATTGGTTGTGGGCTCAATTTTCCGCATTTAGACTCGCTTCTGGTCCATTATGCGTGAAAGAAGACTGGCTAATTCAGCCAGCCAATCTCCTTCCAGAAGCTCAGAAGCCTCCTGGGGCGTTCGCAGGCTTCTCGGAGCGTCCTTATTTCTTTAAGGATATTTGCCCGGTGTGTGGCCACTCCCTCGCATTCCAGGATCACGTGGGCGGCTGTTTCTTCAGCAACTAGACATCCCCGGCAAAGAGGACTGTCCGTTGCATTTATAATGAAAAGTTGGTGGTTGAGTGCCATATGGCCGGTAATCGTACCAACAACTATTCTGATGTCCATACGGTTCAGATTGAGTAGTCGACTCGACAGGTGTGGTGATACTTCCGCGAGTACCATTTTGGACTGTCTGCAGCCGGTTTGGTCTGCCCAACGGGCATTATGAGTTTCACGCGTACGTTGCCTTACCCACGAGCACAGTTGTCTAAATGGTAGCGGCAGTAAAATAGTTGGGCCAGCCACCTTTGTATTAGACCCTTGTCTCGCTAGTTCATCGGCGGCGTCGTTACCGTGTGATTCGCTATGTCCTTTAATCCATTGGAGGATTACCCCATTAAATGAGGCTAATCTTTCCAATGTTTGGTGACATTCGTAAATAAGACTAGAGTTAGTCGAAGAACTCTCTAGTGCTTTAAGTACGGCCATGCTGTCCGACAGAATACGGATATTATAATCCTTAATGTCTTTCGACAGGACGGCGGTAGCTGCATAAGTTATAGCAACACACTCACATTGAAATATGGAGCTGTGTTGACCTAGCGTTATTGACAGTTTGATGTTGAGATCTTGTGAGTACACACCGGCACCGGTGCCAGACCCCATTTTGGAGCCATCCGTATAAATGCGGACTTCCCGTATGCCGGACTGATCTCTTTCGGTCTCACATAGTTGTATTTGGTATTTCCTTTCGAAAATATGTTATTTGGGAATCCTGTCACACGGAACCGCAATTAGCGGCTCATAGCTCGTAAGGCTATTCCATAGTTTATTGTGTGGACCTTCCTGGTTACACCACAGGCCCAAGTGTTTCAGCCTGATAGCTGACATGGCTGCTTCCTGCTGTATAAACAGATCGAGCGGTGCCAGATCAAGCATAACCTCAAGGGCTGCTGTGGGGGTAGTACGCATACAGCCAGTGATCGCAGAGCATGCTATTCTCTGGAACCGCTGTAGCTTGTTTTTAACGGTGGTGAGTTCCGTTTTCTGCCACCAGATTACCGCACCGTAGGTGATTATAGGCCTAACGATGGTTTTGTAGAGCCATAAGGTAATTTTAGGTGATATGCCCCAGCTTTTGCCGAGCAGCCGTTTGCATTGCCAGAGAATTATGCTGGCTTTGTTGATTTTTGAGTCATTAATAAATTAAATGAAAAAAAGGTACTCACTTAACGATATATCATATTTTAGAAGGAATGGCCTTCACCAAGTGACTAAAATTAAATGACACTGGAGGAATACCGTGTGAGAATACAACAGCCTGCATGCAACCTATATACATTACATTACCGGTGGGTGGGATGCGCTGCATGGGTACCACCATCTTGCTTATTTCTCCCGTGAAACAGCTTTGCTGTGTTTCGGAGAGAAGGGCAAGACAGGTAGTGTAATTACTGGCACCGAGACTATAACACCTTATGTCTCTGGATAGGCAACACATAGATGAGTTGCCTGGGCTAGTTCCAGGTAAACTAGTTTATGTTCATGGGCGACGCCAACCACTTATCATCAGGTGGAACGTTTGCCAGTTTGCCTATCCAACTAACATTAAAAAAAATATATGAACAGATATTAAAATAAATATATTTAAAAATATATTTATTACATATATTATGTACTTTTTTGTGTTATATAATTGTAATAGTTATAGTAATTTATGCAAACATTTTTAAAGAAAGAAATTTAAAGTAAGAAAGAATAACTCACCTGCGTCGTATTTTCAATTTTAAAGAAACGTTAGTTCGGGAAATTGAAAATACATTAATCTCAGTGTATTTGAACGTTCAGTTTAAATAATGTTTTCAATTGATATCGTAATTGATTTTTATTTAAAATATATTTAAGTAAAAATAAATTAAAGATATTTAACTACAATGTACATACATACACAAATTTTGTTTATTGTCAAAGTCTGTTGTCAACACGGTCTTAAATACAGGTCTTGCAATGAATTTTTTATCGAACACGGTTTTGAATACAGGTCTTGCTTTTATCGAAATTTTTTATTACAGATCAGGTTCAATGACTGCTGCATATGTTTACCATGTTATGCGCAATCATGTTTTTATGATATTGACAATGCTGTTAATTATAGATGAGGTCGAATTTCAACCACTGGGCGACCACTAGTAGTGTATAAGAACTACTAGAGAAACTATTTGATAGTAGTTGGATTTAAAGTGAAGGCTTACAATATCAAATTCGGGCTAGCATCACTGATTCCGAACGCGAAACTTGTCAGAAACATGATCGCATTTGTAAAGTCCATTGAACCAAATGTAGAGATTTTGTAAGCGAACTGAAGTCCTTAAAAAAAAAAGAAACAATGTCCATGATAACAACCGGGACCGACAGATTTACGTACTCTTCGAGGCACGGTGGGGGTCTCCTACAAGAACAGGCAAATCAAAAAAATATATTTGTACAAATAAAATATTTGCTTCAAACGGGAATCGAATCCACGGCTGCCGGTGTTAAAACGAAAAATAAAATAATAATGAAAGGAGATGGAAACGATTCCATAAATTCTTGGACCAGAATGTAATGAAATGAAAATGGTATCAATTAATGCATTAAGGTTTATGGATTCCTCGCTGAAAATTCTCTATATTTTGTCTATCTGAGAGCCGAATTATTAGACGTTTTGTAAAAGTGAAGTTATGTTACAATGTCTATTAAAAACCCGTTCACTAAGTTCTTAAAGCACTAATGTTTATTATATTTAGTGAAGAATGTTTGAAAACTCATTACAAATATCAATAACTTGAAACCATAAATATCATCCAGAATAAGAAAAAAAACACCTTTGAATGTATTTCATACTTTATTATTCTTCTATTATTATTAAAAAGTAATCTAGGAAACTTTGGCAAAAAATAAACGGCTAGTATCAATGTCAGTCAGCTGTCAAAGCTGTCACTAAAAGTATGATTTATTTTAAATCAATACGAAATTGATATTATTATTAAATATTAATTGATATTTTCGCTATTAATCTAACTTTATTTAAATAAACTTTATTGTTTACAACTTCAATTGTGCATCTAAATACTTTGAGCTAGTTAACTACTAGTGCAAAACTTTTTTTTTAATTCTTTAATCGATTTTAATTTAATCGATACCTAATTTGACGAAAACCATCTTTCTTATTTTTCTTCGCTCCCAGATTCAGAATTGAGCTGATTTTTTACATTTTATAATAAAAAATATGACTAATTTTTTAAACCATATATCTGCTTATTACATTTTGGCCCAAAAGTCCCCATCTCCTTTGTGTAATTTGTGTCAGCGTAGTCAAGAATTAATCGTAAAGAGAAACTGTGCAAACATGAATGTTGTTTGTGAAAATAAAAGCTATTTAACCTTTTTAAGATCCCATTGCGTCAAAGTTTTCTAATTCACTTTGTTACCCGAAAAGGTATGAAAAGTAATCTCCACATTTTTAAATTTGTCTCTTGGTAGTATATTTCAGGGCTGTCCAGACGCCGGCTTGTTTTCATGCGGCCCGCGACGCGTGTAATGTTAATCAGAAAAATAGTTTTGGACATAAATAGTTTGGATAATAGAATTCTTTGTTAAAACATATAATCAATATTTGGTTTAATTTATTTATCTTTATTCTTGTAACATTAAATTCTCATGACGAATCGATCGAGAAATGTGATGAAAATTGAAAATATTTTTTTCTGCGGCCCTCCAGCTTTTGTAGTATATTTAATTATGTATGTTTGTAGTATATTTAATTATGTTTGTGTATGTATGTATGTATGTATGTATGTGTGTATATTGTGTGTATGTGTATTATATATATCATTTAGATATCTATTAGCTTAGTTATTATTGTTATTAGTCTTGCTATACCACCTGCCTTTCTACAAAAGCAATATTTCTGTCATCCTCAGGTTGTCTGGCAGAAATTGCTATTTAGCAATAAGACCGCCTGATTGTACAGCTTAAATGATGTTAGCTTGCATCTTTAACTTTGTTCTTTGTTTTGGTGTGCAATAAAGTATATTATTATTATTATTAATTGCTACACTCCACCCGTTCAAGATATACATATACACATATAAATAAATATAATACAATACTTATATAAGGAGTATAATAAATTTACATAAACTTACTTAGATAAATATAAGCGGGTGGAGGATTACGCCCCGGCAGGGAGATCAAACGGCCGGGGGTTAGGGCTGTAGGCTGAGAAATCGGCGGACAATCCTAGCCGAGTCGAGTAATACCGCCTTCTGCATCCTGGCTGCGAGCGAACCGTCACGGATACCCAGCTGCCTCAGATGGTGAGCGAGGCTAACCGGGATCAAACCGTTGGCAGATATAACGATAGGGATGATTTCAGTGGAATCAACACCCCACATGTCGACAATCTCGTGCGCCAGATCCAGATATTTACGTTTTTTCTCTGTTTCGGCTTCCACGAGGTTCTCGTCATGCGGGATGGTAATGTCCACTAAAAACACCCTCGACTGTGCCCTATCCATCACCACGATATCAGGCTTGTTCGCCAGTATCGTCCTGTCCGCGGCGATAGGCCGGTCCCAGTAGAGCCGGACTCCGTCGCGTTCGAGTACTGGCGCCGGTGTGTACTGGTAGTACGGCACCCTCTGTTCCAGAAGACAATACATTAGAGCAAGCTCTTGATGAAGAATTTTGGCCACTTGATTATGTCTGTGCAAGTACTCAGTGTTGGCAAGCGCTGAACACCCCGAAAGCACATGTCTGAGTGACTCGCCGGGATGACGACAAGCTCGACAGAAGTCGGGAGTGCCATCCTTCAGAATGTGCTTCCGGTAGTTGTTCGTCTTAACCACCTGATCCTGTATTGCACAGACAAAACCTTCGGTTTCCCCAAAGAGGTCCCCGAATCGCAGCCACTGCACGGAGGCCTTAACATCCACGTGAGGTGCGTGGAGCGCCTTGTAAAACCGTCCATGCAGCTCCTTCTCCATCCATACGGTCTCCCGGTTAGAGGTGCTAAGTACAACCGGTCTTCGCCATTCCTCTTTGGCCAGGGATAACGGGGTGAGACCTTTGTCACATACTATAACTTCACCATGCATAGCGCTCTCCCTCCTCGTCTCAAAGTAGGCCCTGAGGCTGCACACCTCACGGTTATGCATGGACTTGGCGCTTAAAAGGCCTCGGCCACCACACTTCCGTGGGATGTACAGTCTCATGACCGACGATTTCGGGTGATGCATGCGATGGCAAGTCATAGTCGTGCGGACTCTTCTGTCCAGGGCGTCGAGTTCGGTCTGAGTCCATCTGAGCACGCCAAATGTGTACAAGAGAGTGGGCATTACCCAGCCGTTATAAGCTCGGACCTTGTTGGCGCCCGACAAGTAGCTCCGAAGAACTTTTGTCAGCCGTCCAAAAAAGACCTCGCAAACCGCCTGTTTCATATCCACCTCCTGCACCCCTATGCATTGTGACATGCCCAGATACCGGTAAGATTCAGCTTCGGAAAGGGTCTTGAAGTTCGAAAGCTCTAGGCTAATTTCAGCCGATTGTGTCACCTGTCCCCTGTCCACATGTACGACCGCACACTTATCCACTCCAAGCTGCATCCTGATGGAGCCGCTGAACTCAGTAGTGATTTTCAGCAACTCCATAAGGCGTGCAGGATTAGGTGCCAGCAGCTTGAGGTCATCCATGTAGAGAAGGTGGGAGACTTTAGTACCTCCTCTCCGAAACTGAAAGCCTGTCCCCGAACGCTCCAGCAGAGTGCTTAAAGGGTTCAAGGACAAGCAAAACCAAAGTGGGCTCAGACAATCACCCTGGAAAATACCCCTTCGTATCCGGATTCGGTCATCGGCACCCGTCGTCAGTCTCTCGCCCTGGAGACAAAGGATCGTACTCCATTGCCCCATGCATACTTCGAGGAAGTCTCGAACTGCACCGTCGATCTTGTACAGCTCGAGGACCCTCAGAAGCCATGAATGAGGCACCGAGTCGAATGCCTTCTTGTAGTCGATCCAGGCAGCAGAGAAGTTCCGACGGTTGCGTTTGACAAGCTGGCCCGCAACAGAGTCAATGATAAGGAGCTCCTTTGTGCCGCGGCCGCACATTATTATTATTATTATTATTAATTAGCCCGCAAAGGTATGTAGTTTGGACAGCTATGGTATATTTCATAAATATTGATCGATGAAATTTGTGATGAGTTTACGCTTGAAATAATACTCTGATAATGATAATTTGTGTTTTACAGAACTTATTCTCAAATCGTCTGATTTTCTCCAGTTCAATATGGATGACGACCGTTCTGGTGTAATGGTGCGAGTGGTAGCCTCAACATTGGCAGTCACGTTTTCGATTCCTGCTCGGCGCAGTATTTGTATTTATACAAATATTTGTTTCCGGTGTGGATGTATGTCCTGGTGAGTGTCCCCACCATGCCTCGGAGAGTACGTAAAGCCGTCGATCCCGGTTGTTATCATATCATCAGACACCTGATGTTAAATGTAATAGCTCTACAGTTGTAATTTATAGAAAAATAAATTAAATAATATAAATAATAAATAAATAAATATTAACCAACAATCACACCACGTTAACCTAGCCCCGTGCTAAGTTCGTAAGAACTTGTGTTACAGGTACTAGGAACGGAAATAAATTTAAGATATAAATACATATAATATATACATAAATACACATCCATGACCCGGTGCAGACATCTATATTCGTCATACAAATTATCTGCACCTGGCGGGATTCGAACCCGCGACCGCTGCGTAAAGTGTCCAGTTGCCTGACCACTCGACCAGCCGGCCGTCAAATAAGTGCGAGTCGGAATTTGTTACTAAGGTTTCCGTACTACTGTCGAAAAAACACTCGAAAAATTATCCGCCAACCCTCAGTCAGCGAGGTAGATTAAGCTCTAACCTTTCTATATGAAGAAGAGGTTTTGGTCCAGCAGTGGGACTTTTAGAAGCTGATTTAGTTTAGTTCAGTTCATTATGGATATGAGGTATTTGTTCAACAAATTTATACATTCAAGGTCGCTCCAGCCACAAGAACATACACCCAGACTAGAAACAAATATGGATACAAATATAAATATTTGACATGAGCGGGAATCGAACACGCGACCTCCGGTGTTAAGGCGACTACTCGCACCATTATACAAGAACATTTGTCACTTATATTTAAGTAAACTATAAATAAATAAATAAAAAAAATTTTTCACGGCAGGGATCGAGCGCCAGCGTAAAGCTAGTCGTTATAAACATTACACCAACTCGTCCTAAAATATATATATTTAAATATAGTCACTTTTCCGCTTACATAAAACACATCATAAAATTAATTTTACTAATTAAAAACACGACCCTCTTTCCCGTGAATGCGGTTAAGGTCGACGTCCTAACAGGATTTATGCGACGTATCCATTTACCCAGAGTACCGTCGGAATGTTAAATTCAAAGTGAAAAGCACCTTATTTCTAATACCATACGGTTTGAAATCAAAAAGGTTCAAAGATAGTTATGGCTTTAAAGGAATTTGAACTATATGTTTAAGCGCTAGAGCTCAACTTTCTAGGTAGACAATATCTCTATCTTGTCAATGGAATATCAACTTTGATATCCTGAAAATAAGGTAGATATTTCCTATATGTGTATCTCGTATTTTCACCCCAGTAATTTCGCCTAAGCTCGCATTCAGGTTTGCTTTGAATATTTCATTTTATTGTTGATTTTTTTTTAAAAACATTTAGTTTGGAAACTTTTTAAGAGTCCGAATTTTGATCTACTTTTTTGTAATAATTAATTTCCGTTAACAAGAGTATGGGGATTCTTAAACTGTGTAATTTTCGTGGTTTCACTTGTCAATATACTTGCCATCGTGGTTAAATGTTTACGATTTCTTATGATTAATGAAAGACGATTAATTTACTGTGGTGTAACGGTTTTAAAATTTTGCAAAGTATCGCTTTCTGTTATCACCGTAGGGTTGTCACGTTTATTTTTGTTTAGCTATTTTATTTTTAATTTGCTTATTTTTTATTATAAATGGAATATATTTTACTGTGTATTTCTATAACCCATAGTAAAAAAATAATGTCTGAGGTTTCATTTAATTTTAATTGAAACTTATTAATCTTGGGGCTCGCCTAGAATCCAATTTTGGCCCAAGCCTGTCAAAAGAACGGAGTGATAATACCATGCCAAGATTGACTGTCAGTATTACCTAATATAGTACATAACATAGTACATTGTACTATATACATATATATACAATATAGTCTTTAATATTTCCCAATTTCGTTCAAGCGAAAATCGACCCATTTCGTAAATATCAAACATAACACTAACTTTCTGTCACATCGGAAGTGTCATCAAACCTTCTTATCTCAAAATAACCTATAGGTCCAGTTCCAAACACAAGACAGCCCATATATACCTGTTTTTATATTAAAAAATAAACTATATTTGAAAACGAGTGTCTAAACCGAAAAATGTTGATTGTAAAATAATTGCGCAACTATCGCAAATTGCTTAATTTCACTTACAGTCAATGACACTTGAAACATTAGTATAAAATAAACTGTAGATTACTTTAAATCATCAAAGTTTAGTATTGTTTAATAAGCGGTATTTAAAACTTACAAGTAATTATAAACAAAATTTAAATAGCAATGGAGTCGTCTGACAAAGAATTCTTTGTAAGATGAGTTTGGGTTAGGAATTTTGTACTATAAAGGCACTTTGGCTTAATTGAGATGAGAGATGTTTTAGGACAAAAATGTTAATAGCAATAGGTTTATGTGTCACATATGGCAGATGAAGGACCGCACTTATAAATAACGAAAATTTCAATGAAAAATGTTGAACTAAATTGAAGACCTTGCAGCAAAAGAGGGGCAGATCCAATTTTTTGCCGTTAACGTATTTTTACCCACAATTTGAACAAAAAATAAAGCTATCGTTTGATGGACAACAGAAGCAAATCCAACAGAAAACAAGCGCACTACAGCAATATTTGGATCTAGCCCCAAGATTTGTTAGGCGATTGTTTTTTTCGTTTTTTTATTAAAGTTTTGGTTTTCTTTAGATATAAATTCATTTCACCATTTCTAAGCTGAATGATAGTATCTAAAATACAAAATTATTAGTACATATGTGTTTTATTAGCCATCGAAAAAAAAAAGTAGCATATTTTTGATATTTTGGTGCAAAAGAGGGACAAATCCAAACTTTGAAACTTCGTAGTAAATATAAAACTTATTGATGTACCTTAAAAAACTAATTAAAAAGTGTAACGATTCTTATGTTTTATTGTTGCATTTAAATTACAGACATAAGTGTACTTTTTGCTGCAAGGTCTTCAATTAGATGTATGATAGCATGATATTGTGTGTTTGGTTAGAAAGCGTTAGTTACAAAGATTGTGGTTCCAGATTGATGATTGGTGACAATTTTTAAAAGAGTAAGTGTTTGGTTTTTCAACTGAACTGAATCAGTCTGTAAGCTTCCCACTGCTGGGCAAAGGCCTCGTAGGAGAAGGGTTGGAGCTTAATCCACCACGCTGCTCAACTGCAGGCTGGCACATAATTTCCCTACCATGAGTAACGATCGTTACCAGGTGTCGATGATAACAACCGGGATCGACGGCTTTACGTGCTCTCCGAAGCACGGTGGGGAACTACACAAGGACATACACCCGGACCGGAATCAGATATTTGCATAAATACAAATATATGCCCCCGAGCAGGAATCGAACCCGTGACCGCCGGCGTTATCACATAATTACAAATTTACTTTTTTAAATTACAAAATTAGCTTTATTTAAAGCACCTTTAAATCGACAGTGTACAATAGTATATTACCTATGGTTAATGTGAAGCTTCCACTGGATTCTGAATGTAAATTCTGCAGAAAACAACCGACCAGAAACTCAACAAGACTAAACAATAAACACAACTGACAACCGTTCTGGTGTAGTGGTGCCTCAACGCCGGCGGTCGCGGGTTCGATTCTTCAGTTCAGTTACAAATCCCCTAGACCAGAGTTTCCCAAACTTTTTTGTGTCGTAGACCCCTTGGCATGTTTTTCCGTGTTGGGTAGAACCCCTACTTACCTGATATTGACTTCCTGTAAATTTCTAACTGTAGTGAAGTTTAGTGTTAAAAACTTAAAGTAAAAACACATGTTAATTTATACATTTATTAATTGAATTTAAATTAAAACTATTCAAAATAAAATTTTGTATCTGTTATGTAAAATACACGTAACATTAAATAAACTATAAATAAAATAACATAAGCAATAAGTCAATATTTTTAGTGAGAAGGATGAACCTGATGCTTTTTTATTTTTTTATTCATTTTTTACTTCATAGGTACTTTTATAAATAATGTAATGTATATGTTTTGATATTATAAGAAAGTATGATGTAAGTAAATAGTTACTATCAGTGTATGTGTATCCACTATCGTGGACCCCCATTTTCATTTCATAGACCCCCAAATTTTTTTTCGCTGACGTAGACCCCTTGCAGGTTGTCATAGACCCCTAGGGGTCGATATAGACCACTTTAGGAATCACTGCCCTAGACCAAAACAACGTTATCACTGTATCGTTTGACAATGTGTTGAAAAATAAGTTTCTTATATGGAGCACCATTTAATTTTTAACTGCTTTTATTTTTTTCATATTTGTCGTTATAGCGGCCATAGTGATACATAAAATCACCATGACTTTAGATAAGTTTATCGCAGTCCACCGCTGGACATAAGCCTCCCCAATTTCGCGCCAAATATCCCGGTCCTTCGCAATCCGTATCCAGCGATGCTCTACACTGGGTTTGCTGAGTAATTTCTATTATATACATATTACGGTACTAAAGATATATAGTGGATAAACGCTGTAGAGGTTAATTAAGATAGTAATTGAGTTTCCTCCTCCTTAGTCATAAATTTAGCACATGTAAACTCACTATTACCAGCGTGGGTTTGAATTAATTACTCAAGTTACTAGATATTCTCGATTTATTTTTCTGAATCACAATCACAAAGTTCAGCAAGTTATAATAAATATCAACTTTTTCTAGAAAAATTTAGGACTATCTTGAGTAAAATTTTGTTGCAAGTAGGTCAAGGAGTTGCGGTAATTAGGAAACAGAGTTCTAAGATTAAGACGCTGTCTTAGCTAAGCCACGCTATATGACGCGACGCAATGCGTCATGACGTGACATAACGCGACTAATATAACACGTGACGTGAATTAACGCAGCGAAGTTAATTCATTTAATATTATCTTTAATTCTATAGAAATAGCGGCATCGTATGCATAATATAATGTACATATATAAACTCTGATGAACTGTGACGACTTATGTATATAATGTATATGTGGAGGGATGTGAGGAACAGTGTGAAGTTCCTCATCCACCATTGAAAAGGAGGATCCTCCGACCAGATGGGTGTTGTGTCTGGTGGGCTACTGCCCCGACGGTTGTTGTCGGGTTTTGTATATATGTTCAATCGCTTTTGATAACTTCGATAGCGCGATGTAGGATATGTCAGTTTCTTCTAATTTGTATGTGGCGAGATAGATGTCGCTACATACATGTAGTATATATTAAAAAATATATAAAATTTCTAAAATAATTGACCCCACGTCTCATAGCCTCCACTGGTGACAGGAGCCCTCCTGTGGTGCATTTTTGCCCAGAGAATTGGTGTTGCGATTCAACGGGGAAATGTTGCTAGTATTCTTGGCACCATTCCACGCGGACATGATTTATACCAAAACTGTTTGTAAATAATAAGTTTAAATTTTGCTTTGTAAATATGTATAATATTGTAAAATTATTATTAATTTTAAAATTAATTAAATTTATTATAAATAAAATTATAATTATAATTAAAATTATTATTAATTGTATGTTATACTTATTTTTCGTCATCAGCATCATCATTATCATCATATCAGCCATTGGATGTGCACTGCTGAAAGTAGGTTTCCTACAGCGACTTCTAGAGCGACCGACTGTGCTATGTATTGCTGGCAATTTTGGGGAGGGGTTTGCCAATACTTGCCCCCTTTGGCAGGCGGATTAGCGAGTGTATTGTGTTGCGGCAGGGTAGGATAACGTTCTCGCTGTCGAGCGTGGTCCACTGCATGCTCGGCAGCGAAAGGTATTGGTCGGCCTTGGCCTCCATCTGCGAGGAGGTCATGGCATTGAAGGAGGCTACGGAGCGAGAGAGTGAAGTAGATGCTAATGCTAACCCGCTCCGCAGGAGACGACCGGAGGGAAGGAGACGCCGTTACGCGCTCCTTCACTCTCCGCAATAGAGTGGGAGGGGCACCTCCTGATCCTCCCATTCGCCACCAGGGCAATAGAGTGCTTACGGTGCCAGCAAGCACTCTATAGTTGGGGCGTTACGGTTGCATGCGAAAGCGATCCCGTGGCGCTCCACTACACCGACAAAGGCACCGCTGGGTTTTAGTGAGGTATTCTGGCACATTCTGCCATGTTAGCGAGTCCCCATACTCGTCACCTTGTGCGGCGGGATGCGTAGATGCATTTCCCAGCGTAAAAGAAGGTTATGATAACGTTACTTGTCACCATCTTGCTTGGTGCACAGTGATTCGCATCACTATGGCATTAATCGCTCCTTACGACACCTCGGCAAGAAAGAAGTCGGGACTACTCTTCTCTGCCGGTCACCGAACAGCAAATATACATGTGACACCACAAAAACTATTATCTCCGCCTTCAAATTTTAAATAATTTACGGGCGACACCTTAAATAGAATATACAGGTTTATGCATATATACTGTATGCTTGTGTGTTTTCAAGCGTGAGTGTGTGCGTGTACTCGTGCACACGATCGTGTTTGAGTGTGTGAGTTATGTTAATAACTGCCTGAAACTAGCGATTTCGTTCACATTGTGTATGAATAGAAGATGACCATACTCGACATTTCGAAAAGACGCAAAATAAACACCCATACCGCGATCATTATCTGTATGGTCCACACAAATATTAATCACAAACCGAACCGTTTTCAGTTTATATATAGTCCGACTATGTATTTATGATAAATAATAATTGATAACCGTTCTGGTGTAGTGGTGCGTGTAGGTGCCTTAATACTAGCGGGTTCGATTCATGCTCGGGGCAGATATTTGAATTTGTACAAATATTTGTTTCTGCTGATTGTTCTTTTCAAAAATTTTGTCTACCCCTTTTCTCGTATTATCTCTCTATGTCTACAGTAGCTAACATGCGTGCACGTGATACTCTTCTCGTTACGTCGATAGAAGAGATAACATTAAGTTTTAGATATCTGTGGTATTTATCTCTACGGGAGCTAACATGACATAGTAATTTTGTCGAATTTTGACGTGATTTTGACGTTTGAAGAAGAATATTATCGACGAGATAAAGTAATTAGAATTAATTTTCTTCGGAAGAGATTTTTGTCTCTCGAAGTGTGCATGTTAGGGTACCTAATCGAGAAAATACTTGATGTAGACATATTATCTCTCTCGGTACGCATGCTAGCCCGGCTGGTCTGGATGTATGTCTTATGTCCCCCACCGTGCCACGGAGAGCACGTAAAGTCCCGGTGGTTATCATAGAGATCTGATAGCGACCGTTACTCATGGTAGGAAATTATCCGCCAATCCGCAATGGAACAGCGTGGTGGATTAAGCTCCAACTCTTTTTCTATATAGAGAAGAGGCCTTTGCCCAGCAGTGGGTTACTTACAGGCTGATTCATTTCAGTTTAGTTCAAAAAATAATTTGTGTATATTGTAAACGAGAAGGAATTGATATCGATAGGTTCAACTTATAAGAGATAGAAATCTCAATCTACCGTTTACATTTACGTCCCAAAATCTATCGAGCGATTACCAGTCTTATCTCTGAAGCCTATCGATCTTTGAGACGATAGGTACTGTCCGTAGCTACGACTATTTTAATGTGAAATTAATCGTCGATGTAAGTGTTTGTTATTGAGATTGTCAGCCAGAGATAGAAACTTTAGATAGAAACTTACTGCTTATCGCCAATAGTTATTATCTTTTAATGTGTTTAGAATACAAGTAGTATTGTTTAGTTGTAAGTTATAAGACGTTACACTAAATATCAAATAAATAAAATAGATGTAAAAAATGTAAATTTGAGTAAAATTAGTTATATCCATGGAAAACAATTATCGATAATTTTATTATCGTGTTATTCATAATTATAGGATGAACAGATATCGATAATTATCGGATCAAAATTATATATAATTATCGAATGAAAATTATCGATAATTATCGTACACTCCTAGTAAAAATCACGAGGGCTTTTTTGTACATAATATAAAGCTTAATAAGCTTTATTTTATACACTTTAGAGTAAAGTATTCTTGCGATAAACGAATTATTGCATAAGGGTCGGCTGCTATATCTACTATCGGAACTCTGATAAGCTATCAGACTTTATTAGTTCAACTAATTAATTATAATTTGTGGTTTCGCAGGTTGTAATCGAAACATCAGATAGATTTAAAGTGACATTTGATGGTGAAACAGAGGATGTTAAGTATCAGAAACTTTTATATATTGGATACTGTTATATGAGAGACAACTACCTGATACTTTATCAGAAACTGGTGAAATTGGCGTTAAATAATTGAAATAATTTTGTGGTTGTATGTGTGCGTCAAGCTTGTATAGCGGTAGATACAGTAACTATGTGCGTGATAAGAGTGTACCTTTATCAAATACATTTTTTGATGTGATAACATCTTATAAATCGATGAAAGCCGGCTGCACGCACGAAAAAGCATAACTCATTGTCACGTTCCGCGAGCGAGAGCGCGGAACAAGCAATAGAGATGCACGATCGGCCTAAGCGTTCGAATTGTGACGCATCTATCTCTCTTCCACTCCATCGGCAGATGCGTCCGAGTAGAAGAGAAAAAATATTTGAATAAACGAATGCAAATAAATGTTAATTTATCAGAAAAATTGTTATTTTGAATTTACTCCTTCTTTTTATTATACAAAGTATTGATAATTCAGTGATAATAATGCAATTCAATTCTAAAATGCAATTTTTTAACAATGTTTCCTTTGATGGTATCACGTAAAATTATCGTCTGTAAACCGACTTTACAGACAACCGACATTTTTTTTAAATATAAAAATACATATTGAGTATGTAAATTTTTTAATTTACAAAATTTCAATCGATACAAAATCTCTGCATATAAATATCAAGTTTTATTTTAATTTATCGTATTCGCATAACAAAGTAATAGAAACACATATTATTATTTGCACGCGACGTTTGCCGCATCACTGTCACACAAATAAAAGCTGCGTAGGTATTCACACACACACACACACATAGAGAAGTGTGCCGACATGAGTTGTTTGTTACTTATCCAGAATGACCGAAGTTAGTCGGGGTACAGGTCTGTAGGCTATGCCTCCCACCTGGGATTTATTCACCGGGTTCACCTCCGGGATCATTTTATTTAGGTACAATGGGTCAGGGTCATGTATGTCAGAGATATGTGCGTTTCTTGATGCTTACTATGTTCGCTTGCGTGGATAAAGATACTTGCCCACACCTCCACAAAATCGCCCCGCTGTAAGTGAGACCGCAATAAGGGTGATCTCTACCTAGTACTTCTACTGTCACCGTCAACCAGACACAAAGAATTTATATCATTACTGGAACGCTTACTTATTAAAATTGTATATTCAAATATGCACTTGAAGTAACTGACATATAAGGTTGGCATTTGTTTCCAACATGTAAAGTGAAAAAATCGTTCCGAGCATTTCGTTGAATACTGGTATTTTGTCTCTCTCTTATGAGTTGCCTTGAATCCATGATACAAAGAGATGCAATCCCTCTCTTAGGAACGTCTTTCGAGTGCACGTGTGCATTCCAGTTTGTATATAAATTCCTTGATCAGGTATAACATGAGATGAACTATGTATATGTTTCGTTTAAATTCACGATACCAGATGGCACCACAAGTCAGTTGAAATTAATGTTAAAACATTGTTAAGTAGAGATATAAAAATTGGTTGTTTTCTCCAAGTTTAATCGATAATAAACACGCAGTTTGCTTTAATAAAAATTTTGTGTGGATATCTAAAACTTGTAAAAGTAGCATGTTTTACGAAGCTGTCTTGAATTTTATAACTTCTAAATACATCATGATTTATAAAATATTAAAAAATATTTTAATGTGAACTTAATCTCCATAAAACATTTAGAAAACATTTATAAGTTTTATATTTTAAAATTTAATTTAGCTAAGATAAGTTTCCATAAATTTAATTAGTGGATTGTGTATAGAATAACTTTTTCGCTACATCTACGTGCATCTGCAACATTACTGCAATTAGTTTTTGAGGAATAGGTTTTTATAAAGTATCTTATATAAGGCTTCTATGTACCTTCTATTCTTCAAATGGACGGTTCTGTAGGTGTTACAGATATAGGAAATAAAATCCTAACATTTTTTAGTTTTACTTTAATATAATAAACTGCTCTGCTTGCGTTTACTGCATAAAGCCGTCCACCGGTGACAAATTAATTCGATAAAGTGATATATTAATACTCACTGCCGAATGTAACTAAAGAACTCGCATTGTAATTATTTATTTTCCTCGTAGTATATTACTGACAACCGTAGTGGTGCGAGTGGTTGACTCAAAGCCGCGCGCCGCGCGCCGGAGCGTTCGCGGGTTCGATGCCCGCTCGGGGCAGATATTTGTATTTGTACAAATATTTGGTTTGGGTCTGGGTGTATGTCCTTGTGGGTCCTCCCACCGTGCCTCGGAGAGCACATAAGCCGTCGGTCCCGGTTGTTATCATAGACACCTGATAACGATCGTTACCCGTTATAAGGAAATTATCCGCCAAGCCGTAGTGGAGAGCGTGGTGGATTAAGCTCCAACCCTTCTTCTACACGTAGAAGAGGCCTTCGCTCAGCAGTGGGTGGTTTACAGGCTGATACAGTACAGCATATTACCGTACTCGTAGAATATTATTCTGAAGGAACTGAATCAGCCTGTAAACGACCCACTGCTGGCCAAAGGCCTCTTCTCCATATATGAGAAGGATTGGAATATAATTCGCCAAGCTGCTCCACTGCGGATTGGCAGATAATTTTCTCTATATAAGATGTTTATGACAACAACCGGGATCGACTGCTTTACCTGCTATCCGAGGCCCGCTGGGGAAACCCATAAAGACATATACCCAGATCGGACACAAATATTTGTACAAACACAAATATCGGCCTTATATGGGAATCGAACCTGTGACCGCCGGCTCATTTTCTTTTTAAATGTTAGTTGGATAGGCTAACTGGCAGACGTTCCACCTGATGGTAAGTGGTTGACGTCGCCCATGAACATAAACCAGGTTACCTGGAACTAGCCCAGGCAACCCATTTATGTTGGCCGATAGTCGGGGGACTTCGGCCAACTTAACAGCGCGACCCCACATGTCTGAGGAGTGGCTTTTGTTGTGAGCAAGGCCGCCCACCTTGTGTCGGGGCCCCGGATGTTTATCCGGGCCTACCGCCGGGGCGAGGTGGTGAATGCTAGCGCGACCCCATCTCGTCCCACCCAGGCGGATGACTGCTCACACGTGGGGTTTTTAGCCCGCGGGAGTCGGGCATAATCACTTCGGTGCCCCCGCGCCGGAGTGGTATCCATAATGGATTTTCCCCACGTAAAAAAAAAGGCAACCCATTTATGTGTTACGTATCCAGAGACATAAGGTGTTAAAGTCTCGGTGCCAGTAATTACACTGCCTGTCTTGCTCTTCTCTCCGAAACACAGCAAAGCTGTTTCACGGGAGAAATAAGCAAGATGGTGGTATCCATGCAGCCGGGAGCGCAGCACAGCGCATCCCTCCCACCGGTAATGTAATGTATATAGGTTGCATGCAGGCTGTTGTATTCTCACACGGTATTCCTCCAGTGTCATTTAATTTTAGTCACTTGGTGAAGGCCATTCCTTCTAAAATATGCTATATCGTTACGTGAGTTCCTTTTTTTTCATTTAATTTATTAAAATTCTTGGTGAAAAATATTGAAAGATTAGAACACTGTAGATTATTAACAATCATGCTAAAAGATTTATTTATTTACTAGCGGCCCGCCCCGGCTTAGCACGGGTCTTTAACTAAAATTATAAAAATTATAAATTTATATTTTTTATCACCTACATGCGCCATCTATCGTATAATGGTAATAATATAGTTTTTATATTTAGTGACATTTAACATAATAGTACCTATATTAATTGAAAATGATGTTTATCTAAAATATTAAAACGATTTCTATTCCTATCCGACATATTTAGTAAACTTTTAAGTTTAACAAAATAATAACTCAAAAATAAGTTTTGTGAGTTTTTAAGATTCCTTAGACCAGATGGCGTTGGCGGCGTAGGTACCTATTTCTATTGTCTTAAATATTTTTTTTTAAATTTATTTACAATGAAACAAAAACTAAATTATACTGTGAATTATGTTTAGTTTTTATGTATTAAAGTTATTTACATTGGTTTTGTACTTTTTACGTGATACGTGCACGAACAAAAAACGATAAGAGATGGCGCTGATTGAAAAAAAAACGCGCTATTAAAATTTATTAGTCTATTAATAAATAGATAATATATAGTCTATTAATAAACGGAGGTTTTAACAGATTTATTATTTGTATAGATAATCAGAACCATTTAACAAATTTGTAATTTAACTTAAGTCTAAAAACACTACATAATCAAAAATATATCATTATATTATTATTTTATCCAACATCAATGGTTACAAATAAATTAAAACTTTGTTGCAATATTTGTGAAACCTGTTTGCAAGTGCGACTGAAGACCTGCGAGTTAATTATATATACATATACACACATATACATATCAAGATATAGATAAATATAATAAATAATAAATATGCTTAACACACACACACACATGGTCGTCTGTTCCTAAGGTAGGCAACTTAATGCCTGTGTTTTAGGTAACAGTCGACTGATATACTTTTTTTTAAAAATAAATATATATATAAATAATACATATATAAATAAACATATATTACACCCAGACTCGGGGCGGGAATCGAACCCACAACCCTCGGAGCAGAAAACAGGGTCACTGCAAAATGCGCCAACGAGTCAGTCAGAATAGATGGTGTTTATTGTAAGATAAATCAAGATAATCTTATTTAAACATCATTTTATAAGATCTCGTTATACTAAACTCGATGTAATATCACTAGGATACAATCTTAGAACAATTGCTTATTATAAGAAAAGGCTTCACTTTATAGATACCTGAGAAGGCATCAGGTTGTCGAATTTGAGACGTCTAGCCATATATTTCGTCGAACCTTTTGGGATACGAAACCATCAATAAATATACGTAATCTTCAACGTTCAGTTTTAATAAAAATTGAAATATCAAACGAAACCATATATTAATATCAGTATTGAAAAACTCAAGAAGTTTTTTTTGGAGTTTACTCCTTAAGAATCGATTTTCATATATAAGGCGCCCGGTATGAGAAAAATATGAGAGGTAAAATCTACTATTGAATGACCTCGTTACTTTTTCGGTGCGAAAGTAATGTTGCTCTAATTAATATTGAAAAATAATATTTAAAAAATAAATGATAATTGTCAGATGATAATAATTACATAATTTATCAACATTCCTAATGAAATATTTGTGCACATCTGAAATTGACTATTGTGAAAAGTTTAATGTAAAATATTTTGCCGATTAGTTATAATAAATGTATATAAAATGAATAAATATATATTTATATATGTATATTATTTTCATTAATTTGTTAATTTACCCTTTCATATGGTATTAATCTTATTTTCAGTTGGATAAACTCTTTTTGCGTATGTTTAGACAATCGTACTTAAGGAGTAAACTCCAGTCGTGCGTCGAAGCTGACACACTCAATTTTTTTTTTCTTTTTTTTTTTCGGAGGGACTTTTGCTGTTGGCCTTACTGGCCTTTACAGCGACACCGGGCGGGGGGCGGACACTTGAAGGTCCAGCCTAGAAAGGAGAGCCTCCTTATGAGCGGCTCTTTCTCAAGAAGTTTACATCATAATTCTATTTATACTAATGTTATACAATATAAAAGAGTAACTAGTTTGTTATCAAATTAGGAGCACTGAACCGGTTTATATACTTCTGTCATCAGAAAGCTTCAATTTTCAGAAGTAGGGTATAAACCATCACTAGGACGTAGGACAGTAGTCAAATTCGTGTGAAAACGAGTGCTTTATATAGTTTAGCGTAACAAGCTAATAATTGAACATTGTGCAACCAGACCGCGCCCTGACGCCATTTTTAATTTTAAGTCAAAAGGAAAATTAATTACATTTTTACACACGAGCAAGCGTGCCTTTCAATTTTATGGATTCGTACGCTTATAATTATTATATAATGTGGCGTGACCGGAGCAGTTTGGATATTTCGATCGTATTTGAATGCTCGAAATATGTGAGTTTTTTTAGTAAATATATTTTTTATTTGACTGCTCGATAATTAATTAGACACATTGATTATAAAGTGTACCTTGGGACGTCATTATGACATAATTAAAATATGACGTCATCCCTACTTTAATATATAAATGCGAAAGTAACTCTGTCTGTCTGTCTATCTGTTACGCTTTCACGACTAAACCACTGAACCGATTTTGATGAAATTTGGTATGAAGATAGAACTGAACTTCGGAAAGGACATAGGATACTCTTTATGGCGAAAATAAGGGTAGAAGGGATTGAAATAGGGGACGAAAGTTTGTATGGAAGATCCTTGTTGTCAAACATAAAATCATGTGAGATTGTTCAATTGTTTAAGACAAAGACAAAAAAAGCGTGCACGGGGAAAGGGGGAGGGGACGTATCGGGTGGTAGGTAGTGCGCGGAGAGGCGGCGGCGGCGCGCTTACCATGTCGCGCGATATAAACGAATTCCACGCGGGCGAAGCCGCGGGCGGAAAGTTAGTTAATAATAATTGCCGTGCGGTGTCCGGCAGAGAAGTATAGTACCGACCTTTTTCTTGCGTGTTGTAAAAAGTTACTAAGGCCATAGTGGTGCGAACAACTGTACAACAACCAGGATGGTGATGGGTAGTAGCGTCACCATATCCTGCTAAAATATACTCCGTTCGCCAACCCGCATGCCAAGCGTGGCGAGTATTTATTATTATACATTAGATAAATGTCATAATAATTTGATAAGGAATGCCCACAGTTGTAAAAATTTAAATTTTTTTTTTTTTTTTTTTTTTTATGTTAGTTGGATAGGCAAACTGGCAGACGTTCCACCTGATGGTAAGTGGTTGACGTCGCCCATGAACATAAACAAGTTTACCTGGAACTAGCTCAGGCAACTCATTTATGTGTTGCCTATCCAGAGACATAAGGTGTTAGTCTCGGTGCCAGTAATTACACTGCCTGTCTTGCCCTTCTCTCCGAAACACAGCAAAGCTGTTTCACGGGAGAAATAAGCAAGATGGTGGTACCCATGCAGCCGGGAGCGCGGCACAGCGCATCCCTCCCACCGGTAAAATACTGTAAACCTGGTGCACCAAAATATACAGGGCATGCTAGGTAAAGATCTTGAACTGGAGTTATTTATGAATGGTGAAAATATCAATATTTTATGTTTAACAGAACACTGGCTATCTATTTCCCAGTCCATATTTAACTTCAGCGGTCACCAGGTAGCTAGTATGTTCAACAGAGAAAAAGCTATACGCGGTGGCTCTTTAATAATTATAAGTAAACTTTTTAAATATAAAGAACGTAAAGACATTGTGAGCCTCTCTGTTGAGCAAACTATTGAACTAGCCTGCGTAGAGCTTGAGCACTTCATTGTTGTATGCGTATACAGACCTCCTAGTGGGTTATATGAGTACTTTGAGAAAGTATTGGAAGAAGTCTTGTTAAAATTAAATAATTCTAATAAAGTTATTGTTGTATGTGGGGATTTCAATATTAATTTACTACAAAATTGTAATATAAGTATCAGATTTAAATCCCTGCTTCTATCATATAACCTGCATAACTTATTTACTGAACCCACTCGAATCACTGCTACCAGTGCTACATGTATTGACAACATATTTACAAACTGTAAACCTTATACTAAAGCTATTATTAATAAGTTAAGCTCAGACCATTGTGGCCAGTTAGCTTCCTTTGCTTATTTTTTAAATGCCAACAAAAATATTTTTTTTTTTTTTTTTTTTTTTTCTGTGCATATCTGCGATCAGCCCCAGGCTATGAGCGGATTTGTTGCAAGCCGTCCATGTCGTGCCGAGGAGGCTCCTCATCAGGAGACTCCTCACTTCTCACCATCTGTCACCAACTCTCTGTATATCATGGCGTTTCAGTCGTTTTATGTAGCTAATGTTTGTCAATGCGGTAGCTAGGGCATTTGGATGATTTTCCAATCGAGTTCTGTATTTTATCCCTGTTAACCTTATCTCCTCTGCAACAGTTCTCATGTTCATCGCTTTATGGATCTCAGTGTTCGTCACAAACCATGGTGCGTTTGCTATGGTTCTTAGGATGCCATTCTGCATTCTTTGTATGATGTTTAAGCTGGAGTCGCATGCACTTCCCCACAGTTGCAATCCATAAGTCCATATTGGCTTCAAAATCATTCTGTAAATTAATAGCTTATTGTCGATAGAAAGCTTCGAGTTTCGTGCCATCAGCCAATAAATATTTCTGAACCTCATGTTTAGCTCGTCTCTTTTTGCTTTGATGTGTTTTTTCCAGGTCAGTCTTTTGTCCAGGTGCATACCGAGGTATCGGACTGTATCACATTGTGGTAGGGTGACATCACACATTTTTACAGGTTCGCAGTTTCCCTTCCTAAGCGTAAATGTTATGTGCACGGATTTTGTGGCACTGGCCTTTATTCGCCATTTCTGGAGCCATTCAGTTACTTTGTCGAGGTTATTCTGCAAAATAGCAGAGGCGACAGTTGGGTCCCTGTTGCTTGCTAGTAGCGCAGTGTCGTCGGCAAATGTAGCTGTGGTAACCCCTTGTGCTTCAGGGAGATCAGCAGTGTAGATGGTGTACAAGACGGGTCCCAGAACAGATCCTTGTGGTACTCCCGCCATTATATCATGAATATGAGATAGCTCTCCGTCTTCTCTAACCTGGAATATTCGATCTGTCAAGTATGATTCCAAGAGTAGATAGAAACTATGGGGTAGAAATGCCTTAATTTTGTATAGTAGGCCTTTGTGCCAAACCTTATCGAATGCAGCCTGGATATCCAGAAACACAGCAGAACAGTATTCCTTGTTTTCAAAGGATGATCTAACCTTTTCACATACTCTATGTACTTGTTCTATGGTTGAGTGCTGCTGTCTAAAGCCGAATTGATGTTTTGGTATGACTTGATTTTCATTGAGTATGGGTAATATTCTACTCAGAAGGATCCTCTCAAACATCTTTGACAGCACAGGTAACAGGCTTATGGGTCTATATGATGTGACTTCCTCTGGGGGCTTTCCAACCTTATGGATCATTGTTACTATGGATACCTTCCATAATCTAGGAAAATATTGTACTCTAAGCACACCATTGAAGAGCGTTACCAGAAAGACCAATAGACCAATAGTTTTAGTGAGCTACCTCTTGATCCCAAAGAACCCGTGAAGGAGCCAATGAAAAAACGACCTAGTAAACCACCACCGATAATACTATATGGAGTTGAAGACGTCAACAAACTTGTAGAACTGCTGGAATCCACAGTAGACAAAAACTGTTTTACAATAAAGATTGTGAAATCATAAACTCTAAGTTTGGACCAGACAAAAAACCAACGTCCACATTCTTTGTCAATATCGCACCAGGCGCCAACAATGCAGCAGTGAAGGACATTAAATATATATACCACCAATCAGTTATAATCGAGGATCCAAAAAAAAGAATAACTTTGCCACAATGTCAACGATGTC
The DNA here is from genome assembly GCA_036937285.1 of Euphydryas editha. NCBI lineage: Eukaryota > Metazoa > Arthropoda > Insecta > Lepidoptera > Nymphalidae > Euphydryas > Euphydryas editha. The sequence continues at coordinate 11,583,996 of JAUPFZ010000029.1, read as the reverse complement.
AGCAATATGGTCATTCGAAAAACTACTGCATGCGACCATACCGATGCGTAAAGTGTGCCCAGGGGCATAAAACCGCAGATTGCGCAAAAAAAGACCGCAACACACCAGCGAAATGTGCCCTTTGTCAAGGCGGACATCCAGCGAACTATAAAGGCTGCGAGGTTTATAAAGAAATCCTAAAAAGACGTATGACCAGGAATCTTACCTCTAAAGCTAAGACACAAGAAGTGACAAGCAGGACTGTCCCAATAGACTCTCGACCACAACCTCTTAAAGAATCACAAGATAAACCTCTCTTCTCCGACATACTTAAAAAGAAAGAAATCCAGCCAACTCCTACAACTAGTTTAAATAACAAAATAGAAGAACTACTCATCAAACAATCAGAGAAATTTGAACAAATCTTACAACAGATGAGCACTCTAATGAGTCTCATAGCTACCCTAGTCGAAAAAATTTCAAAATGACTGCACTAAGAGTTGGCACCTGGAACATTAATGGCCTTTCCCCAAACAAGAATGAATTGGAACTGTTGATATACAATAACCAGCTTGATATTGTACTTGTCTCTGAAGCTCACTGCACAGCTAAAAGCAAAATCAACATCAAAGGATGCAATACCTATGTGACTAATCATCCTGACGGAACTGGTCATGCAGGAACAGCCGTTGTGATACGAAAGTCAATAAAACACCAAGTGCTACCAGAATTTAAGACAAACCACATCCAAGCAACCACAATTGCAGTTGAAACTCGCTGTGGGCAACTGAATTTGTCGGCAGTATACTGCCCACCAAGACATACAATAATAATAATAAATAAAAAGCCTTTTTATTCCATATTTTTAAATTACATTTCAAGTGTTAGTATTAATGTACTTAGTCTATGTTAAAATATGGACCCCTTTTTGGGTGAAGGCCTCCTCCAGCTTTTCCCACAAATCTCTGTCCTTGCCCGTATTTGTCCAGTCATTTCCTGACACCTGGACAATATCGTCAGCCCACCGTCTTACAGGTCTGCCAACATTCCTCTTTCCCTGAGGGCCTTTCCATCGTGTGGTTTCTATGGTCCATCTACTATCTGTACAACGTGCGATATGTCCTGCCCACCTCCATTTAAGTTTGAGTGCATGTTTTAGAGCGTCAGTTATTTTTGTTTTTTGTCTGATATATTTATTTTTTATTTTGTCAATTTTCCTGAGTCTCAACATGCTCCTTTCCATAGCTGTTTGGGTACATTTAATTTTTTGTTTAACTTTATTGGTGTAAACCCAAGTCTGACAACCGTACAGTAAGCATGGTAAGAGACATGTGTCAAAAATTGTCTTTTTTAAATGCAAACTATAATTCCCTTTTAAAATTTCTTTTAGTGACCAGTATTTTTTCCAGGTTATGTTGATTCTACGCGTTACTTCTTCTTCATTATTGGACTTGTTAAATGATACTTGCTTCCCCAAATAAGTATAACTGCTGACATATTCTATGTTATTTCCTTTTATTACAATAGGTCTTTTTAGGCTGTTGGTCATTATTTTCGTTTTGCTTGCGTTCATTTCTAAACCAATTTTTGAACTTTCGCTATCCAGCGACCTCATCATTTCCTCGAGATCCGTAGAAGTTTCAGCTAATAAGACTATGTCGTCAGCGAATCTTAGATGGTTTAGATATCTTCCATTGATTAGTATTCCTTTTTTAGACCAATCTAATTTTCGAAATATGTTTTCAAGCACTGCGATAAAAAGCTTTGGTGACAAAGGGTCTCCTTGCCTGACTCCACGTTCAATGTTTATTTTACTTCCTCTGACTTCCAACCTTACCCTGCTCGTACTGTTTCTATAAATATATTTTAGGATGTTAATATATTTTTGATTCACTTTTGAATGTAGCAATGCGTTCCAGATCGAACAGTGGCTGATGCTATCGAAGGCTTTGCAAAAGTCTATGAAGGCCACATAAAGAGGTCTGTTATACTCTCGGTATTTTTCTATAACTTGCTCCAGGCTCTGTATGTGGTCTATTGTGCTAAATCCGGATCGGAAACCTGCTTGCTCTTTTGGCTGGAATTTATCAATGTCTTGTGTTATTCTTTTTAGAAGTATTGATGAAAAAAGTTTATATGTGCTCGCCAGAAGGCTTATGGGTCTGTAGTTACCGATTTCCAGCGGATTGCCCTTTTTGAAAATCAGAATTATGTCCGAATTACACCATTGACTTGGAACGGTTTCTGTATCTAGTACCATGTTGAATAGCTGTGACAAGTGTTGAGTTAAAGTTGGTGCTCCAATTTTGAGAGCTTCATTGCAAAGCCCATCTGGGCCAGGACTCTTTTCAACTTTTAAGCGTTTTATATGTTCATATACTTCGGAATTTTCGATTGGTTTGATGCTATTGCTTGGATGCTCGTCTACGGTTTCGATTTCGTTGTTATTTCTTTTCCGGTACAGGTCTGTATAAAAGCTTGTTGCATAGTTTACAACATCTTTTCTTGATTTAGTTTCTTCTGAGTTTTGTTCAAGCTTTTGTATCCATGTTTTGTGTGTGGTCAATTCCTTGTAGGCTTTTTTGGTACTTCTAAAATTGATTATGTTCCTTGTGATGACTTCTTGTCTATGTTTGCAGTAGTCCTTTCTGATCGATCTATTAGTCTCTTTATAAATTCTGCTAAGTTCTTGTTTCAATTCTTTAGTTTTGTTCTTCTTATGTGTCAACTCAGTGCGTCTTTTAATTAATCGTATAGTTTCTTCGCTAAATATTTTATGTTGTTCTTGTTTAGTTTCTTTACATGATTTCAGACTGTGTTTTATGCTTTCTTCCAGGAAGTTGTAATAGGTTTGAATATTGGTTTTTTCTTTTTTGCTATTTATGCTTGTTTCTAGATATGCGTTGTATTTTTTGATTTCGATGTCCGTTTTTGGAATGGTTAGTGATGTTTCAAAGGCTTTTCTGCTCTTTATTGGGAAATTTAGCCGTACTGTTGCTCGTAATAGCCTGTGGTCTGAAGGAAACTGAATGTTTAGTACTTCAATATTTGATATTAGTTTCGGGTTGTTTGTCATTATAAAGTCAATTTCATTTTTTGTTTTTTTGTCAGGTGACATCCACGTCCATCTGCGATTTTCTTTTTTCTTAAAAAATGTATTCATTATCGATAATTTATATTGAAAGGCGTGATTTATAAGGCGCTCTCCTCTATCGTTGTTGACTCCAAAACCATATTGACCTAAGACTGGGTAGTGATTTGTAATAGGACTTCCTATTTTCGCATTGAAGTCTCCCATCACTATAACTTTTCCTTCAGTAAGTAAGTGTGCAGTTTCTATGTCTTGGTAGAATTGATCAATTTCCTCTTCAGATGATCTCTCCGTAGGCGCATAGGCTTGAATTATTGATATAAAAAAACTATCGAATTTTAATTGTAGCAGAGCTACTCTGTCAGATATTCCTCTAAAGTTAATAATGTTTCCTTTATACTTTTTCTTGATCAAAAACCCCACTCCGTATAAGCCTTTGGTTTGTCCAATATAGCAGAGAATGTGGTTCTGATGTTCTTCGATGTTACATCCAATTTTTCGAACTTCTGAGAGTCCTAAAACATCACATTTTATGTTTTGCAAAGCGTAGTCCAATTCTAGGTACTTTTCTTTAGATGATAATGATCTTACATTGTAGGTACATACATTTAAGGTTTTTACTATGTTGTTGTCTTTTCTTTTGTTTATAAGTGGAGGGTGGCGGTCTGATTCCCCACGATGACCAGTCGGGTTGGGGAATGTTACATTTTTGTTATTATTTCGCTTTTGCTTATTTGTTTTGTTCCGGGGGCTGACGATATCATCCTATGCTTTTTGTTCTGGAGTCGGGTTTTCAGTGGGTGTGGCATTGGGGGGAATGCTTCTATTCTTCAATACTTCGAATGCGTTTCGTCTATTTGATTTTATTGTGAGCTGTTGTTTTCGAGGCTGTTCAATTGCGTTGGGAGAGATTGTCTGCTCTCTCTTGCGTTTCTCGGTCTCTGGTCTACTCTCTTTGATAATTAGTTTATCATAGTTTATAAATGCATATTTCCCCTTCTCCCTTTCTTCTTCAAGTTTTGGCTGTAACTCTTTTCTTTTGTCAAGGACCTCTTTTGGATAATCTTCAGAAGCATAAGCATCTTTAAATTTCTTTTTGTTCTTCATTATATCGATTTTCATCCAGTTGTTAACCAATGATAAGAGTATGGGCCTTCCTTTTTCATTTTTCGTAGCATTTTTGCCAATTCTGTATAGTGAATTTATGTCTCTGCCTTCAACTGTAATGTTTAATTCTTCTTTTATCTTCTTTATAACTATTTCCATGAGATTAGCTGGAGATTTTTCACTTTCCTTTATTCCGTACAAAATTATATTATTTGCTCTTCTGTGTTTTTCTAGATAGTATAGTTTTTCTTTTAGTGTTTCATTTTCTGCTCGCATTTCTTGTAATTCTTGTTTTAATGGTATTAGTTTTTCATCCATTTGCGCAATAATGTCCTTAGTTTGTTTTGCCATTTCAAGCTTTATTTGATCGAATAACAATTGAAGGTCTTTATCCATTGTTGTGGCAATGTCAGTGCGTGAAACGGAACGAAGATGATCTTTTATTTTTACTATGGCAACACTACACTGTCGTTGTCTATTGCCTTTGGATTGAGCTATGTTTTGGTGACACTGACAGATGACACAAATAATTTCCGATTTTGTTCACTTAAAATGTTGTTGTTAGCACAATTTGCACTCAGTTTATATTGTTTATAATGTCCAGTGAATACTTTTCGTACCGGATTTGGATGTTTTTACACAGGATGGGATGGTATTTACACTGTATTCTTCTTATACGCAGAGCTCGATATCAATACGTGTTTACGTCAAGACAGCCGGAACCGGAACCCATACAGACAGACATACAATAAGCGCAACAAACTTTACAGATTACTTTGCTACACTGGGGAAAAAATTTGTGGCTGGTGGAGATTGGAACGCCAAAAACACTTACTGGGGCTCAAGGCTAACAACAACTAGGGGTAGGCAACTAAAGCTAAGCCTACAAGAAAATAACCTTAACGCTATTTCGTCTGCAGAACCGACACACTGGCCTGCGGATCCAAACAAAAGACCAGACTTATTGGACTTTTTCATAGTTAAGGGACTCTCGAGACATTACCTCAAGGCTGAGTCCTGCTTAGACGGTAATTCTGACCACACGCCTGTTTTCCTAACTATTAGTACGATTATTATTCATTTTGACAAGCCTGAACACCTCTACAACAACCACACTGATTGGGAGGGCTTCAAAGATTATATTGAAGAAAACATCGACTTGAAAGTATCGTTGAAGACGCCTGACGAGATAGATAAAGCGACTCAATATATTACTAACCTCATCCAAAACGCTTGCTGGTTTAACACACCAATTCCAACGAAAAATTTTCAATTGGCTGGAAATATACCTCTTGAAGTCAAATACAAAATATTAGAGAAAAGAAGGTTGCGCCGAATATGGCACCAAACTAGACACAGGAGGGATAAGACAGCATTTAACAAAGCTATTAAGGAACTGAAAATCCTAATAGACAGCGTGAATAATGCCACGATACAAAACAATCTGGAAAACCTAACGGCCACTAAATCAACAGACTATTCACTCTGGAAATTTACTAAGGCACTGGTAAGACCACAACAATTCAAATGTCCTATTAGAAAAATGAAAGGATGGGCTAGGACAAGCTTAGAAAAAGCGAACATGTTTGCACAACACCTAGCAAACATCTTTACATCGAATGAGAGTAGTAATGTCGAGTTTGAAAATGAAGTTGAAAGTACACTGCAACAAGATCTACAATTGTCCACCCCACCAAGGCCAGTTACGGTACAGGAGCTGAAAGCAGTCATAAATCAATTACAAAATAAAAAGGCCCCGGGTTTTGACCTCATCACCAAAGAAATTATTACACAACTCCCCAGAAAAGCACTAGTCTTTCTGGTAACAAAAATAATTTAAAAAAGACTTTTGTACCTATAAGTACTACACGTATGGAGAAGTTTAGAGGTAGTATTGTGACAAAACTTCCTTATTTATCATACATCGATGACCCCAACTACTTATATAACTCTTTATTTAAATTAGTAAAAACTGAATTTTCTACAATATTTACTTCTAAAACAGTCAATTCAGGGGGTCTCTTGACATTTGGTGAATGGGCAACTCCTGGCATATACAAGAGCAGGCAAAGGCTTTATGAATTGTACAGTGCAAAAGCCTATAATCACAGTGTATCGTTTGCTTCTTTTGTAAGTGCCTACTCAAAAATGTTTAGAAGAGTATGTTCCATGGCAAAATCCTTGTATATTAAAGACAAAATAAGAAATGCACATAATAAAATCAAAATGACATGGAACATTATTGCTTGTGAAAGTGGAAGAGTTGCAGATCGCAGCTTCGACTTTAAGTTAAATATCAATGATAACTTTGTTACCTCAGACCGAGAAGTTGCATCTGAGTTTGAAAAATTTTTCACTGACATTCCACTTTCAACAACGCGATCACTTCATTCGTCTCCAGGCATTGCCGAATTTTTGTTAAAGGAAAACGTTAAAGAATGTAATGTAATATTTACATTTAAACCTGTAAACCCCAAAGATATAATAGTAGCCTTCAGAAGCCTGGAAGTCAAGAAATCAGCTGATCTATGGGGTTTATCTGTAAAAGTTGTTAGTTCCATAATTGATGTTGTTGCACCTCATCTAGCTACTATATTTAATGGCTGTATAGAACATGGTGTGTTTCCTGATCTAATGAAACACAGTAAAGTGATTCCTATCTTTAAATCAGGCAGTACCCTAGACCCTAACAATTTTAGACCAATTTCAGTACTCCCAACATTTAGTAAAATTTTTGAAAAAATCATACTCGGGCAAATGTTATCACATTTTAATGCACACAATCTACTACATAAGAAACAGTTTGGTTTTACAAAAGGTCGCTCCACAGCAGATGCTAGTGTTGAGCTAATTAAAAATGTTTTTGAGGCATGGGAGAGGTCGCAGGATGCTCTTGGGATATTCTGTGACTTATCTAAGGCCTTTGATTGTGTGCATCACGAGACGTTGATCAGGAAACTGCATCATTATGGGATTAGAAATAAGGCACTCAGCCTCCTGAATTCCTATTTGAGTAATAGGATACAGAGGGTTGATGTAAATGGTAAGAGATCTCCTGGGGCTCCTCTACATATGGGGGTTCCACAAGGCTCTATTCTTGGCCCATTTCTCTTCCTTATTTACATAAATGATCTGCCATTTTTTGTACAGGACAGACATGAGATAGTATTGTTCGCTGATGACACTTCACTTATTTTTAAGGTAAAACGTAATTTACCTATGTATGACGATGTAAACGATGCTCTCTCAAAGGTTGTCTATTGGTTTGACTCGAATAATTTACTATTAAATAACAAAAAAACAAAATTAATAAAATTCACGACACCCAATGTTAAACTTGTTGATAATGGTGTTGAATTAGGAGGAGAAATGTTAAAAGCGGTTAAGTCCACTAAATTCCTAGGTATAATTATAGATTCGAAATTGCAGTGGGATCTCCATATTGAAGGGTTAGCGAATAGGCTCAGCTCTGCAGCGTTCGCGGTAAAAAAAATTAGACTGCTTACTGACGTAGATACAGCTCGCGTAGTATATTTTAGTTATTTTCATAGTATTATGTCCTATGGAATCTTATTATGGGGAAATGCAGCTACCGTTAATACGATTTTTGTCCTGCAGAAAAGAGCTATTCGTGCAATTTATAGTTTAGGTCCTAGAATATCACTAAGAGATAAATTTAAAGAAATAAAAATATTGACTGTTGCTTCTCAATATGTGTACGAAAATGTTATGTATGTCCATAAAAATATACACGAATTTCCCAGGAATTGCGACATGCATAGCATTAATACTAGGAACAAACATAAACTATTAATGCCTGTAACTCGCTTACGCCGGGTCAGTAATTCTTTTTATGGACAATGTATACGCTTATACAACAGGCTCCCAGAAAACGTTCGAAAAGCTTCTATTGCCAAATTTAAAAAAATTGTGAAAGAACGTTTGTGTACTAAAGGATATTATTCCATCAACGATTTTCTAGAAGACAGTACGCCTTGGGAATGATGTGATCGCCTCCAGGCTATTTCAATTTATAGATAATTATTGTTATTTACAATTTACTTTGAAAAAAAAAAAACCATTACATTAAAAAAAAATATTAGTCCCGCTGAGTTTCTTTCGCCAGTTCTTCAAAGGTCAGAGGCTTCTTCTTTCCGAACTGGTGGTAGACTCATGACGTTCAGTAAATAATTGTAATAATTTTATGCTGAATAAAAATATTTTGATTTTGATTTTGATTGGCAAAACCCCCTAGAGATAATGAAGGATATTTGCGTTCAGCAGTGAACATTCAAGAGATGATGTTGTGGTGGATTTTTTCATTCTACCTTCAAATAATTACATATATTTATATCAGCAGACTGAGTGATTCGCTCAATAAAAAAAAAAAAAAAAACATTATTTAATTATCCGTTAGGCTGCTGCTGTCGCCTACTAGTCGATAAGATTTTACCCCTAAAATGGCCCGTCGACTACTAGTTGACAAGATCGAAGCGGTCCGGATGTTCTCGAACAAAGTTATATAATAACCACCTTTGTCGCGTTAAGACCGATTTGTGTTATTTATCTCGCTTCTTCGTAAAATTTGCTATATATATATATATATATATATATATATATATATATATATATATATATATATTCATAGTCACGTATCATAAGTAAAAGAAGAGACGAGCAATAAGTCAAAAAACTGCGGGGCACTTTAGCCTACAAGGCTTGAGAGGCCCGGACATAGGAGCGGTTATAATGAATGTCTTTTAACAGTACCAGAACAGCACGAATGATTTCGTAGAATAGAAAAGATAAGAAAGAGATTGATTAGTGCGTCGAAGTGTAGTAACATTTTGAAGACCGTTGAAATAGTAGATATTTTATTAACCTAGGATACAAGTATGGAAATTGGACCTGCTTAAAATTAACATTATGAAGCTACTGACGAGACCACTGATCTTTTCGTAACATTGTGATAAGTTTTTACTAATGGGGTAATATTTTTTAAATTTTATTTCGATTATCACTCGATTAAATTTTTAGGGAATATTAAAGTCGAAAGATTTATGTTCTTAAATATGAATATTTTTTGTATTAAAAACACCGTGTTATGGTAAGCCGCTGGTCTGAAGCTAAGCTATGCGATGTGACGCGATGTAACGCGACCAATAATTCACATTACGTGAATTAACGCGACAACGTAGGACAGCGTGATAGCGGATAATGTAGAGTTACGAAACGTCGGAAATATGCGATTCGTATACCACCATTATTTGTAACCGTATTTTATGTTCATTATTTTATTTATTAGAATAAAAGTCACAACTATGATAGATGTATGGATGAACATGGGAGTTTTAGTATTATGATTCCTAGATAATTTTTAGGTACTGAACTTTAATAACTTGTTCCGATTAGATCCTGTTTCACGGGACCAACAGATAATGTACATAATTAACCGCTCCTATGTCCGGGCCTCTCAAGCCTTGTTGGCTAAAGTGTCCCGCCGTTTTCTGACTTATCTATATATATACATCTCTTCTTTTGCTTATGATACGTGACTATGAATATATATATATATATATATATATATATAAATGTAAAATTGTAAAATTTGCTATATATATATATATATATATATATATATATATATATATATATATATATATATATATATATATATATATATATATATATATATATATATATATATATATATAGCAAATTTTACGAAGAAGCGAGATAAATAACACAAATCGGCCTTAGCGCGACAAAGGTGGTTATTATATAACTTTGTTCGAGAACATCCGGACCGCTTTGATCTTGTTAACTAGTAGTCGACGGACCATTTTAGGGGTTAAATCTTGTCGACTAGTAGGCGACAGGAGCAGCCCAGCGGTTGATGAACAAAATGATAAGTGCACTCAGTATAGATACAAATGGAATGTCGCTATTTTAATTAATTTTCATACAAAAGTTACACAGAAGCTTTCGTCATGTTGTTGTAAACAATTTTCAAATGATGAACTTGGACATATTTACAACAATTCATTCTTATTTATTTATTATTAATTAAAGAAAATTACTGAATAAGCTGGTAAACAACCAACTGCTGAGCAAAGGCCTCTTTTTTATAGAAGAAGAGAAGGAGCTTAATCCATTACGCTGTTCCACTTCGGGTTGGCGGATAATTTCCCTATCACGAGTAACGATTGCTGTGATAACAACTGGGACCAACATCTTTACGTGTTCAAGGAAAAACACCCCGACCAGAAACAAATATTAGTACAAAACACCAGAATGGATGTCCTACACCAAAACGGATATCGAATAGAATTAACAAAAAAATTAATATGAACATTCAAATCGCATTATATATATAAATAATTTAATGAGTGAATAGGTTGAGTAATTTTGCCCTAAAAACATCGATATAAGATTAACCTCGTTTATTAATTTGTAACTGTCATATTCACAATCCACTGTGGAGAAAAATGGCAAAATAAGCTTGAACTCTTCTCCTTCACAGAAGTATAAGCTTTTGATTAGCACTGAGGCATTTACAGGTTGTTGGTGACGATTACTATATCAACAATTATATAAGGTAGTTAATCATCTTCATAAGTTATCGTCTTAATTTATCATCATCATAATCATGATCATGATGATGTCGAAATTTATCAAGTTGCTTATTGTGTATGTATGTAACTGTAATTATATGTATCTATTCTATTATATTTATTGTTACTTTTATGTCTAGGTATGCAAAAAGAGTGAATAAATAAATAAGGAGTGAAAGGAGTGAATAAATAATTTCGCGGCTCTAGACACAAAATTTCATCCTACTGAGAACAATTATGTGTGAGTTTTTTAAGTAAAACTGCTTTAGGGCTGACGAAGGGGTGCTTGAGTAGTAAGGTATGCTTTGAACGACAACAACGCAATGGAAACGCGTTACAGCGATGACGCGTTTATATAGATTTCTATTTTTAAATATATTTAAAGTATAATGATAATTAAATTAATGTATTAATTATGTAAAATGCTCAAAATAATAATTATATATATTCATTTATTCATAAAATTTGCACAAATATAAGAGACCAGTATATATAATATCAATATATGTTTTTATCTATAATATAAAAATAAGTCGGGTTTTCCTTCATGACGCTATAATTCCAGAACGCACGAACCGATTTCCACGGTTTTGCATTCGTTAGAAAGGTCTCGGGCTCCGTGAGCTTTTTAGCATAGTGAGTTTATACAAAATTCAGGAAAAATTTCAACAGAAAAGCAGGAAAACAGGGAAAATCATTTTTCATATACAGCGCCATCTCTGATACATAGCATGTACTACAAACCAATATGGTTTTGCATGGTGGTTTAATCCCCAAACGAAATGTTACAAAAAACGAAACCATCTGGTGGCGAAACGGATTTCGCCGAGTTTGCTAGTTACTTCTAACATGACTTATATATATTTTTAACTTAAACGTCATCTGTCACAATGTCAAAGAAGTTTTATTTCAATCGCGTGTAAAGGTTTTTTTTTTTAATTACACATATTTACTTATATATGGATCCAAGAAGAGCAGTCAAATATTATAACTTAATTTGGTGAAATCGGAGTTTTACTCAAATCAAAATTATTTCATAAAACATGTTTTTAAGTGAAATAAGCAATTAAAAAAATACACCATACGTAATGGTGCTTCAGTTTTTAAGTCAAAACTTCGCGTCCCCATGGAGCTGAAAATAGGTCAGACTCATAATTAGTTGAATTTATGAACAATCCCCGGAGGTTAGGGTTGTGTTATTTTAGCGACAATTTATTACCTGTGTTAGAGAAGTAAGAATTTTTTGTCGTAGAGTCTACTTAACAGAATTGAACTGAAACAACCTGTAAATATTTTACTGCTGAGCAAAGGTCTACCCTCCATATAAAAGATAGATTAGAGCTTAATCCGCTGCGCTGCTATAACTGCGGATAAGCAAATAATTTTCTTAATAAGAGTAATGATCCATATCGGTTTCCATGACAACACACGAAACCAACAGCTTCACGTGCTCTCACTGGTAGGGTAGATAGACTCACTAGGACGAAAACCCAGATCGGATACAAATATTTGTATAAATATAATTATATACTTAAGGCGGTAATCGAACCTGCCACCATCGACGTCAACCAGAAATGTTGTTCGTAATAGTCGCAACGTAGCGTCTTGACTTTATCTGAATGATTGCAACGATATCTCTAGTACTCTACATTCAGAAAACTCACCGTAAAATTTTTACAGCTTCCTACAAAGTTTATGTCAAATAGGATATTTCGACCCTTTTTCCTGTGAAAACCTGCCTACCCTGCACAGGAGTTAATCTGCAGAATGTTAGAATGAGCGATCGCAAGAAATAGTTCCGTTCGGTAAAAACTGATGCATACCACGATATTAAATAAAATAAATAAATAAATAAATATTAACCAACAATCACACCACGTTAACCTAGCCCCGTGCTAAGTTCGTAAGAACTTGTGTTACAGGTACTAGGAACGGAAATACATTTTAAGAAATTTATATATAAATATATACATATATACATAAATACACATCCATGACCCGGTGCAGACATCTATATTCGTCATACAAATTATCTGCACCTGGCGGGATTCGAACCCGCGACCGCTGCGTAAAGTGTCCAGTTGCCTGACCACTCGACCAGCCGGCCGTCAAATCGTATTTTGACAACTTTGTCGATATTTCGGACCAGTGATATGTATGGTCCGTAGTTACGATGAAATTGATTAAGAGTGATCTGTCAACTATCAGCAATCACGGGCAGTATCTCTCTACCCTCCATCTGTATCAGCCTGTAAACCACCCACTGCTGAGCGAAGGTCTAGGTACAAGAAGGGTTGGAGCTTAATCCACCACACTGCTCCCCTGCGGGTTGTCGGATAATTTCCTTATAATGGGTAATGAACGTTATCAGGTGTCTATGATAACAACCGGGACTAACGGCTTTACGTGCTCTCCGAGGCACGGTGGGGAGACGCACAAGGAGATACACCCAGACCGGAAACAAATATTTCTACAAATACTAATATCTGTCCCGAACGGGAATCGAACCCGCGACCGCCCCGGTGTTCGGCGTTGAGGCAACTACTCGCACCACTATACCAGAACGGTCGTCACTCTCGATTTAGTTATTTTTTTATCAGTATTTATTTTCGACACAGACCTTATTAATATATAAGTACTTGCACATATAATTATGTAGGTACACGCGAGTATCTAACCCTAAAAAGGTTGACCGTCATTTGGACTTACTCAGCCCGGAGTGGAATATATATACTGGGTGTAATCGTAAAGTGTGCACAGGCAATTATTCCGTAACTATTACAGATATCAAAAAACTTTAATATCGAAAGTAATTTACCTAATGAGTAAAATGACAATAATAACTTTTTAAAAATAAAACGAAATTATCCAAAAAATTTACATTGAACATTCCGTCCACCGTTTGGGCTGTAGCCCAAGTGTCGTTGGATTTGTCTAAATTGTAGTAGTGACATAGGCTACATAAATTTTCAAAATGGCGCTCGCAAATGGCGGAATGAGGGGGAGGGGAGTCGAATTTTTTTTCTTACTGTACCAATATGGGTATCAAATGAAAGCTAGTAAATTGTTTTATTCTTTTTAGTTTATAATAATACTCTAATTTACGCAGTCGAGTTTTTTGATTTTTTAATTAATTAAAGACTTGTAAAACCAATTCAAACTAAATATGTACTGTATCAGCTTCTAAATGTTCCACTGCTGGGAAAAAAGCCTCTTCTCCAAATACAAGAAGGATTGGAGTTTATTCTCCACGGTTCTCTATTACGGGTTGGTGGATAATTCTCCTACCCGCTCAACTGTCCGTGTCAACTACTAGTTGACAATAGTTTACAAAGTAAACGCAATAACCGCAAGCGCCCGTGTCAAGTAATAGTCGCCATGGCTATATTGCCCATGTCAACTTTTTTTTGACACGGGCATTAGTACGCGAAGTGCACCTGTCAACTACAGGTTGACTAACGTATATTACATTATCACCGGTGGGAAATTACGTAACAAAACGTGAGAGGCCTTGGGTAGTTGTGCAGTTGGTAAACTAAAAGGTCATTGCCCGGACATTCAAGTGGCTACCATGAGTAACGAGCGGTCAGATAGCAATTGTCTGTGACAATCGGGATCGACGGCTTTACGTGCTCTCTGAAATACGTAGAGGAGACTTACAAAGACATATAACCAGACCACAAACAAATATTGATACAAATACAAGACCACTGGCGTTTAGGTGACCATTCGCAACCATTTTCTATTAATAATTAAGGATTTAAAAAACAAAACCGACTTCAGTATTATACCCACATGTAGATTTTTTTTTGTTGATTTTCCTTAAAAATCGCTAAATTGATTCCAATAAAATTTCTATGGGCTCACCTGTGAATTTTACGCTGTGAAGCGGGGAAAAAAGTGTCACTTTTTCCTACCTGGGCCGAAAGTTCGATTTTTGTCCCTGTGAAGCGGGGGAAAAGGTGTCACTTTTGTGAGAGCTTCACAGATCATCGAACTTTCGGCAGAGGTAGGAAAATAAGTTATTTAATAAAGAAATAGCGACCTATTCAAATGTTTTATTCTGACAAGGAGACGGCAAACGTGTGGGGTCCTCAAATCAAATGGAGGTTCTGCGTGTAGTTAGCACTCAGTGAGTGTATTCATATACTCAAACCCTAGAGCGCACTACTTAGCTATTGCCGAGAAAAAAAGAATTTAAAAAAAAAATTTAATAATGTTTAACTTTTTAACGATTAAAACTTATAAAAACGGAGGAATGTAAATAGAATAAATACAAATTTATTAGACTTTAATAGGTATAAATTTTTTTTTTTTTAATATTTAAGAATTTTTTTCTCGGCAATGGCTAAGTAGTGCGCTCTAGGGTTTGAGTATATGAATACACTCACTGAGTGCTAACTACACGCAGAACCTCCATTTGATTTGAGGACCCCACACGTTTGCCGTCTCCTTGTGAGCCAAATTAAATATTCAGATCACAATCTTTAGCCAGTCACCTACAAAACGAAGGGCACACATCTACAAAGGAACTGAAAACGTGTAAAAGTGTTAGAATAGTAGTAGCGAGTTGAATCATAAATCGCTGGATATTTTACAAAATCTGCAATTGTTGCAGTTGTAGGGATGTTCTTGTAAAAAATATCGATATTTTACGATGTAATATATCGTATTGTTGTATCGATACTTTGCGATATATCGTACAAATATATCGATATTTTCGATATATCAGAAGTAATTTGTAGCTATTCTTAGAAAGTGCACGGGAAAAAAAGGTAATAGCTTCCACAAATCGATATATATATGTATATAGGATGAAATATATCGATACTTCATATCGATACTAGATGATTCAATACTAATGGATTAATACGATATATCGATATATATCGTGCACTCGTGATGATAGAGGGTAGTTTCACAATGGCGTGAGGAGGAATGTATGAGACTTGGGTAGAATCGTGTAATATAAAATATCGCTTAGTTCGTGTTATGTGAGAAGGGTTTGGGTAGGCGAGGATGTGTCCCGTCAGAATTCAGCTGAGGTTTCAAGTACATAAGGATATTTTATTTATATACAAGTATGCTTAATTAAAAAAATCAAAAAACCCGACTGCGTAAAATACTCTTATTATAAACTAAAAAGAATAAAACAATTTACTAGCTTTCATTTGATACCCATATTGCTACAGTAAGAAAAAAAAAATTCAATTCCGCCCCCTCATTCCGCCATTTGCGGGCGCCATTTTGAAAATTTATATAGCCTATGTCACTACTACAATTTAGACAAATCCAACGACACCTCATATGTCAAAAACCGTCCAGCCGTTTGGGCTGTAGGGCGTGCCAAAGAAATGGACATACATACATACATACATACATACATACATACATACATACATACATACATACATACATACATACATACATACATACACTCTAAAAACATAACCCTCCTTCTGTCGCAGTCGGGTAAAAAGATGTAGTTTATTTACGTTTAAAACTAATAAATAAAGTATATACCGTTGGCGCAGTTTGCAGTGATCCTGTTTTCTGCTCCAACGGTTGTAGGTTCGATTCCCGCCCCGAGTCTGGGTGTAATATATATTTATTTATATATGTATAATTTATATGTATATTTATTTTAAAAAATGTATATCAGTCGGCTGTCACCTAAAACACAGGCATTAAGTTGCCTACCTTAGGAACAGACGACCGTGTGTTTGTGTTAAAACATATTTATTATTTATTTATTTATAAGATGTCAATTAAGTTTTATTTACTCGAACGACGGTCGCAGGTTCGATTTCCGCTCGGTGTAGATATTTGAATTTATACAAATATTTCTTTCTGCTCTGAGTCTCCCAACCGTGCCTCGGAGAGCACGTAAAGTCGTCGGTCCCAATTGTTATCATAGACACCTGATAGCTATCGTAACCCATGGTAGGTAAATTATCCAGCAACTCGGAGTGGAACAGCATGGGTGATTAAGCTAATCTTTGCGCTATCTATATATTAATACGTGAAGCAAAACCTTTGTACCCATTTTTACGAAAATGAGAAGTATGAAATTTGGCACAGTTAAAGTTTATATGGAGAAGAAGTGCAGAATGCTAATATTTTTTATAATAATGCTTAAAAAATATATTAAATTAATTTAAAAAAAAAACACTACAGATACTACGGCACACACACATAATTATGTACAATGTACATATATACATAAATTTTGTTTATTGTCAAAGTCTGTTGTCAACACGGTTTTAAATACAGGTCTTGTAACGAATTTCTATAACGAACATTGTTTTAAATACAGGTCTCGCAACGAATTTTTTTACAGAAAATTCTTATCACAGATCAGGTTCAATGACTGCTGAATATGCTCACCATGTTATGCGCAATCATATTTTTATGATGTTGACAATGCTGTTAATTATAGATTAGGTCGAATTTCGACCACTGGGCGACCACTAGTATGAAGAAAAAGGTTTTACCTAGCAGTAACATGTTTACGGGTTGGTTATGGTCATTATAATTCTAAAAATAAAGTCCTGTGAGAGATGGACCGAAGACCGGACAGTGAATAATTAATAAAAGATGCCGTTGGCAGTATTTGAGTATAGTAACATAATTACAATGAGTACGTATCTTGTTACTCCCTAGACACGAATCAGTGGAATTTCACTAATTTTAAGTGACTTCAATTTTTATCAATTAGAGAATTGTACCACACAGAATTAGTGACTATTCAATGTATATGTGTATATCAGTCTACTGATTTGATCATTGAATATATGTATGTGTATTAGTGAGTATTCACTAAGTTTTTATTGAAATTCACTGATATGTAGTAAATATAGATTCGCTAACATAATTAATGAAAATTTCACTAATTAATTTTTAGAGAATAATGTAACAATTTAAGCGTCGAACTCAAAATTACGGGTAAAGTTATTCTAAAAGAATTTTTATTGTTTGACTCAAATTTCAATTACCTATTAACACTGACGGGCCCGTTGGCGCAGTTGCCAGCGACCCTGTTTTCTGCTCCAGAGTTGTGTGTTCGATTTCCGCACCGAGTATGGTTGTAATATATATTTATTTCTATATGAATTATTTATGTATATTTATTTTAAAAATGTATATCAGTTGGCTGTTACCTGAAACACAGGCATTAACTTTCTTAGGAAAAGTTGACCGTGTGTGTATGTTAAACATATTTAAAAAAATAAATAAAAAATAAAATATTTCCATGTTTAAGGATTTTAAACGATAAAATATTCTATTACGAAGAAAATAATTTAGTGTAATCATGTTTAATGAGATTCTCGTGTAACACTAATTATAATCTATTAATTTTAATGGAAAATAATAACTAATTAAATATTTCTCTAATTACAGCTATTATAATAATTATGAGGCTATAAAATTATGACCCATACTATATTTGTGAGGACGTCCTGACCTAATATCTTCTCCCCCTTATTACCGCACATCAATACACAGAATAAAATTGTAATGGGAGATGTGGGTACATGAGATATAATTTAGGAAAAATGATTTTTAAGGGTTTTTATGAGAGTGATAGAAGTAAAAAAAAAGTGAATTTTTGTCTATGTTGTTTATGACGACCGTTCTGGTGTAGTGGTAGTCACCTCAACGCCACGCACTGGCGGTCACGAGTTAGACTCCCGCTCGGGGTAGATATTTGTATTTGTACAAATATTTGTTTCTGGACTGGGTGTATGTCCTTGTGGGTTTCCCCACCGTGCCACGGAGAGCATTTAAGCCGTCGGTCCCGATTGTTATCATGGACACCTGGTATTGATCGCAACTCATGGTAGAGATACTATCCGCCAACACGCAGTGGAGCGGCGTGGTGGATTAAGCTCCTACCCTTCTTTTATATAGAGAAGAGGCGTTCGCTCAGCACTGGATTGTTTACAGGCTGATACAGACAGTACAGTAGAGATAGAAGTTAATTTTTTTTTGAATTTTTGTCCGTCTGTTAATGTGTCTATTATGTTTGTTCCGTCATCATGAAAGAGCCGTTTCACGAAATTGGATGCGGTTATCATAGTCGTGATCTTGGAGATCGGTCTCTATGCTATCATAGACAATATTTATTCATTACTATTTTTTGCACAATATATTAGAGAATTGTACAAAGTCGGGCTTAATGCTAAAAGCATTCTCTACCAGCCAACCTTAGGACGTATTAGAGCAGACGTTTGTAGGTGTGCAAAATTGAGTATTAGTAAAATTCTCTTTAAAATTAACAAAAAAAAAAACCGACTTCAAAAAAAAATGTATAGCCAAAATGCACTAAAAAGTAAAAAAAAAAAATTATAATAATTACGTATTATTTTTTTTTTTTTTTTTTTATAATTTGATAGGCTTGCGTTTGACCACTATTTCACCTGATGATAAGTGAGAATGCGGTCTAGGATGGAGCACGCTTACCTAGAAGTAGCCTATTCACTCGCGACTTGAAGATGCCCAGATTGTAGCTTTCGGGGAACACAGACGCTGGTAGAGAGTTCCATTCTTTGGCCGTACGCATCAAGAATGTACTAGCGAAACGCTTAGTGCGTATAGGGGGGATGTCAACCGTATAGGGATGACGTAACGCAGAGCGTCTGGTTGTACGAAGATGAAAGGGGCAGGGGGGAATCAGGTCGTGGAGTTCTTGTGCACACTCACCGAAGTGTATCCGATAAAAAATCGACAGACAGGCCACCTTGCGTCGATGATCCAAGCTTTGTAACTTAGCAGCGACCAGTGAATCATCGCCGATAAGCCTCTTGGCTCGCCTCTCGATTGACTCGAGAAGCTCCAGCTGGTACTTGGCTGAGCCATCCCAGAGATGAGAACAGTACTCCATGCACGAGCGAACTTGAGCTTGGTATAGCTTTAAAAGCTGTTCCGGAGTGAAGTACTGTCTAACCTTCGAGAGGACACCGAGTTTTTTGGCAGCTGTTTGGGCCTTTTCTTCTATATATGAGCCAAAATTGAGGGTAGATGTTAAAGTAATGCCAAGAAGCTCCAGATGGTCGGCTATGGGCACGGATACACCCCGGAAAGAGGGAGTCAGGTGGAAAGGACTCCGCTTTGCTGAGAAGAGACACGCCTGGGTCTTAGAGGCGTTGAACTTGACCAGGTTAGCGTCACCCCAGTCAGAGACAGCTTTAAGGGACAAGTTCAGACGCTGGATCATGGCTTCCCTCAGCGACTGGATCTCAGACCCACTCGCTCGTGCGTTGGACACGTAACGCTCAACAACGGTGCTGTCATCCGCATACCCAAAGATCCCAGGTTTGAGCAGGTCATTGATATGCAGCAAGAATAGCGTTGCCGAGAGTACAGACCCCTGAGGGACCCCGGCATTGATGGTCAATTGATCAGATTCGCAACCTTCTATGACTACGCGGATCGATCGATCCCTCAGGAAGTCAGATAACCAAACACAAAGCGAGGTGGGTAGGCCGAATGAAGGAAGTTTGCTAATAAGGCCGTCATGCCAGACCCTGTCAAATGCCTTCGAAATATCGAGCAAGACCGCAATGGCTTCCCCTTATTTTGACTTTTGTCTATTTCAGTGTTCTAAATTTTACTTTGAAGCAATAAAAAGTCTTAAAATTTTCGGAGAACGCTTGTATCTTTAGGGTCTTTTGTGTTATATGTATTTTTTTAATATTTTTACAATTTTCTAAAATCATTAAATTAAGAAAATAATATGTTCGTCATTGCAAAGTTATGTCGATGTAAATTTTTTGAATTTAGATCTGTCAAAAAGATCAAGCTAACTTGTATGATATAATTTTTGCTTAGTTGACTCATTCATGTTTAGAGAGCAAGGCATATATAAATATGAACGTGAATAGATCAACTCCATCCCCCTAATATTATATTCAACGAATAGGGTCATTCAACCCTTTCAAGTTGACACGATATACACGAGTGAGCAAAAAGTTTTTTCTTAGGAAACATTTTTATTTATAAACTAGCACATACCCGCGACCTTGTCTGAGTTGCTTATTCCCTATCGTACTAACTATTGTACAAGACTAAAATCAGCGATATCTTGACCCTTCACAAATTTTAAGTGAATATTCACTTTTTATAAATGTGAGAATCGTACCAAGTATAATTAGTGACTATTCAATATATGTATAAAATAAATAAATAAACGTCTCACACTCAACGGCCCCCAGCAGGATGTGAATTTTGTGTCGGGGGTCCGGAAACACACACAAATACACAAGCACAAACGCCCAGATCACGACAAACATCTTTATGGCCTATAAAATTATTTGTAATGTACGGGTATCGAAGCCGCGACCGCTAGCGCATCAGCCAGTTGCTGTGACCACTGCACCAACGCGTCGTCGTATAAATATGTGAATGTCAGAGTCCACTGATTTGATTATTGAATATGTGTATGTATATTAGGGAGTATTCATTAATTTTTTATTGAAATACACTGATATGTGCTGAATAGAGCTTCACTAAGATAATTAATGAAAATTGCACTGATTCATGTTAAGAGAGTACACAAACTAATAAATGAAGAATTGTCATCATTAGATTCAGCAAATCAACCTAGCGGTTCTTCGATTAATTCCCAGACATCCATTAAAATATCGTTTTGCACTCAAATTTCAGGAACTCTAGTTAAATACGCACCTCGCAATATATTTTTGTCAATTAATAAATTTAAAGTTTATATTAAAAAGTATTTAATAGCCAAAGCTTATTACTCTGTGAAGGATAATGTAAATGACAAGGCTTTGCGGGTTTAGTGGTGCTGTTCTTCAAACCAGATATATAATTGAATTTATAATGTTTGAGTTATGAATTGATGGTTTTGTTTTTAAAGAGTAACTGTTGTGTTTCTTACCAGTTCTTCTCAGCAGAATCTACATTCCGAATCGATGGAAGCCTTACAATTACTATAACTATATATGAGTTATTTTAAATATAATATACTGTGTAAAATTACCGGTGGGAGGGATGTGCTGTGCCGCGCTCCCGGCTTCATGGGTACCACCATCTTGCTTGTTTCTCCCGTGAAACAGCTTTGCTGTATTTCGGTGAGAAGGGCAAGACAGGCAGTGTAATTACTGGCACCGAGACTTTAACACCTTATGTCTCTGGATAGGCAACACATAGATTGGTTGCGTGGGCTAGTTCCAAGTAAACTAGTTTATGTTCATGAGTGACGTCAACCACTTACCATTAGGTTTAACGTCTGCCAGTTTGCCTATCCAACTAACATAAAAAAAGATTTAAAAGTGCTTATGAAGCTTACTTGAATAAAGAAATTTTTGACTTTCATTGATTTTTGACGCATGAATACATTTATAACGGACGGTTTGGCGACCATTCTGGTGTAGTGATGCGAGTAGTCGCTTCAATGCCGGCGGTCGCGGGTTCGGTTCCGCTCTGGGCCGATATTTGTATTTGTACAAATATTTGTTTCAGGTCTGAGTATATATCCTCGTGGGTCTCCCCACCATGTCTTGGAGAGCACGTTAAGCCGTCGGTCTTGGTTCTTGTCATAAATACCTGATAGCGGTCGTTACTCATGATGGGGAAAATTAAATGCCCACCAGACCGGCAGTGGAGCAGCGTGACGGATTATGATCCAACCCTTTTCATATATAGAGAAGAGGCCTTTGCACAGCAGTAAAAAATATATGCCACGAACGGGAATCGAAACCGCGAACGAAGGCGTTGAGGTGACTTTTGTTAAATAATTGTAACAAAATGTGTCAATTACTACTAGTGCCATCTGTCATCATTCGTAGTTAAACTCAGAGAATGACTATTAAACTATAATATTATGAAATAAAATGTTTAGTTGATCGCAAACTATCATAGCGTTTTATTAACTTCTCACGGCACTACACCAGAACGGTCGAGTATAAACATAAAAGATTAAAATACACGAAAAGATTATTCGACTCCCAATTTTGTTAACGTAACTTTTACCTTTTAACTTTCTCATGAATTACGAAAGTTTAAGTAAGTTATCTTCGATGTACTGAAATAAAGCTAATCCCTGCCTAAAATATTATAAATATGAAATGTATGTTTGTTTGTTACGCTTTCACGCGAAAACTACTGAACCGATCATCATGAAACTTTTTTTTTTATACTGGACCTCCCACCATCCGAGGGAGACTGTCTTTACAATTAATTTTTTATTAATTCATTCATACATAGCTCTCGCAATTATTGTACTTGCATTCCGGCATACTAATTTTTCTTCTTTTTTTTTTAAAATACATTTATATCCACGGGCTCATTTTGCCCATGCCTTTTTTATTCCAATTTCTTTTGTTAGTTTTTCCTTGGTAAAATAGTAGCTGCTTACATTAGTAGTAACTTAATTAAAACTTAATATCTCTAATGTTGAACGTGAGTCCACCGAACCGAACCGAAAATGTATTCTTAAATCTAGGTACATGCCTTGTTTTTTTTTTTACTATGCTAATGTACAATATTATTAAATAATTTTTCTTCTTTCATTCATCATCTTTTACACTTTTTTGGGTAAATTCCCACTACAGCTGAAGGCTATATCTCTTAAGAACTAATAAACACGGAGACAATGAGGGGGGAGAGCGGGAAAAAGGTTTTTTTTTTTAATTTTTACAATTTTTCCTTAATATCTTAACTTGACAATCTAATTATAGTAACTTTTTATTTACTTTAAATTTACAAGATGCAGGAAATTTAACATCATAAAACTTGGTAAACATATTATTGGAGGTATTAGAAGTAAAATAGGATACGTTTCATTTTGGTCGCGATAGCTGACATCCACGCGGGCGAAGCCGCGGGCAGAAGCTAGTATTATAGAAATTCGAAAGTTCGATAAGACGGATTGATGTTGGGTGTTCTTTAACGAAACAAGTATGCTTAATTAAAAAAATCAAAAAACCCGACTACGTAAAATACTCTTATTATAAACTAAAAAGAATAAAACAATTTACTAGCTTTCATTTGATACCCATATTGCTACAGTAAGAAAAAAAAATTCTACTCCCCTCCCTCATTCCGCCATTTGCGGGCGTCATTTTGAAAATTTATATAGCCTATGTTACTACTACACTTTAGACAAATCCAACGACACCTCATATGTTAAAAAGCGTCTAGCCGTTTGGTCTGTAGGGCGTGCCAAAGAAATGGACATACATACATACATAAATACATACATACATACACTCGAAAAACATAACCCTCCTTCTGTCGCAGTCGGGTAAAAACTACAAAATTTTATTTATTTAATTATTGAATTCAAAAATACGACAAAAATATAATGTAGGTGAATCATTTGAATCATATGATCACTTGATGAGACTAAGCATCACTCTCTAAACATGAATTACTGAAATTTTCATTAATTACGTTAGTGAAGCTGTATTCACTCATTCATTAATACACACACACATATTCAACGATCAAATTAGTGGACGCCAATTAGTGGATTACATAGTCACTAATTCTGCGTGGTGCGATTCTCACATTCATAAATAGTGAATAGTCACTTGAACTTAGTGAAAAATTAGTAATTCATGTTTAAAGAGCATGAACTGTACTAATCGAAATAATTATGAGTAACGATCAATTGTATGTGATAACAACTGGAATCGACCTACAAGGACATGATGGGATGACCCCAGTGTGAAATGAACCCGCGACCACCGGGTTAAAGGCGACAACATGTAAAACAATACTAGAAGGGTTTTCATTTTATATACTAATATTAATAGATGTACAGTTTTGGAGTAGCGGGGCGAGTGGTCACCTCAAAGCAGCGTGCCGGCGGTCGCGGGTTCGATTCCCGCTCGGGACGGATATTTGTATTTGTACAAATATTTTTTTTCTGGTCTCCCCACTTTGCCTCAGAGAGCACGTAAAGACGTCGGTCCCAGTTGTTATCGTGGACACCAGATAGCGATCATTACTCATGGTAGGGCAATTATCCGCTAATCCGCAGTGGAGTAGCGTGGTGGATTAGGCTCCAACCCTTCTTCTCTGGAGGAGAGGCCTTTGCTCAGCAATGGGTTGGTTACAGGCTGTATATAGTAATAAATGTCGAAGAATACATTTATTTGTTTATTTTGTATTAGTTTGCTCCTAATCTTTCTTTCGTCTTCACTGCTTTGAAAGTCTTTTGAAAGACAATTCGATTAAATAAAAAATATGCTTTTTCTTAAAAATTCTATGAAATTTGGCACAGTTAAAGTTTATATGGGGAAAAAGTGTAGAATGCTAATATTTTTTATAATACTCAAAAAATACATTATATTGAATAAAAAGAAAAATAAACACTACACACTACGGCACACATATTATGTACAATACACATATTTTGTTTATTGTCAAATTTTGTTGTCAATACGGTTTTAAATACAGGTCTTGTAACGAATTTTTTATAGATTTTTTTTATTACAGATCAGGTCCAATGACTGCTGCATATGCTCTACCTTTTTATGCGCAATCACATTTATTACGTTTATTACGTTTTGAAGGGTAAACCGCTAAGCCGATTGTGATGAAGACTAATACTGGTATTAATACTCTCTTAACATGAATCAGTGAAATTTTCATTAATTACTTTACTAATGCTGTATTTACTACATATCAGTGAATTTCAATAATAAATTAGTTAATACTCACTAATACACATACATATTGAATGATTATGTGAACTCTGATATTCACATATTCATGCACTAAATAGTAATTAAGTCTGCGTGGTACGATTCTCACATTGATAAAAAGTGAATAGTCACTTATAATTAGTGAAATTACACTGATTCATGTTTAGGGAGGACGGAAGGGAAAGTAAAAATCCATACGAAGCAACGTGTGACTATTGGTATCAATATGAATATTAAAATGTAGTGCATGACTTTAATTTGCTATTATATACTAAAAACAATTTTTCCATGCTATTTAATTATTATTTTTTATTTTTCATTGTTATTTTCGTATATTTACTCTTGTTGCTAACTCTTAATATATAAATAAATAAAAACTTCGTTTGAACTAAGTAATATCACAAAAAAAGGTTTCAGAAAATTCAATTTCCTTTGACACCTTACATCTTTACATAATTTAAAGGAATCTCGACTCTATGTAGAGTTTATAGAGTTTAAATTAGAATGATCAGGAAGGGTATCCTATTAGAGCAATGAGCGAGATGCTTAAGCTCTATTTAGTCTGATGCCCTGACTATTTATATATTCCGTGCTTCTAATGATTTACATCGTGACTGACTCTGTCCCTTTGTGTCCATAAATCTCAGATGAATTTAAAAAAAAATACTTTTAATTCATTTGGGAATTCAAGTATTTATAGTTATGTTTTTAGAATGAAAAGGTATTAAAAATCCATTAAATCTTGAACTGAATTGAAGAAAAATAGCCTGTTATCATCCCACTGCTGGGAAAAGGAATCCTCACGAAGCAAATACAAAGGGAATCCTCCATTAGTAGCTCCGCATCACTCCGGTTTGGTGTCATCAATCCTCACAAACTTATCATATTTGTATGGATTTTAATTTTATATATTTTTAAGTTTTTAATTTTATATATATTTAAGTTTATTTTTTATATTTTTTCACATCAATATCGATTGCTTATATAAGCGAAGACGAGTTGATTCAGATTATGGCTTATGTCACGGTAATTTTTAAGTGTATATATGTGCGGGTTACGTTTCAAGTTCCAGCAATAGATAGTTTACAGACCTCGACGTGGTGGTCGAAATTTTGTAATTAAATAAATAAACGTCAAAAGCAAAGATTAGCCCTGACCTCTTTCTTCGGTCTTAAAAGGTGACTAAGGCCTTAATTGTGTGAACAATTGTACACTAAGTAAGACGGTGATAAGTAGCAGCGTCACCATACCCTTTTTTTGTATTGCAGGGGTACCCATTTACGGGTGATATCCAGGACGCCTGGGTAGGCAGTACCGCAGCAGACCGTATGTCGGACTCAGCACTTGGGGGTGCAATACCGTACTAAACCTCCTGTGGGAGCATTCAGCCACTTTAATTAGAGGGTACCGGATCTGCAGGCAACAGGATCCCTCCAGCGACAGGCTGGCCTCGGCGAAAAGGCCAGACTTCTCCTCCATGGGGACTGTCCGGCTCACCTCTGAACAGTCCCGACCATGTCGTGTCTAGCAGGACCGGGTTCCCATCCCGGCCCGACACGGGCACAGGGGCGTTACTGGAGGCGCATTAAGTAGCGCCTCCTACGCAACCCTATTCGTTGCCCGGGGATGGAGGCCACGTCAGCGGCCTCCTCTCTCACCCGCTCGTCGGCCTCCTTCTGGGACATTACTGTCTCGCAGAAGGAGACCATCGCATTCCAGGACTCGTCGCCGAGCATCGCGGTGATGATGCTCGGGAGCGACAAGTCCCCTCCGAGGACCGACGTCCGACCTTGACGCAGCGCCGCCCATCTCGGGCACACCTCGAGGGTGTGCTAGACAGAGTCCATCGCCGCGCCACAATCGTGGCATTCAGTCGTCGGCTCCCTCTGGGCCGTCCGACACAGGTAGTCACCAAAGCAACCGTGCCCGGTGAGAACCTGCGTCAAACGGAAGATGAGGGACTTGCGTTTTCGACGCATCCACCGCTCAAGGACTGGGCGAATGGCAGCCGTTATACGCGTGTGCCGTACGGCTGCCCCGCCAGGTCCTCTCCCCACCTCCGCATAAGCGCTTCCTGCCCTATCCGACGCACTCGTAGGATCCCGTCCAACGTAGGGTTCTCACCAAGAGCCCTCCTACCCGAGACGTATGAGTAGGTCTCGGCAAGAACCTCCGCTACGAGCTCCGACGGGGGGTCGCTGGCTAGAGCAGTAGCTGCAGCCCACGATGAACTTAATCAACAACCTTGCTCCGTTGCAGGCGGATAATTGTTCTTCCAAGAGTAACGATCGTTATCAGTTGCTTATGATCGCGTATCGAGTCGATGATTTTACGTGCTCTTCGAAACATGGTGGGGTTCTTGGAGATAGAGAGGAACACGGACAAGATAATAAACGGACTTCACGCGTGTGTTCTTTAATGCACATTGGACAAATAAAAAATGTCATTTAGATCGAGAAATGAATTCCAAATACGTTAATAGAATTTTCATTATCACGACACCAGTCGATGATTACTCGAACGCTTGAAAAATATCGTCAGACCTTCACAGATAAAATCATGCTAAGGGCGCGTCACATAAAATATTTGACAGCTTTTTTATATACTCATATTATTTAACGTTAAAAGTCCACATTAGGTGTGCTCGTAACTTTATAAAGGGCTCTTTTGTTTATGAAATATATAAACGTACATATATTTAATCGTAATATACACGCGAGCCATTAATATCATTACGGCTTGTATAAATTATATTTTTTATCTTTTTTTAACGTGTTTGCTTATAATTAGGTTAATTGCATTCGAATTGTGTGTTTGTTGTAGTGTATTTGTATTATATTATATATGTTCCACTGCTGGGCTTTGCTACCGCTCAGATTTATCAAAACAAATCGTTGATTCATAAGTTTCTTTCTTCGTTTCAATCTTTAATTTCTGTACATATTTCAAAGAAATATTGAGTTAGAAAACCTTCTGTTAAGGACATGAAATATCATACTACGACTAATACGGTGCACGGTCTGGTGTAGTGGTGCGAGTAGTAGCCTCTAAGTCGCGCGCCAGCGGTCGCGGGTTCGATAGATATTTGTACTGTTTGTGCAGGTCAGTAGTCATAAATGTCAATAAAGTAAGGTCACAAAGTCTGTATAAATATATTGTATATTTGTACATTAAATATTTTTTCAAAACAATAATTGCCTTTGTTTTTAAAGTAAATTTTACCAATACTCAATTTTGCACACCTACAAATATCCGCTCTTGTACGCCCTAAGGTTGGCTGGAAGAGAATGCTTTAGCATTAAGCCCGCCTTTTTTACAATTCATTACTATATCGTGCAATAAAGTAGTAATAAATAAATAAATTGTTATGTGTTTTAATTACATTGCTGTGGTGTAAAATATTAATAATAATGAAATCAATTTATTGCCAATCATATTTATAATTTTATACAAATCAAGAAATACCGATAGAAAAAGAATAGCTGAGAAGCTATAATAACATTCTGAGTAAGAACTGTAATTTTTTAAAATATAACACACTAGCTTTCCGCCCGCGGCTTCGCCCTCGTGGAATTCGGTTATATCGCGCGAAATGGTAAGCGCGCCGCCGCCGCCGCTCCGCGCCCTATATACCCCCCCCCCCTCTTTCCCCGTGCACGCTTTTTTACATTATTTTTGTCTTAAACAATTGAACAATCTTACATGATTTTATGTTTGACAATAAGGAACTTCCATAGAAACTTTCGTCCCATATTTCAACCCCTTCTACCCTTATTTTCGCTATAAAAAGTATCCTATGTCCTTTCCCAAGTTCAATTCTATCTTCATACCAAATATCATCTAAATCGTTTCAGTGGTTTATGCGTGAAAGAGTAACAGACAGACAGAGTTACTTTCGCATTTATATATTACTAGGGATGAGAACATAGCGTAGACAGCATATGCACAGCGTATGCACATCCTAATTTAAGCTATTTTATATTTACATATATCTACCATGTTTCGTGTATTTCTTTTTGTATCATTTTATTTTATTTCCTTCCTTGTGGGGTCACCCTACTGCGTTTCGGAGTGCACGTAAAGCCGTCAGTCCCGGTTGTAATCATGGACACGAGTAACGATAATAGTAACGATGGCTGTCATAGCCATCGTTACTCGTGTTAGGAATATTATTCACCAACCTGCAGTTGAGTAGCGTGGTGGATTAATTTAAAACCCCCCTGAAATGTGGAGAAGAGGTCTTTGCCCAGCAGTGGGACGCTTACTGGCTGATTCAGTTCAATCCAAGAGATAATTGGTATGATATTTGTTAAAGATGAACAGCCAGCTTACTACGTGAACATAATTATACAAATTAATGACAAATCAGTATATTGAAGGGTTCACATTTTGACGAAAATAACTATTAAAAAACAAATGAATGCGAGTGTGTAATGTGTGTCTGTGTAGAAACAAATTCAGATTATTCAAATATTCCTCTATTTACAGAATTCGCTACGACGTAACGTATTGCTATGGATTTTATAGACAATCCCATGGGATACCTTCGAGTTTTTCTCATTTTTCGACACAAAAAGTTACCTGTACGGAGGATATAAAAATATAATGTACATATCGACTTTAACTCAATATTACAATATTTGAAATGTGCTTTCGCTTCCGAATACTTAACAATACTTATGTTATAAAGGTTTTGTGTACACGCAATTTGACGATGGTTGGTATTCCCAAATTATTTTGGACAAGAGGCCCCAATTCCATAATGAAGTAATACCTCAGAACCTTCAAGCCAAAATACTTTAAAAATGCTATCTCTAGTTTTTTTCCTATTGATACAAAATACTTACCAAATTAAAAACAAAACACTTTTCGTTTATGTCGACCCCTGAGAAACCGTTTTCGACCTCTTGGGGTCGATATGGGTCCATTGGGTTTGATATCGACTCTTTTGGGAATTCCTGATGTACAGCAGCTGGCAGTCGCTTTTGTGGGTTCGATCAAATCTCGGTATTTAGTCCAAATAACTTGAAACTCGTAATGCACAGAAATCTTTGGACGTGCGGTTCATTTTGAGCTGGCGTTCATACTTTATATCATTATTAAATTATTTTTGAGTATTACTGCGTATTAAAATTAATTATATACTTGATATTAATGTAATAAATTTATTAGCTATTTGGACTGTATTTTATCAGGATATCGATTTGAAGTCACAGATAGATAGGAAAGGACACCTTTATATGATGTCCAAGTACAAGGTGGAGACATATACTGGTAGAAATACTACAAATATTTCCATAAATACAATTATTATATATCTATATCTATTACATTAAATATACATAATTATTTTTAGCACTTACCAAGTTTGTTGTTATTGCCATGTGAATGCTGATGGTGGTGTTGTTGCGGCTGTTGTTGCTGTATTTGGGGCATCAACGCTGGGTGGGGCAATTGTAGTAGCTTCGGTTCGAGCTTGGTTGCCGCGGCCACTGGTATAGGGCCAGCGTTGGTCATAGTTGTCATAGTTGCAGCTGGCATCATGAGTGTAGACATTGTTAGCATTTTGGCGTTAACACTTTGACCCAACACTTATACCAACATTATCACGGGTCAATTGGGGACAACAGATTTCCTCCGTTTATGTTTGGGTCACTTAGATTTTTGTTTGTTTGTAAATATTTATTTTTTTCTTATTTTACATAATATTTTGTTTTTTAACACTAAATCACTTTTTGTTTATTTAAAATAGTATAATTTAATATATAATTATTTTGAATCTATTTGAAATTATTATCTAAACTATTGCCTGTGAAAATTATGATATTTTATTTTTTGTAATTTTAATTTTGATAGATTTGTGGCCTTTATAATAATTATTATTAGAAACGTGATGTTCAAAACCGTAAAAATCAAAAATAACTAACATGTAAGAAAAAAACATGATCCTATTACGTAAAAATTTATAATTAAAATAAAATAATTTTAATATCACAATTAACAAAGAAAAAAAAGGGATTAAAAAAATCTATTGAGAAAAAAGCAATTACAAACTTGCAAATAATGCATTAAAATTGATAATGAACTATTCGATAATTATGTCATTACTTTTAATGTTTAGTTCTTCTATTTTTGCACTAGGGCAAGATCACGTCAACTGGACCCCCCATTTCCCACTTGATCATAAAAATTAAGTTCATATATATTTTTTATAAGTACATACCATCACAAATTGATCCCCCAAAACGATTTTTAAAAATTTCGATTTTAACAACAATTTTTTTTACAATGAAAATTTTAGGTACTTTTAATAAAAAAATGGATTGTAAATCAACCGTTAAAGTTAAATTAATGGGGTTTGAAGGATTTATTTTTAAAATGTTTATATTTTAAGAAAATATTGATGACTAAAAATTATTTGTTTATTATTATATTGTTAATTAACTTTTAAGTTAACAAATGTAAATTTCATTGACTTCTCGGTGGAAAAATGAAGTTTTATTTTATCGGTTACATGCTTTATTTATTAAAATTTAAGATTTCAAAAAAAAAATTCACTGCTCGCGATTAGTTTAAGCAATATGATTTTTTTTATCAAAGCGCGCCGAGCGCCAGGCGCTGTCAGAATACCGCGCTGTCGAGCGTCAGACTACGTCGCAGCTTCGATTCATTATAATTAAAAATATAATTATCAAATAAATTTTATTATTATTACTATTATTATTATTATCATATTATTGTTATTATTAAACAAATTTTATTCTTGTAAAAATTTCATAAACAATGCAATGAAATCATTTTTTATTTATTCATTAAACAGGGAAAATTAATAAATAATCAATTAAAAATGTCACAAAACCGTGTATTTTATATTTATTGTTGCTTTGTATTTTAGTAAGCTATCATTTTTAAATTTACGAGTAAGTACTCCACTTTTAGTTAAAAAAAAATTGGTTGTCTGTAAAGTCGGTTTACGGACGATAATTTTTACGTGATAACGTCATAAGAAAACATGAATGGAATTGAATTGTTATCACTGAATTATCATTAATTTGTATAATATATATATATAAAAGCTACAGGTAATTAATTGTATTTAATATAAAAGCGAAATAAAGTTAAATAATTTGATATGTAATACAAGAAATATATATTTATTTTTTATACATATATTCTATTTTTTTTTTTTTTAATTATCTGTATCTGCTAAATATATTTTATAATATTAATTTATAATTGTATAGGTATATATATTATACAGACATATTTTTATTATTTACCATAAATAATATTTACAAGGTTATTACCTATAGCTATATTTTATAATTATTACTATGGATTTAAGTTTAGAATCTTATTACACTGCTGACGAAAATTGCTCATTTGAAAGTTTAGACGACAATTTTCCCTCTTTACGTCATCTTTTATCAAATGAATTAGAACCATTCCGAAATAATTTTAATATTTAATTAAAAGTCTAAAAACGGATTTTATCGCGTTTATCTAATCTAGTCTAAAAACGTTTAAATCCGTTTTTAGACTTTTAATTAAATGAATAAAATTCGCGTAAATATAAGAGAACAGTAATTTTAATATTTGTCACATTAACGCCCAGAGTATTCCCGGTCATCATTTAGATTTCCTTACTACATTTAATCTTGACTCAATTCATGCTATACTCGTTTCTGAATCTTGGTTCAAACCATCGCTTCCTTCAACATCTTTTTCACTACCAGGCTTTATTTTAATAAGAAATGACCGTACTGGGAAAGCTGGTGGTGGAGTGTGTATTTATCTTCGTAGCCATTACCCATTTAAAATACTTCGCCAATCTCCGTCTGCCTACTGCTCTTCCCCCGAATATTTATTCTTGGAAGTACGAGTGAATGTCGGGTTCAAAATTGTTTTGGGTGTTGTATACTCACCACCAACCATTAACTATTTTTCTACTCTAGAGTCAGTTCTTGAGGAATTGCTGACTGAGTGTACACACCTCATTGTTATGGGTGATTTGAATACTTGTTTGCTCAAGACCGATTATAGAGCAAACAAATTACGTGACCTGGTTAATTCATTAAATTTAAATCTATTACCACTATCACCTACTCATCATACTAGCTCATCTTCTTCACTTCTCGATCTTATCTTCTGCTCCAATACTGATCTTATCTCTAAGTTTGGCCAATTTCCTGCTCCAGCATTCTCTCACCATGATCTAATATTCCTTTCATACAGAGTTAAATCACCTAAAACTAAACCGAAAATTGTTTTCCTACGTAACTTCAACAACATTAATAAAGAGGACATCATTACCGATGTCTCCAAAATTAATTGGTCTATGCTAGAACACATGGACAGTGTTGATGAGATGGTCAGTTTTTTTAACCGTGAGATTATCGCCTTATTTGACCGACACGCTCCATTGCGGAAAGTAAAACTTAAGCATGGATGTGTTCCATGGTTTAATGGTGACTTAAAAAAGGCTATGGCTAAGCGAGATCATGCTTTTCGTAGGTTTAAAAAAGAACGATCTGCTGTTAACTGGTCTGTTTATAAGGCTGCGAGGAATCGATGCAATCAGTTATGTCGTAATTTAAAACGCCGCTATTTCCATGAAAATATATATGCGCTACAACAGATCTATCAAAATTCTTAAGAACTATGGGTATTGGCAAACAACTTACTCCTATACAACATACCACGTTAGATATTAATTATCTCAATTCCCATTTCTCATCTTCATCTGTTATTGATCCACTAATAAAATCTAACACTCTTACTAACATTTATAATTTGCCCAAGCCCGATATTCCCCTGTTTACTTTCTCGCTTGTTGACGTGACCGATATACAAAAACATCTACGGGCCATTACCTCGAAAGCTTCTGGCTGTGATGGGATCAGTCGTATCATGTTAATGTTCATTGCTAACATAATCCTCACCCCCCTCACCTATATCATAAATACTTCTTTATCATCAGGTTCCTACCCAGAAGAGTGGCGAAAGGCTTTTATTCTCCCACTACCAAAAATCCACAATCCGCCCCTACCCACTCACTACCGCCCCATTTCTATATTACCTTTTTTATCCAAGATTATCGAATCCGTTGTTCACCGTCAATTATCCTCATTTCTAACAATTCACGACCTTTTTGATCCATTGCAATCGGGTTTTCGAGCAGGCCACAGTACATCGACAGCTCTTTTAAAGGTCACCGAAGACATAAGAGAGGGTATGGAGAACAAATGTGTGACTGTCTTAGTTCTAATAGACTTCAGCAATGCATTCAACGCTGTCGACCAGGATCTGCTTCTAGCACTTTTGACTCGTTACTCTATTTCAGCTCCCGCCATCAAGTGGTTTTCTTCATATCTTCGAGGGCGTAAGCAGGCTATTCGTACCGATGAGGGAACCTCTGATTGGTGCGAAGTGAGCGCTGGTGTTCCTCAAGGCGGTATATTATCTCCCTTATTATTTTCCCTTTTTATTAATTCAATTACATCTTATTTAAAATGCCAGTACCACCTTTATGCCGATGACTTGCAGCTTCACTACATACTTGCAGCAGTCTATAGACAGACAAACATTGGCGAACTACATTCTACTATTCGTCTTATAAATCAAGATCTTATGCTTATACATAGCTGGTCATTGAATCATGGTATCGCTGTCAATGCCGCCAAGTCCCAAGCGATTATTGTGGGTAGTCCTCGGCAACTGGCTTTAATTCGTACAAATTCTTTACCGAACCTGATTTTTGATAGATAACCAATACCATTTACTACAAAGGTCAAGGATCTAGGTATAATTATTGACAAGTCCCTTTCCTGGTCCGATCAGGTAAATGAAATCTCGCGTAAATTTTACTCAACATTGTATCCCTTACTACACTTAAAGCATTTTTTACCAACTAAAGCCAAGCTCCATTTGGTGAATACCTTACTTTTGCCTACTATTGATTACGGCGATGTGTGTTGTTCGGATCTCAACCAAGTCTCTTTGAACAAACTTGATCGATTGCTCAACACCTGTATTCGTTTTGTTTTCGGTTTGCGGAAGTATGATCATATTTCCCAATACAGATCTGAACTTAAATGGCTACCAATCCGTGAGCGTAGGAACTCGAGAATCCTTTGCTTACTCTTCACTCTTTTATTCCATCCTACTACCCCTCCCTACCTTAAATGTAAGTTCTCCTTCCTTTCCGACTCTCATGAAAGATCTCTCCGCTCTTTAAATAATCTATCTCTTTCTACTCCTATTCATCGGTCTGGGTTTATGTCTGATTCATTTGCTGTTTCTGCTGTTCGTCTCTGGAACACGTTACCTGAGTCTATCCGTAGAGCTCCTTCACGCGAATCATTTAAGAGACAAGTTAAGGAGTTCTTCTTAGCCAAAATCTAATATGTGGTGATCTCAATAAACGCTGTGTAATTGTGTTTTGATTATTATTGTCAGCTTATTATTATGTATTAAATATTATGTATGTTTGTATGTATGTATGTATGTTTATATGTATGTATGTTTATATGTATGTATGTTTGTATGTATGTATGTTTTTATCTGTTTATGTATGTATGCATATGTGTATGTATGTATGTTTGTATCTGTTTATGTATTTATGTATGTATTGTGTATATAATATAACGATTGTCATTAACGTAATCTTATTTTTTCCATCTTTTCTTTTTTCTATTAAAGTGAATTTTGTTAATACTCAATTTTGCACACCTACAAACGTCCGCTCTTGTACGTCCTAAGGTTGGCTGGTAGAGAATGCTTTTAGCATTAAGCCCGCCTTTTGTACAATTCTTTGATGTATTGTGCAATAAAGTAATAAATAAATAAATAAATAAGAAATAATCAAGTTTAATAAAGAAGCTAAGTTTAATAACTTAAAGTTAGCAAAACAAATTAGATTATCATTAACCAATTATGAAAATTGTTAAAATAAATGGTTACCATAGTTTATTACAAGAACAATTGCAGCAAAAAAGGTAATTAATTCTTGCATTTTAAGAATCCGATTAGGGATATAATCTCATATATTTGTTCGTTGATTATAAAATAAGTAGCATCGGTGGGCGAGTGCAGTAATATTAGGTTATATTACAATTTTGACTAAAAAGTTATTAGGACTCATATACGATATATTACGATCGTATAAAAAGTAAACTGTTTTTATTTAGTATATTTTTACAATTTTCATAAGTGGTTAATGATAATCTAATTTGTTTTGCTAACTTTAAGTTATTAAACTTAGCTTCTTTATTAAGCTTGATTATTTCTTGTATTACATATCAAAGTATTTAACTTTATTTCGCTTTTATATTAAATACAATTAATTACCTGTAGCTTATATACACTCATATATATATATATATATATATTATACAAAATAATGATAATTCAGTGATAATAATTCAATTCCATTCATGTTTTCTTATGACGTTATCACGTAAAAATTATCGTCCGTAAACCGACTTTACAGACAACCATTTTTTTTTTTAAACTAAAAGTGGAGTACTTACTCGTAAATTTAAAAATGATAGCTTACTAAAATACA
This sequence comes from Euphydryas editha, assembly GCA_036937285.1. Lineage (NCBI taxonomy): Eukaryota > Metazoa > Arthropoda > Insecta > Lepidoptera > Nymphalidae > Euphydryas > Euphydryas editha. Next base: position 11,546,964 of record JAUPFZ010000029.1, on the reverse strand, counting down.
AAGCAAAAACAAATATAAAATACACGGTTTTGTAACATTTTTAATTGATTATTTATTTATTAATTTTCCCTGTTTAATGAATAAATAAAAAATGATTTCATTGCATTGTTTATGATATTTACAAGAATAAAATTTGTTTAATAATAACAATAATATGATAATAATAATAATAGTAATAATAATAAAATTTATTTGATAATTATATTTTTAATTATAATGAATCGAAGCTGCGACGTAGTCTGACGCTCGACAGCGCGGTATTCTGACAGCGCCTGGCGCTCGGCGCGCTTTGATAAAAAAAATCATATTGCTTAAACTAATCGCGAGCAGTGAATTTTTTTTTTGAAATCTTAAATTTTAATAAATAAAGCATGTAACCGATAAAATAAAACTTCATTTTTCCACCGAGAAGTCAATGAAATTTGCATTTGTTAACTTAAAAGTTAATTAACAATATAATAATAAACAAATAATTTTTAGTCATCAATATTTTCTTAAAATATAAACATTTTAAAAATAAATCCTTCAAACCCCATTAATTTAACTTTAACGGTTGATTTACAATCCATTTTTTAATTAAAAGTACCTAAAATTTTCATTGTAAAAAAAATTGTTGTTAAAATCGAAATTTTTAAAAATCGTTTTGGGGGATCAATTTGTGATGGTATGTACTTATAAAAAATATATATGAACTTAATTTTTATGATCAAGTGGAAAATGGGGGGTCCAGTTGACGTGATCTTGCCCACTATCCAGTATAATTTTAGTTATAGTTAGAAAAAAAAAGAATTAAAATCAAATAATATGCTAATAATATCATTAAAAATTAAAAATAATCCATTAATTACTGAATAATGAATTATGAAATTCAGTGGATTATTTTCAACTCTGCTCGAGATACAGAATCACATAAAAACCGCGGCACATCTATTGTATGTATACATAAAAATGAAAATTTAATAATCGGCATTATACTTCATACTTCACAGAATACCAATCTATTTAATTAATGACTCAACGCTACACAAACACACATACACTTTATACACTGTTTAACTTGAAGTAGATATTTCTTTTTTACTTTAAAAATGTACCTGATTTTTTGTGTTTATTTGTGATTGAGTTGTCAAACATGTGTCAAAATAAAATGTAATTTAAATCAAAAGCACTAAGGAGTATTGATATCAACTTCGAAGCAAATAACTTTCAACCTCCTTTTAACCCCGTTAGGTGATGAATTTTTATAAAATACGAAACATAATTATCTTCAATCAATTCTGCAAAAAAATATTTATGCAATTATTATGCAATTTGAAGTAGATTGGATCAAGGAATCATGTTGTCCCAAACAACTTTGCCCCTTTTTTCACCCCGTTAGAAGTAGAATTTCGTAAAATCCGTCCTTAGACGATCTCTACTCGGCAAAAGGAATATTTCAACCAAATTTTAAATCTATAGGTCTTATAGTTCCAGAGATATCGTGATGATTTAGATAGATTATATTATGATACTAGCGGCCCGCCCCGGCTTCGCACGGGTATTTAACTAAAATTTTAAAAATTATAAATTTATATTTTTTATCACCTACACCTGCGTCGATACTGGAAAATATTTTATAATAGACGGATTGAGCTGTCAAATCAACTTCGAAGCAAAAGCAACCCCCTTTTAACCCCGTTAGAAGATGAATTTTGATAAAATACGAAACACGTCTTCAATCAATTCTGTTAAAGAATATTTTATGCAAAATTTCAAGTAGATTGGACCAAGGAACTACGTTGTCCCATATAAACTTTGCCCCCCTGTTTTTCCCCCTTAGGGGTAGAATTTCGTAAAAGACAGTGACAGACAGTTCGTGAGTGACCATTCATTTTTATATATTAAGATTATATTATGATATTAGAAATTATGATAATTCAAAATAATTAAATTAAATTTATTAAAACGGATCTAAGACGTTGTCTCTGACTATGGACCTTTTAAATAAACTCCAAGTGGTACAACGAAAAATGGAGAGGGCTATGATTAGTATTTCTCTACGTGATCGAATATAGCCCAATAGCTGAAATCTGAAGTGACAGTGGGCAGGGCAAATAGCTCGTAGTACTGACGGCTGAAGCAATAAGGTTCTCGAGTGGAGACCACGGACTAGCAAGTGCATGGTCGGACGTCCTTTCGTGAGATGGACAGACGACTTGAGAAGAGTCGCCGGATACACTGAACCTGCCGCTCTGGAGGCGAATGGAGGGGCTAGGCTACGTACGGCAGTGGACATCCAATGGCTAATATAATGATGATGAATTAAATTTTTAATAAGTTATTGCCATATAAACCGACCCGCAATTAAATGACGACCCGAGTACAACGTCAGGGTTAAAAATAATGTGTTAATTGGAACGAGAAGGCCTTTCTCACGCTACATTTGACACGGACCTTTCCTGATTAAAGAAACAGTTTAGTGTGAAAACGGCCTAAATGGCATTTTAAAATATGTTTTCTTAAATAAATTTCTTATATTTTAATTGTTATAAAATTATAAAATTATCATATTTTTTAATTGTATTCTCTCTTCTTGATTGTTGCGTTTGCTTTTATATTGTTATATATATAACAATTTTGATAATCCTTTTTATATTCGAAATATAAAACGATCATTCAAATCGGTACATCCAGTAAAAAGATATGAAACACAAACAAAAAAATATACAGATGAATTGAAAACCTCCTCCTTTTTGAAGTCGGTTAAAAAGTGACGTTTGCCAGATGGGGTTCACTTTTGCTAGTCGACGGTTCCCTGGTGAGCTCTGAGTACAAACAGTCGAGTTTATTATAAAATTAAATTATAAATAATTTAGTAGAGTTATTTTATTGTGTAATTTTTAAATGATGTCGGCCACTCATCCTATATAAGCATACTTAGACATACTTAAAAATAGGGGAACGAACTTTGGTAAAAAATTAAAATCGTATGAATTCTGTACTAATATATAAGTCAATAGATATTTTTTTACCCCTCCCAATCACACCTTAGGGTTTAAATTGCGAAAAGTCATTCATTCATTTAAACTAATAGCTTTCAATAGTGTCAAAATAGAACGGATGATTTCGCCAATGTCACGTAAAATAGAGAGAGAGAGAAGACACGAAGGAAATTAATTTGTGCGGTCGATATTTTAATCTCAATAGAATTTTGAAGACCGTAAAGATAGTTGGTGTATTATGAATAATCCTCAACCTAAAAGCTTCATAAACACTTTTGAATAGTTAGTTTTACAAAGCACTTGAAGGGCAAAATTTAATTCATTGGAGATCATAGTAAAGTGCTACGTTCGTTCAAAAACCTTATTATTATAATGCCTGTACATAAGACAAAATACTATCAACACTCTTTTGCTGTTTAAGCTATTCTTTATATAGAATACTGGTTTTGTAACATAAAAAAAAACCTTGTGAAAGATTATCTGTCTTGTTCAGTAACATCACAGTCTTCATTGAAGTATATGAAGTATATAATATATAGTATGATACTTGTACAGTTAATCAGAATACATTGATTAAAAGCTTTAAGGCTACACAGCCTTATTACCCGACTGCGACAGAAGGAGGGTTATGTTTTTCGAGTGTATGTATGTATGAATGTATTCTTTGGCACGCCCTACAGCCCAAACAACTAGACGGTTTTTGACATATGAGGTGTCGTTGGATTTGTCTAAATTGTAGTAGTGACATAGGTTATATAAATTTTCAAAATGGCGCCCGCAAATGGCGGAATGAGGGGAGGGGGAGTTGAATTTTTTTTCTTACTGTAGCAATATGGGTATCAAATGAAAGCTAAGTAGTAAATTGTTTTATTCTTTTTAGTTTATAATAAGAGTATTTTACGCAGTCGGGTTTTTGATTTTTTTAATTAAGCATACTTGTTTACTAACCTTAAGTAACGCAAGAAATATTTTTCAGTAGGTATACAAAAAATTGATATAATTTGTAATGTAACGTAGTCTGCTATTTACAATATAATTTTAATATATAATATATGATTGGCTATATAAATTTTCGTCAACTTGTTTGTCGGTTTTTAGGTTATTTATATATATTAATCATAATATGTTTGTATTATACGCAATCGCTCTCATTAAGTGAATGTTTTGAAAAAACAAATAATGTATTATCTCATGTTAGTGAATTACTATTTTCAAATTAATATTTTCGAACAAAAAAAAATGCAAATAAAGTTAAGGTTAAGTCAAGTTTATCGACATCTATCAACTAGCTCTGCCCCGCGGTTTCACCCGCGTTAATTCAAGGGAAAAACGTACTTAAATATTTTTAAACAATTACTCTAAGAATAGGTACCCGCCTCGTTGGTCGAGAGGTCGCAAGCGTTACTTCCGAGCAAGGGGTCTCAGGTTTGATTCGTGGGTCGTTCAACGTATTATTGAGTTTTTTTATTTTTCGAAAACTCTCAGTAAAAGAGTGATGTTATATTTACGAGTACTTTAAAAGTGGAACTATATTTAAAAAATGTCACGACAAAGAATAAAGGACGCAACGGAAGCTCTCAAAAAAGATTATTTTTTCCCGTTTTTGTAACATTTCTTATTATTTCTCAGCCCCTATTGGTCGTAGTGTAATGTTATATAGCCTATAGCCTTTCTCGATAAATGGCCTATCCAACACAAAAAGAATTTTTCAATTCGAACCAGTAGTTCCTGAGATTAGTGTGTTCAAACAAACAAATAAACAAGCTCTTCAGCTTTATTATATTAAGTATAGAATTTCATATTTGTACAATATTTTTATAACGTCATTAATCCTATGATATCTGTAATGCGATTAATTATTCGATAATTATATTCATCTGTTAGAATCACAAAGGGTCATTCGAATACATTGTTAGACATTTATTTGATTATGTAAATTGACTATAATTGGTAAAGCATATATATTATCACTAGCATCTCGCCCCGGTTGCATCCGGGGTTTATATAGGTATATACCTAGAGCAATATAGATATATTGCTCTATCTATTGGTGAAAATCTCATGAAAATCCGTGCAGTAGTTTTTGAGTTTATCACGAACAGATAGACAGACGCGGCGGAAGACCTTATTTTATAATACGCATATGTAGTGATTATTTTACAGATTCTTGCCGTGCGGTGACTGACAGAGAAGAATAGTCACGACTTCTTTCTTGCTGAAGTGCCATAAATGCCATGGCATGGCAACTAAGGCCATAGTGGTGGTTACGATCTATTTTTGTTGCTTGATTACAATATTATTCGCCCTCATGACTTCTAACTACACTAGCAATACTCTTAGTCTGTTAAATACATGTCTTCGTTTTTTTTCTCAGTTAAGCAAATTTAAGAAATAATCAATTATTTCATCATCGTCATCACCATCATATCAGCCGTTGGGTGTCCACTTTTGAACGTAAGGCCTCCCCCGTTGACATCCAGAGCGACCGGTTCAAAGCAGCCTCTATCCAACGGCTTCCGGCGACTTTCTTCAAGTCGTCTGTCCATCTCGTGGACGGCTTCCGACGCTGCGCTTGCCGGTACTTGGTTTCCACTCGAGAACTTTTCTGCTCCATCGGCCGTCAGTGCTTCGAGCTATGTGCCCTGCCCACTGCCATTTCAGCTTGCAAATCCGTTGGGCTATGTCGGCAACCTTCGTTTGTCTGTTGTCGTGTTTCGTTGTTTGTTTTGTTTTTTTTTGTTTGTTTTTTTTTTTTTTTTGTTTCGTTTGTTTCTTTTGTCTTTGTTTGTCTTGTTTTTTTTTTTCATTTCTGATTTAATCTGATTATCAATTATTTGTTAAGTTATTATTAGTAGATGGACTGTAATTACTGATCATTACATGACGCACTGGAGTTTGCGGATTTGATCCCGCTCGTTGTTTTTGTTTGTATAGGATATATAGATGTTCGCAAGTGGTGAGAGTTTAGGTTTGTGTTGTGTGTCAGCACTCCCACCACAATATTTCAAACTTCCACTACTCCCCATTAATGAACCTTTTTTTTTATTTAATTCATTTATTCAAATTGTATATCAAAATCAAAATCAAAAACAACTTTATTCAAATAGGCCCATAGAGCACCTTCGAATCGTTATTTTACAAATTAACACTTTAAATTGATTATTATTTTGTAATGGTAAAGCTACCACCGATTCGGAATGTAGATTCTGCAGAGAAGAATCGGCAAGAAAAAAACTTTAAGTATATATAAACGGTCCATCGCTAGATTGTTGGTTTGTAAAATTTCATTAGAGTAGAGGTAGCGGCTGAGTTACTAATTTTAGAATAGTGATGAGCTCTTCTACTTCGATATAGGTATATCGATATTTGAAAAATAATTCCTTACAAATTTTAATAATATGAGTTTTACTACTAATAATTAATCTAATTAATGCTTATTATTGTTAATTAATACTTATTATTGTTATTATTATTACCTTTTATTATTGAACATTTCTGAATGTTTAAATTAACTTAAGATTGAAAATTGATTGTAATTGACTTAAGTATTTAAATTTATATAAATATAAAATAATTTAAATGAATAAGATACACTAACGAATTAGGATTACCTGTAATGTTAGTGCTAAACCTATGATTACTTTATTAAAAATATAATTACAATTATTTTAATGACCATTATTTAGTAATAAAAAAAAATCTTTATATAAATAAGACTTTTGGGGATGATGACTGGATCACGTCGGGGTCACCATTTTGGGTTGTGTGTGAAACAGGATGTTAAGTTCCTCATCCATAATTGAAAAGGGAGGATCCTCCAACCAGACGGGTGTTGTTTCTAGTGGGCAACTGCCCCCTGTCAGTTGTTGTCGGGTTCCTGTATATATGTTCAATCGCTTGGATAACTTTGATAGCGCGATGTAGGATACGTCAGTTCGTATTTGGCGAGATAGATGTCGCTACAGATTTAAAATCACTTTTATATATTTAAATACATATATATTTAAATATATTTTAACATATACACACACGGTTTTCTGCTCCTAACGTAGATAATTTAATGCCTGTGTAACTTAATTTAGGTAACAGTCGAGTGATACACGCCTCTTCATAGCCATAACATTCTTCTATATGGAGAAGAAGCCTTCGCTCAGCAGTGGGTTGTGTAGGTACAGGCTGATACAGTATAGTATATAATTTACAAATATAGAAATATTACACTCAGACTCGGGTCGAGAATCGAACCCACGATCCTGGAGGGTCACTTCTAACTACACCAGCGGGACGGTTAATATTTGGACTAAAATATGTAATATTTTTTAAATTAATTAGGTAATTATAATTAATGTGAAGCCATGGACACACACACTACAAATGACTACAGATTCCCAATGTAGATTGTGCTGAAAAGAACCGGCAAGAAACTCAACAGTTACTCTTAAAAACCATTAATACTTAACTCAATTATATTTAAATATAGGAACTTTTATAATATCCTATTTTTTTACTTATTTCACAAGTTAGCGCAGCATTACAAACATAATCACCTATTCAAAACTAAACGTCAGTTTCACTGTACATACAGTTAAAGATGTGATAATAGAGGTACACTTGAGTACTCATAGCATTTATCAAAAAAGCATAACATCCAAAAACTCAAAATTATGTGTACATATAGTGCAAAAAAATCACATAAAAATGATTAAGTAATGAGGTCAAAAGTATACCGATCCGTAAACCCTTGTTGATATTGCGTACACTATTTTGCATTTTCTGGTGTACACATGTTTTGAGTGTGTTAAATTGACTGACCTGTTGATGCAGTTTACAGTGACCCTGTTTCCTGCTCCAAGGCTTGTGGGTTCGATTCCCGCCCCGAGTCTGGGTATAATATATGTTTATTTATATATGTATTATTAATATGTATATTTATTTTAAAAAAATGTATATCAGTCGGTTGTTACCTAAAACATAGGCATTAAGTTGCCTACCTTAGGAACAGATGACCTTGTGTGTGTGTGTGTTAATCATATTTATATTTATTTATAAATTTATATTTATAAATTTTATGTTTCCATACATTAATATTTTAAGTGACTATGGAATTCTCAGTTCTATCAAATAGATCTATTATCAGCAGTTTATAATCTCTGGCGTAGACAGTTCATAAGAGCCCGTATCAAAATTATGTTAGGGTAGTTAGCCCTTGTCAGGGCATTTTATTCTATTGCGGTTAAATGTAAAATGTTATTTATTTTTATTGGCCCTTTTGCGCAGCTACACTTCTTTCGCTTTAAGGTTTTGGGTTACATTTCCGCACCGAGTCGGGATGTAATAAACACAGGCGTTGAGTTGCCTACCTTACGAACAGACGACTGTGTGTGTATGTTTATAATATAAATTTAAGTTTTATTTATTTATTTATTTATTTATTCGGGAATAAATAGAGAAAAAAAAACAGAAAAAAAACAGAAGTGGTGTAATGTCTCCGAAAAGGAGTATCACTCAGCTATTATAAAGTACCTAAATAGTTCATAGCTGATTTTCAGTGATCTCCTGAATTTGTTATCTTTTAATTTAAAATAAAATAACAAATTAAAATATTAAGACTATTTTACAATTATTAACTACTTATATAAAATATATATTACATATAACTAACCATACTATTTAATATAAATACATATCTAACTGTACTGTGTATAAACCTATTTCCAAAAAAAAAAAAATCTAAGTTATATTAATTATAAATCATCCGCACATATTCGTAGGTTGATAAAAAAAAGAGATTTAAGAAGTCATTGGAATTTGTAATTGTTCTTTTAATAAATGTTTTTTATACTTCTTACGAAAGCTGTAATTTGTATCGACATTTCGACAAGGCGGCGGTATATTGCTCCAGCACTTGGTGACTTTTGTATTTTAAATATTTTTAATATTGTAAATATTATTACTACAGGATGAGTATTTAAGGACTCCGTTTTATAGATATGACTGGAACATATAAAGTATAATTTAATGTTACATTTATATATAAAACAATTTAAAAAAAAATATAGAAGTCTGTTGTACATGCATTAAGGAAAACTAATGGATATATTTCAACTAAGTCTTCTAAGTTTTATTTCTTAGAATTTATCTTAAACAAAAATTTGTTGTGATATCTTCATTTTCTATAAAGGCTATGTTAATCATTGATGTATATTATAAAGAAAAAGGGACCTAAAGTTGATCCTTATTATGCAGAGCATCCGTCATTTAATTCAAGATATACTTATATTATACACTTTATATATATATTATATTCACAGTTATTCAAAATACATTTATAAGAAACAATAATTATTTAAGTGCTTGTTTTTACAGAGATATTTTAAATATTAATATTATTTCTATCGATAGCAGCATCACATCACTACAACGTCACAATCAACGAACATTTGTTGGCTGAGGATTGATTGAACGTAATAATTAAACCAGAGTAACGACAACATTTATATATATATATATATATATATATATATATATATATATATATATATATATATATATATATATATATGTATATGTATACCGATACCGTACACCGTACCGATATTACGCGGTCCGTTCAGGGCGGGGGCGGGGGGGGGGGGGGGTAGTCTTTAAAATATACAACGCTTGGTCACAGGGGTGGTGTTTTAGGTTTTCGTTACGTAGTCAATATCCTCTAGACAAATCTCGCGCTCTTTCGAGCTGTATTCAAATATGACGCGCAACATTTAGCGCTTTTTAGGGTTCCGTGCCCAAAGGGTAAAACGGGACTCTATTACTAATTTTAAGATTCCGCTGTTCGTTCATCCCTATGTCACCAGGCTGTATCTCATGAACCACGGTTCATAGACAGTTGAAATATATTTTTTTCGTTTTTTCGGTATTTATAACGGCAACACACATATTTACTTTAAAAATAAATAATTAAATTAATATAAAACAAAAAACATATTTAAATATTTAAGGGGGGCTCCCATACAACAAACGTGTTTTTTTGCCGTTTTTATAGATAATGGTACGGAACCCTTCGTACGCGAGTCTGACTTGCACTTGGCCAGTTTTAAATTCACAGGTGGCAACACTGAACACACATTCTGTTACTGTTCTGTTGACTTAACTTTATGTTTCCAAAAAATAATTTAAAAGCATATTTATGAATTACTAGCGGCCCGCCCCGGCTTCGCACGGGTCTTTAACTAAAATTTTAAAAATTATAGGTACATTTATATTTTTTATCACCTACACCTGCGTCGATACTGGAAAATATTTTATATTAGACGGATTGAGTGACAGATTTATTATATCTATATACATACATACATACATACATACATACATACATACATACATACATACATACATATATATGTATATAGATAGTACGGATGAAACATTTGAACTGTTTTTTTACTAATTATTTTCTCATTGATTTACTAAGTATTATTCCCGACGAAGACAAATCCAAAAACACAAAAATCATAAAAAACGTTCCACTCGTTCTCGAGTTATAAACGGTGTAACCAACACGACTTTATATATATATATATATATATATATATATATATATATATATATATATATATATATATATATATATATATATATATATATATATAGATTACAACTTAAATAGCCATAACCTATCTAACTTTGTACAATCAACAAACAAATAACGACCAAATATTTTAAATTTTAACAACGAATAAACAATCAAGACCGTAGTACCCTAAAGTATTTAATTACATACAAAAAAGAAAAACAGATTTTTAAATACGGGCGAGTGTCATTCTTTTGGCCGAAGTTTTGGTCAGCGCGATTCAGAAAATTATCTGCACCATCTATCGTATAATTGTAGAATATCGTTTTTATATTTAGTGACATTTAACATAATTAATATTTAACATAATAGTATATTAATTAAAAATGATGTTTATCTAAAATATTAAAACGATTTCTATTCCTATCCGACATATTTAGTAAACTTTTAAGTTTAACAAAATAATAACTCAAATATAAGTTTTGTGAGTTTTAAAGATTCCTTAGACCAGATGGCGTTGGCGGCGTAGGTACCTATTTCTATTTTCTTAAATATTTATTTTTAAATTTAATTACAATGAAACAAAAACTAAATTATACTGTGAGTTATTTCCAATTTTTATGTATTAAAGTTATTAACATTGGTTTTGTACTTTTTACGTGATACGTGATCAGAGAAAAACACGATAAGAGATGGCGCTGATACAAAAAAATACGCGCTATTGAAATTTATTCTTGATGATATATAGTGTATTAATAAAACGGAGGTTTTAACAGATTTATTATTTGTATAGACTACGTGAAAAGGCGAGGGGTGAGCTTAGTTACTACGGATGGTCACCGAGGGGAGAAGCGTAGGAGAGAAAAATGTTAAAAAATGTGTCACGTACTCGTAGTATGCGTAGTAGTAGCGGGTGAAGCCGCGGGCGGTAGCTAGTCTACTGTACATTATCAGTCTGTAAACAACTCATTGCTGAGTGAAATCCTGTTCTCCATATATAAGAAGGCTAGTATAACATAAAGCATTTAATGTAAGTCAAACCACGTTGGATGTATAATTATTTCTTTTAGTTCTTGTTATTTAATTTAGGGGCTTTTATCCTACACAGGCACATTAGTCCATTGTACCTTTTATAATTAGTTAACACAATATACAAAGATCATTTTTAATTGATAAGATATACAAAATAAAAAGCATTCTAGCAGATTCTGATAAAAAATTACAGATATTATTTGTAAAATTAAATTATTTGTTGGTTGAAAAGTTTGTAAGCGAAAACAAAACTATGTAGTTAAAATAAGTTGAATCGAAACTTGTTAGCTTTACTGAAGGAATGTTCTCTGGAAAATTCTTAACTACATTATGTAACGCGGAGGAAAATATTTTCTTGGTAATATATATATAATGTATATTAAGCGACTTTTTAAAAGGAGGATCTCAATTAGACTGTAATTGGTTATTTTTGGGTTGGTACTCTCTAATGAATCAGTGGAATTTTCATTAATTACGTTAGTGAAACTGTATTTCATTACATAATCAGTGAATTTCAATAAGTTAGTGAGTACTCACTAAGAAAGTTAGTAACATAATTTTTAAACCAGTAAATTTGTGATTTGAACTAATCAACTAGCGATATTTTCATAAACTACAAGTGGAACTGATATTCACTTTTGATTTCAATGATCAAACCAGTGAATTCTGATATTCACATGTTCATACAATGAATAGTCACTAAATCTACTTGGTATGACACATTGATAAAAAGTGAATAGTGGCTTAAAATTAGTAAAATTCCATTGATTAATTTTTAAACACTTATTTTTGTTTGACGGCCGGCTGGTCGAGTGGTCAGGCAACTGGACACTTTACGAAGCGGTCGCGGGTTCGAATCGCGCCAGGTGCAGATAATTTGTATGACGAATATAGATGTCTGCGCCGGGTCATGGAAGTGTATATATGTATTTATATCTTAAATTTATTTCCGTTCCTAGTACCTGTAACACAAGTTCCTACGAACTTAGCACGGGGCTAGGTTAACGTGGTGTGATTGTTGGTTAATATTTATTTATTTATTATTTATTTATTTATTATTCTTCAGAGGCATTTTAATATATATTCAATTTTAATTTTGTATGGAAGTTATTTTAGTCTTATTATTTAATATGAATTGTTTTTATGATTTCTTGTTTGTTTGGTTCAGGAAATAAATGTAATTTAATTTATAAAATATTTTTTAAGTTTCACACCTGATTCTTTGTTCCCCTTTCCATTGTTTGGACAATCTGTAACAAAAAGGAATAATATTAATATAATATTATTCTAGTAAGTAATATAACAATTTTCTTAAAATATTATAACTAAAGAAAAAAAAAACATTTGCTTCGCTTCGCTTCAGCCTATCGCAGTCCACTGCTGGACATGGGCCTTCCCTATTTCGCGCCAAATATCCTGATTTTCCGCAATCTTCATTCAACCTCCACATACAAAAAAAAATATAATAATAATAAGAAATAAATATAATAATTAAATTAATACAAATGTAAAAAAGTAAATATCATAATATGTCGCTATTTACATTATTTGTTATAAAAAATAATAAGTGAGTGAATGGATGAATGAATGAACGATTGAATCAACGAATGATCGAATGAATTAATTAAGGAGTCCAACAACAAAAACAACGCATAAAAAACCAAAAATAAATAATATAAATAATCGAGACGATAGAACTATTGGTACAAATATAAGAATTACAAGGTTTCGTCTGTGTTTATTTACGATAGTTTTTAACTGACTCTATAAGAGAAAGTTCTACTATATTATTTTTAACCGACTTCAAAAAAAGGAGGAGGTTCTCAATTCGTCTGTATTTTTTTTTTTTTTTATGTGTGTTACCTCATAACTTGTTACTGGGTGTACCGATTTTAATGATTCTTTTTATATTCAAAAGCTAGTGCTCGTCATGTGGTCCCATTTTAATTTGAGCGAGATGTGACTAGTAGTTTTTGAGTAATTCTTAATAATGCGTATATTTGTTCCTGATACCGCGCGTCGCTACGCGGGTCGCATTGCACACTATCGTTCCTTGAGGCTTAATTTGTTTCGGAAGATTATCACGTATTATGTTTTTTATTTTTACTACGAGTTAAACTATACAATATTATATTTTGTTTCTCAGATTACGACTCAGGTGTAGAGTTATGTTGCGCTGAACTTTGAGATAGCCTGATAGCACGTTTCAAAGCGCGTATTGAAGCGCGTCCTGTATTTAAAAGATCATATCTCAAAAATAGTTATACGGCAAAGTGTAAAGGAATAACTTTTCATCGGTGAATAACTAGACTAACTGTTTACTAACTGTTACTAATTGTTTTAAAATTTTTAATTTGTCAAAATATTTAACGGACACCATTTTGCGTCATTTGTCATAGACTAAAATCTTAAATGTGACATTGTGTGTGCAACAAGTTTACCTATTAGCAGCGGAATCTTTTATGATGTAATCTCAGGAAAGTAATGACAGTTAGAATCTTGGGTGGCATTGGAATGAAATAAATAAACAACTTAAATTAAATAAATAATTTAACTTAAATGTTTATAACATAATATATAATATCAAATACCTAATGAAAGGCAGAAGGGAAGGCACGTTATGAGTTATGCCGTTTTTCTCATTACGTTTTCTTAATGTAATTCAATAGGCAGAATATAAACAATATACGGCGTAATTATGTCGCATTCTATGCCTCTCATACTCGGCCGCCTCACCCCGCGCGCACCGCACTGACGCACATGTTGAGCAGTTTTTTTTCGGGTTTTTTGTTCTATAGTTCACTAGTTCTTTTTTTTTACGTCAAAGGAATGTGACAATGCCCAATTTTTTATTCATAAAGGGATGCCACTCGGACGCAGGTAATAACGATATTAATTTAAGTTGTATTATGTATAACATATTATAAAATATGCTAAACATAATGCAAAATATTTTTAGGATGTATTTTTAATATCCTCTTTTATAACATACAATATATTATATTATGTTATACAACTTAAATTAATATCGTTATTACCTGCGTCCGAGTGGCATTCCTTTATCGTTAACAAATTGGGCATTGTCAATTTTTCGAGGGTGGTACCTGTAGCTTGTGAACTGTAACCGCCCAGCTTTATATAAATAAATCAGTTATCGAACTACAGATTCACTAAAAATCAAGAAATAAAACAAAATTTTAACAAAAAACAATAACCGACTTCATAACAAAAAAAAAAAAGAACGGTAAAACAAAAATGCACTAAAAAGTAAAAAAATAATTACGTATTCTTTTGTCTGTAATCAAATTATTACGATAATATAATGTACAATTATTGTTGTTATTGGAGTCGGTGTCAGCCAAGGAAATAAGGAAAAGAGTGCGTAATAGTGTAGGTACACCTATTGTAATGTTAAACTACGTTGGCCAATGATATTCATTTACTTGAATATCATTGACGTTGGCTGACACCGACTCCGAAGACAACAATAATTGTACATTATATTATCGTAATAATTTGATTACAGACAAAAGAATACGTAATTATTTTTTTACTTTTTAGTGCATTTTTGTTTTACCGTTCTTTTTTTTTTTTGTTATGAAGTCGGTTATTGTTTTTTGTTAAAATTTTGTTTTATATTTTGTGTGTATGTTGATAACCGATCTGGTGTAGTAGCACAGTTTATGTAACTAACAGTCGTCCGACGAAGCCGTCTAGACAGGTCAATCGTGCGGGGTGTGAGGAGTGAGACGCAGGTAGGCGAGCCCGAACTGCATACGCTGCTGCCGCCCGAATTAGTTAGTAGCTCGGGACACGACTTTAAGGGCTAACGCGTGTTTGTTTTAATTTGCAAGCAATTAAAATGTTTCGTACATGTGAGAGATTGC
This sequence comes from Euphydryas editha, assembly GCA_036937285.1. Taxonomy (NCBI): domain Eukaryota; kingdom Metazoa; phylum Arthropoda; class Insecta; order Lepidoptera; family Nymphalidae; genus Euphydryas; species Euphydryas editha. The sequence continues at coordinate 11,531,494 of JAUPFZ010000029.1, read as the reverse complement.
ACATTGTCATCATTTGTAATTGGTTATTTAGAAAATTATTTATTATTCATTTATTACATTATATTAGGTCTTTACCTATGAAATTGCCGTTTCATCGTAGTGGCTATTGCTAAACAAAAAAAAAAAAAAAAAAAAAAAACAAAAAAATAATCACTAAGAACTCGAATTTCAAATTATTTTTATTTTAAAATTATAGAATTCTTTTTTTAAATTAGTAATTGTTAATTGGTTAGCTAATTTCATCAAAAACGGAAATTTCATAGTTAAAGACCTATTATTAAACACATTATATAAAATGTGAAATATAAAAACATTGTGAAAATCTATTTGAATTTGTCTCTGCGAAATGCCTTTTTGTATTCGTTTCTATGAAGAACTTCAATAAATGACTAAATAATAATATTATATTTTAAATAAATTATTAAAAAAAATGTGACAACCCTACGTGCTGCGTAGCACGACACGTGGTGTCGGCTTTTCCTCAAACATCAAAGGCGTTGGACCACTGTATATTTCTGTACACTGTGGTAGTAGTTCGAGTAGTCGCTTTAACGCTAGCGATCGCGGGTTCGATTCCCGTTCGGGACAGATATTTAAACAAATATTTGTTTATGGAATACACGTATGTTTTCTTGGATCTTGTGTTAATCAGTCGGTCCCAGTTGTTATCACAGACACCTGATAATGATCGTTACTCATGGTAAGGATATTATCCGGCAACTCGCAGTGGAACAGCGTGGTTGATTAAACTCTAACCTTTCTCCTAACAATATTATATTATAATGATTATTTTTTGTATGGTATCTGATATTTAAACTGACTTCAAAGTTTACTATACACATATAAATAAATAAATAAATAAATAAATATTAACCAACAATCACACCACGTTAACCTAGCCCCGTGCTAAGTTCGTAAGAACTTGTGTTACAGGTACTAGGAAAGGAAATAAATTTAAGATAAAAATACATATATACATAAATACACATCCATGACCCGGTGCAGACATCTACATTCGTCATACAGATTATCTGCACCTGGCGGGATTCGAAACCGCGACCGCTGCGTAAAGTGTACAGTTGCCTGACCACTCGACCAGCCGGCCGTCATTATATGCAATATAAGTTGTACTAGCGATTTAGTTAACGATTATATATTTTGGTTATCATCCCCTTTCGCAAAAGAATCATACTGAATTTCAGAATAAGGAGTATCCAGTATTCCAGCTTGTATTTTAAACTCAAATTATGGCTAGAAATGAAAAACTTAGTTTAAATAAATAAATAAATATTAACCAACAATCACACCACGTTAACCTAGCCCCGTGCTAAGTTCGTAAGAACTTGTGTTACAGGTACTAGGAACGGAAATAAATTTAAGAAATTTATATAAATACATATATACACGTCCATGACTAAGTGCAGACATCTATATTCGTGATACAAATTATCTGCACTTGGCGGGATTCGAACCCGCCACCGCTGCGTAAAGTGACCAGGTGCCTGACCACTCGACCAGCCGGCTGGCAGTTTTTTAATTAGGTACCTGTATCACCGGTTGTTGATAAAGATATCTGAGGTATAACGGTATCGAACAGAGAAAAGCTTATGATATTTTTTTTTTCATCAACAAACATTATAATACATATTTTTATATATTAGATGTTTTTATTGGCATCCTGTAAATCCAAATTTTATATTTTATTATTTTGATTTACAAACAGTATAGTAATACAATGAATTAAAATTGATACAATAAAAATATAAATCAATAAAGTTTACAATAATAAGCAATCCATAAAAGAGCAAAAAGCACTCAATAATAAATATTATCGATCGATAATACAATTAATAAATTAATTATCATGACACACGATAAATTTAATTCAATTATAATTAATTAAATAATAAAATCAATTTTAAATAAAATTTTACTTCAAATGATTCGCATGATTACATGCGAACTACAGATTCAATACAATAATTATAAAAAAAATGAAATTAAGTTAACTACAATTCACGAATTATATACAATTAATTACAGTTTACAAAATTATTGCATTTTATATTTATTTGTTCACACTTTTTTTGTACATGTAGCATTATTAATTTTTAGAAAATATTTGTTGTACTCGTACATATTTCAAGCTTTAAGAATAAAGTAGTTTTGGACATATATTTAGTTTTAGGTATAAAATAAAGAGACTAATTACGTGTATTATGGGACATCTAAATAATATATTGCTTGGTATATAAAGAGAATCAACAAAATTACGGAGCAACTTAAGTAAAAATATTTGATCTCTCTCCAATCGACGATTTTATAAGGAAGTATTATACAGAATGTCTTGATGGCGCATCAAAGCTTTGTGATTTAAATATTTAATAAATTTTAATATTTATTATTATTTTTCTCTGACTATGGGCCTTTTAAACAATCTCCAAGTCGCACAGCGTGCAATGGAGTGGGCTATGCTCAGCATTTCTCTCCGAGATCGAATCAGAAATGATAAGATCCGCAGACGAACGAAAGTCGTCGACGTAGCCCAATGGATTTGTAAACTGAAGTGGCATTGGGCAGGGCACATAGGTCGTAGAACTGACGACCGATAGAGCAGAAAAAATTTTGAGTGGAGATCACGTACCGACAAGCGCAGCATCGGACGGCCCTCCGCAAGATGGACAGACGACTTAAAGAAAGTGACCGGAAGCCCTTGGATGGACGTTGTTTTGAACCGGTCACTCTGGAGATCGATGGGGGAGGCCTACATTCAACAGTGGACATCCGATGGCTGATATGATGATGATGATAATGACGATGATGAATAAATTTATGATTAACTTTTTCCAAGTGAACAACGTGAGATTTGTAAAAAGGATTCCATTCGTTTGAGAAGTGTGCCAGGATAGATCTTACAAAAGAGTTATAAAGGAGAATAATTTTTGCGTAAACGAGAGTAATTAGATGAGGTGAAACAAGAGCCTATTTTAACTCCTGCTGATAAGTCCTATCAGCAAAATTTGTACAAGATAAATTAAAATAATCAGAAAGTGAATGAGTACCTAAATATAATATTTTTCTTTGTTTTGTTTGTTTACTCTTTTCGACTCTATTACTTTTAATAAAGTTTGCCTGGGAAAAACCGATTCAAGCGATAATGCTGCCTTTGCATAATTTTTCTTTATCAATGTCTACTAAAATTTTGTTTCTTTCTTTTGCGCTGTAAAGATTGAATAGATATATAATTTGAAAATGGATTTGTGCAGAGATTTTAGCTATCGGATGGTGCAATTGCATTAGCTCTACTGGATCCTTTAAACGTCCCACTACTGGACAAAGCCATTTCTCATACTCTCTAAATACGAATCAGTAAAATTTTACTAATTTTAAGTGAATATTCATTTTTTATCAATGCGAGAATCGTACCACGCAGAATAAGTGACTATTCAATGTATAAATATATGATTATTTGTATGTGTATTAGTGAGTATTCACTAACTTGTCATTTAAATTCACTAATATGTAGTAAATACAGCTTCACTAACGTAATTATTGAAAATTTCACTAGTGAGAAGTATTCACTTCATATTTGTGAATTTCAATAACAAGTTAGTGAATACTCATTAATACACATAGAAATGTTATATGAACAAATCAGTGGACTCTGATATTCACATATTCATACGTTGAATAGTCAGTAAGTGGTACGATTCTCACATTGATATAAGATGAAAAGTCACTTAAAATTAGTGAAAACATTTGAATTATCATTGGATAACCATTGAAAAAACAGAAAAGCGTTCTTTAAATATAAAGATATAATAGGCATGCAAAACCGCGATGAATATACAGTACAATACATACTGCAGTTTAACTGGTATTTCTATATAATGTATGTATATGAAGTCTCCTAACAAAGAGAACCCTACTAGGCATGCGTAAGAAGAGAGAGACGGAGCATCGGTCGAAGTAATTTATAACAACGGGCGCGAGAGGGACGGACGATCTCATAAATTTTATGTTTAATTAGGCGAGTTTTCAGTTATTTCGTAACTAGCTAGGTCATATTTTGAATAATTTTTATGTTGTTTTAACATTCACACGCGTTTTTACGTGTTTCCTTACAATGTATTGATTCTTGTGTAATTTATTGTTCCGAAATTTATATTTCCATAGTAAAATACTATATTATTAATAATATATTCTTTATAGTGTAATGACAAAGGTGTGTGTGTGTTAGACAGCCTTTCATATAGGACTTATGACTAGATTCTTAACAACTAAATGACGCCTTCGCAGCAGAATCTAAATTGTCGATCGATGGTAGCTTTACATTAACATAATACTAACATGAACTGAATCAGCATGTAAAGGTCCCACAGCTAGGCAAAAGCCTCTTCTCTATGTAGGAGAAGGGTTAGAGCATAATACACCACGCTGTTCCACTGCGGTTTGGTAGATAATTTTCCCTATCATGAGTAATGATTGTTATCAGGTGTTTGTGATAACAACCGGGACCGACGGCTTTACGTGCTTTCCTAGGCACGGTGGGGAGACCCACAAGGACATACACCCAGACCGGAAACAAATATCTGCACAAATACAAATATCTGAACCGAGCGGAAATCGAACCTATGACCGTCGGCGTCGAGGCGACTACTCGCACAACTAAACCAGAACAAAATTATAACATTTAGATCTAATCATCGACAAATCAACTCTTAGATATCCACTGCTGAACGTAGGCCTATCGACGCGTTTGTCAATATAGTGTGTAACCATTCTAGTTCATGTACAGGTGTTCGTACCACTATGGCTTTTGTTGCCTTTTATGACGCCTCGGCAAGAAAGAGGTCGGGAATATTCTTCTTTGCCAGTTACCGCATACATGAACATATAATCTTCACCTTAATGTTAAAAGCATCTATTTAGGTATTGACTGTGTTGAATTTCGTACGAATTATTGGTAGTCGGTGATCCGAACTTATAAATTACTGTGTGAGTTGTAAGTGGGACGAATATTGAGAGAGATTAGTGGCTTCAAACAAAAATAATAAAAATATGATAAAAATAAAGAGGACAATATTGTGAAGAGGCTTTCAAACAATATTTTAAACCTAGAAGTAGGAATGACATCAAACTCTAAACATGAATCAGTGGAATTTCACTAATTTTAAGTGAATATTTACTAAATAAATATAAATATTAACCAACAATCACACCACGTTAACCTAGCCCCGTGCTAAGTTCGTAAGGACTTGTGTTACAGGTACTAGGAACGGAAATAAATTTAAGATATAAATACATATATACATAAATACACATCCATGACCCGGTGCAGACATCTATATTCGTCATACAAATTATCTGCACTGTTTCACATTCACTGTTCTGTTAAAATCGTACCACGCAGAATTAGTGACTATTCAATGTATGAATATGTGAATATACCATTCTACTGATTTGATCATTGCATATTTGACGGCCGGCTGGTCGAGTGGTCAGACAACTGGACACTTTACGCAGCGGTCGTGGGTTCGAATCCCGCCAGGTGCAGATAATCTGTATGACGAATATAGATGTCTGCACCGGGTCATGGATGTGTATTTATGTATATATGTATTTATATCTTAAATTTATTTCCGTTCCTAGTACCTGTAACACAAGTTCTTACGAACTTAGCACGGGGCTAGGTTAACGTGGTGTGATTGTTGGTTAATATTTATTTATTTATTTATATATTTGTATGTGTATTAGTGAGTATTTACTAACTTATTGAAATTCACTGATATTTAATGAATACAGCTTTACAAACGTAATTAACGAAAATTTCACTGATTCATTTTAAGAGAGTAATGAGATAGACTTCTTATTGTATATGGGTTATTTAAGTAATCTATGCTTAGGATAATTATCCTATTAATATTGCTGAGGATAATTAGCCCATAATAATTACATTTACAAAGTAGAACCATTAATAATTCTTCCAACATGTGGCAGAGTAGTTTTAGAAGGAAGGAAGTTAATAAAGACGAAGAGATGTTTGGGTATGTGTGAGTGTGTGTCTAGTTACGTAAAAGTTGAAGACTTAAAATTTTATTACAGGTATTTATTTGCGATCTTTGAGAATTTCTTTGAAAGTACATTTCAGTTTCTTGTTAAGTTTTGCTGAGTAAAAACTTCATTTCATATTAACATACAAAAAAAACATATATGAAAATTTGAATATAAACATTCAATTTAAGCGAACCCATATTCAAGTAACAGCACCTATTGAGAGCAGGGAATACAATATGGACCACGGGCGTACAAGGTCTTATTGGCAATAATGGACCCTTCGAGGAACTATTAAAGGATTCTGAACGAATTTAAATATCGGGAAAAAATACATAAGAGAAAATCCACTAAGCCAGTTATGTTTAACAATACATATAATTTAAGAGCGTGCCAAAAAAAAAATGGTTGTCTGTAAAGTCGGTTTACAGACGATAATTTTACGTGATAACGTCATAAGAAAACATTTAATTACAATTGTTTTCGATAAATTAACATTCAAATATTTACTACTTAAATTATATAAATTAATTACAACTAACAATGTGCTATTAACAATTTATTTACAATTTATATATATGTGTGACATTTAAGGTCCTCCAATATGCGTTATTGTTTTCATTCACAAGCCGAACGTTTACGCCGATCGTGCCTCTCTATCGCTTGTTCCGCGCTCTCGCTCGCGAAACGTAACAATTCTTAGTACGGTGCAGCTGGCATTCATCGATTTACAAGACGTCAAAAATTATAAATTTTATTGAGATATTCTTTACTTTTAAGTACAGTTTATTGTTATTATTATTCGTTCTAGCGGTAATTGTCTGTGAAAATTTCAAGTGTCTATCATGGTTCCAAAGATATCATCATATCAGATCATCATCATATCAGACATTGGATGTCAGCTGCTGAATGTAGGACTTCCCTATCGACCTCCAGAGCGAGCGACTGTGCCCTATATTGCTGGCCATTTTTGCCACGCTTGAAAGGCAGTTTGGTGACGCTTCTGCCCATCACCATCTTGGTTGGTGAACAGTTCTTTGCACCATTATGACCTGAGATATCTTTCACCACACCTCGGTAAGAAGGTCAGGACTATTCTTCTCTCCAGGTCATCGTACGGCACAGATATAGCCAAGTGATAATCGAACAGCAATATTAATAACAGGGTTTCATTGGAACACTTTTGGTACCAAATGCTGGAGAAAGTTTTCGTTGTATGTTTAGAAGATTATAGTTTAAAACAGATCGACTGATGAGTCTGAATTTTCTTGCTGTATTCACAAATGTTAAGATTGCTGTTTTTCATAAAACATAACAAGCTACTTCTCGTTCCCTTAATCAGTAAATTGTATTGACGTGAAACTCGGGTAAGGCGTTGGCTTAATTTGAAAGTCAGTAAGGTGATTCAAGGACTAAGGGTTTAATATATTAAGAGAAGTAGATTTTTACTAGGTACTTTCGAAGTTTTTTTGTGACTAAAACCTGTAAAGATTTCATTGCTGACAAAAGGCAAAAGTTGAAATTGGATATATGTAAGTATCTCGGAATTACTTCCGCTTTATGCATTTAAAGATTTGACGGCTCAGAGGTGCTAAGATTTTAACCACAAACTGATAATGAAATGAAGCACTTTACCTACCTTAAGTATTTTTTAGCTCTAGCGCTGATATACCAGCTGTAGGATACCTAATAATTTTAATTAGGATAAGAATCAGCCTCGAAATTGTATATACTCGTATTGTTTTGTGATTCGATCTTGAATTGAAACTGCGACAGCTAGTCTTGAGGAAACTACTCCCACCACTACACCAGAACGATCGTCTGAATATTATCTGACTTCGATAACGTTTTGCAATACACCGTTAATGGTTTCCGTTCAAGTTTATTAAGGTTCTTTTAAATCCTTTATTATGGCCCATATCCAATTTTTTGGTTATTGTATCTGCGGTTAATACAAAATATTGAAGCTAAAATAGCTAAATAAGACGTTGTAATATTAGGAAAAGGATCAGTTTGTGTGTATATTATATATGAAATTGGGTAATAAAAACTAAGAGCTATATTTTGAATGTTGGGTTTCGTTTTGAGGGTTGGTAAAGATTTTAAGCGTTGTTCTACATTAATTCTTTTATTTAATTGTCTCGTAAGATCGGTCCTTGAGTACGCTTCAATAGTTTGGAATCCCCAATATGATATTTATATAAGACAAATTGAACGTGTTTTTCTCAAGTTTTATAAACATGTTTCTTTCCGGTGTTCTCATTGTAAAGTTAACCGTGAAGCCATTATAGCAGAGAGTTCATTGAAAAATCGTCGTTATGTGAGAGATCAAATATTCCTTTACAAAATAAATAATTATATGATAGATTCCGCTTCCTTAGTAAGTAACATCGGTATAAGGTGTCCCCGATTCAATATGAGGAGTTGCGATCGGTTGTTTTGTGTTCCTCTTGTTAAGAGAAATTATACTGCAAATATGTTTTTATTCAGAGCTTGTAACAGTTATAATAATAAATTTAATACAGTAGATATATTAAGTAATTGTTTAAAAGAATTTAGGGCGAAAATAAGAGAGGTAGCATTTGTGTAATATTTTTCCTAAGTGATTTTTTTCTTTTCTTTATGTGTTCGGTTAAGTAGCTTCAATGATTACCTGCTCAGTATGTATAAATTTTTGGTGGAAACTTTGCTGATTTGTGAAATGTTATTGTTGATTATGTTTATGTTTTAAAAAAATTGTTTGTTTCCCTAATAAAAATAAATAAATAAATAAATAAATATTCAAATAGCTGCTCTCTAAAGAATAACTAGTGGAATTTTTATTAATTACGTTAGTGAAGCTGTATTCACTGCATAATGAGTGAATTACAATAACAAGTTAGTACTAGTAAAGTTAGCAGCATAATTTTTCTCAGAAAAGTGATTTATACTAATAAGCAAACGATATTTTCATAAATTCTACAAGTGGAACTGATAATCAATTCTTTTCATTTCAATGATCAAATAAATGAGCTCTGATATTCACATATTCATACATTGAATAGTCACTAATTCTACTTGGTACGATTGTCACATTGATAAAAAGTGAATATTCATTTAAAATTCCTGACTACTGATTTTTTATTATTATTAAATATTATACATCTCGATTGCCCTGCCTTTTTTGTTAGGGTTCTGTAGCCAAATGGCAAAAAACGGAACCCTTATGGAATCGTCATGTCTGTCTGTCTGTCTGTCCGTCCGTATGTCACAGCCACTTTTTTTCGAAACTATAATAACTATTCTGTTGAAACTTGCTAAGTAGATGTATTCTGTAAACCGCATTAAGATTTTCACACAAAAATAGAAAAAATAACTATAAATTTTGGGGGTCGCCATACTTAGAACTGAAACTCAAATTTTTTTTTCATCAAACCCATTCGTGTGCCTTACCTATGGATAGGTCTTCAAAAATGATTTTGAAGTTTCTGACATATTTTTTTTCTAAGCTAAATAGTTTGCGTGAGAGACACTTCCAACGCGGTAATTATTTTTTTATAATTAGTCATTTGTTTAATGGTTAGCGTTCTGTATACATCACATTTGTACATTTTTCGTCATCATGGATATGTTAAAAGTTCGAATGATTATGAAGTATGAGTTCCGTCGTGGTAGCAAAGCGGCAGAAACGGCACGCAACATCAAGCACGTTTACGGTGCGAACACTACTAATGATCGTACCACCTGTCATTGGTTAGCTCGCTTTCGTTCCGTAAATTTTGACCTAAGAAATGAACCACGTGGTCAGCCGAAAATGTTGGTCGTCAATGACGAATTAAGGGCGATTGTGGAGGCTGATGATTCTCAAACTACAGCTGAATTTAGCAGCAGTTTTTGAAGTTAGCACTTAAACAATATTGGTCCATTTGCGTCAAATTGGCAAGGTAAAGAAGCTCGACAAATGGATGCCTCACGAATTGAATGAACGCTAGCGCGAAATACGCGTCGAGACGTGCTTTGCACTCTTCAACAGAAACAAAAACGAAGGTATCACATTGTTACTTGTGACTATAAATGAATTCTATTCGACAATCGCAAGCGCTCAGCTAGTTGCTTAGATCCTGGTTCAGTACCTAAACAATGCCCTAAACGAAAAATGACCTTAAGAAAGTTACGGAAACTGTTTGCTGGTCTAGCGCCGGTGTAATCCATCACAGCTCGTACCAAACGGCATGAGCATTACTGCAGGTGTGTACTGTGAATAACTAAACACAACGATGGGAAGCTCGCACGTCTCCAACCAGCTTTGGTCAATCACTCGGCTCCGCTGCTCCTGCATGACAACGCGCGACCTCATACTGCACAGCAGACTGTCTCCAAGTTACAAGTGGTTGGAAGTTCTCCGTCATCCACCGCACTCATCAGATCTTGCCCCTACAGACTTCCACTTTTTCCAGAATTTGGATATCTTTTTGGCGGGAAAACAATTCAAAACCCGAGTGGCAGTACAAAATGCCTTTGAAGAGTTTGTTGCCTCCCGTCCAGTAGAATTTTTAAGAAAGACATCAATAAGTCACACTATGTTGGCAAAAATAAAAATAAAAAATATAGAAAAAAAGTGCGTTAACTTAATTCATCAAAAACGGCAATTTCATGGGTAAAGACCTGTTATTATATCGAATATATATATATAGATAATATTTTTTACACGAACATCCCTAATATACAAGTACACGCACACAGCGCCGCGCATCAATGTAAGTTAAACATATTTTGTAGACCATTTTAAAAATATTTCAAAGAATAAATAATAATTACTTATTTTTTCACAAAAGATGTTACTTGGTCTTAATAATATAAGACTCGGTTTATATATCTGTGCCTGAAGAAATTTTTGATACATTTTATTTATTTAAAAAAATTAGAAATATGGTAATGAGATTTCAATTACATTTCTTCATAATTTTTATTTTGCTTAAGGGTACCGTGTTTTTCTTATTATAGTATTTCTTTATAGATGTTATTATGTTCTTTGTAATATAAAATGTAATTATTTCACTTTGTGCGTTTTTCATATTTTAATCATTCTAAGAAAAAAGAAAAAAAAAACTTTTGAAATTTTACAATATTATACATTAGAGATGCCACAAATAGAGATTTGGCTAACGAATTGAAACGAATAACGAATACCAAATCGGCTACGCTCTTGGTCGAAGCGCCGAATATTCGGCGACCGAATGATCGGCAACAGAAGTGTACATTTCGTGCGTGACATGCTACGACTTGTCTTATTGTGATGCGTGCGTTCATTTAGTTATTAGTTTTACTTGTAGTTCTTAATTACTAAAAAATATGAGGATGTAGATCAAAGTTCTGTGGCAAATGAGATTGATTTTTATTTGAAAACTATTCAAAGTAGAGAGAAAAGGAGAGTGAGAAGAAGAAGTTACTAAGCAGCAAGACATTTGCAGACTGTTTACAAATTGCTAGACTCAACATTTTACTCTCTAAACATGAATCAATGGAATGTCACTAATTTTAAGTGACTATTAATTTTTTATCAAGGTGAAAATTGTACCACGCGTTGACTATTCAATGTTTAAATATGTGATTTGATCAATGAATATGTAATGTGTCACTAATGTAATTAATGAAATTTCCACTGATTAAAATGACTGACTAAATAAGTGTAACTCAGTCTGAGAAAGTCGGTGTGCAGTTACTAGAGCTGCATTTTGTATGTTGAGTGAGAGAAAACCATGGTTACATCAAATGGCTGACCAACACTCCCTTTTCTTTATTCTTAGCTCCCTTCTTTCGTTTCAGTAACTAGTATCGCTTTTGCGGTTTCTCCGTAGTAGCAAGTATTTAAGGGCAATGTTTGTACAACATTAGGCGACCCGCCTACTCGTTACTGGCTATTTCCGTAAAAATTCGGTCAAGTGCGACTCTCACGTTACGATTCCGTACCACTCAATCAATCGATGTTTATTATTTATATTTATTAAGATTTATCTAAACGAACTTTAGAAATAATTACGTAATATTACAGAGGAAATAATAATTCATATTGTATGAAAAGTTCTAGTCCTACTTAAGTATTTTTAAAGAAATAATTCTGTGATAGATGGATGGAAGGTTCAGCCTGAATACGTCCCACTGCCAAAGGCCTCTCCTCTATTAGTAGGAGGGTTGGAGCTTAATCCACCAAGCAGCTCCACTGCGAGTTGGGAGATAATTTCCCTACTATGAGTAACGATTTTTATGAGATGTCTATGATAACAACAGGGACGTTAGTAGTAAATATAGCTTAACTAACGTAATTAATGAAAATTACACTGATTCATGTTTAGAGAGTATTAGTGTTTTTGTATATTTTGAGTACGGAACCCAAAAAACCGACTCGACATATTTATTCAGTAAGTTTATTTATTAAGTTACTTAACTAAAATACGAACTTAATGCAAACTAGGCGTTACTCCCATATGTGGGTCGATCCAACTATTAAGTAGGAAATACGCAACCAAATTGACACAAACATTTAATCATGGATCAATTACATTTCATCCCGTCCAACGACCATGATGTTTTCTTTTACAACCGAATAGGGAATGAATCGTAAACACCGAATTAGCATTTGTAAAACTTGGTATTACATTTGAATTTGAATTTCATGTTTATGACATTTATACCTTACTATATTGTGTTTCAGTAATATTAATATATATATATATATATATATATATATATATATATATATATATATATATATATATATATATAAATATAAACTCTTTTGCAAAAAAAACGGGCACTTAAGCAAAGAACTATTTTATAGTTACTATTAGTTTGTTTGACAATTTTAGGTATTGTTATCCTCAGAATTTTATAAATTAATTAGGAAGGAATAGTTTTCATCAGTTTTATCATAACATTTTAATTAAATTATTAAGAAATAATGTATAAGCTCAAAACACTATGATTGTACCTGCTCGCTAAATAAAAATGAAACGCGTTAATTTCTTTGTTTTTCTTGAATAAATTAAAAGCAGATAAAAGTTTAGTATTGAGTGTGACCCCCTCTTGCTGAAATCACAGTTTGCATTCGTCTGGGCATGCTAGTGAGTATATCTTTTATGGTTTCTTGGGGAATACGTTCCCACTCCGCGGTAATCACATTCTTTAACTCTCTGATGGTCTGCGGAGCCGGCTGCACTGATCTCCCTCGTCGCTTCAGAACGTCCCAGACATGCTCTATGGGATTGAGGTCCGGACTTCTAGCTGGCCAGTCCAAACGACGAATTCCGACTTCTAGCATATACGCATCCACACCGCCAGACCGGTGGGCGCGAGCGTTGTCGTCCATAAAAATTGAGTTTTCGCCAAGAGCGGTTAAAGCGGGTTGTGCATAAGGAATTAGAACTTCCGTTATGTATCGGTGTCCAGTCAGTGTACCGTTTTCAATGAAGACTAACTCCGTACGATCCATAGAATTTATTCCTGCCCAAAACATAACAGAGCCTCCTCCATAAGGTGTGATTTCTTCAAAACATGCCTCTGCAAAGCGTTCTCCTCGTCTACGTAGCACTCACCGACGTCGGTCTTCACCATGCAGAGATATCCTGGCTTCATCGGAGAACTATACCCTATCCCAGTCTTCATGAGTCCATGACACACAATTTCGAGCGAAGCTAAGCCTGGCAACTCGATGTCCACGGAGTAATTTAGGGCCGCGTGCCGGGCGATGACTGTGTATATTAGCAGCGAGAAGCCTCCTCCTGACCGTCCATAGACTAATTTGCACATTTCTTACTTCTTCGAGGGTGTTCTTGAGGTCCACATAAGAAGATTTGCGATTTCTCAACGCTTGACTAACTAGAAAACGATCATCCCGTGGTTCGGTACATGGCTTTCTGTCAGAACATGGCCTTCTCTTGACGGAACCGGTCTCTTGATAGCGCTACCAGGTCTTTTGAACTGTCGACCGACTCACATTTAGCCTCTGAGCCACGAAGCATTGACTGCTACCTTCTTCAGGCAGCGCAATAATTTTGCTCGCTTTTATCACTTTATCTACCATTTTCGAGATTGCTAAACAGCAATAACAATACTTTTAAATGTCAAGGACACCAGATAATTTAATAAAAATTGACAAAAAGTTAATTAGAGTCGATATTATTAACTATAGGGAATTCGCGCCACAAAATGTAGTTAAAAGTTATTTTCTTTGAAAACCAGGCTCAGTCAAAAATTTGAATTTGGAATGTACTCTTATAAACATTATGGCACTTTTATAACTGGCCAGTAACATGTTCAAATGATTAAAACCTTTTTGGTATTTTATTTTTTTCAGCCAGGAAGAAAATCGAAACCACCCGTTTTTTTTTGCAAATGAGTGTATATATATATATATATATATATATATATATATATATATATATATATATATATTATAGTCGGATATGTCTCAGTTATTGACCGACTTTAGTTGTAAAGTATATGATTATCTATATATTAATACGTGAAACAAAAACTTTGTACCCCTTTTTACGAAAATTACGCGGACGAAGAAGTATGAATTTTGGCACAGTTAACGTTTATATGGAGAAGAAGTGGATGTTGCTAATATTTTTTATAATAATGCTCTAAAAATACATTGAATCAACTTATACCTTATTATATTGTTTAAGTAATATTAAAAATATCTTTATACTTTACTATATTGTGTTTATGGTAAGGTATGTATATATTTTAATTTAGTTTTAAGCTATATATAGTACAGTTTTAAGGTTTTTTAGTATTATGTGTTTTTAAGTTATTTTTAGTTAAATTCAGTTTTAGTTTAATATATATTAAACTAAATAAAAAATTTCCTTCGTAGGCTTTAAAACCGTGAAGACAGTTCTGGTGTGGTGCGAGTAGTTACCTCAACACCGACGATCGCGTGTTCGATTTCCGCTCGGGACAGATATTTGTATTTGTGCAAATATTTGATTCCGGTCTCGGTGTATGTCCTCGTGGGTCACTTCACCGTGCTTCGGAGAGTACGTAAAGCCAGCGGTTCCGGTTGTTATCATAGACATCTGATAACGATCGTTACTCATGGTATGGAAATTATCTGCCAACCCACAGTGGAGCAGCGTGGTGGATTAAGCTCCAACCCTTCTCAGAAATGGAGGATAAGCCTTTTCCCAGCAATGGGACGTTAACAGGCTGTTTCAGTTCAGGCTTTAAAAGCACTTCAATAAGCATTTACAATTAATTGATTTTTTGATTGATTCAGCCTGCTGATTAAATGTATTTAGACTTTTGAGGGTAGAATGGAAGAATCCACCACCACATCAGACGTTCGATGTCCACTGCTGAACATAGGCTTCCCCCAACATCTCTGGGGGGTTTGCATTATATAATACCAGGGTCCTTCCATGATTCCCATCGTTTGTGTATTTATAACCGCAGAAGACAAGTGAGGACTTTTTTTACAAAAAAAAAAATATACAAAAAAAATTATACAAAAAAAAAATATATATACAAAAAAATAAATAAATTAAAGAGGTCTCTAGAGGTAAAAAAACTTTTTTTTTTATTTTAGATCGTTCTTAAAAATATGTAAAATATTGTGTATATTTTACAAAGTCAGTTTTTTTTTTCATTTTAGTAGTCTTTTTACTTAAACTAGTGGTCACCACCCAGTGGTTGAAATTCGACCTAATCTATAATTAACAGCATTGTCAACATTATAAAAATATGACTGCGCATAACATGGTGAGCATATGCAGCAGTCATTAAACCTTATTTGTAATTAAAAAAATCAATGAAAAATTCGTTCCAAGATCTGTATTTAAAGCCGTGTTGACAACAGACTTTGACAATAAACAAAATTTGTGTATATATATACATTGTACATATGTGTGTGTGCCGTAGTGTATGTAGTGTTTTTTAATTGATTAAATGTATCTTTAGAGTATTATTATAAAAAATATTAGCAACATCCACTTCTTCTCCATATAAACGTTAACTATGCCAAAATTAATACTTCTTCGTCCGCGTAATTTTCGTAAAAAGGGGTACAAAGTTTTTGTTTCACGTATTAATATATAGATAATCATATACTTTACAACTAAAGTCGGTCAACAACTGAGACATATCCGACTATAAACGACGGGGTAATTTTCATATTTCCCGAGGAGTATAAGTCGATAAACACGCAATCATTATTACCTTAGGCTTTTTCTGTAACATCTGCTTTACTATATTCTATTATATCTTCATATATCTTCGTAATATCTCTATACTATTGTAATATTTCGTAAAATAATGTCAATTTTTTGAAGAAGTTGATTAAATAGGAAAGCAAAATTTCGAAATAATATTTTTTAAGTAATTTAATATATAGTTTATTATTTGGTTTATTAAGATAGAATTAGATTGTATTATAGACCCCAAAATTTTACAATATTATACATATTTACAATGCCAAAATTAAACTAATTATTTACAGACAGTTTTGATATAAAAAATGTCCGTGTGGAATGGTGCTACGAATACTGGCAGTATTTCCCCGTTGAATCACAATTCTAATTCTCTGGACAAAAAATGAACCAGCCCTCCTGTCACCAGTGGAGGCTATGAGCCGCGGGGTCAATTCTTTTAGAAATTTTTTTGCACTACTACTCCAAGATCCAATTGTTTCGAATGCAAGTGGCACAAAGACATAACTTGGGATAAGTGACGAATATTTGTGCCGTTTAGTCATTTCAGCTATTTCTTCCTCTTTTAAAGCTATCTCCCTGACACGATTCGGAGCTAATGTATCGACGCAGGTTGCGTCCCACAAAAGCGCCCGTCCTTTTTCCCCAGGGAATCAGTGTTAAAGCATTAGGTCTCTTGCTATCATCGCGACTAATTCCAGTAGGCTCAAGAAGAGTAGGAATATCGATGGTGGCAAGAGCTAGCTTTATTAATTTTAAATATTAAAACATACATCAAGAACATTAGCTTTCAGCTATCTCACTCACAATTAAAATCATATCTACAACAAGTATTTAAAACCATTTTTCTGTGAGAGTCTGATACCAATCTATTCGAGTTAATTATTTTTGAGTCATTTCTTAGAGCTAGATCTTATCCACGCCGTGTGGTGATTGGCAGATAAGAATAATCCTGACCTCCTTCTTGGCAAGCTGTCGTAAAAGGCGACTAAGGCCATAGAGATGCGAATAACTGCACACCAACCAGCATGGTGATGATGGGCAGCAGCGTCATCATATCCTACTGAAGCACACTGCGCTTGCCAACCCACCTGCTAAGCGTGGCGAGTATTGGCGAACAAGTGTACACCAAATAAGATGGTGACGGGCAGCAGCGTCACAATACTCTACCGTAACACACTGCGTACATAAGCCCACCTGCCAAGCGGGCCAAGTAATGGCAACTTTTTTGGGCCCAAATGACCAGCAGTACAAAGCCCAAGTGGTTGCTCTGGAGATTGATGGGGAGGCCAAAGTCCATTAGTAGACATCCAGTAGCTGACACAATGATCATAATGATAAGATCTTATCCTATCGTTTTATTAAAATATAAAGCAAGTAAAAATATATATACAAGTATTATAATAACAAAAATATCTCTCGACTTCTTAAACGTTTTTAATCATTATGTTTCAATTTAAGTCTGTCATAAAGTAATAAAGACCAAATAATTTTGACAAAACCATATAGGGCCACTTAGGCTGCTATGATATTAGCGATTTCGAGAGTGTACGTTCCTCTAACCCTCAAAAAGTATCAGCGTCTAAATTATATAATTATACTGATACTAATTTTCCCACCATAAAAAGGAAACGCTGCAAGCAAGGTGAATTCCGATTGCATGCATTCACATTCATCAAATAACACTAATATGATATTGGCTTAATTTTTTTTTAACGCTCAGATAAAAGGCTTATGTTATAACTATGCCTATTTACTTGCGTAAAAGAAGCGTTAAGTATATTTTCAGTCAACATACACTAGAGCAAATATTATATATGGACATTGATGGATCAGCTTCTATTGTCATCTATTTTTTCATGATATAATATTTTTCTAGATCTTCATCTCATATTTGACGTTGTATATAATATTATGTATCAATGGATAAGCTTAAAGTTCAATTAATTACCGTAGCGATACTTTTAAGATGGGTTAATAATAATGGCTACTGGCTCTTCTCAATAACTTCTTCATTGATCTTGCTAATAATAAAATCCCACAAACGATTTTACGTGTACCAATAAATAAATTAAGAGTTTCATCATCATCATCATATCAACCATAGGATGTTCAATGCTGAACGCAGGCTTCCCCCATCGACCTCCAGAGCGACGGGTTCAAAGCAGCCTCCATCTAACGGCTTCCGGCGACTTTCCTCAAGTCATCTGTCTGTATAAATATCGTCATATGGATACAAATTATTTTTCACATCTGTAAGGCCAAGATACTAATATGTCTAAGTGATGGCAACATTAATAAGCAAGTTACATAACTATCTCTATGATTGTTATTATAGTGAACTAGATATCCCACGTGGATTTGTCTCCATTTTCATATATAGCATGATAATGAGATGTGTCATTCTATAATTTAATTTATGTTTTAATAGTCAATCAATGGTAGTAACATCACCGTTAATTAGAAATCGGAAATCGAAGCCACAATCCTACTTTCCACTACGCTAATAGGCCAGTCAATTTAATTTCAAATTCTAATATAAAAGTTGTATACTCATGTAATGGTATAGCACACATGTTTAATTTTATACAATGACACACATATCAGCCATTGGATGCCCATTCTGAACATAGGCCTCTCCTATCAGTTCTGGAGGGTTTGCCAATAGTCGTCACGCTTGGCAGGTGGGTTGGCGAGCGCAAAGTGTTGCAGTAGGATATGGTAACGCTGCTGCCCATCATCATCATGCTGGTTGGTGTGCAGTTATTCGCATCTCTATGGCCTTAGTCGTCTTTTACGATACCTCGACAAGAAAGAGGTTAGGATTATTCTTCTCTGCTGGTCGCCATACAGCACACATATTATACAATGATAAAGAGCTAATTATATCGCGTATCTAAGGGAAAATACTCATACTACGTGACCCATTTTTTACAACTTTTAATATCCCTTCCTCCCCTCGGTGACTACTCGTAGTATCTGCTAAGACCCCTTCTCAGGGTTTCACGTAGTAATTAATAAATATGTTCTTAAGTCATTTTTTTGCAAACAGAAAGTTAAAAGTATCCAGTAGTAGTAGTAGTATAACGTAGTGTGCCACCTGTGAGCTTAAAAAGCGTTAAATGTTGCGCGCTATATTTAAATATAGCTCTAAAAAGTGCGATATTTCTCTTGTGGATATTTACTACGTGACGAAAAACAATCCCCACCACAGTGAACACGCGTGGTTTTTTGAAGATCCCCCTAATCCCCTGAACGGATCCGTTTCTAAGATATACAAATAAATAAATTAGCTAACTCAAAAAAGGATAGTTTTTATCTTTATTATATAATAGAATTGTATAGCATCATAGCATCATATATTATAGCGTACGATACGACCTAATCCTTAATTCTCCCCTATTACTTGGCGTGCGTTTCGTCACGAAATGTGATATATTTTTTTAAATATAATATTGTATTTTTTTTTTCTAATTATTCCTGAGCGACTGTTACTATTCGTAATACCGCTAATGGGGTTAATAATATTATACCAACATTATAAATATTATATGGTGTGCTAAGTGGGGAAAGTTTGAGGGATATAGAGGTTATAACACAATAAAGTGATTCAATCGACCACTTTGTTACCTTTTATTGTTTGAGAAGACTGCTTTGTCCTTATGTAACTCACCGTGATGTTATACAGCCTATGAATAAAAAGACCTTTTCTATATTACATGAAACTCAGCGTCATGTTATATAGCCTATAGTAGTATAAAAGTGATCCTCTTTCTGTATAACATGAATCTCAGCGTCATGTTAAATAGCCTATGAATAAAAATAGGCCTTTTTCTATATCATATAAAATTCAGCGTTATCTTGAATATCCTGTTAATGAATCCTCTTTATCAATTAATAATGTTTTTATGATGACTTACCTGAACGAAAACAAGCTCTCATTAAGGGTATGACATTGCCACGCCCTTTCACTGCGAATTGTCAAGTCATATTATAAGTTTTGTATCAAGACTAGCAATTAAAACCCGGCTTTGACCGTGGTCCTTTCATTTAATAATCTTTTTGTTAGTAATGATCACGTTACAATTTTTTTTTCTGTTTCAGCCTGCAAACAACCCAGTTCTGAGCGAAGCCCTCTTCTCCATGTAGGAGAAGAGTTGGATCTTAATCCACCACGCTGCTCCACTGCGGGTTAGTGGACGATCATTACCAAGTATCCATGATAACAACCGGGATCGACGCCTTTACGTGCTCTCCGAAGTAAGATGGGAAAACACATAAGGGGACATTCATCCAGAGCGGAAAAAAATATTTGCATAAATACAAATATCTGCCCCGAGTTGGAATCTAACCCGCGACCGCCGGTGTTGAGGCGACTACTCGCATCACTACACCAGAACGGTCGTCAAATATTTTTTCTATGATTCTTAATTATTAAAGTGTATGTTAAATATGTTGTTACCATTTTGAACAATATTGTCAAATAAACTCTGACACCGCTGTCTATCATAAGTTCGTCACTGTACATTTGGACCTTAATAGATTGTACAGGTTGTACAGGTTTTTTACTCATTAAAATTAACAATTAAAGTAATTAGACACTCAATATTTATCAATGGACGGCCGGCTGGTCGAGTGGTCAGGCAACTGGACACTTTACGCAGCGGTCGCGGGTTCGAATCCCGCCAGGTGCAGATAATTTGTATGACGAATATAGATGTCTGCACCGGGTCATGGATGTGTATTTATGTATATAATTATGTATTTATATCTTAAAATTTCCGCTCCTAGTACCTGTAACACAAGTTCTTACGAACTTAGCACGGGGCTAGGTTAACGTGGTGTGATTGTTGGTTAATATTTATTTATTATTTATTTAATTTATTTATTTAATATTTGATTGACCCTTAGGCACAGTTTGCAGTGACCCTGTTTTCTGCTTCAAGGGTTGTGGGTTCGATTCCCGCCCCGAGTCTGGGTGTAATATATATTTATTTATGTATGTATTATTTATAAGTATATTTATTTAAAAAAAATGTATATCAGTCGGCTGTTACCTAAAACACAGGAATTAAGTTGCCTACCTTAGGAACAGACGACCTTGTGTGTGTGTTAAGCATTTTTTTTTCTCTTTATTGAGGTAAAAAAACAGCATTACAATATGTACAACATAAATGTGATATAAACAAAAAGTACTTAATGTAACACCAACACCGTTTACCACAGATTAACATATTTATTTATTTAAATAAATAAATAAATATTAACCAACAATCACACCACGTTAACCTAGCCCCGTGATAAGTTCGTAAGAACTTGTGTTACAGGTACTAGGAACGGAAATAAATTTAAGACATAAATACATATATACATAAATACACATCCATGACCCGGTGCAGACATCTATATTCGTCATACAGATTATCTGCACCTGGCGGGATTCGAACCCGCGACCGCTGCGTAGAGTGTCCAGTTGCCTGACCACTAGACCAGCCGGCCGTCGAATTATTTATTTATATTTATTTAATATGTTCGTCAAGAATAAAAATCGTTTACCTAAAATCGAACCTCGTCAATGTTGATGTGAGTTTGATGCCTATGCTAGGTATAGAAATACCTGTATTACAAGTCATCAGTCTCGCACCACTCCGGACCACTTAGCATACTGATTACCACGATTATACATTGACTTAACTCATACTTATAATCTTATAACCCATTTGATTGCATTGTATATGTGTGCATGGGTGTGTACTACGATTACATGTGTGAATAGTCACTTCCACTAACTACCATACCATTCATACAATTTCATACCTACAAATAGTTGTATGTATGAAATTGTATGAATGAGTGATGCGTACTAATCGCGTATGCATGTATAGATAGACACTTAAAATTACCACTGAATATGTTTTACTATGGCTGTTCTAATTATAAATAATATGGATAAAATTTAGTTAAAAATTAAGAGGTCCCATACAAGAAATGCGTTTTAATGTAATTCTTCCCTCGATCTAAAAAAAAAATACTACCTTGTGATACTCTCTATACATGAACCAGTGAAATTTTCATTAATAACGTTAGTGAAGCTGTATTCACTACATATCAGTGATTTTCAATAATAACTTAGTGAATACTCACTAATAAACATACTCATATTCAATGATCAAATCAGTGGACTCTGATATTCACATATTCGTATATTGCAGAGTCACTAATTTTGCGTAGTACAATTCCCACATTGATAAAAAGTGAATATTCACTTGAAATTAGTGAAAAATCACGAATTCATGTATAGAGAGTACATAACCTTTCCTATTAAATCCAATTCTAATTTGACCGTTTTGTTTTTATATCTTAACAGTAGAAAAGATTCACCATTTTACTTTTTGACTACTCACATAAATATCTCTAAGCAATTCCAACTCCAATGTCCCAATTCGAACATTGGAACCAACGTTGTTACAAACGTTTGTTAGATACGTTAGGTAATGCCCGTATTAGTTAGCTTAGACCTATCTAGACTTGTAATTACATGCCTCGGTAATTAATGTTATATTCTGTTTCTGAACTAAATTTACATTTTAGATTTGAATATAAGCTATGCTATATACTTACCAAGGAAGTAAACAAATGAACTGAACTAAAACGAATAAGCCAGTAGACACTATATAAGAGAAAGATTGTAGCTTAATCCACCACGCTGCTCCTTTGCGTGTTAGCGAATAATTTCCTTACATGAGTAAAGATTGTTACCGGGTATCTATGATAACAACTGGGACCGACGGCTTTACGTGCTCTCCGTGACACGGTGGGGAGAGAAGACCCATGAGGACACATACCCAGATCGAAAAAAAAAATTTGTACAAATACTAATATCTGTTCTGAGCAGTAATCAAACCAAAGACAATAGGCGTTGAGTGGGACTAATCGCACCACCATACCAGAACGGTCGTCAGAGTAAAACGTTTTGATATTTATTTATTTTATAATTTATTGCACGCCACAAATATATTACATAGTATAGTTATAAGTTAGTTAACATTGTGTAGTAAAACAGGCGGTATTATAGCTAATTAGCCACTTCTTCCAGATAATCTAAATGAAAAAGGAGTTCAATAGTGACATCTACAAATATAATACAAACACAAGCTATAATAAGCAACTCTATAACTTATTCAATTAATTGTTATTAGCGATTGAAATATTGTTTTGTTTCCAGACCCTCGAAACAGGATTAATACTATTGGGGACAGTTGGGTGTAAATAATGTATTTCTGTATCATCATATCAGCCATTGGATATCCACTGCTGAACGTATACCTCCCCCAACGTTAGTAAATTTCTATTCACTGTATATCAGTGAATTTCAATAAAAAGTTAGTGAATATTCACTACTACACATACACATATTGAATGATCGAATCAATGGCCATTAAATAGTCACTAATTCTACGTAGTACGATTCTAATATTGATAAAAAGTGAATAGTCACTGAAAATTAGTCAAATTCCACTGGTTCATGGTTAGAGATTACGTTACTTATAATACACTAACGACATACTCCGGTTCCCCAAACCTATAATACTAATAGTGAGGAGTGTAAATTAATTTAATTATAAAAAATGGAAAACCCAACTGCCGTAAAATGTAAAATATTTTTGTAATTATTGTTTTATCTCTACATCATATAACCAAAACGTTTAACGTTTTTATAGTCTTGATAACGACCATTTAAAATTAAATAAACAAAGTTCATAATTACTGTTTTTCCTTCATTATACTTTAATTAATTAATCTCTCCAAATTAATTTTTATTTGTATTTTTATATATACATAAATTATGGGCCTTTTATAGTATAAGCTTCAAGTCGCACAGCGTGCAATGGTGAGGGCTATGCTTGGTATTTCTCTGCGAGATCGAATTAGAAATGATAAGATCTGCAGACGAACGAAGATCACCTATATAGTCCAACGAATTCGTTACATGTAGTGCCAGTGAGTAGGGCACATGGCTCATAGAATTGACGGTCGATGGAGCAGAAAGGTGAGTGGAAAGCACGTACCGGCAAGCTCAGTGTCGGACAGCCGTCCGCGAGATGGACAGACGGCTTGAGAAAAGTCGCCGGAAGTCGTTGGATAGAGGCTGCTTTGAACCGCTCCAACTTCAAAGCAGCTACCGTCCAACGGCTTCCGGTGACTACTCAAATTGTCTCTCCATCTCGCGGATGGTAGTCGGACGCTGCGTTTGCCGGTACATGGTCTCCACTCGAGAATCTTCCTGCTCCATCAGTCGCTGTGCGACTTGGAAATTGTTTAAAAGGTCCATAGTCAGAGACCACGTCTCAAATCAGTATGTCATCACTGGTATGAACTTGTGTTCTACCTGTACTACCTAGCTACCTACTGTAACTAAAATATTCATAGTCTAATTAATGCAATTTAATAACTAACCATCTAAACTACTTACAACTGTTCAAACTAAAACATTAAAACGTTTTCATTTAAAAAAGAAACGTTCAATAAACAGACGTATAAAGAAACCCTGGAACGGAAGTCCGAGAGGTTATTTTGTAGGTTTTTTTATGCTTTGTTTCTTTTTCAAAGGTTGAATTGTTGTATTCAACGTGACCTATGCGCATCTTTCGCGCTAATTGCCTTGAACCGTGTAGAGAGACGGATTGTTTCATATGTTTTGAATATATGAAACTTGATTGTTGATGGTTTTAAGGGTTTTTTTTACCCGACTTCAAAAGAAGGAGGGTTATGTTTTTCGAGTGTATGTATGTATGTATATATGTATGTATGTCCATTTCTTTGGCACGCCCTACAGCCCAAACGGCTGGACGGTTTTTGATATATGAGGTGTCGTTGGATTTGTCTAAATTGTAGTAGTGACATAGGCTATATAAATTTTCAAAATGGCGCTCGCAAATGGCGGAATGAGGAGGGGGGGGGGGAGGTGATTTTTTTTCTTACTGTAGAAATATGGGTATCAAATGAAAGCTAGTACCTAAATTGTTTTATTCTTTTTAGTTTATAATAAGAGTATTTTACGCAGTCGGGTTTTTTGATTTTTTAAATTATTTTATTAACATTTTAGATTATCATTCTCTTTACATGCGTACTTATGTAGACAACGAGACTTAAACTAAACTTAGGTATATAACGCGAGTCTTTACACTGACCACACATTTACTTATTTCATATACATATACTAGATGAACCTGGCGGTTTCACCCGCGTTGAGATTTGATGCATGATAGACGTGAGATGTTTAATAGCGTAATTATGTTATTTATATAATAATAATAGCTTTCCGCCCGCGGCTTCGCCCGCGTGGAATTCGGTTATATCGCGCGACATGGTAAGCGCACCGCCGCCGCCGCCGCTTCGCGCCCCGCCTACCGCCCGATACGCCTCACCCCCCTTTACCCGCGCGCGCTTTTTTTGTCTTTGTTTTAAAAAATTGAACAATCTTATATGATTTAATGTTTAACAATAAGGAACTTCCATACAAACTTTCGTCCCCTATTTCAACCCCTTCTACTCTTATTTTCGCGATAAAAAGTATCCTATGTCCTTTCCCAAGTTCAGATTTTCATACCATATTTCATCAAAATCGGTTTAATGGTTTAGGCGTGAAAGCGTAACAGACAGACGGACATACAGAGTTACTTTCGCATTTATATATTAGTAGGGATAATAATGTTTTTTTTTTTTTCATTATCAAAATTAATTATTAGTAAATATGTTTAATATTATAAAATTACAAAATAAATAGTAGTTGTTTTAGTGTAGATTGAAATTCTTTCTTTCTTCGTACTTAAAAATAGGGATATATAAGTTAAACGTATTTTGTGTATACTCGTAACTCTAACGGACAGATTTATTTTGATCCAAGTTATTTGTTTCAAAAGTTACTTGATTGAGTTGAGTGTGTCTTCAGCTATGATTCAAGAAAATCTAATGAGCAGTTAGAATCTTTAGTTCCCCTCTAGTTAATGAAGAGGTGTGAGCAAGTTTCATACATCTGATAGTTGGTACCTATTTTTATCCGACTGCGTCAGAAGGAGGGTTATGTTTTTCGAGAGTATGTATGTATGTATGTATGTATGTATGTATGTATGTATGTATGTATGTCCATTTCTTTGGCACGCCCTACAGCCCAAACACCTGGACGGTTTTTGACATATGAGGTGTCGTTGAATTTGTCTAAATTGTAGTAGTGACATAGGCTATATAAATTTTCAAAATAGCGCCCGCAAATGGCGGAATGAGGGGCGGAGTTGAATTTTTTTTTCTTACTGTAGCAATATGGGTATCAAATGAAAGCTAGTAAATTGTTTTATTCTTTTTAGTTTATAATAAGAATATTTTACGCAGTCGGGTTTTTTGATTGTTTTAATTAATTATCCGACTGCAGCAGACGGAGGGTTATGTTTTTTGAGAGTATGTATGTATAATTGTTTGGCACGCTCTGGTGCCTGAACGGCTCTATGAATTTTAGCTTGAGAGATTAGATTCGTATTTACTGTGAGAGTAACACTGGGTATATCTAAATAAAAAAAAATAATAATAATAATAAAAAACTGGCGGATTTTTGGTGCCAAATTAATTTCATTTCCAAATTACACAAAAACGTAGTCGGGTTTTTTTAATTTTTTTTAGTTAATAACTTGTTTTGTGTTGTGTGTGTTTGTGTTAATATTTCTGTTCTAAGTTGAATGTCATCAAATTAGTGGAATATTAAGTTGAAGTAACCATTAGCTACTGTCATTATAACAGGAAACTTTAGGTCAAAATAGTTACGATTTTTATGAGACATGACATGCTTTCTTACTTTCCGAGATTTTCCTGTACAAAGAACCAGCAAATTAACACGTGGGTTACCAAACATGTGACCGTCATCTATTAATATTTGCAGCTCCAGAGGCGCAAAAAATGTGATAATGGCTTAAAAATGTTTATTTCTATTATATTTCTATTTTTAAGAGTCTTTTTTTAAGAGTAAAGTTTGGAGAGTAATTTACCATGTCCCTCTCGTGTGATATCAAAATTGTAATACACGATAACTCGATATTATTCTTTTATAACAAAGTCCAAGTGTCAGTTACATGGAACAACATGTCAAACATGTTTTATGTCGCCCTTTACAATAAAATAAAAAGCTTTTGCCTGGCTTCAGGGCACTGTCATTTCAGACGTTATCCCTTGTATTGGTACCCTT
This sequence comes from Euphydryas editha, assembly GCA_036937285.1. NCBI lineage: Eukaryota > Metazoa > Arthropoda > Insecta > Lepidoptera > Nymphalidae > Euphydryas > Euphydryas editha. The sequence continues at coordinate 11,504,017 of JAUPFZ010000029.1, read as the reverse complement.
CTGGTATAATTTCAGTTTAATTTTGTAATTTAGAATTGACTGTTGGAATTGTTTTTATTCTTCACTAGCTGAGTTCACAGCGTCACCCGCACATAAGTTTTACTTTAGTACTTGTGTAAGTGATTGAAGATAATATACAAACCATAATTCTGGAAGCGCCATCTATTATGATAGTGTAGTACTTCAAAATGTTGTAAAAATTTATCACCATCTGACATTTGTCGCTTTTTTTGACGTAATAACGTCTTTTAATTAAAAGTCTACACCGGATTTTATCGAGTTTATTTAAAAAAAACTTTAAAATTTAACGATTTTAAAAATTGTTTTCCTACGGTTCGGACTCTTTACAGCGTCTATGGTCTCGGGGTCCGCCGAGAATTTAGGTCCTTCTATTGTTATGCCCAACATCCAAAACATCCTCATAATCTTTCAGATTAATATGTGAAAGATTATGAGGGTGCCCAAACATTTAAATGCTTATTAGTATTACACTTTCTAGTTGAAAAATATTGAATATTTGACGTGATAACGTTTAGTAAATCGATGTTAGCCACCAGTGCTTCACAAAAAAGCACGACTCATTGTCACGTTTCACGAGAGAAAGCGCGGTACAAGTGATAGAGAGGCACGATCGATCTAAGCGTTCGGCTTGTGACGCATTTAATGGTGACGGTTCACGACCGCGAACGCGACCGCGACAGGCGACCGCGACAAGAAAGACAGAGACAACAGAACCGAGACGACATCGACACTTGTCGCGGTCTCTTTTCTCTGTCTCTCCTGGCCGCGGTTACCTGTCGCGGTCGGGTGTCACGGGCGCGAACCGCCACCATAACTCGGCGCATCATTTTATTATTAGTACCTATAAATTTTTACGTGCGTACATAATTACACACACACTTTTTTATCAATGTTTTCTATGACTATTACGTAAAATTATCATCGGCAAACGGACTATACAGACAACCCGTTTTTTCCTTTATAATCCTGTATGTAGGTTATTGGAAACCCCTATTAACCCGTAGGCTTTTCATTTCGAATTGGGACATACGTTGATAAATCCGCGGGGCATAGATAGTTCACAATGAAGAATACGTGTTACTAGCACATGAAGACCCGAAAACTTACCAAGTGGGACAACCTGAAACTAGTCCAACAGCAATCGCAACACTTTGAACGATTGAAATGTCAGCTATCTCTTTCAAGCACATATTTTTTTCTATCTCTACTTTTTTCTTAACAAAATATGTTTTTTTAGTACTTTTAAGGCGAGTTGCACGAAACCGTCGCTAACTTTCCGTTAGTTAAGTTGCAATTAATCTTAAAATTAGTTGATCTCATGATTAATTTAAAGCTGTTGGAATTAATCATCCGTTAGATAGGTCTTTAATTAAACTAAATTTTTTTTTGTTAACTTAATCAGATGTAGGTTTCGTGCAATAGATAATCACGATTCTTGTGATTAAATTAGTTTAATAAACACTTAAATTTAAAATTTGTTTCGTGCAACTCGGCGTTAATCAATAGTTTTTTTAAAGCTTCGATTTCGAATTTCTGAGCTAACTGATAGCGACCATTGCTTATGGTAGGGAAAGTCTACGAAATCCAGTGGAGTGGTGTGGTGGATTAAGCTCCAACCCTTCTCCTATATGGAAAAGAAGCTGTTACTCAGCAGCAGGACGTTGACGGGCTGCTTAATTTTAGCTTAACTGCGACATGATGGAGAAACCTACAAGGACATGCATCCCAACCAAAAACATATACTGCGAGAATCAAACTCTCGATCAAAACCAGCGACACCAGAACGATTGTCAAAGAAAACCTGCATATTTGGGGCAGAATTTCAGATACGTTTACATTTAATAAGTGGAGAAACTTGGCAGATGCTTCTATCCTCCTTCTTTTTAGAAATAAGTTTTTATAAAGCAGATGACCATTCATATACTTTTATTTTAAAATTAATTTGTTCAAAAAACAAAATGTACATATTATATTTTTTACAAAAACCCAGCCTCAAAAACCTCATAGGGTTTATCATGGACAAGGTGAGTCGTATAAGTAATATTTAAAAGATATACAACCACGCATACACAAACACACATAAATAATTTGGTTTTCACATATTAATTAATAGTTTTAGATTTGATAAAGTATTTTTTCCTTTTAATATAACATCTGTACTAGTTAGAAATAAATATTCTATTTTACATTATTTACTTTAGGGACGTTATATTTATTTTTGTGAGTAATAGGTCTTAAATTTGTTGGTCGTGTTTTTTTCACTAAGTATTCTGGGTTTTTAATTTCTGTTAAAATAGAAGATTTAAATTTATCGAAGACATTCATACACGTACAGCATTTAAATAATTCATTCGCATTTTCCTTATATTTTTCTTGTACATATTTCGGTACAATTATTTTACTCTTACAGTAGTTGAAACATAAAACACAAACGTTTGACACTCAACGACCTTTATCCTACGATAGGGATGGAGTAAAGTGTTTTTATTACTGTCGATATTTCTCACCCATTCATACACACATACATACTAAGAAACATGCTTCCTTTATTCTTATTAACGCATCACACTGAACCTCAACGGCCTCAAGCCTATAAAAAAATCTTCAATTGCAAGCGCACAGATTAAACCAAATATCTATATGACCTGTATAAGCATTTGTCATAAGAGGGGACCCCGTACTCTCTACAGATGAATCAGTGGAATTTTCATTCATTACTTTAGTCAAGCTGTACTCACAAAATATCAGTGAATTTCAATAACAAATTAGTGAAAACTCACTAATACACATACACATTTTCAATAAACAAATCAATTGCTGATATTCACATATTCATACATTGAATAGTCACTAATTCTGCGTGATACGAGTACGATTCACATATTGATAACAAGTATGCTTAATTAAAAAAATCAAAAAACCCGACTGCGTAAAATACCCTTATTATAAACTAAAAAGAATAAAACAATTTACTAGCTTTCATTTGATACCCATATTGCTACAGTAAGAAACAAGTATGCTTAATTAAAAAAATCAAAAAACCCGACTGCGTAAAATACTCTTATTATAAACTAAAAAGAATAAAACAATTTACTAGCTTTCATTTGATACCTATATTGCTACAGTAAGAAAAAAAAATCACCTCCCCCCACCTCATTCCGCAATTGGCGGGCGCCATTTTGAAAATTTATATAGCCTATGTCACTACTACAATTTAGACAAATCCAACGACACCTCATATGTCAAAAACCGTCCAGCCGTTTGGGCTGTAGGGCGTGCCAAAGAAATGGACATACATACATACATACATACATACATACATACATACATACATACATACATACATACATACATACATACATACATACATACATACATACATACATACATACACTCGAAAAACATAACCCTCCTTCTGTCGCAGTCGGGTAAAAAAAATTCAACTCCCCCCCTCATTCCGCCATTTGCGGGCGCCATTTTGAAAATTTATATAGCCTATGTCACTACTACAATTTAGACAAATCCAACGACACCTCATATGTCAAAAACCGTCCAGCCGTTTGGGCTGTAGGGCGTGCCAAAGAAATGGACATACATACATACATACATACATACACTCGAAAAACATAACCCTCCTTCTGTCGCAGTCGGGTAAAAAGTGAATAGTCACTTAAAATTAGTGAAATTCTACTGATTCATGTTTAGAAAGTAGTTAAACAAGTAATTGTATATTAGTATAAAAAAACACCCTTCATTGTCTGTAATTATATTCTGCTTGAACTTAGTATTAATTTATTTGCCAGCTGTCACTCAAATGTCGTTATAACAGACAGAAGTTAATGTAATTTTGCTATTTCCTTTAATTATGTATATTACTTTTAGACCGACCTAAGGTTTTGAGGAGTTTTTTTGGTTCTGTATCCAAATATTGTTAACGAATTCTTACTGAGACTTTTTTTTTTTAATATTAACCAACAATCACACCACGTTAACCTAGCTCCGTGTTAAGTTCGTAAGAACTTGTGTAACAGGTACTAGGAACGGAAATAAATTTAAGATATAAATACATATATACATAAATACACGTCCATGACCCGGTGCAGACATCTATATTCGTCATACAAATTATCTGCACGTGGCGGGATTCGAACCCGCGACCGTTGCGTTAAGTGTCCAGGTGCCTGGCCACTCGACCAGCCGGTCTTCAAACTTTCATTCGTGCGTCTGTCATTTGTTTACATAAAAACATAATATAATAATTGTTAGGAATTGTTTTTTTTTGCCTTTCAAACTAAATATATTTTCTCAATTTCCAATTTTTGCACACTTACAAACCTTCGCTCTTGTACGTCCTGAGGTTGGCTGGTAGAGAATGCTTTTAGCATTAAGCCCGGATTTTGTATTTCAATTTTGTGTTGTACAATAAAGTATAAATAAATATATAAATAAATAAAAATACACACACACACACACCAGATTAAAAAGTCAAATATTTATATATAGGTATTATCACAGAATATACGAGTACACATATATATATATATATATATATATATATATATATATATATATATTACTATAGCTGCTATAGTGACAACACAGTTAAAACACCGAGCATGTGAAAAAGGTCAAATGCATTTTTTTCTCATTTTTATCTCAATTTTAAATCATATTTAGTGGTAAATATTATTTAGTGATACGAAAGCATTCGTTAGGTATTTTTTTTACCGTTTTTTTTACAGGTGATTTTTTATTTCTCTAATTTTTTTTTGTACATTTCTGTGACTTCTTTCTTGACGATAGTAATTCGTGTGTCATGGGATATTATAAATTTAACTGATTTGAAAATATAAACTATAATCTTCTTTATTACCCGACTGCGACAGAAGGAGGGTTATGTTTTTCGAGTGTATGTATGTATGTAGGTATGTATGTATGTATGTATGTATGTCCATTTCTTTGGCACGCCCTACAGCCCAAACGGCTGGAAGGTTTTTGACATATGAGGTCTCGTTGGATTTGTCTAAATTGTAGTAGTGACATAGGCTATATAAATTTTCAAAATGGCGCCCGGAAATGGCGGAATGAGGGGGGGGAGTTGAATTTTTTTTTCTTACTGTAGCAATATGGGTATCAAATGAAAGCTAGTAAATTGTTTTATTCTTTTTAGTTTATAATAAGAGTATTTTACGCAGTCGGGTTTTTTGATTTTTTTAATTAATATAGAAACAAGTTGTTCATAATGATATAAAAGCTTTTAAAGGTGATATATCCAAGAAGGATAATTGTAACTAAGTCTAACAAATGAACTATTTAAAAAAGGCTTGATATATAAATAGTGGAAAATCTAAATTACCTTTAGATTTGGGGTAATTTGTTTATGAAATGAAAATAACAAAAAATTAAAAACAAAAATATCCTCGTAATCCAAAAATAGGCAAGCAAAACCGCGTAGCGTTGCTAGTGATGTTAATGTCTTTTGTTATGAGCTTTTCCTGTATAGGGTGCTTAATTCAACGTGTAACTGCAATGCGGATATGTGTAATTCGTACGAAGACACATTTTCATTCATTCAGAGTGTATTACGACAAATATAATGGCATGTCACAATGTCACAATAAACTCAACCGAGTTGAAATGGCCTATAAATGTTCTGCGGCTAGCCAAAGTCATCTCTATGTAGAAGTAGCTTAATCAACCACATTGCTTTGCGTGCTTTACGAGGCATGGTGGGGAGATCCAGAATAACCAACACCGTAACCAAATTTGTATGGACAGAATAATTAAAGACCGCTTAATAATTAAGATAATTATTTTCAAATCTTAAATTTTAATATTTATTAATTAACATCGCAAATGTATAAAATTCCTTAGCTTACACAAAATGGCGCGCTGTCACTTTGACGGATGTAACAACATGGCCGCCGCTCCGTCGTTTTCTCCATTGTAGCGAATAAATTTACCCCTCAGAATCTACATTAAAATAATTGTCTAAAGTTATTTAGTTATGTAAATAGTTTTCTGCGTTGATCTGTCGTGTCCTTTGTTTCGCTTTATATTTGTGGTATAAACTGTAATTTGTGTTGTTACGTCTTAATCAATTTCGAGACTAGCCCTCAGGGCGTCCCTTTTGAGTCACCATTAGGGTAATGATTAAAATTAAATATTCAAATCGAAGAATATTCTCCATTATGTCAACTAGGTCATATTAAATATATTTTAAGTTCAAAGACACTTAATGCCTGTGTTTTAAATAACAACCGACTGATATGTATATACCTATTTATTTATGTTTTTTTTTGTTATTTTTTTTGTTGTAATTAACTCATCTCACTCATCTTAAATTGTTATGTACAAAACATTCAATATTTATCGTCTTGTTAATGAACAACTTACACATAATAAGTTTCAATATATTTTATACATATCCATTGAAAAAGAAGACTATAAACCAGGTATATGGTACAGGTATATATTAAACTTCGCACATAAAAGCATTTAATATCTTAAGTTTGTACTATTTCAAGTTTATAACAGGTTGCGATTCAATTTCATATCTTATAAAAATATAGGCAAGTTTTTACCTCGAAACATTCACGAAAACTGGATTAACGCGGGTCAAACTACGGAGCACAGATAATATAAATGAAGAGAATTGAACCGATTTAGATTAATTTAAAAAATGCGTTACTCGAGCAGTTTTTTTTTTAAATATAAACACTTAATTCACAGACTATTATGTACATAAAATTATTCTTTAATAAATAACCTCTATAAAAGTTGTAAGGACAAATAAGACGAGTACTTGGTAAGGTCATTATGGTATTATTATTTTTCTGCGAATTACTACGTAATATTCAGTTCTGAAATATTAATTGATATTTTATTTATAGTTACTTATATTCTATAAATTATTTTGGGTCGTGGTTTTATGTATGTGTCAAACTTGTATATACAAATATATAGACGTATTACTTATTGTAACTTTTAAATAGATATATTTAATGTGTAAAATTCTTGTTATTTTTAATTTAAAACAATATATAATCTGTGAATCAAGATGTCAACTTTATCGATTAGTCCCACAACAGAGCGATGAGAAGACGTGTTGCTCAGACGACGACTGACGCGTTACTGTCACACAAATCGACACCGGATTTTTACAAGTACACGCACACATCGCTGCGTGTAAACATGAATTGAATGATTAATAAACACATTAACATTATAGATGAATATTAGGAACTTAATTTTGTATTATTTAAATAATTTGTATTATGTTTTGGATTTTTCCTCTGTTTTAATGAAAATCAAAATAAATATTTATCTAATTCAAGTAGGCCTTAAGAGTGCTTTATGTTCGTTATTATAAATAATATGTTATAGTTAAAGCAAAACTACCATTGGATTCGGAATGTATATTCTGCTGAAAAGAACCACCGAGAAAGTTAACAGTTTATCTTTTAAAAAAATATCAAAACAACGTTTAATATTTCATTAATAATTCTAGCTTAGAATTATTTCCAAAAATCTGTGAAATTAATCATTTGTTTCTTAATTACAAAATATCGTACACTCGAGTGCAGATGCCCTTATTCTTAATAAGTTGTAAGTTGAGAATTATTTTTATAAACTACCCACGTCTAATACAATATTTTTAGACCAAAACCAATTAAATGTAATTATTTTAATATTTAGTAATATTGTATTTCTCGTAAGTGATTGAATTGAAATTTTAAAATATTTTTTTATAAAGATCTTGGCACGACTATTATTAAGATGTCGAATCAACATAAAGGCTACATATTATCACGCTATAACCTACGGGGAACGAGCAGTGAACCCTTATTTCTTCACCACATTCTCTAACAACGCGTAATCTAATAACTTTCGAGTAGACGACGTCGCAGGCAGCAGCTAGTATCTCATAAAATCTAAATCGAATTAACGTAAATATTAAAATAAAAAAACAGTTTAAAAATAGCTATAATTCGCGTCAACATCATCTTTTACCACCATGGGTTCGCTTTTAGAGATAAGTTCGCCCTTGCCAACTTCCATTGTAACCTTGAATTGTTAAAATGTTTCAAAGTGCAATAAGGAATATAATAATTAAAAGAAATTTACGCAAAACCACGACCAACCTATACTGGTCACTCACTTTATTTATGTCACTTTATTTATGTTATAAGTTTCCTTCGTGCCAAATTTCTAGATTTTAGGTCAACGGGAAGTATGTGTTTGATGTATCGGTGACCTAGAATTACTAGATACTATAAAAATAGAACTTTAATGACCATATATTTTTTATTTTAATGATGAGTCAATTACTACTTTTTATGAGTCGTGTTGCAATATAGCCTGTAGGTAAGGATAGGTATAGGCTATAATCGTTATTCATGCAAAAATAGCAGAAAAAGACGTAATTAGAGTGTTGAAACTAATTGCAACTTTATTATTAAAGTACTGACTGATTCATTATTATGTACTATGCATTTATTTCTATATGTATATTTATAAAAAAAAAAACGTATTTCAGTCAGCTGTTACCTAAAACACAGTTATTAAGTTGCCTACCATAGGAACAGACGATCGTGTGTATTTGTTAAACGTGTTATATTAGTACTATATAGGTACATAGTATTGGAAAAAAAACAATACAAAAGTAGGATAAAAGTTTATTGAACCTTGAATAAAAATTGCCCAAGACTGTCTAAGATTGAATAACAATCGCAACAATTTTGTGAATTCTATATATAAGTCGTCGTTTGACATCGCATTTAAAATTTCAAAACGCAACGACCGTTCCACAGAGACCACAAAGGGTGACGACACAAAGCGTTTCGGTCACGGGTACAAGTTACGAGAGACAGCGTATCTATAAAAATAAATTAAATTAAATTAGGTTTGAAAGAAGAAAATAAAAATGCGGTTTGGCAGTGGTCAGTGTTTGTATTGGCAATAAAATTCTTCGTTGTTTATGAATTTGGGTTTGTCTAGGCGACTTATATGGGATTTTATCACTTGGGCCGCAGAGTACAAGTGTTTATTTTTTTATAATTAAATAATTTTTTTTTCTATTTGTATACACTTTTTGACGACACGCTCGGGTTAGATTTGTATTTGTACAAATATTTGTTTCTGGTCTGAGTATAAGTTCTTGTGGGTCTCCTCACCGTGCTTCCCGGGACGGGGGAAGTCCCGTTTGTTTGACAGATACCTGATGACAATCATTACTTAGAGTAGTTACATTATCTGCCAATCCGCAGTGGAGCAGCGTGGTAGATTAAGCACCAACCTTTCTTCTATTTGGAGAATAGACCTTTGCCCAGCAGTGGGATATATATAGGCTGATTCGTTTCAGTACAGTTCATATATACTTTTTGTATACAAATACAAACGTAAAAAAAATGGAATACATAATAACTACATTGCATTAGTTGCAACAGGTGGCCTTATCGCTCACACAGGGATTTCTTCTAGAAAACCTTTGGGCAGAGACATAAGATGTGTGGGAAGGGATGCAAATTTGAAAAAAAAGTATTCATATATCACATACATAGTTAACAACGTGATAAATTGAAAATTAAAACTCATGCCATAATATAGTGACATAAAAGAATTAAAAAAAACTCAAGAGGATTTTGGTGGCGTTTGTGTGGCATAAATATACGATGAAGATTTTTCTACGCTTTTGTGTTATAATTTTATTTTAAACGAACGCGATTATACTATTAATTGGTCACAATAAAACACGCACAGAAATAAAGACACTTCACACAAACGCGAAACTCTTCAAAATAACATCAGAACGGAAACAATTTGGGTATGTTGGAGTAAGAAAATCTCATTATGAACATAATTATGACCATAAAATGTTGTTTTATAACATTCAGCAACAGATAATTGTTTATTAATAAGTTAATTTAACTTCCGTTCACGTTTATTATTACGAAAGAGCTGGTATCGGTAATTTCGTTTAAGTAAAATAAATATTTAAAATATTCCATTTCATTCTTTATAAATTATATCCGTTACGAATACATTTCCTTGTGGAATACTTTGTTTATTATTATCAAAAGTTAATGTTTTTATATCAGAAACTTGGGAAGTTATTGGTTCTATATACGAAATTTTAATCAATTCATCCCACCACCACATCAGCTGTTAGATATTCACTGCTGAACGTAAACCTCTCCTATTATTTCTTGGGGTTACCAGTACTCGCCACGCTTGGCTGGCGGGTTGTATACGCGCAGTGCGTTGTGGCGGAATATGGTGACGCTGCTGCCCATCAATTCATCCTTTTTTCAAATTATTTACGAAAAAAATTGTATTAGCCATAAGATATTTGTAATAGTCTAAACTGAACTGAAATGAATCAGCCTGTAAACGTCCCAGTGCTGGACAAAGACCTCTTCTAGAGAAGAAGGAAAGAAGAAGAAGGGATGAAGCTTAATCCACAACGCTGCACCATTGCGGGCTGGCAGATAATATCCCTACCATGAGTAACGATCGTTACCAGGTGTCTACGATAAAAACCGGGACCGACGGCTTGACGTGCTCTCCGAGGTACGGTGGCGAAAACCTCAAGGATATACACCCAGACCGGAAACAAATATCTGCCCCAAGCTGGAATCGAACCACTGACCGCCAGCGTTGAGGCGAATACTTGCACTACTACACCAGAACAGTCATCATAATCTGCATCTATATAATTTATGTTATATTTAGGGACCTCACACACAAAATTCCATTCCTATGGGGTTTGTCAAGTGTAAGAAGTTTATTTAATAATTTATTAATTTATTTAAATCGATCCAGTATACATTTTCTGCTCAACTATATTAGATTTATTTTAAAAATATTCCACAGCAACGAATATAACGAATTTCGCGATACTCTTTGAATATTGAATGATTAATTTGCGATCTTTTAAAAGTGCTTTTACGTTAACATAAAATATTTTCAGCGTTCCTCTTATAACGAGCCTTAAAAAGATGGAAGCGTGACCCAAAGCTATATTAACATATACATATACGAAGTGATTCTCGCGGTTTCACTCGTATTAAATTCTAAAAGTTATGAAAAATATATGTTTTTATCATTTGTTTATGGTATTTAATGTTTTTTTGACGTGATAACGTCTTATAAATCGATGAACGCCGGCTGCATGGACGAAAAACATGAATTATTGTCACGTTCCGCGAGCGAGAGCGCGGAGCAAGCGATAGAGAGGCACAATCGGCCTAAAGCGTTCGGCTTGTGACGCATCTATCTCACTACCACTCCATCGTCAGATGCGTCCGAGTAGAAGAGAGAAAAAATTTAAATTGACCAGTGCAAATAAATGTGAAAAAATTGCAATTTTCAATTAACTCCTTCTTTGTATTATACAAAATAATTATAATTTAATGATAATAATAAATTAATAAAAGTATGCAATTTTTCATCAATGTTTTCTTACGTTATCACGTAAAATTATAGTCCGTAAACCGACTTCACAGACAAAATTTTTTTATATGTGTTTTCAATATTTGTTTTTAAGTTTATTTCTTGTAAACTATATTATACTGAGTATTTTTATAAGAGACTACAACTTTATCAATGTTGTTGTTCGTCTTTAGCTGTTACATATGGCTAATACATTATTTTATACTGGATATATGGTAAACACGTGTGTTCGACATCGGCTACCGAATCGCCCGGTTGAAATGGTCATGGGCCGGACATCTGTGTCGTCGTCGCGACGATAGATGGAGTAGGTGTGTTCTGGAGTGGAGACCACGAGAGACGAAGCGAGGAGTTGGCAGACCACCAGCCAGGTGGTCCGATGATATCGTAAAAATTGCAGGATGGCTTTGGCATCGAGGAGCTATAGACCTTGCGGCATGGAGGGACCTTCGAGAAGCATATGCGCAACGGTTGGCGTCATAAATGTTGGCGAAGAAGAAGATATGGTTTTAATCACTACATTTTATAAAACAAAGTCCCCCGCCGCGTTTCTCCTTCTGTCTATTCGCGATAATCTCAAGAACTACTGCGAAGATTTTCATGCGGTTTTCAACAATAAATAGAGTGATTCACGAGGAAGGTTTAGGTAGATATACATACCACGTATAATATATGTGATGTTGATGTACCTTAATAATAAAAAATCTGTAATTTATGGCCGTATAATTTTTGTTGTGGTCGACATGTTTCTGTTGTGTGTGTTTTCAAATCAACAACACAGGATTTTCATCCTACTAATATCATAATAATATAATAATATAAGCGTTCCCATAGTTTTACGTACTATAATTACTATACAGTACCTGTATGACCGAGCTTTACTCGGTATATATATATATATATTTGGTAAATCGCGTTTTTTGGAAATTATACTTAGATACGAATTACATACTGATGAAAAATGAATAGTATTTTTCAATCTTACCTTCATAATAATAAAAAATATGAAATGGTTATTTAAATAAAAAATAAAAAGGGCTCCCAAAAAGATTTTTTCTCACAAAATAAGGAACTTGAAATAAAGGAAAAAAAATAATCGGACTGGAGACATCTGGACTCGAACCAGGTTCTTCTGGTTTCGGGATCCAATTTCCCACCTGAGCTATTATAACCTTGTAGATGATGGCAGAATCTCCTGTATACTAAATTCTATTAAATCGTTGAAACCGTTTCCGAGATTCAGATTATATACATAATATATATAATTTTCTCGTTTAAAGGTATTAGATTAAATAGATATAATTAGTAACGCGATGTTGTCCAGCTTACTTGTTATTGAAACAAAACAGTCAGTGTGGTTACAATGAGTCAAATGGCCCGTTAGCGCAGTTGGTAGTGACCCTGTCACCGTCCCGGTTTGTGTGCTGTTGTTCGTACAACTATGGTCTTAGTAGCCTTTTACGATACCTCAGCAAGAAAAAGTTTGGGACTATTCTTCTCTGCTGTCACGGAGGTACGGTGCATGGTATTAAGAGTCAACGAAGTCTACTTAACACGGTGTATAATAAATTTTAATTAAATCGCTCGTAAATCCGCTTCCACTCCAGTTACTCTTGTAGCTTGTACTCAACACTGACGATGAGAATGGAATGTGTATTTATTCCAGTCATGTTTCCTTTGTTAGTAGTTTCAGCTAATTACTAAAGGTTTCAGGGATATTGAAATATCAATAGACATACATCTATATAAATAATATAAATATTAAATTATCTGTCTGTCTGTTACCGCTAACAAATTTTGATGATTTGCTATATAAAAGATAAATAGGTCCTAAGGGAAGAACGTGGGGTTTCGTTATAACAATACTTGAAGGGGATGAAATAAGGGATGAGAATTTGTATGAATAATCCATCATCCTCAAGTTACGGGTATGAAAATTAACATATGATTTTGGTAAGAAATAGTATTTATTTTCGCATAGTCATACCTTGAATCGGTATAATAGCCGATGACTACGGTAGAAAGAAATTAGCTAATAATTCCTTGCAGAGTCGTACGTATAACCTAGTTAAATGACTGTATATCTTTGTCCTATATCAGTATCAATCAGGTAAATGCAAACAATTCTGACATGATACTATAATGATATATCAGTATACTAACTTAAATTAATACAATGTATTCTTAACACAGTATAAATGTATGATCAATTGTTATTTTAATTTTTATCGACTTCAAAAAATGAGTAGAATGTTTCTAGCAGAACTATGTTGCCCTTTTTTATATATTTTAATCAATTAATTTATACTTTATTACAAAATAAACTATTGAATTGTAAAGAACGTGGGATTAATGTTAAGAGAATTCTTTACACATATAATTAATTTCTACGAGGTTTCGGTGTAGTTTGGAGAAATTTATTTTTTGTTTGAAATATTTTAATTCACAAGGATAAATAGAGAACCAGACAAGCCTAACGAAATGATAGCTTTGGGAATAGTAGTCTTAGTACCAAGCGTAACAATTATTTTAGTTTTTAAAAATAAAAATAAGTACAAATCACGATATAGTTTTCTGACGGTTTTTATTGATATTTCGGATTAATAACGCGATCCGTGGTCATGAGAAGACTGCTGCGAGACGGTGTGGGCAGGTGGGGAAATTATCCACCAGTTGGCAATGGAGCAGTGTGGTTAATTATACTCCAACCCCTCTTCTATATAGAGAAGCCTTTGCTATTCATTAAGTTTAGTTATATAAATTCACTACTTTTTTAATTATGTTGCAAGGTCCTTTTTGAATTCTAAGTTCTATTCAAACCAAAATTTTTTGTATTAAAGTAGGCTGACGATTTTTTTTAAAGTGTTTATTATTGTTGGCCCTAGCGGTCCTTACAGCGTTACCGGTGGGGGAGCCGAGTACGGAGACCCGGCCGCGAAAATTGGGAGCTAAAGGAGCTCAGACTGGACGTTCGTCCTAAGGGTGTCTCCTAGCGAGATCGCACCTCGGCTTAGAACGTCGTCGGAGTGGAAAGTACTTTTAAATCGTCATGATACAAAATAAATAAAATCATTTAATAAACTAATTATAGGAAACTAGCGGCCCGCCCCGGTTTCGCACGGGTATTTAACTAAAATTTCAAAAAATATAAATTTATATTTTTTATCACCTACACCTGCGTCAATACTGGAAAATATTTTATAACAGACGGATTGGTTGTCAAACATGTGTCAAAATAAATTTTAATTTAAATCAAAATCACTATGGAGTATTTATATCAAAATAATTTTCTCCCCCCTTTTAACATCGTTTGAGGATGAATTTCGATAAAATACGAAACACGTCTTCAACCAATTCTGTTAAAGAATATTTATGCGAAATTTGAAGTAGATTGGACCAAGGAATCATGTTGTCCCATACAAACTTTGCCCCCCTTTTTCAGCCCCTTAGAGGTAGAATTTCGTAAAATTCTTAGCTGATCTCTACTCGTCAAAAAGAATATTCCTACCAAATTTCAAGTCTCTGCGTCTTAAAGTTTCAGAGATATCGTGATGAGTCAATGTATACGTGGAAATCTCTTATACATATATATATATAGATGTGTAGCTACCACCGATTTGAAATGTAGATGTTCTTCTGAGAAGAATCTGAAGAAACTGAAGAGTTAGGGCCCATTACACCAGTTGGTGATAAAGTTAATCTCGAACATAAGCAACTGATACGCTTAATCGGTGGAGGGTAAAAGAGACCCTTAGGGTCTTATCATCCTCAAAGTATACTTAGTACTTGAACATTCTCTACCCCCCTACCCATAATGTTATGGATGGTCGATGGTATTAAACCATCTTGTAAATATCGTTCTGTTGGCACAGGCCTTATCGCTACGCTGCTAACTACCAAAAGTAAAATAATGTCATCTGAAATATTTCTCTCTAAATATACTTTCTAACACAAAAACACTTAAAAATCGGACTAAAACATTAATCTATAAAAAATCTCAATGGACTCAAAACATAAAATTAGCCTAAAAAAATGTAATATTGGTAATTCTTTTGCTTTATAAAATTAATAGACGTTATAAATAATTTCCCAGCCTTGAAATTAAACCAATTCACGTATCTGTTACAATAAAAAATTCTCTGTAATGTACATTTACTTTTAAAAAGGAAAAATATGTGTAAAAGAGAATCGTGAACAAAAAATAGCGTCAAAGAAATATATGGAAATGCTGTCCATTTATAATTTTAACTGTGCCTTTGTGGTTATATAAAAGGAATCGCTTAACGATATTGTTTTAATATATATTATTTAAAAAAATATATATTTCTACTAGCTTCCGTCCGTGGCTTTGCCCGCGTGGTTGTATTGACAAAAAGTAGAATATGTCCTTACCCGGGTTTACTATTCGTACCTAATTCTTATAGCAGCTCGGTAACAAAGACTCTCATATAAAAAACGTTCCTCCACGCTCGCAGAGTGCACAGTAATATTGCCTAGTCGATACTTTAGTGAATTCTTGCGTATAGAAGGTCGTAAGCGCAAGGTATAGGCGTCACTTATACGTTTTCGCGTGATAATTTTTAAACTATGTTTATGACCAAATCACACAAAATCTTTATAAATTGTTGCCTATGTGGTATTCTAACGTATAAACTATATTACTGTAAAGTTTTATCTAAATCCGTACAGTAGTTTTTGCGTGAAAGCGTAACAAACATCCAAAGAAACTTTCGCATTTATAATATTAATATATAAGGATGAACATTTTAAAGTCGAAGAGCTTGTTCGAAAAAAATTATTTTGTATTAGTTATGTTGCTTATAAAAAAAAATTGGCTTTGAAACAGAACATAAGTGACGTATTTTTTTATGTTAGTTGGCAAACTGGCAGACCACCTCATGGTGGACCTGGAACTAGCCCAGGCAACTCATCTATGTGTTGCCTATCCAGAGACATAAGGTGTTAAAGTCTCGGTGCCAGTAATTACACTGCCTATCTTGCCCTTCTCTCCGAAACATAACAAAGCTGTTTCATGGGAGAGACAAGCAAAATGGTGGTACCCATGCAGCCGGGAGCGTGGGACAGCGCATCCCTCCCACCGGGAATTAACGATTGTAACAATGTAACGCGTGTAAAACCGCGTTATAGTATAATAATAATTGTTTAAAAATATTCATTAAAAATAACATTCGGTGAAGACAGGTCAATTATTGTATTACATTTGAATCTGTTCGTGAAATGTGATAAGGGAAAATTGTATTTGTGAAAATACTTTGTAGATATAATGATTATTATAAAAATTGTTGAATTTTATGTATCCGTTTTTTTTTTTGTTATCTTATATAATGTTTTTTTTAAACAAATGATGTAGATATAACGTATTAAAAAAAAAAAAACTTTTCTTAAATATTGGTTTACAGTTCGCGGAACTGTACAATAAAAATAAAATAAAAATAAAATACTTTCGTCAAATATACAAAAATATATATATTATATTTTCAAAATCAACGGAAGTTTTTAATCTCAATCAAGCGATCACTCTTTATCTATTCTCCATTAGCAAAATTATCGCAAATGTTTTGACACTTTTGAAATACTTTTAAAGCTTTCAGGGTCACTATCGATACTTTAATTTAAACGGAATGACCATGGCATCGTCACTAAAATATCTGGAATATACTCTCTAACTATAAATCAGTGAAATTTTAATTAATTACGTTACTTCAGCTGAAGTCATTAAATATCAGTGAATTTCAATAATAAGTTAGTGAATACTTACTAATACACGTACACATATACAACGATCAAATCAGTGGACTCTGATATTAATATATTGAACATTCATTAATTCTGCATGGTACGATTCTCACATTGATAAAAAGTGAATAGTCACTTAAAGTTAGTGAAATTCCACTGGTTCATGTATAGAGAGTAAAAACAATAAACGGGACTTCCGTTTAAATGAAAGTACCTTTGAAAGCCACTCAATCAAATAAATGAGTAAATTAACTTCCTTTTAGTAAAGTCCACATAAATTTCTATATAGAAATAAAAATTACTTCTACGTATATAAAGGCAACTTTTTTATTGGATTTTCATAGTCGATTTGAAAAAAAAACATTGAAAAGCGAAAAATATGTACATAATATCTCAATAGCCAAATCACACACGAGGAGTCCCATACCACTGTAAAGTTTAAATAATACATATTTGTACGCTCGTTTTAGATCCGTGGGTCTATTACGTAACTTTCGCGATCGCGCAAGTTACGTAATAGACCCACGGGTTAAAAAACTGTAAATATCTCACTGTTGAGTTAAGGTTTCTTCTCCATATAGTAGAATGGTCGGAGCTGACGTCAAAACAATACATAATTTGTATGTGCACCTTAACACTTTTTGACTTTATTCTATTTTTATTTGTAACAAGTCTTAGCCTCGCGGTTTCACCAATCAAACAAACAAACTCTGCCGCTTTATAATATTAGTATAGATTATGACGGTTGTAGTTATATTTATGTTTATGTTTAACCACAGATGTTCTTAATATTTCTATGTGCTTAACATACACACAATTGTCTGTTCCCAACATAGAAATATTAAAATATCTGTGGTTAACAAGGTAGGTAACAGCCGACTGATATACTAACATTTTATTACATTTTTTTAATTTAAATAAATGTACATACATATTATACTTATATAAATATAATATATTATGCCCAGACTCGCGGTGAGATAATACTTAGGATAGTAGATAAGATGGGAATCCCAATCCAGTTCAGCGAAAGTGGACGGATGAAGAAAGATAAAGAACGATGAATAAAAGTACGAGAAGAATAAGATCCACAAATGGAATGAAAGAGTTATTCTAGCAAAGTGTCCGACCATCACATAGGAGGCACGGTTAGTAAAATTTGAGATTTCAAGGTGAAAATCAAGGTCACTGCTAACTGCGCCAACATTCAAGTCAGTCAAATATGTTTTATTCAGCGTTTTTTTAATATAAAAACTTAGTCTCGAAACTATACACTGTCTTATTCAGGGAGGGAACCATAAATTGAACACCAACTTCAAGATAGTTATGAATATTTTTAATTAAACTTTTTCAGACTTAACGAGGCAAAGTTCGTCGGTCATAGGACGAGGTATTTTAAAGTGGTATTAAAAGGAGAAAATGAGTAAATGTACAAAACACTGGGATCTAAATTAAAAGTTTGTGGGTTCACACTCAAAAAGAGAAGATAAAAAAGGTAGGGGGCTTCTGAGATATTTCTGAATTAGTAGATGCCAGAATAAAATCGCTAGCAAAGGAGCAGTGTGGGAAAAATGAGTCATCTAATTACTATTATAGATGCGAAATTTTTTATGAATGGGTGTTTGTTACTAGTGATGTGATAAAATAATCTCAGAGTCACTGTCGCTGAGTTTACTTACATTTAAACTTCTTTATCTCTGATACCATTTTGACAGCATGTTGCTGGACAGCCTAAAACAAATCAATTATGGTTCTGTGACAGACATATCTTATCACTATTAGTATTAGTATTGATTTACTTAAAAGAAAAAAAAGACATTTTATTATAAAACAACAGATCAAGTTAAGTTCGTTTGAAATATAATGAAAAAGAATTGTAATTATAGTCAAGCAAGCGGCGTTCTATTGAAAAAACAAAAAAAAAAGCGTTTATACTTTTTTATTCAGAAATAATGGGCAAAGGAATCGTTTTTTCAATTCCCTTTTGTAGAATATAAAAAAAAACATAATTAACCATTCGCTTGTGGCTATTCGTATAAAATCTTTAAACGGCTACGTCTACGAGAATTGTTTTAACAGTTTAAAAAGGAAAGTTTACGATTCAGACGTATTTATTTTTCCTTTTCTTTTCAATGTGTGTGTAATTCGATATCTACGCCAATTGTCATCCGATTTTGACAATTTTTTCTAATAAGTCAGTTAAACAAAGGAGGATGTATATGAGGTCTGCAAAAATTACCGGCGTTTTTTTACTTTAGGTACAAGTAAAAAAACCGGCTTAGTAGGAATAAGAACTAAATGGGGGATTTGTAATTAGGGGCCTCTAGTACGACTCTCTGTATCTTTTAAATTTATTCTATATCTATGATTTTTCTGATGGCCTTTGGTTTATCTTGCAGTTCCCAACGTGACTTGGAGAGGGAGCTCATCTGGATGATACGAGATTCGTCGTGACCACGGATCTAAAAACTATACCGTATTATGTACTAATTTTATCCTTAGAAAATAAACTATGTTTGAAAACCGCGAGTATCTAAGACTGAAAATGTCCTGGCGATATGCAGAGCAGTGCGGATGGCCGCTCAGTTGGGTTAATGGAGATACCAAGAAATGTTCCTGGAATATTGTAAAAAAAATTGTGTAAAAAAGTTAATTATAGAAATAGGGTTGAATAAAATATGTTATATACATATAATAAATATATTTGTAATAACATATTAGGTAGCTGTAAGTTGATTGTTAGGAATATTCTATTATTATATTATAATTATATTATTTATTGCATGGCCGCTATGTTAAGCATATTTAGTGAGAATTTCAAGTGTATTGATGTTATGAAAATACCTTTATACAGAAGGACGGAAGGACGGTAAATTAGAAATGGGACATTAAATACGGATAAAGGGATGTGATGGACATCAAATTACACAAACATGTATGTACAATTTATTCGTTATTATCTCGGAGTTTTATGTGTAGTTTGTATACAAAATATTTTAAAATTAATAGAAAATTAATATTTGATTAATGTCAATAGTAAGTAAAAAAAAAAACACGCATTTTTGGTGGTGATCTGAAGTCTATATGTTATTTCCAGGTAAAACTAACTCTAAAATAAACAACACAATTTCATATTTTTACTACAGTGAAACAGGTCGTGTTAGTATCAACATGCACGAGTGATATAACAGAAGCTATTAGTGATATTCTGCCACAGTTAGCTTTCTTTGTAAACAAAAGCTCGTACATATCTCTTAGACCGAGCTTCCAACTTTAGGCGGAGCTTTTATACAAGTAAAGTTTCTTCCGTTCGTTCTATTTGAATAATAAAACTTTAACGCGATTGTCTGTACGTTAACATCTCTACGTCTTATATTATAAAGCCAAAAACATAATACAGGCCGCGGTTTTGCCCGCATAATTTCGGGTCGTGGAGGTATTTTGAAGTGTCTACATATTAAGAGCGTTTTGGCGTAGTGGTGCGAGGTCACCTCAACGTCTGCGGGTGCGGGTTCGATTGAATATTTATTTCAGGTCTGGTGTTTTGTGGGTCTCCCCATCGTGCCTCGGAACACGTACAGCCGTCGGTACCGGTTATTATTATAGACCAGATGTTTATGATAACAACCGGTACCGACGGCTTGACCGTTACTCATGGCAGGGAAAATATCCGCCGAATCGCCGTGGAGCAGCGTAGTGGATTTCGCTTACAAAACTGTATGAAACACTGAATCGGTGTTTAAATCAAAATCAAAAACAACTTTATTCAAATAGGCCCCACGAGCACCTTCGAATCGTCATTTTACAAATTAACACTTCAAAGTTATTATTATTTTGTAATAGCAAAGCTACCACCGATTCGGAATGTAGATTCTGCAGAGAAGAATCGGCAAGAAACTCCGCAGTTACTCTTTTGAAAATAATATATAAACTGTGTTTTAGTACAAAATTAGTAATGTCTTGCATGAAATACAGCGCCACTAAGTCCAAACATCTTTATCGACTAAGTAATCCTGCACCGAATATTATGCTTTACCTAATTTTTTTTTAAATTGTAATTTTAAAAACAAATAACTACTAGAAATGATACTTTTAGTTTAGGCTATAAAACATCACGCTTTATTTCAAAGAAAATAGTGACCACAAACGTCGACGCATCTTAAAATATCATGAATGGCTCGTCTAGCATAAAATAGTATAGTTTTGTTAAAAATAAATAAAGCACTTAACTGCTGCATATGTTCCACTACAAAGCAAAGATTGAGATAATAGAGTTTTTATTGATTTTAGTGATAAATCAGGCAACTAAAATAATAACACTACAATCTTTTTAAAGTTTTCCACTTTTTTATTTTATTTTAATTATACATTACACGAACTTTTTTTCGGTTCGGTCGGAACTCGGTTTCGACAAAGTCATTGTCAGGTGAAGGTAGAATCTACCTTGAAAAGTGTAAAAAGATTGTAGTGTTATAAGTAAACATGAATTTCCATCAAGAACCATCAGTCCAATCAATCAGTTATTTGTTTAACATCTAGAATCTTCCAAACGTTTACACGGACGCCATGACAGTTTTACCATAGATTACAATAAAATATCTCTGCATATTTTTCCATGCAAAATGAAACGATCGTTATCAAGTGGTTATGATAACAACTGGGATTGACGGCTTTATTTCTTTTCCTTCGTGACACAGTGGAGAGACCAATAAGGATAAATAGCCAAACCATAAAAAATATACTTAAAAATACTAGTTTTGGCTCCGAACGAGAGTTGGACACGCAATCATAGTAATTGTCATCGTTACTCTATTGAAACGGTTGTCATACTTCAATATGCCCTAAATGTCGAATTTCCGACTAACTGACTGTTCTGTCTTTACACGTAATCTATACATATAATAAAATGGTAGAAAAGACAAAACTGTACTTAGAATATTTTTTTAAAGAATACTTGGGGTGTGATGTACAATCGATAATAAAAAAATTAAAAATATTTTTTACAATTTTTGTCTGTTTGTCTGTATGTATGTCCAGCATAAACTCAAAAAGTACTGCATGGATTTACTTCAACTTTGGCACGAATATTGTTAAGAAGTTGGGTCAACATATAGGCTACATATTATCACGCTATCACCTACGGGGAACTAGCAGTGAACCTTTATTTCTTCAACGCATTCTGTAACAACGTGTAATCTAATAGCGTTCACGCAGACGACGTCGCGGGCAGCAGCTATTTATATATCTATTTATGCTTTATTGTACACCACTTTTGTACACACACAACTTAAATATACACGTGTATTGTGGTATACTATGTACAAAGGTGGTCTTATCGCTAAGTAGAGATTTCTTCCAGACAACCCGGACTACACGGAATATGTATAGAAAAGAGAGATGGTGTACCGTTATTATCTTCATGGCATGTTAATAAAATATATTTACATACTTAATACATAAATGAAAAATTTATTTAGTAATAAAAAATAAAAAAAAATCGAAATGCAATTATCAAAAAAAATATAAATAGGTGATAGCAAAACTGTCACACAAATTGTTACGTTTTTAAATAATTGTGATTTTATTCCAAATATAAAAAAAAGAAACCCTTTCCTTGTTACAAAAATTGTTTCCAAAGTAAAAGGAAAAAGATTTTTATTAATATAGATAATATCGAAAATTGTCGTACTGCAGATATGTTTACGTGGGTTTGAACTCGTTATAATACAGCATATTTTCCTCACGAGAAAGTGAGAGATTCAAACACATTTAATTCTAGTAAAGTTAGTCAAAAATTTTTCCTTTTAACCTTCTTAAAACATTGAATGCAAATAAGGGATTTTTTTTTCCAATATTTAAAATATCAATGTCACATTCAATGTTATGCCATGGAATAATTATTATATATTCTTTATTGTAAACCACACACACAAAAAAAAATAGTACAAAAAAAATATTATGAGAGATAAGTTATTTGGACACCCACCACCTCAGTCCCCCGAGATCATGGACGCTGTAAAGGGTCCGAAACGTCGGGAAATAAATTAAATTAAATATTGTTAAACAGTAACTTTAAATAAACGCGATAAAATCCGTTTTTAGACTTTTAATTAAATGAATTAAATTCGCGTAAATATAAGAGAACATTATGAGAGTGTCAAAAATGCACAAAAAGACGGCCTCATCGCTCAATAGAGATTTTTTCCAGGCAACCCTAGGTTTAGAGTTTGAGAAGAAGAAATAAGTAGGTGGTGTTATAAAAGACATACAATAAAAATATACAGTAAACCCTAGACTAATATATATCTATATAAATACATAAATAAACAATAATATACATACGATAATTACTGATAAATAAATATATAAATACAATTATGTCATATTTAGAGATAGATTATAATCTTTTACAAGCTTTTTAAATGTTATAATACTCTGAGCCTTACGAATATGTAAGGGTAGAGCATTCCAAAAAATAATAGCCTGAACAACAAATAAATTGTTACTGAAAGCCGAGAAATGTTTAAAATATTATAGGAAATAATTTCGTTTGTGTCCGTATCTTCAAATTCGATAGAAAGTTTTTTAATGTCTACATTACCAATATATTATAATTGCCACAGTCGTTGTGGCTATATAATATATCTAGGCGCATATTCTTCATTATTTATGTCTATTGTTGTGTTATTTGCAATCGTAGTGTGCTTTATTATAGCTCGTATTAAGTCGTGATGATGTAACTGAGCGGTAAAAAGATTATTTAAATCTTATTCTGTGTTAATGTTAATTTCCTGATTAAAAATAGAAAATTGTTGCAATTTTCAAACTCCGATTGTTATATTCTCTTGGACAAAATCCAAGCAAAGCCACGATTAAAATATAGTCTCATATTACAAAGATACTATATTAAAACGTAAGCCTTAATTTACATAGCAAAGAGGCTGGCTATTTCTTACTATTTATTCAGTGGAATGCAAGCACTATCTCTATATAGGCCAAGGAAAGCTTGGCGTATCGCCAAGTCGCAGGTGTTTTGTGATGATAATTTGAAATTCAGTATCTGTTATAACTGCAAAGGTATTTCGGTCTTAATTCCATCGCAATAAAGACTATAATGGCATAATATATCCGGGATAAAACCGATTGAATTTTTATAATTTTTTTCTTTTAAATAAGTTTCTGTGTCTATATGTTTTCAATGTAAGTTTTATTTAAGAGAATTTTCTGGGTTCATCTTGAACAATATAATATTAGCATCTGCTCTTCAAACATGAATCAGTAGAATTTTAATTAATTACGTTAGTGAAGCTATATTCACTACATATCAGTGAATTTCAACAACAAATTTAATACTCACTAATACACATATACATATTCAATTACCAAATTAGTGAACTCTGATATTCACATATTCGTACATTGCATAGTCACAAATTCTACGCAGTATGATTTTCATATTGATAAAAAGGGAACAGTCACTTAAAATAAGTGAAATTCCACTTATTCATATTTAGAGAGTGTATTTATCTTAACACCATTTCCAATGGTTCATGTTTAAGTTTAATCAGTCTCTTAGAATCTGATAAACACTAGTGCATCTTAAGATATATTAAAGTATTTTGATCTTAGTAACTAAATTACTTATAAAGGAAACAAATTGTATATTATACATCTTTAAGGTTAAAAAAAAAATTAATCAACCAATTTTTCAATAATTTATAAAAGTTACGGTTAGAGACATTTATTTTCTCAAAAGATTTACATTTTTAGTCACTTACAGAGAAAATTGCAAAACAATGAAGAGAAAAATTAGGCGTACACAATAATACGACGAATGTTACACAAATCTAATAATTTCAGTACAGTGCAAACATGTTATTTTGTGATGTGAAGTAGTGTAGTCTAGTAAAAGAAAAAAAAAGTACGTATACAAAAACAACAGCAACTAAGGGAGGTGACATATTAGATTTATCTGTTTTTAAATTGGTGTGCTGTTCCGATGACCTATCAATTATTAATTATAACTTAAAAACGAAACTAAGAAAAAAGAGAAAACATTTTATACAAAAAGTATATAATTTAAATAAAAATATACAAAAATGAACAAATTTGTCAATAACATTTTTGTTTTAAATTTAGTTTTCAACAGAACACAGGTATTCATCTTGCCACAGCTAAGTTATAAAAATGGAGGTTACTCCCACTCTACACCTCTGATCTCACGAAAAAACTATGACAGACTAGTGCTGGGTAGAGTCGAGTTTATTACTAAGACGAACATACGAGTTTATTACCCGACTGCGACAGAAGGAGGGTTATGTTTTTCGAGTGTATGTATGTATGTATGTCCATTTCTTTGGCACGCCCTAGAGCCCAAACGGCTGGACGGTTTTTGACATATGAGGTGTCGTTGGATTTGTGTTAATTGTAGTAGTGACATAGGCTATATAAATTTTCAAAATGGCGCCCGCAAATGGCGAAATGAGGGGAGGGGGGGAGGTAGTTGATTTTTTTTTTACTGTAGCAATATAGGTATCAAATGAATGCTAGTAAATTGTTTTATTCTTTTGAGTTTATAATAAGAGTATTTTACGCAGTCGCGTTTTTTGATTTTTTTAATTACAACTGAGATTCAACGAAAGGTTACGTATTCGAAATAGACATAATTTGTTAAATTAGTTCTTGAAATTCAGGAACTGCTTAGTGAATCTTAGAATATGCTTTCAACAATACACTATTTATTTTTAAGTATTTTGACTTAAGTTCGCGTAGATTTGTGATATACTGCGCTAATATCGGGTCTACCAAATCAGTTATTTTTTTTAACAAAACAAGAACCGACTTCAACAAGCTTCAACAATATTATGTGATTGTTTAAACAATGACTTGTTGTCATTTATTGAAGAATTCCATTGCATGTCTTCGAAGATCTTCATCAGAACATCACCAAACTAGAAAGAGATCATAGGAATTCAAACCTAGAATGGTTTTACAGTTTTTTGGTACAGTTTTTTTTATTCATTTTACATCGAAAAGGAATAAAATGAGAACATCATCAACGTACTCGAAGTCATCTAAATACACATTATTAGGGAAAACTCAACAACTATTAGTTAAATCTCACTCAAATTTCAACGGGAACCACACGACAAGCACCAATTTTGAATATGAAAAGAAACATCAAAATCGGTACACCCAGTTAAAATTTATTACACGTTAAAAAATACGGTCGAATTGAGAACCTCCTCCTTTTTTGAAGTCGTTTAAAGAGCTCTGAACATAAACTGAACTGAAACGGGTTTTAAGTGTATCCCTACAGGGCAAATGTCCTTATCTCCTCATCTAATGAAGGATTAGAGGGTAATGTTGATCTAGTCGGTTGGCGAATAGTTTTCTATGAAGGGTCATGATCGTTTTCATGTGTGTGCGTGATAATTTGAATTGGCTTTACGTAATTCACGAGTCACGTTGGGGAAACTCCTAAAGAAATACAAAAAGACTAAAGAAAAAAAAAATTACTAGAGAAAATATGTATTTGTTATTGTATTGTCGTTTTAATTACCCCAATTTAAGCAAAAATTTACTTATGTATGTTAACAGTCCCGTAGGACTATTACGTTACTTGCGCGATCGCGACAAATCGCTGTGATGTCGAATTTTAATACTAACTAAGCCTCAATTAGTATTGAAATTCGACACCACAGCGATTTCTCGCGATCGCTTAAGTTACGTAATAGTCCACCGATCCTCCTGGTACATAACTATTTTAGAAGTTGAAAATTTAAATTAAATTAAATATATTTTACTAGACTGCCGTTGAATTTAACTAACTTTCAATTTAATAAATAATACATAATCAAAATAATACAGAATACAAAGAAAATAAAAATTGTTTGCTCGTGCGTGTGTGTGTGTGTGTGTGTGTGTTTGTGTGTGTGCTCATATTTTTCTGAATGTAAGAAGAAAATTATTATAAAAATAGATTTAATAGTCATATGATGCTACACCTACTCTTTTTAGGCTATAAAACGTCAAGTTATGACTTACTACAGGTTCTATAAATGTGAAACCATTTTGCATGATCGAACTCAATACAGACGAAGCCATGAGCTATATCTCGTTAATAATAAGCGAAAATTACAAATAAAGGCTGTCAAGGTCCATTCTTAGGCTGTTTATATTTAACAAAGAGAATTCTTTTAAAAGAAACTCTTTCATAAAATAAAAGACACTATGAAAAACGTAAAACGTTGACGCTTAAAATGTATTTTTATGGAAATTGTGTTTTCTAGTTTACGAACGAACAATGAAAAACAATGTAAAATTTTTGTACATTTTGTGTTAATAGATGTCACCGTTATGTTACAACAATATCCCAATGCTGGGCAACAGAGTTTTTCATCTCAACTCAGTAGCAATATAAACAATTTTATAACTATTATGTTTCTTACAGATTCTTCTTACT
This sequence comes from Euphydryas editha, assembly GCA_036937285.1. Classification (NCBI taxonomy): domain Eukaryota; kingdom Metazoa; phylum Arthropoda; class Insecta; order Lepidoptera; family Nymphalidae; genus Euphydryas; species Euphydryas editha. The sequence continues at coordinate 11,476,320 of JAUPFZ010000029.1, read as the reverse complement.
CAAAAAATCCGGCGGTAGTTTCGCATTAATATATTTTTTTAAATATTTATATACAGTAACAGGCTTACATGTACCTATACCTTTTTTAGGATTCCGTAGCCAAATGGCAAAACGGAACCCGTATGGATTCGTCATGTCTGTCTGTATATATATATATATATATTAGTTTATTAGTTCGATAAAATAAACAAACTCTCGGTGTATTTCATATTATTTTAATAAAATTTTATAAATAGAATAATTTTATAAAATCTGAAAGGTGTATCAAAAAGACGTTTAAAGTTCAAACAAAGAGACATTGAAAGTTTACAAAGTAATCTTTCTTTTATCTCCTGTTCAAAGCATAGAAAAATAAAAGCGTAGTTTCAATTCAAGGTTTTTAATGTTCGAAAAATATTTGTTCAACGTTTACTTTGTGTTTCGTAACGTAACGTAGCAGCTACGTTTGTCGTAGCGGCTACGTAGCATCGTAGCGATGTAGCTCGTTAAGTCGGCCATTTTGAATCGATTACGTATCATTTAACATGTTTGTTTTAACTGGATGATTAATTCTCGATAAGATTGTAATAGAAACAGTTTGTTTATAATAGAAATAGTACAAGCTACTTATTGTTGATTTATCTTGGTTATATTATAATCAACATTTATGAATTGTATTAAATCAGCCTGTAATCGTCCCGCTGTTGAGAAAAGGCCTATTTTCCATAAAGAAGACGGACTAAGTAAAGATCGCGATTTTCTTTAATAATAACAGAAGCCAACGGATTTACCTGCTCTCCTAGGCAGGGTTTGGAGATTCACCGTTCCTAGGAGTATAAGATTACATTACATACTAGTAGTAAAGATCATTTTAGGAACCCTGTTGAACAAAATTTAAATTTTTTTGTTAATATTAATTTAGAAGATTTTTTTCTGTCACTTTAAAAATGTAATCGTACCCATCTATTATATTAATGATAAGACGAAAAAAAAAGGTTAAAAAAATTCTTTCCTATCTACTTTTCCTTAGTTTAAAACGTGGCTTTACTTCTCAAAAATTATTCATTGTGATACTTTAGTTACAACTGATTGCGATCCGTGTCGGGCCGGGATGGGAACCCGGTCCTGCTAGACACGGCGTCGTTGGGACTGTTCAGAGGTGAGCCGGACAGTCCCCATGGAGGAGAAGTCTGGCCTTTTTGCTGAGGCCAGTCTGTCGCTGGAGGGATCCTGTTACCTGCAGATCCGGGACCTTCCAATTAAATCGGCTGAAGGCTCCCGCAGGGGTTTAGTACGGTATTGCACTCCCAAAGTGCCGAGTCCGACATAGGTCTAGGACTGCCGACCCGGGCGTCCTGGATATCATCCGTAAATGGATTCCCCTTCGACAAAAAAAAAGACCATTCTGGGAACCCTATTGAACGAATTGTTTTTGATAATATTACATTTGAATATTTTTTTGGTCACTTTCAAAAAATGTCATTGTACCCATCTCTTAAATTAATGATAAAACGAATAAAATGTTATAAAAATTCTTTCTTATCCTTAGTTTAAAACGTGGCTTTACTTCTCAAAAATTATTCATTGTCATGCTTTAGTTAGAACTAACTGCGATGATACTTGGTTTTTATTCTGAAATTCAGATAAATCAACTCGTTTTTAGCAAGTATTATATATGTATGCTTGTATGTATTTATGTGTGTATATGTGTATGTGTGAACGTATTTATATATGTATGTATATTTATTGTACGTCCTAAGGTTGGCTGGTAGAGAATGCTTTTAGCATTAAGCCCGACTTTTGTACAATTCAATATTGTGTGGTTCAATAAAATATTAATAAATAAATAAATAAAACTGCGATACACAGCCAGTAAAACTATAACCGTAACATCGCTTTCGAATAAAAATAATAGAAAAAAAAAAACGTCATCAATACGGAACACTCCAATCACGAGAAGCCATTGTGTGATAGTAACTGGAACGAGCACAATGCATTGTTAAAAAATAATAACTTGACAGTATTGATGCGAGAAGAACAAAACGATGTAACTTCTTAAATCGATCAAATACATAATGATACTTGCATAGCCACACGGTTTTACTCTCATAAGACACGATATTAATTGAAATTTTTGGGTAAAAATTAACCTGTGTATACGAAGTTTCACTATTTTCATATCAAAACAGCAAAGCTTTATTTTTTACTAGCTGCTGCCCGCGACGTCGTCTGCGTAAACGCTATTAGATTACACGTTGTTACAGAATGCGTTGAAGAAATAAAAGTTCACTGCTCGTTCCCCGTAGGTGATAGCGTGATAATATGTAGCCTATATGTTGACCCGACTTCTTAATAATATTGGTGCCAAATTTGAAGTGAATCCATGCAGTGCTTTTTGAGTTTATCTCGGACATACATACAGACAAACAGAAAAACAGACAAAAACTAAAAACTATATTTTTGGCTTCGGTATCGATTGTAGATCACACCCCAAGTATTCTTTAAAAAAAAATAGTCAATGTACAGTTTTGACTTTCCTACCATTTTATTATATGTATAGATTTTTATCTTTATTAGGAAAACAAAAGGTTCTTATAATGCCTTAATTTTAACATAGATTTAACTTTTACAGCAACCAAACAAGTTTCCACATTTTTCAAATAAAAACTAATAAAAGAGCAGACTCGCATTGATAAAGTATTGTAGAAAGTTAATGAAAAAAACAAATCTCAATAACTACAATACAAGTAAAATATTTAGATTCTTACATATGATTAAAGTACAAATTACATTTTTTTTTAGTTTTTCCACAGATTCACAAAAGATATCAATACAATATTTTCAAAATTAATTCAAAATTATTCAAAATAAAAACTGTTTAGTGTTTACAGCGTAGAAGTATAATATACATACAATCGTCCAGCTATCCTAGGGCAGGATCTGTCCACGTTTTCAAGGATTTTTCTGAATTTGGAGCATTCTGGGACTTAAAAAAATGCCCATGTGAAATCCGGACATTTTTTGTTGTGTCAAAGGAATCATACTTAAAAGCCAAGCAAAAATTTTTTGTTCTGTAAATAAATCGTAGATTATTAAGAATTGTCTTTGGTAAAAACTTATCTGCACCTAATGTCACGGCGCTTGAGTCTGATTTGTCTGGCTTCCGCTTTTAGTTTTAGTAGCAGTTCTAATCCTTACTATCTCAAGTAGTTACAATGTTTTTACGGAAAAGATAAGAAATAGCCTATTACTTTATTTTGTTTAAATAAAATCTTTATTACTTTTTTTTTTGTTAATGAATTTTTTTTTGCTTATTAAAATTCCTCTACGAGCTTTCAGGTGCCCGTACCCCTTTTTATTGCCTTTATATATTAATAAATAATAAATATGTTTAACACACACACAATGTCGTCTGTTCTTAAGGTAACTTAATGCCTGTGTTTTAGGTAACAGCCGACTAATATACATTTTTTAAATTAAATATACATATAAATAATACATATATAAATATATAAATAAACGTATATTACACCAAGACACGGGGCGAGAATCGAACCCACAACCCTTTGGAGCAGAAAACAGGGTCACTGCAAACTGCGCCAACGGGTCAGTCACATTGGTATTACACAGGCATTATTACATCAGCAGACAATATATTATCATTAATTACCTATGAACTAAACTTAGGATCTCTAGTTCTAGTTCTGGAACCATGAGTCCACATTGACCATTTAATTCTACATTTTGTTAAAGATTATAAAATACGTTATTCTAAGAATTACAAGTAGGAACCATTAACACATAAATAAATGAACATTGTTAACATACATGCACAATAGTCTGTTACTGAGACTTCTTCTTAAGATAACTTAACTTCTGTATCTTATATCTTTAAACGAGCAATTCTTGTATATTATATATAATATATAATCTGAATCTCGGAAACGGCTCCAACGATTTTCATGAAATTTAGTATACAGGAGGTTTTCGGGGCGATAAATCTATCTAGCTAGGATTTATTTTTAGAAAATGTCGTTTTATCGGTTTTTTCAGGCAATTAAAAAACGTCATTAGAATACGAAGGTAAATTTCGCTGTCATCGATAAGTGTGTAATAGCTCGGATGGGAACGGGCGGATTCGAAATCAGAAGACCCGGGTTCGAGTCTAGGTGTCTCACTACCAATTCTTTTTCCTTTTTCTTTTTGTGAAAAAAAAAAACTAATATTGAGAGCTCTTTTTATTTTTTATATTTTTTATATTTAAATAACCAGTTCCTATTGTTTTATTATTATTTCGGTAAGATCGAAAATATTATTCATATTTCATTAGTATGTAATTCGTTTCTAAATATAATTTAACCGAGCAAAGCTCGGTCATCCAGGTACTTTTAGTTAACAGTCGACTAATATAGATATTTTTAAATATTTTTTTTACTAATATTGATTATACGTGTATAAATAATACACATAGATTCAGGGTAGGAAACGGAAAGGTCACTGTCAACTGTGCCCACGGGCCAGTCTAGATCCAGCTTGTTGGGTATGAGTATTTGTATTTAATAAACTTAAATTCGTAGTAATAATATTTTTCAAAATGATGGAATGACTTATCTCCTTCACTACGCGATTTAAACAAGTCAAAAACTTTTTCAACTCTAAGTTGAAAATACTTTTGTTGCATCAGCAAAAGTTGGTGAAACACCGCGTCTGGGTTAATATTTACATTGATTTTTTGTTCTACTATATTATTATTTTACATCTAAAATTCGAATTAAAATTTTATAATTTGGGCTTTTAAAACATTTTTTAATGGTCATTTCACAAAAATGTATTATAGGTAATGTGAAGCTACCACTGGATTCAGAATGTAAATTCTTAAGCTACTAAAGTTACGAAGACGACCGTTTTGGTGTAGTGAGTAGAGAGTAGTCGCCTCAACACCGCGCCCAGGCAGGCAGGTTCGATTCCCGCTCGGGACAAATATTTTTATGGATCAAGGAATCACGTTGTCCCATACAAAAATTGCCCCCCCTTTTCACCTATGGGGGAGAATTTCGTAAAATTCGTTCTTGATATACCAAATTTCAAGTCTCTAGGTCTTATAGTTCTAGAGATATCGTGATGAGTGTGTGAGTGACCTTTCGCTTTTATATATTTAGAAGATAGAATATAGATTATTAAAATGTATTTCAGTAAGAAAGATAAACAATTCATATATATATATATATACAAGATGTATATTGGGGATATGTAAATCATATGTATGATATCATACATATGATTACATATGTAATCATATGTAATCATATGTATATATATGTATATTAGGGATATGTAAATCATATTCTTCGTATCTCGATGATATAGTTAAGTTTTCAAGTATGATATCTATATTAATTAACTAGATTTTACCCGTGACTTTGTAAGTTATGTGTAAAAAAAAAGTTGGTTGTCTGCAAAGTAGGTTTACAGACGATAATTTTTCGTGATATGACGTTCATAAGAAAACATTGTTAAAAAAATTGCATACTTTTATGAATTGAATTATCATAACTGAGTTATCATTATTTTGTATATTACAAAGAATGAGTTAATTTCAATTAATTAAATATTAAATAAATAAATAAATAAATATTAAATATAAATATTAACCAACAATCACACCACGTTAACCTAGCCCCGTGCTAAGTTCGTAAGAACTTGTGTTACAGGTACTAGGAACGGAAATAAATTTAAGATATAAATACATATATACATAAATACACATCCATGACCCGGTGCAGACATCTATATTCGTCATACAAATTATCTGCACCTGGCGGGATTCGAACCCGCGACCGCTGCGTAAAGTGTCCAGTTGCCTGACCACTCGACCAGCCGGCCGTCAAATTCAAATTACAATTGTTTTCGATAAATTAACATAAATTTGCACTGGTTAATTCAAATATTTTATTTCTTAAATTATACAGATTAATTAAAAGTAACAATGTGCTATTAACAATGTATTTACAACTTATATTATAATTGTGGGATATTTAAGATCTTCCATCGCAGTTATTGTTTTTCATGCACAAGCCGAACGCTTAGGCCGATCGTGCCTCTCTATCACTGGTTCCGTGCTCTCACTCTCGAAACGTGACAATATTTCGTGCGGTGCAGCCGGCATTCATCGATTTACAAGACGTTATTAAGTCAAAAAAAATTAAACCTAGAATTTACCATGTCTGACAATTATAACTGTGGACATTATGTCGGATACACTTAGAACTTTTTTTTTAACATGTTCACATAATATGGTCGTCTGTCCCTAACATAGAAATTTAATGCCTGTGTTTTAAGTAATAACCGACTGATATCAATATTTTTTTTTTCTAACTAAAAAAATTGCATCCATGTAATATTCCACCAGACTAGAGGCGGGAATTAATCGCACAACCCTGGAGCGAAAACTAGGGAAACTGCCAGCTGTCAATGGACCTTTCGAACTTATGTAGGTATATAGTAAGAAGCCTTGGGTACTGCAGTGGAACACTAAAACCAAAGTAATTTATGTATTTTTCGCATCAATTAATCTATACATATAATAAAATGGTAGGAAAGTCAAAAATGTACATTGAATATTTTTTTAAAGAATTCTTGGGGTGTGATATACAATCAATACGGAAGCCAAAAATATAGTTTTTAGAGTTTTTGTTTGTTTTTCTGTTTTTCTGTTTGTCTATACGAGTGTATGTCCGGGATAAAAAAAAGTACTACATGAATTTACTTCAAATTTGGTACGAATATTACTAAGAAGTTGGGTCAACATATAGGCTACATCTTATTACGCTATCACCTACGGGGAACGAGCAGTATACCTTTATTACTTCAACGCATTCTGTAACAACGTGTAATCTAATAGCGTTCACGCAGATAACGTCGCGGGCAGCAGCTAGTAAACAAATAAGAGTCGAGATACGGTACGCATATAGGGACAGTCAAATTTTTGTTTTGTTTTGTCTCGGATTTGAAGGAATTGTAGGGAACATTCTCCCCAGTATTGCATGTTTTCTTTGACAACTGTTTTGGTTAAGTGATGTGTGTGGCTTTATTACCGGTGGTCGCTAGTTCGATTCCTTCTTGAACCCTCGACCGACTGTCCAGATGATCTGGCCTCGGTTTCGTAATTCTTTAGTGGGACATTTATAAGTTATTGTTCAACAGAGACATTCACATATTTATTTTAATATGACATAAACGAAAAAACTTACTGGCATGTATTTGGCATTGAAAACCATTCTGGTCTAGAGGTGCCGGTAGTCGTCTAAACGCCGGCCGTAGCCAGTTCGACTCCCTCTTGGGCAGATATTTATATTTGGACAAATATTTGTTTCCAATATGGGTGTATGTCCTTGTGGGCTCCCCACCGTCTCTCGGACAGCACGTAAAACTCTTGGTCCCGGCTGTTATCATAGATACTATATAACGATTGTTATTTATGATTTGGAAACTACCCAAGCTTTGGCGGAGCAGCGTGGGGATTAAACTTCAACCCTTCTCCTACATTTTTCCTTTAGAGATAGAAAAGGATTGAAAAGAAGGTTAAAACTAAAAGTTATAAAAATGTATAAGGAAAACTAAATTTATATTTTTATTTCAATTTATCAGCTGTAGCTAGAAAAGAATTGGAACACAAGCCCGGAACATCTTGACATCTGATTCTGACATCTGATAAGAACTTTTACAATAGTAAAATAAAATCATGTGCCGCTTGACATTTTTCTAAAGAAATAATTGTTACCTTTTTAAACACTTATTATGCTATTTTTTATATACACACATGTGTATTGTGTATATTATTTATAACATAACAAATGTCGAATTTGTTTTAACCCATTTAATTCCTATTTTTTAAATGATTGAATTATTTTATTAACATTATTTTATTTTATTAAAATTGTATAAGTTATTAAAAATTAAAATAAATTAAACTATTAAAGCGTACTTGTAATTATAATATGTTAATAAATTTAAATTGTTTCACTCACTCCACCCGTTCAATGTCATATAACATAATATAAGTACTTATATATAATGAATATAATAAATTTATATACGGCTCGAGGATAATGCCCAGACAGGGAGATCAAACGGCCGGGAGTTTAGTTTCCTAGTCGAGTCGAGCAATACCGCCTTCTGAATTCTTGCTGCAAGCGAACTGTCACTGCCTCAGATGGTGAGCGAGGTTAACCGAGATCAAACTGTTGGCAGATGTTACGATAGGGATGATTTCAGAGTACTCCACACATCACATGTCGACAATCTCGTGCGCTACATCCAGATATTTACGTTTTTTCTCTGTTTCGGTTTTCACGAAGTTCTCGTCATGCGGGATGGTTATGATATGTCAATATATGTCAATAAATTATTATTATAATATTTCTAATAAATTATTATTATTATGTTTATAATATAAAAGTTTAAAAAATGTTATTTTATTATAATATAGAGCCAGAAATTGTTCGTTTAATAAGACATTATTTTCAATTGACAAACGTTTTATTACTATGAAAATTATAATATGGCGACGACGCGTTGGCGCAGTGGTCACAGCAACCGACTGATGCACTAGCGGTTGCGGGTTTGATCCCCGCACATGACAAACAAGTAAACTTTTAAGTTTAACAAAATAATAACTCAAAAATAAGTTTTGTGAGTTTTTAAGATTCGTTAGACCAGATGGCGTCTATGTCGCGTAGGCGTATTTATATTTTCTTAAATATTTATTTTTAAATTTAATTACAATGAAACAAAAACTAAATTATACTGTAAGTTATGTATAATTTTTATGTATTAAAGTTATTTACATTGGTTTTGTACTTTTTACATGATACGTGCACGAACAAAAAATGATAAGAGATAGCGCTGATTGAAATTAAATCGCGCTATTAAAATTTATTCTTGATGATATATAGTGTATTAATAAAACGGAGGTTTTAACAGATTTATTATTTGTATAGATTATTTCATTTTATATGACTAACTGAATCCAAATTTAATACTAAACCTACCAGAGCAGGCAAGTTACCGCTTTTGAGACTAAAAAAACTTAAAAAAAAGATAAATGTAAACCTAGAATATAACTATTTTAATTTAAGTCTATAAAAGTGGTCATTTGACTGCTCTTATATTTTATGATCAAAAAGAATATTTAAATATTCATTGTTAATTTTTATCATAATTATTTACTATTTATTCTCTTATACAAATATTGTAGCACATCAATAGTACTGTATAGAAATTGTATGTAATTATAATCTAGTCAGTGTATGACTTAAAACAAACACAAAAGAAGCCTTACTATTAACTCAGATGATACCAATAGACAATACTTAATAAATTTATGTCAGTCATAAATACAACTTCATACAAAAAAATAGCATATTTTTATAATTTTTCTCATGAACGCGACTCATTCATATTCAATATAAAACAATAGCTTAAGATAAATTGATGACACTGAACCCTATATTCAATTCCGTTGATCATGCTTGTCACGTTTCGAACGAGTTCGACTAATACATTCAGTTTTCAACGTTTTTAAGGTTCGGTAGGAAAATAATGAGGTCGTTGGTTAAAACACGTGTATCTTAATCTTATTTGTAATTTAACAGTTTTTAAGTCCCACTGCTGGGCATAGTCTGCGCGACTGCGCTGCTGCGTTGATAAATATACATATATCAGAATTTTTTCTTAAACATACAGGTTTCGTTACGATATTTCCGTGTGAGTAAGTATTCGTTAAGATGTTTCCGAGTGAGTAAGTTTTTCAAGATGTTTCTGTGTAAGTTAGTATTCATTAAGATGTTTTTGTGTAACTTAGTACCCTTTAAGATGTTTCCGTTTGTGACAGACAAAAATGAACAAAAATTCATTTTTATTTTCCGTATCGATTATACTTACCTCTTTATTAAAATATCTTCAATGCTCAGAATTGGACCCGCTTTAGATTTATTATAAATATAAAAGACACTACCACGGTAGAGTAATTATAAAATAATATAAAATGTATGTGAAGACGAATAGCAGTTCTAGCTTTCAATTAAGAAAGTTGTGTAATTTTTCTATTTATTGACCATCTACATAAATAGGGCACATAGCTCTTAAAACTGACGGCCGATGAAGTAGAAAGGTGTAAGTGAAGACCACGTACCGGTAAGCGCAAAGTCGGATATAGGAGTACGTCTGCGAGATGGACAGACGACTTAAAGAGAGTCGCAGGAAGCCGTTGGATGGAGGCTGCTTCAAACTGGTCGCTCTGGAGGTCGATGGGGGAAAGCCTACGTTCAGCAGTGGACATATAATGGCTGATATCATGATGATGATGATATAAATATTATGTTGTTGTATGATGTTCCTTCCTTAGGTTGTCAGTGAAACCCAAGTAATAAGATTCCGCCATTTTTGGAACTTTTACAGTTAGACACATAAAATATATGAAATGACGATATGAAATGAAATGAAAACATTTATTTCATCATAAGGTGAATATACACACTTAACGAATGTAAAAAAAACGTTTAAAATAAATACGTCAAATTTACAAGATAATGTCTCGATGGACATCATATAACTATTAAATCATCGGCTTTATTAAATATTACAATTAATAACTTAATATCCCTAGTGTTGGCCGAGAGGAAAAAAAGACGGAGGAAAAAACTCTCGGTATTCTTTTTAAAAAATAAATAATAAAATGAAATAAAGTTAAATAATTTTCCCTTTCAATAAATGTGTTTTATTTTATCTAGACAAGAACATTAAGGTCGTATGTTACCCGTCGCCTGGTAGTCTGCATTTCACTTCACTAGCTTAGTTCGTTTCGACACCCCTATTATATGATCTAGACCAGGGGTCTCCAAACTACGGCACGCGAGCTAAATCCGACCCACCAGTATGATCAATCCGGCCCGCGACAGCTTAAGACTAATGTCATCAATCCGGCCCGCCACAGCCAATGTCTTATTGTTGTTATTGCTGTGACAATTTGAAGAAGAAAACACAATACACATTAGTAATTGAAATTAAATTAGGTCGCTCACTTTGCGACTAATATAGCTAGAAATATAGTTGAGAGCAAAAAAATTAAAATTTCTTTGGCTTTTGCAACATACTGAAAAAATCATTATAGCCCTAAGGTTTCAAAGTTCGGAGAGCCCTGATCGAGACGTCCAATTTTGACTACTGCTTTTAACGCAAGAATTCTTTTTCATTAAGCAGGGTTACAAGTAACTGAACTGTTGAGTCCTTGATTGACCCTACATACTTTTTACCTGATGATACGAAATGAAATCCGAATTACGATTAATTAAAATAAACTGATTTATTGATCCCTTGATATGATCAAATGACCCGGTGTGCGAGCACGCGCGATCGCCTTCATAGATCGAAACGTACTAATTAATTATATTTAATAACCTATTTATTAATAAAGGACGTATCGCAAACCGCTGATTCGTAAATAGGCTGAGCAATAATAATAAATGTTACAAAAACGGGGAAAAAAATCTTTTTTGAGAGCTTCCGTTGCGTCCTTTATTATTTCTCTTCTCGAGACATTTTTTATCTATAGTTCCACTTTTAAAGTAAATATAACATCACTCTTTTACTGAGAATTTTCTAAAAATAAAATAAAAACTCAATAATACGTTGAAAGACCCAGGAATCAAACCTGAGACCCCTTGCTCGGCAGTAATGCTTGCGACCACACGACCAACGAGGCGGGTACCTACTCTTAGAGTAATTGTTTAAAAATATTTAAGTACGTTTTTCCCTCAAGTTAACGCGGGTGAAATCGTTAGTTACGCTACGAACTTTTATCTATTACCTTGCCTAAACTACGCTCAAAACTGTAATATTTGTTTTACAGAAAAAAATAGCTATGTCTGTCTCTCGCACGGTGCCTTTATGTTTTGTAACAGCCCATAAAAGTCCCAAGACTGGACAAGGGACTTTTCTATTAGAGAGAAATGTTTAATACGCATCCGGTGTGCTCTACTTATCTAATGTTACATTATTTCCCCCGAGACAAGCTTATTCGTGATTACACGAGCTTGAGATGAATTTACAACTTTTGTACTTAAAATTCTGCACCTCAAAAGTGCTACCCCATCGCTGGTATAACTTCAGAACTACTGTAAAGTTATGTTCTGTAATAGTCTACTAAAGTACTTCGCTCTCACTTAACACCGACGTTAAATGACGTCACTATCGTCGTGGTTCATTCGGTTTGTGAAAAATCTGGTAGCCCATCCCTTCCCTTACCTTACCCATCCCTTCCCTTCCCTCCACAGATCCAGTGGAACATCCCTCCCCTCCCTAAAGGCCAGCAACGCACCCGCTAATCCTCTGATGTAGTAGGTGTTTATGGATATCGTTTTTACTTATCACCAAGTGAATCGACTCTCCGTTTCCCCCTCTAATATGAAAAAAAAAAACGTCCCATTACAATATACACACAGGGTTTTGAAATATTATCCGAAATATGTAGGTCCGAATTTGAACGACGTATGTCTTGGGTTGATTCACGTGTTGACTGGAGCATTCAGCTTAAGATATATTGACTGTACAATATTTCGGCGTCCAGCTGTGTTGTTGTCTTTGTCGCTTACCCATTGCTCTACGTGATGCGGCAAATAAATATATATAAATATGTTTAACATACACACACGATCGTCTGGTACTATGATATGCAACTTAATACCTGTGTTTTAGTTTACACCCAGACTCGGGGAGGGAATCGAACCCAACCACAACCCTGGAGCAGAAAGCAGGGTCACTGCTAACTACGCCGACGCACTGTGGAATATTTGGGTCCTTTGCAGATCAAAAATCTATAACTTCGTAAATATTATAGATAGAACTGTCAAATTTTGTTTTAAAATAAAGTAATATATATAGATTCACATCAATTAAGTTTCGTTATTCTGAGTTCACGCGTTATTTTTTTTTAAATAAATAAAAGTCACAATCTGTTAAAATGGTATATATTTCTTTAAATGTGTTTTTATTTTGATAAATTTCGTATAATATTTCTTAAAAGCAGTTATACAATAAAGATGACTAATATTGAATAATTATTATGAATGGTGCAGTATGCATATATTACGTTAAAAATAAAAAATATATCAATATCTTTTTCAATATTTAGTTAAAATTTTATATAATGCAATTTGTGATTGCAGCTTATGCTTACATTATTTACATCTAAGGAGCTTCAGGATCTGAAATAAGTTCATTAACATTGAGCAGATTTAAAGTTTCTTCGCCTAGCTCCTTAACAATTTTTGCATATGGTTTTCTTATGCTCGTTATATAAGGATCAGATGTGTAAAGTAATGTATGAAACACATCTTCGTTTGTAGCTGTTCGAGAGCATTTTCGGGCATGATGCAGGCGAAACTTTTTATAATCCTTATTACGGGACTCCTGAGCATCTTCTGAAAGCTGTCCAATTGGTAGCACTGCGAAATGGTTTATAACACTCTCTCCGTGAATTAAAATTTTGTGAACAGATGATGGCATGTAATACCAATTATATTTGTTCACAAATAATCTCGCAGTTTCCAAAGCATAGATACCAAATTTTTTGCTATCTATCATTACACCCGAAGACAAAGCTTGCAGAATTATGTATAATCGTTTAATTAAATCAATGTCAACTCCTGTAATTTCAGCAGTACAGGCCGCATTGTAAAAAAACCTTCTTGCTGTATTTCCATCATTACTATTCCCTGTCCCTTGTCGTGGTTTATCTATGTTTAATCCTAACTCCTCGCGAAATCGCTTTTGTACTTGGACCTTCTTTTCTTGCTTGAGCCTTTGTTTTTCTTCGCTTGTAGCAGACCACGTTTGAAATGAAAGGTTATATGATATATGCAATATCATTTCCATACAACGAATCCAGGCATGTAATGTTGATAGTCCGTATTGATAAGCATTTTCGTTTTCAGGCCTCTCTGATACTTTAGTAAAATCATTCATTTGTCTGGGAGTAGCTCCGCATATGGTACATGTGGAACTATAAGGCGTATCTGTTAAAACTTGTGCCACTTTTTCATCTATCATTGTTAAGAAAAGTTCATGCTTAACTTGAACTCCTACTCCTTCTTTATTGATTATTGAAGGAACTAAACTAAGTATTTGCGTTTTTATTTCATCAACAACAGATTTAATTTTTTCTGGAGTTTCTTTACAAAATTCTATTGAAATAGGCCTACAAAATCTAACAGATGAAGGCACTGGATTTTGCCAAATAATGGCACCTGATTCTTCATCAATTAATCTGATGGGCACAAAAGACGTAATAAACAAATTTGCATCGGAAATAGGTTCAGATTCCTCTGGTAGTTTTTGACGGTACTGGCTTTGCCCAGATGATCCATCACAACCCCATTTACTATATAAAAGTAAATGTTGCAGTCCATTTTTGTAAACTGAATCTATTGATAAAATTCTAGCTGCAGTATGATCTAATAGATCTTGGACTCTCAAAATTTTTGCATATGTATTCGCGATTTCGATGGTCGAAGAAGGTGGATAGAATGTATTTTTCATATCTTGTATTTTGTAGTACGGTGGAAAGATAAAACAGTTTCTTTCATCTGTAACATTCTTGAGATAGATATATTGTGCTTTAGTCAGATCTAAGTCGATGAAAACACTTAACGCTTCTTCATCTGTTAGCTTTTTTATTATATTTTCATTACGGAACTGTTTCATCAAAACAGTTTTTTTTTCGGCATCAGACAACCTTAATTCTTCGACTAGTTTTGCCTCCAAATCCTCTCCTATCGAACGTAATCCTTGCAAATATGCATCCAGAATATGATCTATGCCATATTCATTTAGCAAAATAGTATTTTTCCTTCTTTTGCTTGATTCTGAAGAGTCTTCATATAACACACACGGCCTTCCTCGTTTTCCAGTAGAAGAAGACGGTGTAGGGTCGGTTGGCACGTTTTCTGATGTCGGTATGGTCACGGAATATTCTGAATCCAACCAATTGGCATTATTTATTAAAAAAACATCCTTGTTGCGCCCTGCTTCTTTCCAGCGTTTATTAAAGGAAGATATGATATATCTTTGAATATTACCGATAATAAAACATAGGTTGTCTTCAGAAACTTGTTTGTCTTTTAAAAATGTTGCTAGTGCCGTGGTTGTTTTTCCACCTTCTATGTATGACACTACAGTTCACGTTTAGAACAATTAAAAGTACACATTTTAAATAACAAAATTGTCGTTAGGTACCTACTTGACGAAGCAACAACTGAATTTGTATTGGAGAAATATATTTTGACAGCGCATTTTATACTGTTTTAAAACGTGGGATTTTTTGTAATATCTATTTTCCCACAGATAATGACAAGAATAATAAAATGTTTTATAAGTAAAGTTATAAAAGTAAAAACAATTAGTTGATAAGTATACCACAACGTACTGATCAAAATATAAAAAGGAAACCGCAATTGATATCGATTTCCGTTCCCAACTCGTATTACATTTTTTCATATATCTTCGTTATTCGCAAAAACTCGCAGCTAATTTTTTGATATGTTTTTTAAGAGTATCTAAACTATAAATAAACTTTAATTTCAAAGCATCGGGAAACGTCGGTAAGTGTTAAAAGCTTCGACGAAATTCAGATAATTCTGTTTTTCCTCCATGTGTTGTTTCATCATAAATACATATATAATCCATCAAATATATATATATATATATATATATATATATATATATATATATATATATATATATATATATATATATATATATATATATATATATATATATATATATATATATAAATATTTTTTACGAATCTTCTAAAAATGAGCTTTTCAAAAATGTATAATACTCAACACTTTACTCTTTAAGATTTTTTACTATACCTTTTTGAAAACTGTAAACAAAGAAGTTGAATTTTCTCATTAGTAAAAACGGTTAACATTACTTCATGTAAAACAATTTATTTGCGCCAAAAACATAATTAATTCTTACATAATATTAAAGTCTGACTATGGAACTATTAAATAAAAATAATAAAGTAGCTTATTTCTGTCATTGGTAAAACTGATTTATGATCCGCAAAGGACCCAAATATTCCACAGTGCGACGTGTCAGTCCGATATTACAATGCTACTCAATACAACACGAAAATGTAAAACAGTAATTATACTCATAAACTGTCCTACATCGTCAGGTTGATTCATCTCGTTTGAGGCATAAATCGCGTTATAATGCATCAAAACGCATTGCTTTGTATTGCAATTTGCAACCTTTACTTACGCATTGTTACAATTATAGGTTAAGTCTAAAATGAAAAGAAATCGAAATTTACTTTACCCGAGTAAGCTCTACAACCGTTTGAATGATAATTTTATAAAACTATATACTCAATGTGAAGTTACTAACGGATTCGTAAATTATTTTCTGATGAGAAGAACCGACAAGAAACTGAATAGTTACTCTATTAACTATTGATGAGAAGAAATTGTTTTATGTTGGACTACTCCATTATAAAAAAAAAAAAAAAAACTATGAGTGTGTGTAACACAAGGAATTTATATACAAACTTTCTTCCATGGATTCAAGGCAGCTGTCGTAAGAAAGAGACAAAATTGCTATAGTCAACGAAATGCTTGGAACGATTTTTCACTTTACATGTTATAAGCCAATGTCAACCTTATGTCAAATATTTCAAGGTGCATATTTGAATATGCAATTTTATTAAGTGAGCATTCCAGTTATGATATAAATTCCTTGGTGTAACCTTTACGCGGTTGAAGTAAAGCTTCTTTGACATTGACAGATGACAATTAGGTTAATAATAAATCATGTTACAATTTAAAATGTATATATTGACAATATGTATAACAACAGTAATATATACACATATATCTAATATTATAATTATAATAAATACATTAATAATTATCATTATACTTTATATATTTAAATATCGAATTATATACAAATATGTCGTCACTATAACGCGTTTCTGTTACATTTTCGTCGTCTAAAGTATTCAGTTACCCCTTAGTCGCGCCTAAAGAAGTTTTACTTCAAAAATATTTCGCGTATGATAATTATAGTTTAAAAAAATAAGGTACTCCGCTGTTTATGACAAGTTGCAACCAATAATGTCAACTGTTTACTGTTTCAGCCTGTAAACCACCCACTGCTGAGCGAAGGCCTCCTCCAAATAGAAGGATCATTGGAGCTTAATACACCGCACTGCTTCACTGCGGATTGGCGGATAATTTCCCTACCATGGGTAACGATCGTTATCAGGTGTCTATTATAATAACCGGGACCGACGGCTTTACGTGCTCTCCGAGGCACGGTGGGGAGACCCACAAGGACATACACCCAGACCGGAAACAAATATTTATACAAATACAAATATCTGTCCCGAGCGGAAATCGACCCGCGACCGTCGGCGAGCGGTGGTGTGGCAACTACTCCTACTACTACACCAGAACGGTCGTCACAATTTCAACAGATAGTAAAACTGTTACAGATCCAACTATATATATGATCTCTATAATCGACACTGAAGCTAAAACTCTATTTGTTAAATTCCATGTGTCAGTCTTTGTCTTTGATACGCATCACACCATATCTACCGAATAGATTTGAATAAAACTTGCCATGATTTGAGTCTATAAGAGCTAGGATACTTAAAACTTTTTATTCTAGAAATCAATACGATTCTCTTAGGAGAGGGGAAGAAATTTAAAATATACGTGTGCGAATGAAGTCGTGGGCATACCTTGAAAATACATACAATAAATTAATGCGGTCGAAGTTATGTAGATCAACTAGTATTAGAATCACTCATATTAAAAAGGCATAATCAATTCAATAGGAGATAATAATTCATTTCCATGGATTAGTGTCATGAGAGCTTTCATCTCATATTTGATGACAAAGCACTATCTTTGGTATTATTGAAAACTTTTGTTCATTTATATAAAAAAAAGCTCAAACAATCTCAACTCAACAATCAAACAAATTTGACATGGTGAACTATTTGATTGGTAAGTTTAGTAGGACTATTTTTCTGATTTTTTGTCATAATCTCTTTATTGCTCCAGTCTAGTGTCATTATTGTACTGTACTTAAAACTGCTTGGTAACGTCCCTATGAAGAACAATTGTCAGAATTTTATCCAACACACTGTTGCACTGAGTACATGTGGATATAATTCTAGTAGTATTTCTTCCGAATCATGCTTTTAGAGGCAACGTTTCGACACAAATTTTGTCTTGAACGACGAGTACAAAATTGATATAAAAGGAAAAAAAAAATACCATTTAGATATTAGGCCAGACTGAATTTGAATACTCAATCTTCTGATGATACACCTTTTTTACTACCTGGCCACATATTGCCATCAATTTATAATATAATTTTTATTCCACAAGTCAATATTATATATTTATATATTATATATTTCACTGACTATCTTTAGACTACAATTATTTTCACTGACAGTTATTATCATCATTTTAAAATTTTATTGATGGTTAATAGAAACATGATTATTTATGCTTTAATTTATTGGAATGCATAAATTTTAGAAAGCGGATGTATGCAAGAATGGATAAATGAATTATTTTTATTATTTCATGAAAACGTTGAAAACGTTTTCAGTTGAACTTGATAGGTGACTTCACAGTTCGTCATTCGAATACATAGCCATACTTTTAAACCCAGATTTTTTTGTTGTTTTTTTTTTTTCACCTGATGTTAAGTGAAAATGCGGTTTATCATGGAGCACGCTTACCTAGAAGTAGCCTATTCACTCGCGACTTAAAGATCCCCAGGTTGTAGTTATCTCGAAACACAGACGCCGGTAGAGAGTTCCATTATTTAGCCGTACGCATTAAGAATGTACTAGAGATTTGCCTTGGAGTTCCTACGGAACAGACTTTCATCTTTACTTACTACCTAATGACTTCGTTTAGGATACTCTAGAATCAGCTCGAGTATAATATGATGAGCTGGACAGTCCCCATGGAGGAGAAGTCTGGCCTTTTCGCCGAGGCCAGCCTGTCGCTGGAGCGATTCTATTGCCTGCAGATCCGGGACCACCCAATTAAAGCGGCTGAAGGCTCCCGCAGGGGTTTAGTACGGTATTGCACTCCTAAAGTGCCGAGTCCGACATAGGTCTAGGACTGCTACCCGGGCGTTCTGGATATTATCCGTAAATGGATTCCCCTGCGACAAAAAAAAAAAAGAGTATAATATGAATATCCAGAAAAATATTAAACTACAACCCACTAGCAACTATGTGACTTATAAAAATTTTTTGGATTGAGCAGAAATCTAACACGCAATATGATCGTGAGAACAGGTTTGTACACATATTCAAATCTGGACTCAAATAATCCACCCCTTGACAAGGGTCTGGACTTTTGGAAAAAATATTTTAAAAATCTGGATTTAAAATAAAGGACTCTATGTAGAGTCACTTTAGGTCAGTATCTAGGTCTATGGAATTTTAAGGATATTAAGATTTCAGGCTATAGGGATCAAACGGACTAAAGACTGCTCTGTCTATCTGTAACATATATTCTTGGGATATTAATAGATGAACAAATGAAAATACTGAATATACATAAAGATTTATTTAATGTAATTAATGACAATAGGAACAACAAAAGTTACGGAACTTTAAATTATTATTTACCTTCGACCTTTAACCTTTGATCCCTTATAACGGTTCCATACCCAAAAGGTGTCTATGGAATTCTATTACTAACACTCTGTTGTCAGAGTGATATATATTTAGAAACATCATAGATAGACGTTTAAAACTAATTTAATTATGTAGGATTTTGACAACTAGAAGTCTACCAGTGGTGGTTATTCGGCCTAATCTATAATTGACAGCATTGTCAACATTATAAAAATATGATTGCGCATAACATGGTGAGCATATGCAGCAGTCATTGGACCTGATTTGTGATAATAAATTTCGATAAAAAATTCGTTTCAAGACTTGTATTTAAGAACGTTGACAACAGACTTTGACAATAAACAAAATTTGTGTATATATGTCATTGTACATAATACGTGTGTGTACCGTAGTGTGTGTAGTGTTTTTTTAATGAATTTAATGTAGTTTTTGAGCATTATTATAAAAAATATTAGCATTTTGCACTTCTTCTCCATATAAACTTTCACTGTATCAAATTTCATACTTCTCCGTCGGCGTAATTTTCGTAAAATTGGGTAAAAAGTTTTTGCTTCGCGTATTAATATAAATAGAAGATACTGGACCAAATTTTCTTACACATCCAAGATACCCATTAATGAATATAATCTTTATATTTTCAATTTGAGTCTTAATTTCCATTCAGACTGACTTTTAAAAAACATTGACTATATATTATTTACAAGTCAGAGATCTTAATCCTTGATTTTGACTGAAAATATATAATTTTATTCATGAAAAGTCGGGAATCGACTCCGACTCTGCAGTCGTATAAAAGTTTGATTACATTCTCTACATAAAATAAAATATAAAATAAAAGTTAATTAACTTATAACACAAAAAAAAAAAAGAAATTAAGCAATATACTTTATATTTATAAAAGAGCCGAGATGACCAAGTGGATATAATACAGCCGGTCACGAATACAATTCTAAGCTAGTGCTGTTGGGTTTTGGAGTACTTCACTTACCTTAAAACTGTTTTCGGCGTTAAAGGAAAAGTTTGTGAAAAAACCTATATATTTCAGATGGAATCCTTAAAACATACTCATCTTTTAATTTACAGTGAATCAACGCGGTAGATTAAGATCCAATCCATGAGTAACGATCGCTATTAGGTCTGTGATAACAACCGGTATCAATGGCTTTACGTGCTTTCCGAGGCATGGTAGGGAGACCCACAAAGAGAAAAAAATATTCGTACAAGTACAAATATCTTCCCCGAACGGGAATCGAACCCGCAACCGCCGTTGTTGAAGTGACCATCTTACCATCACACCGAAACAGTCGGCTATAAGTGTAATGAAAAATAAATTGCTTATAAAATATTTCTTTCTAAACAATCGGTTAAATTCACTGACTTACCGAGTATCATAATAACTTGCAACTCGATACAAAGAAATATCTTGATTTTTGATAACATCAAATTGATACGTTAACCCTAGGGGGTGAATGTCAACGATAAATTAGGTTGTCAAGAGAAAATCGTTTATATTATAGTTCAGTTACTAATGAAATAAAGGAAAGAAATGTAATATAATATTCATTGTATTTATTTTACGATATTTTTCGGATTAACCTTTTTAGGCTGAAATACTCGTGGTTTTCAAATAGTTTATTTTTTAAGGATAATAACGAGTACATAACAAGATATAGTTGTTTTTTTTGACGA
Organism: Euphydryas editha; assembly: GCA_036937285.1. Classification (NCBI taxonomy): domain Eukaryota; kingdom Metazoa; phylum Arthropoda; class Insecta; order Lepidoptera; family Nymphalidae; genus Euphydryas; species Euphydryas editha. Next base: position 11,454,905 of record JAUPFZ010000029.1, on the reverse strand, counting down.
TTTTTGTCGATATTTCGGACCAGTTACATGATCCGTGGTCACGACGAGACTTCTGCAGAGCGTCGTGTCAATCGTCAATGGAGTGGATCAACAATTAACAACCGGGACCGACGGCTTTACGTGCTTTCAAAGGCATGGTGGAGAGACCACAAGGAACAGACAAAAGATATCTCTGATGAGTGGGAATCGAACACAAGACCGCTGGCGCACGACATTGAGGCAAATACTCGCGCCACTACACCAGAACGGTCGTCATCAATCATGGTCTATACACTGGAAAGTCTCGAAATACGTTGATTTGTCATTTTATGTTATATAATATAATATTAATGTAATATTCTTTATATATACACTCGGTTGTCTGTCCCTAAGTTTTGTAACTTATATGCAATATAATTTTTTGTAATATATATAAATATAAAAAACACATGTATAAATAAATATTATTTATCAATTCGTTTATATGCAAGTCCTCTGCCCAAAGGTTGCCTGGAAGAAATCGCTGTACTAGCGATGAGGCCGTCTGTCACTGATGCAAGTTGATTATTTTGAATTATATTTATTGCCACATATGTATTGGTGTGCAAAAGGATTAAAATAAATAAATAAAATAAATATATATTAAACCCAGACTCGGAGCGGGTATTGATCCCACAAACCTGGAGCAGAAAGCAGGGTCACTGCCAACAGCACCAACGGGCCTGTCAATATAAAAAAACTTGTATGCGAGTAGGGAAGGGAGGGTAGGGAGGTTTGATTGATTAAATCCGTCGAAATCTGTAATCAAATAGCCGTTTATATCTTCTTCTGTTCAATGTCTAGCGTAGCTATAATAAGAATCATTTTGATAAATCTTTCTAGATAATTTCTTTGATTCATTTGATTGTATTTTAATATCATGGAAACATCTAATTTATGGGTATATCTTATAAAGATATGTGTACTCTTTAAATAAGAATTAGTCAAATTTTACTAATTTTAAGTAACTATTCACTTTTCATCAATGTTAGTGGAAACTGGCTGATGGGCTAGCGGTCGCGGATTCGATCCCCGCACATGACAAATATTTGTATAGACTATAGGCGATACAGATATTTGTCGTGGTCTGGGCGTTTGTGCTTGTGTATTGTGTGTATTTCCGGACCCCCGACACAGGATTGACATCCTACTGGGGGTCGTTGAGTGTGCGACGTTTATTATTTATTATTGAATATGTGTATGTGTATTAGTGAATATTATATAATTTGTTATTTAAATTCAGTGATATATAGTTAATACAGCTTCGCTAACGGAATGAATGAAAATTCCACGGATTCATGGTTAGAGAGTATATCTTCTACGAAATAAAAGTGTTCAGCTTACGTCATGCTCCACTTGATTGAAGGGTTCTTTTACATGTCTCCGGAATAACTTCCGCAACATGCAGATTTTCTCACCTTAAGACTTTTATTCAGTCATGTCGTATTTGATGCAGGAGATGACTTCTAAAAACAATAAGGGGCCATCCATAAATTACGTGAGGTATTTAGGGACGGAGTAGGGGGTTCGAGCGAAATCTCACAGAATCTCACGTGGGGGGAATGTGGTCTCACCAAATATCACGTTTTTTTTTCCGTCATTAAAAATGTCATGTACCGGTGAAAAAAAAATGTGTGTAAAAATGTACGTTTTTTTAAATCTCACGTGAGATTACGGTAAGGGGGAGGGGGTCAAGCTAAATCTCACGAAATCTCACCAAGGGGTTAGGGGGGGGGGGTCAAATTGGACGCCCCCTAAGCGTCTGAAATATCATAGATATATTTGAAATCTCAAATCTCTAATCGCCTTAAGTCTCATTTAAATCAAAGCAAGACAAAAAAAATTGGTTGTCTGTAAAGTCGTCATAATAACGTCATAAGAAAACATTGAAAAAAAATTGCAAACTTTTATGAATTAAGTTGAATTATTATCACTGAGTTATCATTATTTCGTATAATACAAAAAATGCGTTAATTCAATTAATTACATTTTTTTTTTGATAAATTAACATTTATTAGCACTCGTTAATTCAAATATTTTATTACTTAAATTATACAGATTAATTACAAGTAACAATGTGTTATTAACAATTTACTTAAAACTTATACATGTGTGATATTTAAGATCCTCCAATCTGCGTTATTGTTTTTCGTTTACAAACCGAACACTTAAGCCGATCGTGCCTCTCTATCGCTTGTTCCACGCTCTCGCTCGCGACACGTGACGCTTCTTCGTGCGTGCAGCCGGTATTCATCGATTTACAAGACGTTATCACGTCAAAACTTAAATAAAATAAGCTATGATACTAATTGTTTTAATTGAAACAATTATTATAGTTCTGGCACATGAATGTTTTTATAATTAATGTTTTCTATAACGCATATGAACTAAACTGAATGAGATTGTAAGCGTCCCACTAGTGGACAAAGGCCTCTCTTCCATATAGCAGAAGTGTTGAGCTAATTCCACCACGACTAACGATCACTATCAGGCGCTTATGAAAAAAACCGGGACTGACGGCTTTACGTGCTCTCCGAGGTACGGTGGGGAAACCTAAAAGGATATACACTCAGACCGGAAACAAATAATTGCACAAATTTAAATATTTACTCGAGTGAGATCGAAATCGCGACCGCTGGAGTTGAGGCGACTACTCGCCCCACTACACCAGAACGGTCGTCGCAACAACGACAATAAGGTATATAAATTATGTAAAATGAACCGATATATATATATATATATATATATATATATATATATATATATATATGATTGCTGTACTGCAATAGTCTTTAAGCATCCCACTGATGGACGTGGATTTCTTCACATAACAAAGAGAGAGTTTGGACCTTAACGATGTTTCAGAATTTCTCCATAAATATGAAAAGGTTTTCTCAAGATATTTTTCTTGATCGAGAATGAGATAATCAGATATGATGAATCTCAAAGACAAAGACAGGAAAAATTCCCATATGTTTTACATTAGTCCTCTGCCCAAAGGTTGTCTGGAAGAAATCGCTGTGTTAGCGATAAGGCCGCCTGTTGCAACTGATGCAACTTAGATATTATATATTCTACTTTTGTTTAGTATTAGTATTTTGTATTAGTGTGCAGAAAGTATAAATAAATAAACAAATAAAACTGGAATTTAGACAAACATTTTATACCTAATTTTTAGTGATAATACGTCTAGATTGTACTGTGTCATAAAATATTCTATTAATAATTCATTCATTCGTCGAAAAATCAATTAGTATTCTTATGAATCTTGAGTAATTTTTTTTTTACAAAGGGATTAAAGGAATTTTACGGAGTGCTCTAATGGAACACTTGCCTCGTTTTTTCTGATAATAAAATTTTATGAAGCTTTTATCAACACTAATATAATAATTGCAAGTTAGTCTGTGTCTGTAAATTGGGTGTTATCTATACATATAATAAAATGGTAGGAAAGTCAAAACTGTACATTGAATATTTTTTTAAAAGAATACTTGGGGTGTAATCTACTATCGATACCGAAGCCAAAAATATAGTTTTTAGAATTTTTGTCTGTTTGTCTGTATGTATGTCCGGGATAAACTCAAAAAATACTGCATGGATTTACTTAAAATTTAGCACGAATATTATTAACAAGTCAGGTCAACATATAGGCTACATATTATTACGCTATCACCTACAGAGAACGAGCAGTGAACCTTTATTTCTTCAACGCATTCTCTAACAACGTGTAATCTAATAGCGTTCACGCAGACGACGTCGCGGGCAGCAGCTAGTATTAAAATAAGAACTTGACTAATTCGAATATTTTGGTATAATAAGATATATGATTATGACTCACTGTGTATGTTTGTGTGTTTGTATCATGAGTTGTGAGGGTTAAATATTTGTAAGGTAATCCTTATATTTTTGAAAACGGATACACGAAAATGATTATCTCTTTTTAATTATTTTTGTCTGTATATTTGCAATAATTTAGTTTTTTTGGGCTTAGAGATATATTATGTGTGTATTTATGTATATAAGTCGTGAGGGTAAAATATTGGTAAATAAATCATTAATTTTTTCTTATTAACATACGAAAATAATTGTTTCCGCCTATGATAATTATATAGACAAATATGTTTAAGCAAATGTTTTAAAGAATTTTTTTTTGAAAATAGTAATAGGCTAGGTTCAAAATAATCATTGAGACAGTAGAAGTCTAGATATTCAGTCATTCTATATTTATCTAGTATATTTTATTATGAATTCAAATTTAAATATTTAAAAAGGCTTTGTAAAAATGATTAAAACATAACTTTTAAATACTGACTTCTTAGACTATTTCTTAATGGAATAATTAAAAATTGTTTCAACAAAAACGAAAACCGACGTCTATGTTTCGTAACATTTTTAACATTAACAGTGGAATTATTTTACTCAATTTATTTTACTTTTTACTGTATAATAACTTTTAGCAGTTTTAAATTAAAATTATATAATAGTTAGACCACATTTTGGTGTATTGGTGCGACTATTTATCTCAACGCCGGCGGTCGCAGGCTCGATTCCCGCTTCTTGCAAATATTTATTTGTACGAGTACCTATTTGTTTCTGGTCTGATCATGTCCAGTGAGTTTCCCTAAAATGCCCCAGAGAGCACGTAAAGCCGTGGATTAAGTTCCAACCCTTTTCCAAAGAGAAGTGGATTTTTCCCAGCAGTGGGACGTTTGCAGGCTGATTCAATCAAGTAATCAATCAAAAAATAATAAGCTCTTCACAGATAACGGCTTTTAGAAGAATGAAGAAGAATACTATGTCAAGAGTTCGGAATCACACACAATATAAAATGTTGAGACTACGATAGACAACACTATGTGCCTATGACTGCTGCGTTAATCCGTGATTAAAGTCAAAATGGAATGTTTCGATTGACGCGATTAAAATATCATGCCATATCGTGTCATGTGTGACACATATTAAAAGCAATTATATTAAAAACCGTGTAATAGCCCATATAGATGATAGGGGAAGCCTACGTTCAGCAGTTGACGTCCAACGGTGACTAAGTCCATATGGTGTGAACAACTGTATACACACCAGGATAGTGATGGGCAGCGCCGTCACCATATCCTGCAACAGCACAATGCTCGCCAACCCGCTTGCCAAGCGTGAAGATCAAACCTCCCCAGGAATGATGGGGGAGGCCTACGTTTAGCAGTGGATGTCTAACGGTGACTAAGGCCATAGTGATGCGAACAACTGTACACAAACCAGGGTGGTGATGAGCAGCAGCGTCACCATATCCTGCAACAGCACACTACCCGCCAACCCGCTTGCTTAGCTTGAAGAGTATTAGCAAACCTCCCCAAAAACGATGGGGGAAGCCTACGTTCAGCAGTGGACGTCCAATGGTGACTAAGGCCATAGTGGTGCGAAGAACTCTAAACAAACTAGGGTGGTGATGGGCAGCAGCGTCACTATATCCTGCCAAAGTATACTGTTGGCCAACCCGCCTGCCAAGCGTGAAGAGTATTAGCAAACCTCCCCAGAAATGATAGGGGAGGCCTACGTTCAGCAGTGGACATGCAACAGCTGATGTGATGGTGGGTTTTTCCGTTCTACACTCAATGGCCTAAATGCATTTATATCTGCAGGCATAATCAATCAATCAATCAGTATATTTCCTAGATTTATTTCTAGACTATATTTTAATTTGTGGTTCTCAACTGAACCTTCCTTTTTCGAACTAAATATTTAATTTATTAAGTATGTATGTATTAATGAATATGTATGGACCTTAAAATCATAATTCCTTTTTTTTAACTTTGATTAATTAGTAATAAATTTCTTTGTTAACGCGATCTCTGTTTAATTATATTAGTTGTATAACTTTCAAATGTATGTATCTATATATAATGTGCTATAGAAATATATATGTACATAATATTAATTAATAAGCCGATTTTAATGTAACATTAAATATCAATAGACAAAAAACGGATTTCGTCAAAATCTCTTAATAATAATTTTTGGTATTATTTCCATCATCTAAAAACATAATACGAGTAACAAAAAATCAATTTAAATTTCGAAAGTATTGAAATATGTTTAAACTTGTTTTATGATGACAAAAAAAGTTCAATTTGGAAAAAAAGACATAATTAATCTTAATTATTTAATTTGCAAAACATTTTAGTATATATTTATAATTAAACATTAAAAAAATATATTTTTTATAAAGCACACAAAGACATATTATACAGTATGCGTCGAAAATTAAAAATATATATACATTTTAATATCAAAGTTTTACACGTTCTCGTAAAATACGCTGCTAGTAAGCTACGCTGCGTAGTAAACAGCAACAAAATGGCTGAAATGTATTGAAAGCACATACTACCTTTTAGCTCAGATCGCCAACAACAATATGGGGAACAAAGGAAATTAATATCACCCCCTAAATGTATTAAAACGGCTAATTTCTCGAACAATCCGTTTGAAACCACAGATTATAAACGAAACGACACCTTTAGCGAAAAAAAAAAAAAAATTTATTAAAAGAAAAAATAAATTATCACAAAGTACGATTTTTTCAACGTCACAAGTTATAAAGGCCACAAATATATTATTTGATATTTATTTTTTGTCGTTATTATTAATTTTATTAATTGAAATCGATTAAAAACTCTTTTGATTTATGAGGCTTTGTTTTTTTTTTAATTTTCGAGCGTTACAACGTACCGACTCCGTTGAGAGTTCGCGACATACTAAAGACTCTGCAGGCTTCAGGCAGGCTGTATGCATTGATTGGGCGTAGCTGACTCTATCTACTTGTCTCTTTCTATCCTATGTATATTCCATCCCGCTCTCGCACTAGACCAGTCGCAAGAGGAATGAATTTTGGCTTCGCAAAGCTCAATGGTTCTCAACATTATGGAATTTTATCACCGTTTTTTTTTTTTTCAAGTAATCAATATTTTCTTCATGTTAATTTATTCATTGTGTGTTTTTAAAGTTTGGGATGTTGTGTTCGAGGTGTATTTAAGGTTTTTGTCATGATTAGATATCATGGGATTTCCCATGGGCGATATTTAAGGTGAAAGAAAAAAACAAAATTTCATAAAAACAACCATTGTTTTGCCAGACTAAACATCCCTTGTTTATTCTCATCTATATTGTAAACTTCTGGGCGCATGTTTTTAGGCCTACCGTTTTTAATTATATGTATGAGAGTGTTAGACTTATATTGACTAGTTTTTCTTCGCGGTTTTACCTGTGTTAAATTTCTGTACTTACCGTATATATATAAAAATGGATACTGTTCTTCTTACATAATTCATTGTACAATGTTTTAGAGCCTACAATCTTCTCAATTTTATTTTTTAAATAAATAAACAGAAACACAAATTTATCAATATATATATAATATTAATATGTGCCTCGTACCGTGCCTCGGAGATCACGTAAAGTCGTCGGTCCCAGTTTTTATCATAGACACCCGATAACGATCGTTACTTATAGTAGAGAAATTATTCCCCAACCAACAATGGGGTAGCGTGGTAGATTAAGCTCTAACCCTTATTCTATATAGGGAAGAGGCCTTCGCTCAGCAGTGGGTTGTTTACACGCTGATACAGTACAGTACAGTATATATTAATATTATTAGTCAAAGTCAAAGTCAAAATATTTTATTCAGCATAAAATTATTACAACTGGCGAAAGAAACTCAGCGGGACTATTTTTTTTAACGTAATTATTATTTTTTTCAATGTAAATTCAAATTAACAATAATTCTCTATAAGTTGAAATAGCCTGGCGGTGATCACATCATTCCCAGTCATTATTCCCATTATGTTAATAAGTTACAATATTTTTATAAAATAAGCTAGACCAGTTATACGGCTTCACTCATGTCGATTATAGTGGTCACTTATATATTAATTGAAGTATTAATGTGAATCTATTTGAACTTCTAATCTTAATTCTTTTACCTCAACAACAATCTCGAAACCAGAACTGCGGTAAACCACAAGTGCTATATATATAAAAGAGTGTATGTAATCTTTACTCGCGATTGAAGTAAAGCTTCTTTGACATTGTGACAGATGACGATTAAGTAAAAAATTAATAAATCTTATTAGAATAAAATATATATATATATAGATAATATAACAACAGTAATATATACACTTATTTATATCGAGCATTATACATAATTAGTACATTAATTTAATTATCGTTGTACTTAAACTATTTAAAAATCGGATGCTATATAAACTCGTCATCACCGTAACGCGTTTCCGTTTCATTGTCGTCGTCCAAAGCATTCGGTTACCTCTTAGTCACGCCTAAAGAAGTTTTACTTCAATATTTTTTTTAATATTTAGTTAAATGTTTTAAAATTACGAATATAATTAACGCGACTGTTATCCTACAAGTTAAACAATTAAATCGATTGTGATGAATCTTGGTATATTAAGCTAGAGATCCAGATAACATAGACTATTTTAATATATAATTCCCATGGATACAAGAGTCATAACTAGTTTTATACAAGAAAAAAAAAGTAATAAAATAAATTTGTTTATATTCAACAATGAAAATGTTTAATAATTATAATTCAACCTAACTTAAAATTCAATACTGACACAATGTATCATTTGCGAGTATATAAGCGATAATTTATATATAGATTGCTCTTTAAGCGATAAGTCCGCCTTTGTACATCTTTCCTTATCTTTGATAGTTCTTGTTTATTGTTTTATGGTGTACAATAAAGAGTATGATCGAAATAATTACATAAAATTTACTTTTTTAATTAAAAAAAAAAATTTAGGTTAAGAAAAAAAGATAAGAAACTTTGAGAAACGCTGAAACACGCACTGATTACTGCATAAAATATTTTAATGGCATGTCCCTGTTTCAGATGGATGTAGGCTAGACATATTTTGATCTGATTTATATATTTCTTTAAACATTAATATAATACGTTTCAAGAGTGCGTTTGAACGCACTAACCTTGCTACTAGACTGATTGAACTTAGTCTAAACGCAAACTTGCTGAACGAAGGATTTCCTCCTGTTATAGAAGACATTGTAGCTTAATATATAATATAAATACTTTTTCTATTGAGTAATGATCGCTTTTAGGTGTCTATGATAACAACCGCGCAAGTTACGTAATAGCCACTGTGGACTATTACGTAACTTACGCGATCGTGAGAAATCGTTGTGGTGTCGACTTTCAATACTAATTGAGGCTCAGCTAGTATTGAAATTCGACATCACAGGGATTTCTTGCATTCGTGCAAGTTACGTAATAGTCCACGGGTTGAGGCGTCACGTATTCATGTGCTCTCCGAGGCACTGTGAATAAGGACATAAATATCACGAGAATCCTACTAATATTATAAATGCGAAAATTTGTGAGTATGTATGGATGTTTGTTACTCTTTCACGCAAATACTACTGAACCGACTACGATGAAATTTGGTATGTAGATAGCTGAAGACCCAGAAAAACACATAGGCTACTTTTTATCCCGGAGTTCTCGCGGGATTGATTCCTAATTAAAAATAGATACATTTATCGCTTCTGTAAACTGAATATGCGATCTAGCGGCACGGCGGCGCCGAAGGCGGTAGCGGGAGCGGGGGCGGGGCGGGCGGTCTGACGAGTGGCGCGTGAGGTGGAGGAAGAAGTCGCTCATAGGGTTTCCACGCGGACGAAGTCGCGGGTGGCCTCTAGTTTGTCTATAAATGTAAATATTTACCTCGAATGGGTATCGTATGTGCGATTGTCGATTTTAGGATAGCTTCTCGTACCACTACATCAGGACTATTGTCACTGGTGTAATTTTAGTGATATTAATTTTCTGCAGCCTATTTATTGTATATAATTAGAGGCTATAGTTTTATTTAATAAACAAGCTGTATTAGCGACTTTGTGTTTGGCATCCCTTTCATTAAGCCTATATAATATAATGTATTTACGCCAGCTTAAAATGAGACGTCTATTTAAAGGTTTAAGTACGTATAGGATTTCAAGCTATTATGTAGCTTACACTGAGGATTTATCTCTTATGAAGAGTTACCTCTTTACATGGTTATTACGACCATTATGGTATAGTGATGCGATTAGTCACCTCAACACCGGCGGTATCGGGTATCGAACCCGCTCAGGGCAGACGTATTTGTGCAAATATTTGTTTCTGGACTGATGTGCTTCAAAAAATTTCAAAATGTCTTCAATATTCAGAATTAGATCAATTAAGCACACGAGAAATTTAGATCGGTTTGTGGTTGCATATTCACTAGATTCATTGGGTAAATATGATTTCGGGTAAAAATATAACAAGTTAAAAAGCTTGTATACTTACGCAATTAAAAATATGAGTGTGTGTAATATTTACTCGCGGTTGAAGTCAAACTTCTTTGACATTGTGACAGATTATGATTAAGCTAAAAATAAATAAGTCATTTTAGAATTTAAAAAAGTGTATATTTATAATATAACAACAGTAAAATATATACATATTTATATCAAGCGTTATACATAGTAAATACATTAATTTTATATACTTTAAATATGATATCATTGTACATTAAATATTTAAAATGTTTATTAAGTCATATGCGTAATGCATTTCCGTTGCATTTTCATCGTCCAAATCATTCAGTTAAACTTGAGTAGCGCCCAAAGAATTTTTACTACAATAAGTTATTTTTGACACAAAAAGTCAAATATCATTTCTTTGATATTATTCGTCACGTGTGATATGTTTAAGGCGTTTTAATTAATAAGAACAGCGCCATCTATCGGTGTTGTTTGCAACATAACAAACGCTATGAAAGCTACGATATTACTACGAGTTAGCTACGGAAACTCTACGAAAGTGCAACGTTAGTGTAAAATATAGTATTAATAGCAAGAATGTAATTAAAAGCGGGTAGAAGAAAAGTATGAAGCTAATAAAGGCAATTTTGTTATTTAGAATGAATGAATTTATGTCTAAGCATTCTACGAAAGTGTGTGGTGTATAATTATGTGTTCAAAATTCAGAATTTCATAAGAAATGAGATGTGTACCCGCGATGACCTTAATATATATCGTTTTTTAACCAACTTTAAAAAAGGAAGAGGTTCTCAATTCAACTGTATTTTTAAGGTGTGTTATATCCTAACTTTTTACTGGGTTTACCAATTTTGATGATTCTTTTTATATTCGAAAGGTGGTAAGGTAACTTAAGACCTATGTTTTAGATAACAGCCGACTGATACACATATATTTTTTTAAATATACATATAAATAATACATATATCAATAAATATATATTACACAACCGTGGAGAAGAAAGCAGGGTCACTGCCAACTACGCCAACGGGCTAGTCGAACCCACCTACTCCCACCAGTGGGACATTAATTAATTCTTACAACAAAGAAGCGTAGTTAAGTTTGTTTGATAACAGAAGATATCGATTACGTACGACCCGTAAACGTATACTTTTGGTTATTACTCTCTAAACATGAATCAATGAAATATTCAATGATTACGTTAGTGAAGCTATATTCACTACGTATCAGTGAATTTCACTAAGAAGTTAGTGAATATTTACTAATATACACATATTCAATGATCAAATCAGTAGGACTCTGGTATTCACTTATTCATACATTGTACTGTACTTTACTGTATCAGCCTCTAAATAACTAATTGCTGAGCGAGGGCCTCCTCTCTATATAGAAGAAGGATTGGACCTTAATCAACCACGCTGCTCTACTGCGGGTTGGTGGATAATTTCCTTACCATAAGTAAATATCGCTATCGGGTGTCTATGATAACAACCTTCATTACACCATTTCATACATTGAAAAGTCACTAATTCTGCGTGCTACGATTCTCACATTGATAAAAAGTGAATAGTCACTTAAAATTAGTGAAATTTCACTGATTCATGTTAAGAGAGCATATATAATTCGAGCGTAAAAACGTAAAGCCTAAAAGCACTTTGAAAGCACAGGCATCAGAATATTATTTCAACTAGATTTACTCACGTTTATGTGACCTCTTCTACGTGTCATACCGTGTTGTCTTATAGCCTTTTAACTTTTCGATAAACAAGCTTCTTAAAAGAAAAAGGATTTTTAAATTTGATCGAAATTAATGGGTGTGTCGAATACCTGTTATAATACTACATATCTTTGGAACCGAAATGGGTCTTTACTTAAGGCTTTTATAGAATATGTATTATACTAGCTTCCGTCGGTGGCTTCACTCGGGGGCTTGTATTGACAAAAAGTAGCCTACGTCCTTCCCCAGGCTTTCAGATTATCCGTATCAAATTCTTACAATACCTTGATAACGAAGATGCTTCTACGAAAAACGTTTCCACGCTCGTAGAGTGCACAGTAATAAATGCTCCCAATCGACACTTTAGTGAATTTTCGCGAAAATAAAAGTCATAAGCATCATAGTAAAGGCTTCATGCGTTTTCGGGTGATAATTTTTAAACTATGTTATATTATGGCCAAATAACACAAAATATTTATAAATTATAGCCTATGTGTTATTCTGATGTATAAGCTATATTACTGTAAAGTTTCATCCAAATCCGTTTTGTAAGTTTTGCGTGAAAGAGTAACAATCATCCAAACTTTCGTATTTATTATATTAATAGAATTAGATGCTGTAACGATAAATATTAAAAGTTAAATAAATTCAATAATTAAAACAGTAACACATACAATAACTCTATTATATCTTTAAGACGTACTGAATTTTTTTGGAAAATCGATTTGTACTTAAACATTTCTATCTATCAATTGACGACCATTCTGGTGTAGTGGTGCGAGTAGTCACCTCAACACCGGCGATAGACCGATGGACAGATATTTGTCTTTGTATAAATATTTGTTTCCGGTCTGGGTGTGTATTCTTGTAGATCTCCCCACCGTGCCTCGGAGAGCACATAAAGCGGGTGATCCGGGTTGTTATCATAGACATCTAATAACGATTAAACATTACTCATCGTAGGAAAATCTACTAACTCACAGTTGGGCAGCGTGGTTGATTAAGCTCCAACCCTTCCCCTATATGGAAGTCAGGTCTTTTCCCAGCAGTGGGATGTTTACAGGCTGATACAGTTCAGTTCATTTCTATCGAAGATTAAAGAGTTGATTCAAAATTTAATCTTTTTTACCCGAATGCGACAGAAGGAGGGTGATGTTTTTCGAGTGTATGTATGTATGTCCATTTCTTTGGCATGCCCTACAGCCCAAACGGCTGGACGGTTTTTGACATATGAGGTGTCGTTGGATTTGTCTAAATTGTAGTAGTGACATAGGCTTTATAAATTTTCAAAATGGCGCCCGCAAATGGCGGAATGAGGGGGGGAGTGGAATTTTTTTTTCTTACTGTAGCAATATGGGTATCAAATGAAAGCTAGTAAATTGTTTTTTACGCAGTCGGGTTTTTTGTTTATTTTTTTTTTTTTTTAATTAAGCATACTTGTTATATTAGTATGGTCCGAAATGGCAAACATTGATGTAGAATAATAAAATTGTAACTCTTAAATCATTTAATATATTATGTAATAAAAGCCATAATTGCTTCTCATGGTCAACAATTCAACTGAAAATTGAGATTAATTAAATAATAATATTCGGAATTTAAGTTAAGCGTACAGCTGTAGGTGATATAATACCAATTCTGTGCAAATTTTGTTAAGTACAAACAAGTTAGGGTCAACGTACAGAGAAACAGAGTTAGATATTCACTAAACATGAATCAGTGGAATTTTCATTAATTACGTTAGTGAAGCTGTATTCACTACATAACTGAATTTCAATATTAAGTTAGTTAATACTCACTAATACAAATACAAATATTCAATGATCGAATCAGTGGACTTTGATATTCACATATTCATACATTGAATAGTCACTAATAGTCAATAATGTTACTTAAAATTAAGTGAAATATTCCACCGATTCATATTTAGATAGTAGGTTTGTAACGTATTTATAGAATGATGTAGACCAGGGATCATCAAAGTGGTTGATATTGACCCCTTGGGGATGAAATCTCTTTCCCAGAGTTCGATATAAACGAAAACTGATTTTGAGGGTCGACGAAGTCTAAAAATCAAACCCGTAACACAAGTTCTCATTTGAAACTATCAAGATAATGTATAATTTGTGTAACCTGTACCAACTTGTTATAGGAATGACTAATATTATAGTAGGAAGTATCCTTGTTGTACTTTTTTAAAACACAAAAAAAAAATTAGGTTTTTATCAAAAGAAAAAAGAATTACAGGGTTCTAAAACTTATTATATCATAATTTTACGAACAGTATTCTAATTACATTGATTTTTTGATAAATATCGTAATTTTCTACAATATTACTTTCTAAACACAAATCAGTGGATTTTCATTAATTACGTTAGTGAAGCTATATTCACTAAATTATCAGTGAATTTCAAAAACAAGTTAGTGAATACTCACTAATAAAGTTAGCGTGATTTTTATACCAGCAAACTATTGATTTGCATTATTAAACTAGCGTTATTTTAATAAATTCTACAAGTGGAACTGATATTCACTTTTTTGATTTCAATGATCAAATCAGTGGACTCTGATATTCACATATTTATACATTGAATAGTCACTAATTTAGAGTGGTACGATTCTCACATTAATAAAAAGTAAATAGTCATTTAAAATTATTGAAATTCCAATTATTCGTGTTTAGGGAGTACAATAACCTCGAAACAAACTGATCAATCATTACAAATATAGTTGAATCGTGTCCAAATGATATCTCACTGATATAAATACAGTTGGTAGAAGTATGGTTCTCAGTATACGCTTCGTAAAATAGTTTTTAACCCGGAAACTGGGATATCGTCAAGGGCTCTCAGCTAATTAACTGGCATGTGTACCACGATTCTCTTGATTCTTTTCATTCACTATATATTTTGCATTAATTTTTTAATTAAAATACAGTGATAATAACAACCGCGAGTAGTCGCTTAAAAACCGGTGGTCTCGGGCTCGAATCTCGCTCTCGATTCTCGCTCGGTACAGAAATTTGTATTTGTACTAAATATATGTTTTCGGTTTCGGTGTATGTCTTCGTGGGACTCCCCACTATGCCTCGGAGAGCACGTAATGCTATCGGTCTCGGTTGTTATCATGGAATCCTGATAGCGATTGTTACTTATGTTACGGAAATTAACCGCCAACCCGCAGAGGAGCAGCGTGGTGGATTAGGCTCTAACCTTTCTCCTATCTGGAGAAGAGACCCTTTCCCGGCAGTTTGATGAATAATTTATAATAATAACCGAGACTAACGGGCTTATGTGCTCTCCAAGGCGCGGTGAGGAGACACGCAAGAACAAACAGCCAGATCAGTAACAAATATTTATATAAATACAAACATCTACTCTGAGCGAGAAACGAATCTGCTACTGCTAGCGTTAATGGAACTTCCACACCACTACACCAAAACAGTAGTGGATGAAATGAGACGATAATTGATAGTCATTAATTCAAATTCGGTTAAAATTCTGCGGTTTTTAAACTGTGAAGCATGACCTCGATTAGGTTATTTTGGAGAATTTTTGTTTTGCGAGAGAAAAACAAAAATTCTCCAAAATGAGAGAAGCATGACTGTCTAATTTTTATTCTTGCCTGTTAAAAATATCATTATACTTATATATATAAATAATAAAAATATAAAAATATTGTTTTATTTATAAATATAATAATAAAAATATAAAAATATCATTATACTTATATAAAAAAATAATATATTATATTACAACATGATAGAAAGCGTTTCAGTACAGATATATTTCTGTGGCAAAATATCTCCAACAGATATTAATAAAACTCCTATGACCGTCCGTCCATTTGTCACAGGTTTTTATTACATCAAAGGCTAATAGGGTCAGAGGGTAGTAGTAAATATGTATCTTTCAAACCATACGAAGCAGATATTTGTAATTGTCCCAAAACTAAACGGAGTTAAATATTTAAGGACCCATATTCTATTTGTTAAAAAAAAATTGGTTGTCTGTAAAGTCGGTTTACGGACGATAATTTTACGTGATAACGTCATAAGAAGACATTGATGAAAAATTGCATACCTTTATGAATTGAATTGAATTAATATCGCTGAGTTAAAATTACCTATTTTATATAATATTTTATTACTTGAATTATATAGATTAATTACAAGTAACAATGTGCTATTAACAATTATTTACAACTTATATACATTTGTGATATTTACTTACAAGATCCTTCAATCAGCGTTATTGTTTTCATTCACAAGCCGAACGCTTAGGCCGATCGTGCTTCTCTATTGCTTGTTCCGCGCTCTCGCTCGCGAAACGTGATAATTCCTCGTGCGATGCAGTCGGCCATCAATGATTTACAAGATGTTATCACGTCAAAAAACATTTATTCAGCTTGTTCTTTGTAAATATATTGTTAAAAATTACCGTAGTGATATCCGTGGACTTTCCGTCTAAGTCCAACAATAAACTATAATTTTGTTTTTCAATTTTCTTCCATTATATTCCCTCCATGAAAATATGATATCCCAAATGTCATACATGGGCCGTAAATAATATCCGAGGCCTAGAGTTCTGATACGCCTGCATTTGAATATGAATTATGTATGTATCAATGTATTAAATCATATTTTGGGTACGTTTAGTTTTCCGTAAAGAAAAAAACTACCGCCTTAAACAGACTAAAGCTACGGTGTAGCCTTGGTGAATATAATAATTAAATAAATCATTTTTATTGTAAGCTTGCTGATCTGACAGATGTTATTCTGTCTTAACTATGTATTTTTTTTTTAATGACAAATAGACAGGCATTTGACCGCTATCTCACCTGATGTTAAGTGACGATGCGGCCGAAGGTGGAGCATGCCTGTCTAATAACAGTCTATTCACTCTGGCCTTGAAGGCACCCAGGTTGTATCATTCGGGAAACACAGACGCGGGCAACGAGTTCCATTCCTTAGCCGTGCGCATCAAGAAGTAGTGCCGAAGCGTTTTGTGCGCGTAGGTGGCATATCAATGACATAAGGATGGAACGATCGACCGCGCCTAGTGTCCCGATGGCGGAAGGTTGTTGGGGGAATTAGATCGTGCAGTTCCTTCGCACACTCACCAAAATATATTCTGTAGAACACCGACAGACGAGCTACCCTACGCCGATGATCGAGACTCTGCAACTTGGTGTCTGTCAGAGTAGGGTCACCTATGAGTATTATATATATTATATATTATATTATATAATATGTATATTCAATTCTAAATTGAATAAATAGTAATAAACATTCAAAACGATAGGTAGTGTTTATTTTAAAACTTTTTAATTCACATCATTCTAACGCGTGAACTGTCAAAATAGAGACGCTCGAACTGTCAAACGTGTGTAGTTTAAATAATCGTTAAGTTTCCTCAAATTATCTTATTACCTGGTTAATACTTTTAATTTTATAGTCTACAAGAACCTTCTAAAGATATTAGATAACTTAAAAATATAGATGAATAAAATCGGTATATACATATCTATATATTAATACGTGAAGCAAAAACTTTGTACGTCTTTTTACTAAAATTACGCGGACGGAAAAATTTGGCACAGTTAAAGTTTATATGGAGAATAAGTGCAGAATGCTAATATTTTTTTATAATAATGTTCAAAAAATACATTAAATTTATTTAAAAAAAAAAACAATACACACACTACGACACACACATAATGTAATGTTTTTTTTAATGTAATTTTTCTATTTTAATAACATTTTGTTCGGAGAACACAGGCTTCCTTGTTCAGCTTTGGAGGCTATCTTCATTTTTATTGTCTATGTCTTCATTTTATTATTTTATGTCTGTCGTAGAGTGCGTACAATCTCTGGAGGGATCCTGTTGCCTGCAGATCCGGGACACTCCAATTAAAGCGGCTGGAGGCTCCCGCAGGGGTTTAGTACGGTATTGCACTCCCAAAGTGCCGAGTCCGACATAGGTCTAGGACTGCCACCCGGGCGTCCTGGATATCATCCGTAAATGGATTCCCCTGCGACAAAAAAAAGAGTGCGTACAATGCAAAACCTAAACTAATTATTGACAAACAGTTTTGATATATGTAAATCATGTCCGCGTGGAATGGTGACAAGAATACCCCGTTGAATCGCATCTTCAAAGATAGTTAACATTTTTAAGTTCAATTCATTCCCAGTTTAGTTTTAGTAAAATACGCAAAATAATTGATACGCCAGTAAACGAAGCAGTTAACAAAAACTAGTCTCACAGAATTAACGTTAAATTTTTCCATTGTATTAGTAAAATACGCAAAATAATTGACAACCCAGTAAGACGAAGCATTTAACAAAAACTAGTCTCACAGAATTAACGTTAAATTTTTCCATTGTATTAGTAAAATACGCAAAATAATTGACAACCCAGTAAGACGAAGCATTTAACAAAAACTAGTCTCACAGAATTAACGTTAAATTTTTCCATTGTATCTTTACGAGACTTTTCTAAACGCTGTAATAGGAAAAGTTTGTTATTATAGACTCTCTGGGTAAACTTCAGTGGTTCTAGCCTCGTAACAGCTGTGTTTCGGAGATATAGATAAAAGTACGCACACGTAACGATATTTATAAATCTACGCGTCCTCTCGTTAATGTAGTTTTTGAAGTGAAACTTCTTTATCGGGGTTGGAAAGATTTATTCGTTACGCGCCATCTTGCGTTACGCGCCATCTCGTTTTCAATAAACACATGCGCAAGGAAGATTCCGAGTGGTAGTAGATTAAATCCTATATATATAAATAAATAGTTAAACTAAATAAATCAAATATCAAATTTTGAATGCTACAAAATGTGGCTCTCGCAGGGTTTTGAACTTGCAGCTCTCGAGCGATATACGAAATTCAATTCGCGTTGGCAGCCACTGCGCTAGCGATCTCTAAGATTCTTGAGTGAAATTAAGTATCACTATATAGAAGTTTGCAGTTATTGTAAGATGTATTCTATAGTGAGTAGTTAATTCGAATATAAATATGTCCGAACGCAAACACAGGACTCATATAATTACGATCGTATAAAAAGTAAACTGTTTTTATTATAAGTTTTACTTCTTACGAGTGTACGCTAGTACACGCAATTAATTTTTTTTTTCTAGATCTTTCGTATTTGAAAAAGCGGTGAAGTACATGTCAGATCCTGTACTGTAGATACTGTACTGTACTGTATCAGCCTGTAAACCACCCACTGCTGAGCTAAGGCCTCTTCTCCATATAGAAGAAGGGTTGGAACTTAATTCACCACGCTACTCCACTGCGGGTTGGCGGATAATTTTCCTACCATAGGTAACGATCGTTATCAGTTGTCTATGATAACAACCGGGACCAACAGCTTTACGTGCTCTCCGAGGCACGGTGGGGAGATTCACAAGAATTCGATGTATTCTTGTTTATCAATTTTGATATAGTACCTGGATGACCGAGCTTTGCTCGGTTAAACTATATTTAGAAACAAATTACATAGTGATGAAATATGAATAATATTTTCAATCTTACCGATATCATAATAAAACAATAGTCACTGGTTTAATAATTAAAAAAATAAAAAGAGATCCTAATAAAATTTTTGGAGTTTACTCCTTAAGAATCGATTTTCACATATAAGGCGCCCGGTATGAGAAAAATATGAGAGGTAAAATCTACTGCTGAATGACCTCGTTACTTTTTCGGTGCGCGCGCACCTATGGTGCGCAACTTTCTAATTTGGTTGTGAGTGTATTAAGGTGGACATGCATAGGTCGACTTTCATACATTTTTATTTTTGATTATTCTTGAAATGTATACATTTTTTTAAACATTTAATTTGTTTTATCATTTCTTTAGAGCTTTTTATATGAGCAATGTTCATGTTAGCTGTAATTAAAAATGAAAGTAATGTTGATATAATTAATATTGAAAAATAATATTTAAAAAATAAATGATAATTGTCAGATAATAATCTAATATATATAAATCTCGTGTCACAATGTTTGTCCTCAATGGACTCCTAAACCACTTAACCGATTATAATAAAATTCGCACACCATGTGCAGTTCGATCCAACTTGAGAGATAGGATAGTTTAAATCTCAAATTATAGTCGCAATTTTAATTTATTGCTAATTATTTGTCTGTTATTATTTGACAGTCACAATTATCTGTTAACTCCAAATGATTCTAACAGATGTCGATACCTTTCGACTGGGTTGAGTAAGTAATCAATAGATGGCGCTGCTATGGTAAATCTACGAACGTGTCATATAAGCTACATTTTAACAGCATAATTACCACGTGTTGTTGAGGCTAAAGTATAAATTAAATTTATTTTTATAATTTTTAAAATTTTAGTTAAATACCCGTGCGAAGCCGGGGCGGGCCGCTAGTAATTACATAATTTATCAACATTCCTAATGAAATATTTGTGCACATCTGAAATTGACTATTGTGAAAAGTTTAATGTAAAATATTTCGCCGATTAGTTATAATAAATGTATATAAAATGAATAAATATATATTTATATATGTATATTATTTTCATTAATTTGTTAATTTACCCTTTCATATGGTATTAATCTTATTTTCAGTTGGATAAACTCTTTTTGCGTATGTTTAGACATTCGTACTTAAGGAGTAAACTCCAGTCGTGCGTCGGAGCTGACACACACAATTTTTTTTTTACAAAAAAAGGAACTTGAAAGGAAAAAGGAAAATCTTCCGTTTTCAAGACCGCCCGATTTCCCACCTGAGCTATAATAAATTTATAGATGGTGGTAAAATTTAATTTTTTATTCTAATGAAATAGCAGTTTTTAATTGCTCTCGTGATCTTTATTTAAATAACCAGTTTATATCTTTTTTTCCTACCTCTGCCAAAAGTTAGATTTTCGTCCCTGTAAAGCGGTACAAAAGTGACACTTTCTGTCCCCGCTTCACAGGGACAAAACCTGAACTTTCGTCCTAGGTAGGAAAAAAAAGTATGTGCAATATGGGACGAAAGTACTAAATCCATTCCCGTATGTTTGCTACCCTCGCCTTCGGCTCGGTCGGCAATTTCATATGAAGGTCAAAAAAATAGTACTTTCATCCCCTTGTGACACAAAATACTATATTATTATATAGGTAAGACCGAAAAATACTATTCATATTTCATCAGTTCTATCGTATCTAAATATAATTTCCAAAAAAAAAGAACGATTAACAAACAAAAAAAAAAAATACCGAGCAAAATTCGGAAATCCAGGTAGTACAGGGCTCTCAATAATAGTTCTTTTTTTTTACAAAAGAGGGAACTTGAAAAAAAAGCAAAAAAAAATGGGACTTGAGGCATCGGGATTCGAACCCAGGTATACTGATTTCCCACCTAAGTTATTATAACCTTGTAGATTATGCCGAAATTTACCTTCGTATTCTAATAATATTCTAACAGTTTTTAATTATACTCGTGATTTTATTTAAATAACCAGTTCATATTTTTTTATTATTATTTCGGTATTATCGAAAAATATTATTCATATATCATCAGTTAGTAATTCGTATGTCAATATACTTTCCAAAAAACACGAATCGGTCATCCAGTTAGTAAAGGGCTCCCAATAATAGTTTTTCTCACAAAAGAAGGAAATTAAAAAAAAGAAAGAAAAAAAATACTTCTGGAGATATCTGGATTTGAACCTGGAGGTCTTCTTATTTCGAATCCGCCCGGTTCACATCGGAACTATTATAAACTTATTAATGACAGCGAAATTTACCTTCGTATTCTAACTATATTTTTTAATTGCCTGAAAAAAGGGATAAAACGACATTTTCTAAAAATTAATCCTAGCTAGATCGATTTATCGCCTCCGAAACCCCCTGCATACTAAATTTCATGAAAATCGTTGGAGCCGTTTCCGAGATTCAGATTATATATATATATATATATATATATATATATATATATACAAGAATTGCTCGTTTAAAGATATAAGATAAGATAAATAAATGTCGTCCGGAAATAAAGACAATATAAATAGAAACGCCCCAATTACGACAAATATCATAGCGTAAACAAATATTTGATATGTGCGGGAATGAACCTGCGACCACCAGTACAATAGCCAGATCTGTGACCGCTGTGCCAAGATTATCTCACCTTGAATCAAAGAATCATCAAAATCATATAATATAAAATAAAATAAAAAACAGTACTTATCTAAACATGAATCTGTGAAAATTCACTACATATAAGTGAATTTCAATAAAAAGTTACTGACTACTTACTTATACGCATACAAATATTCAATAATCAAATTAGTGGACTTTGATATACACATATTCATAGAATGAATAGTCACTCATTCAGCGTGGTACGATTCTCACACTGATAATAAGTGTGTAGTAACTTAATATTTGTAAAATTCCACTGATTCATGTTTAGAAAGTATATAAATTATGTTAACTATTGTCATAATTAATTCCATAAACATTATTATTGTAAAAGTTTCGAATATAATTAATACCAGCATATATAATCATACGGAGCCGGGTCGAAAAACAAACACAACGGAGAACAATATCCAAAATAGTCATAAATAAAGAGCGAATTACTACCGAGTTAGTAGCAATAGCAAGAAAATACATATTTTTCATTAAAACATTTTTAATATAAAATATAATTATATTGACTGAATAAAAATATATATATACTAATCTTTGGCGCAATCGGCAGTGACCTTGCTTTCTGCTCCAGGGTTGTGGGCTCGATTCCCGTCACGAGTCTGCGTGTAATGTCTATTACAAAAAAAAGTATATCAGTCGGCTGTTACCTAAAACACAGGCATTAAATTGCCTATGTACGTTAAACGTATTTATTTATTTATATGATATTGGCCGCGCGGTGACCAGCAGAGAAGAACAGTCCCGACCTTTTTCTTGCCGAGGTATCGTAAAAAGCGACTAAGGCAATAGAGGTGCGAACAACTTTACACCAACGAGGATGGTGATCGGCAGCAGCGTCACCATATTCTGCCACATCACACTGCGCTCGCCAACCCACCCGCCAAGCGTGGCGAGTATTGGCAATCACACCCGGAGATGATAAGGGAGGCCTTCACTCAGCAGTGAACATACAACGGCTGATGTGGTGGTGGATTTTTCCATTCTACCCTCAAAAGTTTAAAAACATTAACATCAACAGGCTGAATCAATCAATCAAAAATTGTCCAATAATTTGCCATTACACATAAAAAAGGCTAAATCACTATCATCATTTAAAAACAATGTAAAGAATCAGTATATTAAACTGGAGACGATTCGATTAGGTTTTTACTGTATAAAACATTTTTATACACCATTGTTAGGATCTGAAGGACAGATATATAAAATTCTTTTTTCATTTTGATAGCCTGTCTTACTCAGTTTACAGACTACAATGGAAATCAAATAAAAAAATTCTTTATTCAAGTAGGCTTCAACGCAATTTTGAATAGTCATATTACAGAGTTATAATTAATTCATTATTCACACTGTGTTAATGTGCGGATTTTCATCCGCTATACCTCAGTGCCTGAAGTACCAGTGATGAGACGTGGATCTGAGACGTGGTCTCTGACTATGGGCCTTTTAAACACGCTTCAAGTCGCACAGCGTGCGACAGAGAGGCCTATGCATAGTATTTCTCTGCGAGATTGAATCAGGAATAATGAGATCCGCAGACGAACGAAGGTTGCCGACATAGCCCAAAGGATTTGTAAGCTGAAGTGGCAGTGGGCAGGGCACATAGCTCGTAGAACCGATGGCCGATGGAGCAGAAAGTTTCTCGAGTAGAGACCCCGTACCGGCAAACGCAGTGCCGAACGGCCGTCCATGAGATAGATAGACGACTTGAGGAAAGTCGCCGGAAGCCGCTGGATAGAGGCTGCTTCGAACCTGTCGCTCTGGTCGATGGGGGTGGCCTACGTTTAGCAGTGGACATCCAATGGCTAATGTGATGATGATGATGAATCTGCAGATTTAATTAATTATAGTCAATGTGAACAACCAATTCGGAATGTAGTTTCTGCCTAGAAGAACCGAAATGAAACTGAACTTTACTTTACCCTTAATTACTCTTCTTTACCCTTTAAAAAACCTTCAATGCTTCAGATCTAAATTACTCAACCATAATCATTCATTATATATCCTGCATAATGTGGTTTGATAACATTGTGATGAATATTATGACTTGACTATTAAAAACTTTTTTGTAGGATTTTGTTATACCTATCATTCATTCTTAATTCATTTAATAATAATTAATATTATATATTTAATATTATATATTTAATATTATATATTATATACACTACATAAAAGCTAGCGCTACTAAACTATTGAACTGAATTAAACTTGCCTGTAAACAATCCACTGCTGGGCGAAGGCCTCTTCTTCATATAGAAGAAGGGTTAGAGCTTAATCAACCACGCTGCTCCACTGCAGGTTGTCGGATAATTTCCCTGCTACGAGTAACGGTCTCTATCAGATATCTTTGATAACAACCGGGACCGACAGCTTTACGTGCTCTCTGAGGCACGGTGGAGAGACCCACAAGGACATACAACCAGAACGGAAATAGATATTTGCACAAATACAAATTTTTGCCGAGTGGGAATCGAACCCGCAACCACTGGCGTTAAGGTACATGGTTGTCACTTACTAACGGTCGTTACTAAATTACATTATACATAAAACAATATTATCTTAATATTTTCAATATAATATTGTTTTGTTGACTCTACGTCTGTAGTGAAAATCTGTTTATTATCAAATAAATACCTTTCTCTTCTAAGGACCTTATATACTTACATATAAGGACTATATTATTCTGGGGAATTCCTTTTTGTTTCATACAAATATTACACAAACAAATTTAGACTTTATTTATAAGGCAATAGAGTAAATTTTTGAATAGATTTTTCTAGAATAACTAAAATAGCTGAAGGTAAACAATTTATATTGTTTAACCGACTGTTAATGAAAACGACGATAATGTTTTTACGTGATCAAAAAGCATGTGTTTTTGGGTTCATCAATAATCATATTATTAGGAGCTTGTATAATATGATATCTCAAAACGCTCTTTAGCCAACTGGGTGCAAGGGTCACCTTAGAATTATAATACCCCATGATTATTTTAGTCAAGTAAGTGGGTATTTTAGTCTAGAAATTAAAAAAATATATATTATATATATTAAAATAAAATATTTTCAAAGTTTAGATATTTAAGAATATGTCCTTGGAAGGATTTTTAGAAATTTTGATTATTTTATGAGTTATAGCAATTTTTTTTGACACAGCATCTGCTGCTTCTTTCTCCACGAAAAAACTTCGAAGAATAAGAATTTTGAAGAAGAAGAAGGTGACTTGTATGAAGCAGGAATCGTTGATTAAAATATGTAAGTATGCTGTACCACTCTATTGAGTAGAATTGTCGGAAACTTATCTCAAAACGTTTTTCTCGAAAATATGTTTTTCGGAACGGTTGACATGATAGTTCAAGCTTCAGTGGATCGATTTTTGTTGTCGATCGATCGTTGATATCGCTATCGTTTGACGAGAGCTTTTGCCAAAATTGACAAATTGAGGGGAAAAAATTACCTCATTTTTTACATGACCGCTATTTCGAAAACAATTTTTTTTTTTCAAATTGCTCGTCAAACGAAACTACATCCGTACTTTTTAAGAAATAAGCAACATTTTTGTTTTCAGATCATCAAGAAGGGTGGAATCACGTCCACTGGAGGGCTAGTTTTTTTGAGTCACTTTACGGGCTTGTGTTGTGAATTTTTACTTTTTTTTTTTTCTTGTGCTCTTTAAACATAAATAAATAACCGATAAAATAAATATCTTCCCCGAACGGCAATTGAACCTACGATTGGCGGTATTCAGGCAACTCGCAGCACTACATTAAAAAGGTTGTCAATGGTATAAGCAGCTATTGGAATTTTTTATTACTTTTTAAAGAGACGTTTAAGTACGTATGATGAGCAATATATCCCAAACCTTAGTATTGATTACAAGACGCGCCAAAATTCCTAAAACTCACATACAATAGCAATGAAGATTATATTATCTATGCCCTGTGGCTTTACTTACTAGATTCCATTTGAATTTCGGGACAAAAAAGCATTTGTGTTAAATAATGTCTTTTATCTACTGAGTTTCATCGCAACCGGTTCAATAGTTTTAGGATGGACCAACAAACATATATCCGTCCTCCAAAGTTTGGTGTTTATGATATTACTCATTTTAGTTAGTCACGATATAAGGACTCAACGGATATTGTTGAAACTTTGTATATAGATAGCTTAAGACTCAGACTGCGACTTACTCTACTTTAGACAACCGTTCTCGTGTAGTGGTGCGAGTAGACAATTTTACCGGTGGGAGGGATGCGCTGTGCTGTGCTCCCGGCTGCATGGGTACCACCATCTTGCTTGTTTCTTCCGTTCCAGCTTTGCTGTGTTTCGGGACAGCCAGTGTAATTACTGGCACCGAGACTTTAACACCTTATGTCTCTGGATAGGCAACACATAAATGAGTTGGCTGGGCTAGTTCCAGGTAAACTAGTTTATGTTCATGGGCGACGTTTACCACTTACCATCAGGTGGCACGTCTGTCAGTTTGCCTATCCAACTATCATAAAAAAAATTCAACACCAGTGATCGCGCGTTCGATTTCCGCTTGGAGCTGATATTTATACTCATGGTAAGGAAATTATCCGCCAATCCGCCGCAGTGGAGCAGTGTTATGGATTAATCTCCAACCCTTCTCCTACATGGAAAAAAAGCCTTTGCCCAGCACTGGGAAGTCTACAGACTAATTCAGGTCAGATAGTTACGTGAGTAAAATCGCGAGACGTAATATATAACATAATATATTCCGTTTATGTAAGTTTAAAAAAACGTTTCGTTGTTATTTCATAGAACGTTAAATGAAACCTCTTTGTGGGAGATAGAAAAATATAAAAGAATATATGTTTTTTAGAAAACGAACGCTAACATTATATTTAATTACGTAAAAAATACAAAAAATTCCATATCAAAAGAACGTTTCGAACCACTGGCTGGAAAATGTTGGAGCGAATAGTTTCTAGGGTTCAGTTAAATTTTATTCTAGGGCTCCGTGGTTAAATATATCAGAGGCTTAATTATGTGTATTTTTATTTTATACATCTGTCCATATGTGATATATGTCCTTGTGAGTCTTTCGACCGTATCCCAGAAGGCACGTTAAGCCGTTGGTACCGGTTTTTATCATAGATACTGGATAGCCATCGTAGTAATTACCCGCAGTAGAGCAACGTGGTTGTTAAGCTTCGATGATACTCCAATATGGAGAATAGGCTTTTGTTCGTTTATAGGCTGATTTAGTTCAGTTCATATGTATTAAAGATAATGTCCCGAGTGACATATCAACGTCAAGCCTAAACTACTAATGATAGAAGTTTGGAATTTTGAAAAGTAATTGATTTTATACCGTAAGTGTCATTTGAAACAGGAATTTTCTTGATTCATCATCTAAAGTGGTGAATGGAATAATTTTTTTTATGAACCTGTCATTTTAATACGAGTATATATGAAAAAAAAACACGTCTTCAGGGACGTTTTTGAATTTTATCCTTTAATAGTTTAAAAAAGGATGTTAAAGTTTGTATGAAAAATAAATTGTCTTCTATCTAAAATATTTAAAAAAAATTAATTATTGTCTTCAGTGAAATTAAAGAAACGTGTATTTAAGATGTTTTTAACCCTTTAGTGGTGTAAAAATAATAACTTTATATAGGTACAAGTATGGAAATCTGCAATTTTTTTATTGAAGTTATGTATTTAACCGACTTCAAAAAGGAGGAGGTTCTCAATTCGTCTGTATTTTATATTATTTTTTATGTGTGTTACCACATAGCTTTTTACTGGGTATACCGATTTTGATGATTCTTTTTATATTCAAAAGCTGGCACTTGTCATGTGGTCCTATTGAAATTTGAGCGAGATATGACGAGTAGTTTTTGACTTATCCTTAATAATGCGTATGTAATTGACTTAGACTAAGTTGATGTTCTTATTATATAACTTGTCGAAATAAAATGAAAAAAAGAAAAAAACGCAAATCGCAAAAGTCGCAGGTAATAGCTAGTTTACGTATATATATGATGAAATTAAAAAAAAATTTAGAGCGACCTCAAAAAAAAATCTTTTTGAGCAGTCTTTAGGAGATGGCTCTTAAAACATCAAAAACTAATATTTTATTCACGAAACTCAAAAAAAAAATGTCGTTTTTTTTTTTTGCGCCACCCTAATATATGTACATATGTATTGTATGTGTATGTTTATTTAAGTGCTTAAATAATATTTTAGCTTTATCACTCACTGTGTATACTCCCATTTCGCTTTCACTATGCCGTATCCTATACCCAAATGTTGTCTGGAAGATTTCGCTCTTATAGTAATAAGGTCGCATTTTCTCATCTTTCTTTATTTCTAATATTTCTCGCTTGTTTTCTTTAGTATGTACAGTAAGATTATTATATGTGTTTATTGTTGTTTGTGTCTGTTATGTGGCATTCTTCCTGCCAGACCAAGGTCCAAGTCACGAGATTTCTTGATTTCCTTGAGATTCTATCATTATATCCTTATTTGGTAGATATTATACAAACACCTTTGGATAGAACCTTTCTGGCAATAAAAAAAATGAAAATAAATACGGCATGCCATAATTTTTTTTTTTTTTTATTTCAAATGTTTGAAGTTTGTTAAAAATGGAACTAGGTTTCTCAACTGTCATTATCCCGTTCTAATTTGAATTATCGCGGATTATATAACAGCATATGTTAATATCCCACAGTTGGGTTTTGGTTTGGTTAAATGGTAACACAATTGGTTCCAGAAATGGCTGATACATGTACGTGTTTCAGAATATCTTCCGAATCATTACCGAACTGTTACCGAAATAGCGCCATGCTGCTTGCACCTGAATGGCGCTCGGGGAAGTACTTCGGTCTCGTATGTCGTCGTCGTGTTTCGTTCGGCTTGTGAGAGATCCAGTGGCCCATCCCTTCCCTCCTCCTACAGATCCAGTGGAACATCCCTCCCCTCCCTAAAGGCCGGCAACGCACCTGCTAATCCTCTGATGAAGCGGATGCCTATGGATGTCGCTTTTACTTAATACCCGGTGAACCGACTGTTCGTTTGCCCTCTATACTATAAAAGAAAAAAAAATCATGCATGTGTCACGATGTTTTAGTTTATCGATAACGGAATGAATTTTTAATACAAAAACCATCTTTCTCGAAGTATGTCCATATTAAATTACATTACAATCGGGCGCGAAAACCTAACTGACAGACAGACAGATGGATTGACAGTTTCTTTATTTGTATTATCATTGTATATATACAGGTAAAGAGTTTGTTTGTTTATTCTATATATATACTTTTTTTTTATTATATCTACCGATTAACTAATGAATACTATATCTGTATTACTTATTATATTAAACCTTAACCACTGACGTGTCATTTTGTAACACTGCTATTGACGTACGTATGGTATACGTATGTAGTTTTAAAGATGGCTGGTGTATTTATGTGCATTGAAAACAAATTGATGTTTTTAAAAATATCGAAAGCAACAACAGACTTATCATACAATTTTCTCTTTAGGATTCCATACCCAAAGGGTAAAACGGAACCCTATTACTAAGACTCCGCTGTCCGTCCATCCGTCCATCTCTCACCAGGCTGTATATCATGAACCGTCATAGTTAGATAGTTGAATTTTTTACAGATGATGTATTTCTATTGCCGCTATAACAAATACTAAGCTACGGAACCCTAAAAACATGATAGAAAAATATTTAAGGGAGTCTCACATACAACAAACGTAATTTATTTTACTCGTTTTGCTCGATATTGATAACAGCAACAGTTAGCTTGAAATATTCACAGATTATTGAGTTATATTATTTAATTTAAAAATAAATAACTAGATGAAATTTGTTTTGCCTTTTTAAGGTGTAATGGTACGGAACCCTTTGTGCGCGAATCCGACTTACACCTAGCCATTTTTTTTTGTAATAATATGTTAATTTTATGTATAGTTTTTAGAGAACACTTATTACCCGACTGCGACAGAAGGAGGGTTATGTTTTTCGAGTGTATGTATGTATGTATGTATGTATGTATGTATGTATGTATGTATGTATGTATGTATGTATGTATGTATGTATGTATGTATGTATGTATGTATGTCCATTTCTTTGGCACGCCCTACAGCCCAAACGGCTGGACGGTTTTTGACATATGAGGTGTCGTTGGATTTGTCTAAATTGTAGTAGTCACATAGGGTATATAAATTTTCAAAATGGCGCCCGCAAACGGCGGAATGAAGGGGGGGAGTTGAATTTTTTTTTTCTTACTGTAGCAATATGGGTATCAAATGAAAGCTAGTAAATTGTTTTATTCTTTTTAGTTTATAATAAGAGTATTTTACGCAGTCGGGTTTTTTGATTTTGTTAATTAAGCATACTTGTTTCTTATATAAATTTGTATTAAATGAAGGTCTAAGAATGCGCGCACAATGACAGGCCTCATTTATTTATATAGATTATTCAGACTAATATAATAAATAGACCATCTTGTCTATAAGCATCTTTACTATGCTAAGCATATTCTGTAGCCTTAACGGTTTGACGGATTTTAACATATAAAGTGCCTTTACTCGTCATAGTATTGCGAGCGACATCAATTATGCTTACAGTTATTTTATGACAGACTTCAAAAAGGAGATTATATATATATATATATATATATATATATATATATATATATATATATATATATATCTTTATGTATTATAAAAAGTGTATATAATTTAATTAAAAGTCTATAACGGATTTTATCGCGTTTAATTACTTTACAGATTGACAAAAAAAAAATTACCTTTACAGCGTCCATGGTCTCGGGGGACTGAAGAAAGAAGAAGAAGAACAGAAGAAGAAAGAAGTGTATATAATATTTTTTCTATATATTTACTGATACCTCCGTCAATTATGAATCGATTTTCATTTTTTTATCGGTTTGAGCATTCTGCTGGTGACTATTATGGTTACCATATTATAATATGAGCGGCCCGCCCTGACTGCCCCCGAGGTATGTATATATACCTAAACCTTCGTCATGAATCGCTATACTAATCTACCAAGCGAACTCGGCACTTGATTGGAATGCAGCCCCCTTCCTACTTTATACTTTAACAATACTTTTAAGAACTGTCATTCATTCTTTAATAATATTTTACTAATAAGCATTTTATTACCATATAAGTATATTTTTAATTTTTGCCAACCCTATCAGAAACCCGCGTGACGTAATGTACTCTAGGTGCCTAGTTGGCTTGGTCGAGTAGTATCTAATGATGAAAACCGCATGAAAAGTTTTTGGTTTTATCGCGAACAGACAGACAGAAAGACAGACAGACGCAGCGGAGGACTTTGTTTTATAATATGTAGTAATTCATAGTCCTAGTGTTAATACATTATATTAGTTTTAAAGTACATCGACTCCAAAAAAGCAAGTACATTATCATCACAAATATGTATATAAGCGTTTAAATTGAACTGAAATGAATCAGCCTGTAAACGACCCACTGCTGGGCAAAAGTTTCATAAACAAGCAATATCAGTGGATTTTAATTTTTATTTATTAATTCAGTGGATTTTCATATTCAATGATCAAATCAGTGGACTCTGATATTCACATATTCATACTTTGAAGTCACTTATTCTGCGTGGTACGATTCTCACATTGATAAAAAGTATACACTTGAAATTAGTGAAATTCTACTGATTCATGTTTAGAGAATATATGATATTTGTAGCTTCGTTCGTTTAAATTTAGTATACATAACCATTGAATTGGGATTTAATTGAATTTTGTCTGTCAAATTTCAATTTAATATATTTTGTTTTAGTGAAGCAGCCGTGCCTTGAAGAGCACGTAAAGCAGTCCCGGCTGTTATCATGACACCTGATGATAGGGGAATTATAAGTCAACCCGCAGTGGAGCAGCGTAGTGGATAAAAGCTCCAACCCTTATTCTATATGGAGAAGAGGCCTTCGGTCAGCAGTGGGTTGTTCACAGGTTGATTCAGTACAGTATATCTAGTTTTCAAGATTTTATATAAAGATTTGTTTCTGATATGTGTCAACACACCGTGAATTGGCTTAACCAGTTTGTTATTATAAAGAACTGATAATAAGTATTTAATAATAATTTATCATCCTAAAATAGAGCAGTGTAATAGATGAAGCCTCAAATCTTCATCAGTATATCAAATATGAAGAGGAGGCCATAAATGCCTAGCTGAGTGGGACGTTTGTAGGCTGTTAGTTATTAGTTGTTTTTCTTTGGTTTAAGATAAGTTTATTTCTCAAAACAATTTACAATTTAGTTCATGAGTACACAAAACAAAATAAAAACAAATGTACGATTCAGGGCCGGATTTGAGAAAGGGGCAACCGGGGCAACTGCCCCTGGCTTCCACATAAGATGAGCCCCCACAATAGAGATTTCGGGAAAAAAGTTTAAATTCAGACTAATAAGCACTATATACAGGGTGACTGGCGAGATACTATCGGTGTTTAAGGAGAGTGCTCGGTGCATGGTTCTCATTCGAATTATGTAAAAATATAACATAAATATTGATAAGCTTCTAAGTAAAGTTGCCCAACAGTTATCTAATTATTTACGCGTCGTCTGGACACCCTAGTTTCCACGCGGTAGTTAATTACGTCCAAACACCGCCAAGTGTTAAGAGGGTTGGCGGTTAATTCCCTAACATAAGTAACGATCGTTATCTTGTCTATGATAACAACAGTGATCGACGGCTGTACGTGCTCTCCGAGGCACGGTAGGGATCCACAAGGACATACACCCAGACCGGAAAAAAATATTTGTACAAATATCTGTCCCAAGCGGGAATCGAACCCGCGACCACCAGCGCGTGGCGTTGCAGTTGAGGCAACTACTCGCACCACTACACCAGAACGTCGCGTGTCGTGTTTTCATTTAATGATATTAACGAATTATTTACAACGATTTTCAATCATTAAACTACCTATTTACCTACATAACTACACTAACACACACACAGTCACTTTTAACAGTTTCGAAAGCAATGGTGATTCTGCATTTGTGTATTGATAAGCCATACCTAATTACTAATGACAGATTACACTAACACACGACAGATTAGGTATACGCGTATGATCGATCGCTAGGCGCGCAGGAGCCGGGAAGACACACGCAAAAAACACACAAACAAAAAACCCAACTGCGTAAAATACTCTTATTATAAACAAAAAAGAATAAAACAATTTACTAGCTTTCATTTGAAACCCATATTGCTACAGTAAGAAAAAAATCAACCCCCCCCCCTTCATTCCGCCATTTGCGGGCGCCATTTTGAAAATTTATATAGCCTATGTCACTACTACAATTTAGACAAATCCAACGACACCTCATATGTCAAAAACCGTCCAGCCGTTAGGGCTGTAGGGCGTGCCAAAGAAATGGACATACATACATACATATTACATACATACATTCGAAAAACATAACCCTCCTTCTGTCGCAGTCGGGTAAAAAACAATCAGTGTTAGCATAATGAAAAAAGATAAAGTGGACAATGATGTCGTTCATAAATAAGGACTTGTCATATTTTTTTAACTAAAACAGTGCTAAGCCACTTATTTATTCTCGAAAAAAATATTCTAGTAAATAAAACTAGTATTCAAGATGAATTAAAGTAATAAAATCAATTTTAGACACGATCTCTTAAACAGAGCCATCTAGCTGTAAATAAAAGTACAAGTTTGTAATGTACGACGTAAATGACAAGTAAACCAAGAAAATAAACTTGTATTTAAAATTATATTAAATTTCTAAATATGATTCTGTTAAATAGGAATTAATTATTTTATAAACATTGAACATTCTATTTCTCTGACAATAAATAAGTAAAATGTATGTTAATAACTCGTGTACGAATATAAAAACCTTATATTTTTACATAATAAATGAAACGATGATCATTTGAGAATCAACGTTGGTCGTATTATTTTATCTCTCATACGTCGCACATCTCATGGCGACCCTGTCAGGATAAGAAAACATCTCAAAGTTCCTAACTGTCAATAGAGGTCACTAGTATTGACTCACTACAATATCGAACTAGAGTTTTCTATAATGTTCATAGATGTCGCTAATTAATGTAATTTTTAACAACTTTGTTCATTCAATTTCTCTATCTAATCGATTATTTTTGGTATAATCTGTGCCAACCATCTATGTATCGTTCTTTGTTCGTTTCTTAACTAAGTAACAGCTAGTCAATGTTTATAAGTAAACAAAAGTTAATCATTGATTTGTAGATTATGAGAGGATTAACGAGATTTTTATAAGTAAGACCGTGAATAGCTCGTTACGTATTATATTTTTTTTAACTCAAACAGTGTTAGGCCACTTATTTATTCTCGAAAAAAATATTGTAGTAAATAAAAGCAAAAAGTAATAGCAAGAATAAGCCATCTAGCGACCAGTAGCCAAAACAATTGATTGATTATAATATTAGCAGACAGTGTAATGGTTTTTTCACTAGGTGTCGCTAGATAAAGATCAGATTTGATAGAATAATTTTTTTAATATGTTGAAAAATTATAAAGTTACTTTTGAAAATATTAAAAAAAAAAACACAACAAAAATAAACTTTGTGAATTGTTGAACAGCCAACTGTTGTTTATTAAATAAAAGCAAGGAACTACGGTCCTTGCGGACCAGTAGTTTTGCTACTTGCCGATAGAGGCATACTAATCACCGAACTTTCTAGACAAAATAAATAATTTAATTTAAATATTACTTACGAGTTGAAAGATATGTTTATTCCATTTGATTTTGATGTGATGAGCAACAGATTTATTGACTAGGTAAATGATGTAAACTTGGAACAAAAATAAAATAATATTAACTGTTCACCTATCTTGGTATTCCCGGCGTATTTAAAAATGGAATCATACTCGTAGTCTTGGATTAGTGCTTAATATTACGCTAACAGTAGGTACTCTGCGATTGGGGAACATCTCCCGGTACAAATTGATAGTACCCGGTAAGCTATCATTACATTAACACGAACCATATTCAAGTACTCTTCATTTGTGTACTGATAAGCCATACCTAATTAAGGGTCACACTCACACACGACAGATTAGGTATACTCGGAATATCGAACGCTAGGCGCACGCGCGGGAAAACACAAAACAGACGTCCAAACCATACGTTGGCGCTAGCCTACTGACCTAGTGACCTAGTAACGTGATTCGTCGATCGAATAAGCGATTAGCCGCGGGGCGGGGGTGCGGGTACTGGCAGCATAGTACAACACCGCGTCGCACGCGCCGCCGGCATGACTGGAAAAGTGACAACGCGTCTTTTATTTGAATTGAAATTTATGAAAATTTGGTCCAAAATTAAGTTCCTATTTTTTTTACATAATTCGAATGAGGATCATGTGCCGGGTATTCTCCTTGAATATTGATGGTAATTCACCAGTCACCCTGTATTTCGACTTGTAACAAATATAATTAAGTAACCTTTGCGTAGGGTGAAATTGCTCACGTGAATGGATAGGCGTGTTGGTTGTTCAGTGTGGGTAGCATTGTTATCACTGAATTGTTTAGTGGGGATCGGAGGAGGAGCCGCTCGGGCCCTTATAAAAGGACGGGCTCGGTAGAATCTTTCCTTTTCCTCGTCTCTTCGGTGCAGGGTGCGATTTGTTGGGTTAGTCATTGTAATTATTACGTAGAAGCTTGTATATGCCACTCAGTAGGTCGTGTAGATGTAAAATTCATTTTTATCTAGTGTGCTTATTTAAAAAATTGTGTTTCTCTATAAACCAATGGTTAGGTTGTGTCCTTGTCTTGTGGGCCATTTCCATGTCAACCCAGAAACAACTGGGGGTTGACTACGGGAAGGCTCACCGGATGGTGTGTCCTTCCAGGGTCCTGGTAGGCGTACTCGACTCTTCCCACGTGGCGACTTCTGCGGGTGAACCTCGGACCCCAACAACAGGGTTTTTTTTCTTGACCTCGCTACGAGAAGGAAGCAGGGGAGCAGGGAAGCCCATCCTTACAACCGTTCTACGGCGAGAGACGTCGAGCGTCGGACGGGGTACGCCGTCCACGTGTCCCGGCGCGCACATCATTCCCGTTACCTAGCACCAAGGCGGAGACCGGCTGGGAGTCCTCCACGCTCCACGTGCCCCATCCTTACACCATGGCGGAGACCGGCTTGGGGTCATCCATGCTCCACGTGCCAATAGCTAAGTGCCCGTCCGGTTAACCTCTAGACCTGAACCAGGAATAGTAATTGAACCACGTAGCTCATGTTCTTTTAAAATTTATTACGGCATGATTGAATTCCCACGTAGTTCTACCTTAAAACATTGTTTATTGATAAATTTCTAACATTTTTGTAACTTGCCTACCTACATATATCACTATGAAAATAAATGTTGTAGTTTTGTTCATTTAATATTTTTTTATTTATTTCTCTCTTTTACGTAAATATCTCTTTATTGTTCGTCGATATATCATAAATATAACTCCGCGGCAGACTGTCCCTACGTATACTATCGAAACTGAAAAAAGGTACTTTACAGGAGAGCACTTTTAAGTTAATTTTGTGTACAAAACACGTACAAAATTGTCATTTATTTGTTAAGTGTCGATATTATACTCATGAAAAATATGGTTTAATATGTATTTTTTTAGCTTATTCTCTTTTTTGTATGAAAACATATATAAAAAGGAGTTTCTTAGTGCAATAACAAAAAATCGCAAATTTTCAGTTTCGATACTGTACGTAGGGACAGTCGATTTCATCCGATAATTATCGTGTAGTATCGATAGGTCGAAGCGACGACCTTTTTTATATATTATATTGTGTAATAGGAAGAGGAGATGACCTTTTTTTAGGAATAGGAAGAGGTGATTACCTTTTGACGTGATAACGTCTAGTAAATTGATGATAGGGTGCCCGTTCGAAGAAGATGACGTCATCATTGTCACAATTAGTGAGCGAGAGCGCGGAACAAGCGGTAGAGAGGTACGATCGGCTCGGTCTAAGCGTTCGGCTCACGATCGGCGGTCGGCCTAACTTACGACGCGTCCGAATAGAAATGACAGCGGCAAATGGCGGGAAACTGTTTTGTCAATATACATATAATAAACTGTTATATCAATACGAAGTAACGTCAATTTATTATTTTTAAAGTTATAATAGTGACAACAATTGCAGCAAAAAAGGTAATTAATTCTTGCATTTTAAGAATTTGTTTAGCGATATAATTTCATATATTTGTTATTTGATTATTAAAAAAGTAACATCGGTCGGCGAGTGCAGTAGGTAGGTAATATAAGGTTATATTACAATTTTGATTAAAAACTTATTAGGACTCATATAATTACGATCGTATAAAAATTTAGCTGCTTTTATTTAGTATATTTTTACTATTTTAAGTTAATTAAACTTAACTTCTTTATTAAACTTGATTATTTCTTGTATTACATATTTTCAAAGTATTTTACTTTATTTCGCTTTTATATTAAATACAATTAATTACCTGTAGCTTATATATATATATATATATATATATATATATATATATATATATATATATATATATATATATATATATGTTATACAAAATAATGATAATTCAGTAATAATAATTCAATTCAATTCAATTCATGTTTTCTTATGACGTTATCACGTAAAAATTATCGTCCGTAAACCGACTTTACAGACAACCAATTTTTTTAGGAATACTTATACACAGCCCGACGAAGTGAACAACATTGGTCCGTTCCATCGGTCAGTTGCGACGACCTATGTTTTTTTTCATCGTCGTGGGCACTTCCTATTTTGGACAGTACTCTTTTGGGAAACATAATTTGAGATTAAGGGGCCTCCACACCTCTGTTGCTCCGGGCCTCTATACCTTTAAATCTGGCTCTGGTAAGACTCACAAACGGAAGCAATAAATGGCAAATAATAATAAAATTCATACAGGTAATTGCACATAACATACAAATAACACTTAAAATTAACACTCTTAATAAAATTTGTATGACGTAGTTAAAAATATTGGTTCGACCATTGTTTTATATCTTCACAGAACTAACGAAACTGGAAATGGCAAGCATTTAAGTTTGAAGTGAAAACTTACTTGAAAATTTAATTGCAAATCAAGTTTTCTCTTTTAATGCATTTTTGTTTATCAATATCTAATTAAACATCAGTAATATTTATTTAGTGTTATATATTTTCTTATTTTGTCGTTATATTTTAATTAAATTTTGATTAGAACATAAAGATAAATAATGATATTTTAATTATATATATTAGTATAGTTTATAGTTATGATATTACCATAAATATATATGATAAATATCTGTTAGTCTGTTACGCTTACAAGTTTAATTACTAAAAAAGATTCAATGGAATTTGTGTTTACTAAATAAGTTCCACGTGGATGGCTATACACATGTATATTCATACACTTGGAACCAGATGACAGTTATAGTCAAATAATAAGAAAAAAAGAATTTAGTGTGTGTAACCCAAGGAATTTATATCATAACTCGAACTCTCACTTAATAAAGTTTTATATTCAAATTTGCACCTTGAAATAACTAACATAAGGTTGACATTTGTTTCCAACATGTAAAGTGAAAAAATCGTTCCGAGCAATTTCGTTGACTACTGGTATGCTGTCTCTTTCTTACGAGTTGCCTTGAATCTATGCTAGAAAGAGATGCAATCCCTATCTTAGGAACGTTTTTTGAGTGCAAGTGCGCATTCCAGTTTGTATATAAATTTCTTGGTGTAACACGCGGTTAAAGTAAAATTTCCTTGACACTGTGACAGACAACGATTAAGTAAAAAATAAATAAGTCATGATAGAATTTTAAAAAGTATATATTGATAATAATTATAATAACAGTAACATATACACTTATTTATATCGAGCATTATCTATATATTAATACGTGAAGCAAAACTTTGTACCCCTTTTTACGAAAATTACGAGGAAGAAGAAAACTAAAGAAGTTTAAATTAAAAAAAAAAAAAAATAACGAAAAACTTTGGTCACCTGCGCCTCATTTACAGGTGATAGTCAAATTTGCTCATGCCCAAAGTTTATCCACGATTTTATTATTTGTATACGTTTTATATTAAAATTATATAACATTATACATTATGTATCGTTTTCCGTAACTTGAGCAATATGTTCGTCCGACCTGCCTTTGTAGTAGTGGAGGGTGTTATGCAAGATTACGCATATTTGTTTTTATAATGATATATACAAATAAATTAAATTTATATCTGTTTGTAATGTCAAAATAAAAGCAATTTACTGAACGGTTAATGTTTGCTCTATGTGTATAGCGCAGACTACTTTAAAACGGTTATATGAAATATATATTTTTATATATTTTTTATAATTGTTACATTATCTCTCTGTTTTTGATAATTTCTAAAAAGTATAATGTGATTTATAAAATGAACATCCATTAAAGATATTAATCGAGTTTTATGCAAAAAAAAGTATGAAATCATGCAAACAAAAATTTTCAAAAATCAAAAAATTTTCGAGTAAAAAGACAACTTTTATTCTATCAGACTTCTTTTTATGTAAGCAATCGAATAAATAGTTATATTATTAGCATAACGCAATTTATGTAACTTTTTTTCAATCTCTCTCAATCAAATTGCGTTATTACTAATTATGTTTCAATTCTAACCCTGCTGATTTACTTTTAGTAAATTTCGGTATAAAGATAGATTCGATATAAAATAAAATTTTGTTTTAAATCTCAACAGACCGTGAGATATGATTACACGCCAATCCGCAATTAAAAAAAAAACATTTTAACTTTTTGAAGTGACGAATTTAACGTCTTGTAAATCGATGAATGCCGGCTGTATAATTTAATAAATAAAGTATTTGAATTAAAGAGTGCAAATAAATGTTAAATTATCAAAAAAAAAAAAAAGTAATAGAATTAACTCATTCTTTGTATTATACAAAATAATGATAATTCAGTGATAATAAATCAATTAATAAAAGTATGCAAGTTTTTATCAATATTTTCTTATGACGTTATCACGTAAAGTTATCGTCCGTAAGCCGACGTTACAGACAACCATTTTTTTTTTATTAATACCTAATTTGAAAATTACCCACGAACATTTTTTGCATTTATTTGTTTAAACCAATTATCACCAACAACTAAGTTTATGGTCCATTTAAGGTCGTAAACGATTACTATATATATTTTATACTATTACGTTTACGCTATACTATTACGTATGCTATGGATGCCTGCAACATCAATAGCATCACAAGCTTGTTGACCTGAATTAGTTTGTAAACATTCCACTGCTGGGTAAAGGCCTTCTCTCCATATAGATGAGGGTAGAAGCTTAATCTAGCACATTGCTTCTCTGCATCTTCGACGGATAATTTCCTTATCATGAGTAACGATTGATATCGGATCTCTATGATATTAATCGGGACCGATGGTTTTTGACGTGATAACGTCTAGTAAATCGATGAAAGCCGGCGGCACTTTACGAAGTTTGTCACAATCCGCGAGCGAGAACGCGGAACAATCGATAAAGAGGCACGATCGGCCTAAGCGTTCGGTTTGTGACGCATAGTCTATCGATGCGTCCGAGTAGAACAGACAGGACAGTGGCAGCACGCATCCTATACGTAAACTTTATTAAAGAAGCTTTTACTAATAAAATATGACTAGTATAGGATGACTAGTATATATATACCTCTATAATATTTTTATCAATGTTTTCTTATGAAGTTATCACGTAAAATTATCGTCCGTAAACTGGCTTTACAGACAACGATTTTTTTTATATGCTCTTTAGGCTGGAGACAGTGGGAGACCCACAAGAACAAAAATCCAGAATAGAGTATTTGTATAAATACATAAATCAACACCGAGTGGAAAACGAAACTACAGCCGTGTTAATAAAATACGTCATCACTGCAACATAGCGGTCGTTTTTACTTAATAGAAATAATTAATTTCGTAGAATAATAGTATACCACTTATCACATAACACTTACAATATATAATATTACAGACAATTGAGAGAACCTTGT
Source organism: Euphydryas editha (assembly GCA_036937285.1). Classification (NCBI taxonomy): domain Eukaryota; kingdom Metazoa; phylum Arthropoda; class Insecta; order Lepidoptera; family Nymphalidae; genus Euphydryas; species Euphydryas editha. The sequence goes on along the minus strand of JAUPFZ010000029.1, from coordinate 11,413,555 downwards.
AGTTTTAATATTTGTTTCTAAAAATGAACACAAAAGGGTTTGTGTTGAAATATTAGTATATTAAAATAAATAATTCAAATTATAATAGAAATAAAACTAAAACTTTCGACTCGGGTCGATTATATTGCTCTTACGAAAACATAATTACGTATTAAAAATGTAATCAGAACTTAATTCATTCTATTTGACTCTGAAATGATATTTGAGTTCTAGAAACGAGTAACTTTTATTTGATAAAGAAAATTACTAAAATATTTGTTAAGTATTTGTTTAAGTTGTTTGAGTTTAATTGATTTGAAATAACTTTAATTTGTATAAAATATACTTATATAACATCGCGGTTTCATCTCCGATACTTCACAGAGCTCCCCTTTAATTTCTATTGTAATATTTTCATAACATTCTTACGTATTAATTTCCAAATATTTGCAATATATATTAGCATCTATGTATGTATATTTATAGTATTTATACGGCATAAATTTTGCATACGATTTCCTCTACCCTGAGGTTGCTGGAAGAGATCGCTCTTTAGCGATAAGGACGCATTTTGTACTTAATTCCTTTTTTTCTTTTGTATTATTGCTTCTTGGTGTACAATAAAGTGTTATTATTATTATTATTTTAAATAGAAAAATAATTTTTTGTTTTCAGTTTGTAAAGTAACTTTTTTCGAACAAACATTTATGGTATTCTTATATTGCTGTAATTAAAATTTGAATTAATATACACAACGGGATCGAATGCTTCACTACCACATATCGCGATATTTTATAGCTACTTTAGTCAGGAAACTGCTTTTCTGACGCATAAATAATTCTCTCTATTCTAAAAACTCTCGAGCACTTTAAAATAAGCATATAATTACCAAGGATTGGCTTTATTAACATAGAATTAAATTAGCTATCTTAAGGATGATAATATTTTTAATAATTTTCAATATTGATTAATTTTGATGTTTTACGTCGGTCCCTTGAGATTTTACTTTTTAAGTAAATAATTACTTAATCAAAGATCATTAAATTTTTAATTCTCTTGGTGCGATAACGCATTAAGACGTCCCATCCCATCAAGTCCCGTCAAAGTTTAGCCGTATTCAATTCATTTGGGAAATCAAGGTGCGCTTACATTACAGTATACAGATATACAAAACTGCTAGTAGTATGTTTGACTTATAGCTAAGTGATATTTAAATTAACTTTATAAGTTATTTGGGTTTTAAATTGTTATAAAATTGCTTGCTCTTATGTGTGGTTGTTGCGTAATTACTTATACTAGTGGTCGCCCAGTGATCGAGATTCGAACTATCTATAATTGACAGTATCGTCAACATCATAAAAATATGATTGCGCATAACACGGTGAGCATATGCAACAGTCATTGGACCTGATCTGTGATAAAAAAATTCGATTAAAAATTCGTTGCAAGACCTGTATTAAGACCGTGTGGACAACAGACTTTGACAATAAAAAAAATTTGAGTATATATAATAATAATGCGCGTAATTTTCGCCAAAAGAGTTACAAAGTTTTATTAATATATAGATAAATAATATACAAGTAGATCACACACGCATGATGATCTATTTGTTATGTCAATATCGGCTTCATTAGCTTGTTATTGCTTATTCATGTGAACACACGCTTATCAATTATGTAAAAATTATCAATAGTATCTAATAAACTAAATGGTTCTTTATTTAGCTATTAGCGTAATTTCCAAATCTTGTGAAATTTTGAATTATAATACAATTATTAATACTGATGATAAATGGAATGAAAGTATTACAGTGGTAGTGGGGGATGTATCACGTGATTTTTGTGTCGTTGCAAGTATTCAACGCTGCATTTGAGTTCGATGATTAATGGCGTGCGCCGACATATTATATATTTGACGAAGCATTGGCGCAGTGGTCACAGCAACTGGTTGATGCGCTAGCGGTCAAGGGTTCGATCCCCGCACATGACAAATATTTGTATAGGCCATACAGATGTTTGTCGTGGTCTGGGCGTTTGTGCTTGTGTATTGTGTGTGTTTCTGGACCTCTGACACAGGATTCACATCCTACTGGGGACCGTTGAGCGTGAGACGTTTATTTATTTATTTATATATACTGAGTGACTGATGAATTACTTTCATTCGAATGAGAATCATGTAACGAAGTCAAAAATAAATGAATAAAAAATCAAGAAAAAAGTATGATGATATTAACAATGAACTTTCACTACCAAAGTAGCATTACAAAATCTTCAGAAACAAAGTTTTAAACTAATGATTAACAATGAAATACTTAAGGTTATCAATAGTACATTATTCTTGGTAATAACTCTTGATTCAAAACTTTAGTGGATTCGTCATTTATCATGCCTTGCCGGAAGGCTCAGTTTCGCAGCGTAAGCAGTTAGAAAAGTCCAACAGTTAACCGATGTTGGCACTGTACGATTAGTATATTTTAGTTTAAATTCACAAAGATATCTTACGGCATTTTGTGTTGATTGAAATGCTAAATTGAAACAACAATAATAAAATTCCTTACATCATTACAAATTAATATTATCGCTACTAGGACGATCTGTTCCAGACAATCTTTGGGTATAGGACATAGTATGGCAAAATAAATAATAATATGTCTAATGTACACACACGGTCGTCTGTTCCTAAGGTAGGCAACGTAAAGGATATACGTTTTCGATGTGATAACGTCTTTTAAATCGATAAATGCTGGTTGCACCGCACGAAGATTTGTCACGTTTCGCGAGCGAGAGCGCGGAACAAGCGATAGAAAGGCGCGATCGGCCTAAGCGTTCGGCTTGTGAATGAAAACAATAACGCAGATTAGATGATCGTATAAGTAAGTATCACACATGTATATAAGTTGTAAATAAATTATTGTGATATATCTAGGGGATGTTATTAAAAATATAAGTACTCTCACGTTTCCACAAGAATATGTTTATTCCATAAATTTGTGTATTTTAAAAAAATAGTACATCCTTGATTATATAATGGGAAATATTGCATTTGTGCAAGAACCAAAGACAAAATTGTTACCATCATATTTTCTAATTCATACAATTAATTGATCTTTTTTTGCGGGCGATTCGTGTCAAGTGAGTTTTGCATTATTATTATGCTCTAATTTTAAAGCCTATGTTAAAACATCATTAATATACGAAGTGTACAGGATTATTTTAATGACTAAATAATATGGAAATATTGTGCATTGATATCATAGCGGTATTACGTCATATGAAATGTAATTGATAGATAAAAATGAATAGAATTGTTTTCGAAAAATTAACTATCACATTTATTTACAACTAGCGGCCCGCCCCGGCTTCGCACGGGTATTTAACTAAAATTTCAAAAATTGTAAATTTATATTTTTAATCACCTATACCTGCGTCGATACTGGAAAATATTTTGTAATAGACGGATTGAGTTGTCAAACATGTGTCAAAATAAAATGTAATTTAAATTAAAAGCACTAAGGAGACATTTATTCTAAATGTTCTTTAGGTATTCCAAGTTCCACTCCCACCATGGGAGTCACAGCTAAACTTTAGGTGAAAATAATGATAAACAAATAAAAATATCTGACATTCTATGGTTCACAAGATGAAATCCCGTGTCATGACAACACACACACACACACACACACACACACACACACAGCCAGACACACAGCCACACACAGCTACACACACAGCCACACCCACACTCACGTACACGCCCACGCCCACGCCCACGCCCACACCCACGCCCACACCCATATCCACCCACGCACATTTACACGCACACGCATACAAGCAACGCAAACACTCCGATGACAAACATCTGTATAGCCTAAACGCAGCAGCAGCAGTGATCGAATTTGCAACCTATAATACAACAGCCAATTGCTATGACCAAGAGTTCAAGGGTCTTTGTCAATTAACATAAGTGCCAACATACAAAGATGTTGAAAATTTAACTGTCCATTTTGAAAATTGTTTTTCGTTTGGTAATTTTATCTTGTCAAATTTAGTTTTTGTTAACTCATTTCCTGTTTTTACTTTTAAATATTTTAGTACCTATAATAATTTAAATTTTTCGATCATGTGTATGCGGTTTGCGCCTGTAATTGAGGATACACTTGGCCGAATAACGAAACTTGCCTCTTAACATTGTGTTAGTGTATTTCTTGTTGGCGCAACAAATAAATAAATAAATGAAAAGGAGTTTTGGTAATCAGGATTTATTCTTGTGTAAGACTCCTTAATCCTTGAAACTTTCACTGATAATGGCTATAAAGACGATCGAATTTCAAGTTTTCCAGATAACAAATGATTTTGACAAATGTTTGAACAGGCAATTAAGATTAGAACGAGTGCGGTGAATCTCCTATTAGGCTACTCTCGTACATCAGTGTAACTCCTTGTATTAAATGAACTAAAGTACTAAAAAACCAAAATAACGATTGTACTTTTACGACACTAACGCATTAGGATAACTTCCTGTAATGTTAGATGTAAGATAAGATTATAGAATAAATTATATATATATATATATATATATATATATATATATATATATATATATATATATATATATATATATATATATATATATATATATATATATATATATATATATATATATATATATATATATATATATATATATATATATATATAGTGACAGCGCCATTTATATTAAAATCCATCAATCCGTTAGTCTACAGAATATATCAAGACTGACTTGGCTCTAACAATCATACAAACAGTAGAATGCGAACAGGAAGAGAGACGAGAGCCCAGAAACGAATAACATAAACACGGGCACCTCGCCGGTAATGCCGTCCCCCCAAAATGAAAGGTAGAGCGGTCACAAAAAAATTAAGAATAAATTGCATAAAACTGACTGAATACTCACTGAAATTCCAAATAAAAACAATTGATATACTAGATTTGCAACACAGAATATCTTGCATGACAAAAATCAGACAATTTTTTAAAAGACGTATAACTTTTGACAAATAAATGCGTCACTTGATAATTTTTCCGTTGACAAAAGATAACGCCATGTTGCTACTACGCCGGACCGGCAAAATCGCGGAAAACCGAATACCGGAACGAGGTGTTTTCGCCGGAACCGGACACACTACGCCGGACGCCGGATTGGTGAAACTACCTGAAAGGCTAGTGGCTATATATTTTATATGAAGCTGTTCACATTTATCCGGTTCCGGCGCAAACACCGGATCCGGTGTTTTGTTAGGTGTTTTTGCCGATCCGGTGAAATGTGAACACCTCGTTCCGGGATCCAGTTTCGGGCGATTACGCCGGTCCGGCATAGTGGGAAACCGGCGTAACACAGTCGCATGAAAAAAAAATTCCTATACACTATTTAACTATTTTCATTTTCAAATACAAACATATTGTGAAAAAATAAATTTTATAACATAAACTGTCAGAACAGTTAAATTTGTGTTTTAATAGACAACCCAAAAAAGTCCTCTGACATCTTTTGAAGAATTAAGACATAAAAGTGATTCAATGATCCATTATTGACACGATATAATAAGTCGGGTAAAGTTTTATCGTATTTTCTATGTATAAAATTTAATAAAAAACTATTTTATTGTACTGTTTGTGACTGGCTGGTTGTAATATCAATAAATATAGGGCGTTAAGAAAAAGAAAACTAAAAAGTAAAAATTATTTTACCGCCATTTTTCAATTGTTCTTCTCTCCCTCAAAACGAGTGAATCTAACGAAGACATTCAATACATTCTGAAGTTTTATTACAAACAAAAGGACATATTATACGACTCAAACTATAAAAAAAAATGGTGACGTTTATGAATGCACAAGCTAAAAATCTTTTAAAAAAGTGACATCTACATGTACATAATAAACTAAGAACACAACCCTTATTCTAGGCAAGTCGGTTGACCGAGCGATTATTTAATAACGATAACGCTAATGAAACGAAAACATGTTTAAACCGACCATCCTAAAAAAACATTCGGCTTTACTTTGAATAAAACAAAATTACGTTATTAATTCACTAGGCGTTCCGTACAGCTTCACTTACCATTGACTCATTAAAGTTATCACGGGCGCAATTCTGTTATTTGAATCGTGTTTTCGGTAGGAAATCATTGAAAGTATTTTTTTTTTCTTGTTCAAGCGACCAGCTGACGTATAAGGCCCGGACTCCACCTGAGCAGAGATGTGCGGGGATGTGTTTTAAATAACCAATACAAATTCGTTCAGTGGTATCCACTGAAGCGGAGGGGAGACGAGGTGTGTGAATAATGAAATTCTACTGGTTGTTTAAACACGTCTTCGCGCCGCTCGTTTCGTCTCCGCTTTGGTCGAGTCTCGGTCTAATACACACCAGTAAGGGTGCTTGTCCAGATGTGAAACGCAGAAATTTTAACAAATAAGATTGCAGAGCCATTGTCCGTTGGAGCGGAGAGGAGATTTTTTGCAATCTTATTGGTTAATATTTCTCCGTTTCTCAGCTCCGCCGCCTCACTCTGCATCAATGGACAGGCGCCCTTTTTTTTTTTTTTTTTTTTTTACGCAGGGGAATCCATTTACGGATGATATCCAGGATGCCCGGGTCGGCAGTCCTAGACCTATGTCGGACTCGGCACTTTGGGAGTGCAATACCGTACTAAACCCCTGCGGGAGCCTTCAGCCGCTTTAATTGGAGGGTCCCGGATCTGCAGGCAACAGGATCCCTCCAGCGACAGGCTGGCCTTGGCGAAAAGGCCAGACTTCTCCTCCATGGGGACTGTCCGGCTAACCTCTGAACAGTCCCGACGACGTCGTGTCTAGCAGGACCGGGTTCCCATCCCGGCCCGACACGGGCACAAGGGCGTTACAGGAGGCGCATTAAGTAGCGCCTCCTACGCACCCCCATTCGTCGCCCGCGGATGGAGGCCACGTCGGCGGCCTCCTCTCTCATCCGCTCGTCGGCCTCCTTCTGGGACATTACTGTCTCGCAGAAGGAGACCATCGCCTTCCAGGACTCGTCGTCGCCGAGCATCGCGGTGATGACGCTCGGGAGCGACAAGTCCCCTCCGATGACCGACGTCAGACCTTGACGCAGCACTGCCCATCTCGGGCACACCTCGAGGGTGTGCTGGGCAGAGTCCACCGCTGCGCCACAATCGTGACACTCAGTCGTCGGCTCCCTTTGGGCCGTCCGACACAGGTAGTCACCAAAGCAACCGTGCCCGGTGAGAATCTGTGTCAGACGGAAGGTGAGGGGCTTGCGTTTTCGACGCATCCACCGCTCAAGGACCGGACGAATGGCAGCCGTTACGCGTGTGCCATATGGCTGCACCGCCAGGTCCTCCCCCCACCTCCGCATTAGCGCTTCCTGCCCTATCCGACGCACACGTAGGATCCCGTCCAACGTGGGGTTCTCACCAAGAGCCCTCCTACCCGAGACGTATGAGTAGGTCTCGGCAAGAACCTCCGCCACGAGCTCCCACGGGGGGTCGCCGGCTAGAGCAGTAGCTGCAGCCCACGATACCGTACGGTACCCCCGAATCACCCTCACCGCGATTGTTCGCTGCGCAGCGCGCAGCGCCGCCTTATTTTTCGCGGTGAGGCGATCCGCCCAAACCGGGGCAATGGACAGGCGCCCTAATACACCATGTTTTAGTCAGCTGAATGTTTTTTTTTTTTTTTTTTTGGTGTATTGGGTTAGCTACAATTTAAAAGTTTTCACTCAAGAGGAAATAACTGAATATATGTATATTTTGTTTCTTCGTCCGTGGGAGGCTACCACTTCTCATCCTCCCACGGAACCGCAGCTGACGTTCACGAGGCTTTATGATGCTACTCATTGTTCCAATTATTATTGGAGAGGAAATAAATAACCAAATTTTATCTGGCTCCTGGACCAGTGAGTTAGTAGTATGCCCGTGTCGGGCCGGGATGGAAGTCCGGTCCTACTAGACACGGCGTCGTCAGGACTGTTCAGAGATGAGCCGGATAGTCTCATGGAGAAGTTTGACTTTTTCGCCGAGACCAGTCTGTCGCTGGAAGGATCCTGTTGCCGCAGATCCGAAACCCTCCAATTAAAGCGGCTGAAGGCTCCCGGAGGGGTTTAGTACGGTATAGCACCCCAAGTGCTGAGTCCGACATACGGTCTAGGACTGCCTACCCGGGCGTCCTGGATATCACCCGTAAATGAGTTACCCTTCGATACAAAAAAAGGGTCAGTACTATGATATAATTAATAGTATATTTAAAATAATGTAAATACGATAAGGTAGTAAGAATGTAAATAGGCTAGTATGTAAATAGAAAACAAAAAATATGTAAATAAATAGATTTAGGACTAAAAAAAAGAGTGGATTATTAAGTTAAGTTTATTGTGTAAGTTTAAGTAAGTTAAGCTTATTATTTATATATTAAATAAGTAAATTTGTGGTCAGTGCAAGGACTCGCAATAGATAGAGATCCTAAGATTAGTTTAAGTTTCGTCGCCTAAATATGTACGCATTAAAGATAATAATAATAATAATCTAAAAATGTTCATAAAAAAAGGCATGGGCAAATAAAGCCTGTGGATGTAAAGTAATAAAAAAAATTGGTTGTCTGTAAAGTCGGTTTACGGACGATAATTTTTACGTGATAACGTCATAAGAAAACATGAATGGAATTGAATTATTATCACTGAATTATCATTATTTTGTATAATATACATATAAGCTACAGGTAATTAATTGTATTTAATATAAAAGCGAAATAAAGTTAAATCTTCTGAGTTAAATACTTTGATATGTAATACAAGAAGTAATCAAGTTTAATAAAGAAGCTAAGTTTAATAACTTAAAGTTAGCAAAACAAATTAGATTATCATTAACCACTGATGAAAATTTTAAAAATATACTAAATAAAAACAGTTTACTTTTTATACGATCGTAATTATATGACTCCTAATAACTTTTTACCCGACTGCGACAGAAGGAGGGTTATGTTTTTCGAGTGTATGTATGTATGTATGTATGTATGTATGTATGTATGTATGTATGTATGTATGTATGTAGGTATGTATGTCCATTTCTTTGGCACGCCCTACAGCCCAAACGGCTGGACGGTTTTTGACATATGAGGTGTCGTTGGATTCGTCTAAATTGTAGTAGTGACATAGGCTATATAAATTTTCAAAATGGCGCCCGCTAATGGCGGAATAAGGGAGGGAGTTGATTTTTTTTCTTACTGTAGCAATATGGGTATCAAATGAAAGCTAGTAAATTGTTTTATTCTTTCTAGTTTATAATAAGAGTATTTTACGCAGTCGGGTTTTTTGATTTTTTTAACTAAGTATACTTGTTAGTCAAAATTGTAATATAACCTAATATTACTGCACTCGCCCACCGATGCTACTTATTTTATAATCAAAGAACAAATATATGAGATTATATCGCTAATCGGATTTTTAAAATGCAAGAATTAATTACCTTTTTTGCTGCAATTGTTGTTGTAATAAACTATGGTAACCATTTTATGATTTTTTAAACTTTTATTATTAACTTACATTTATTTACTTATATATTATTAACTTATATTATTACATTACATTATATTATCAACTTTTTACTATTTGACATTACTTCAATATTGACAAAACAGTTTCCCGCCATTTGCCGCTGTCATTTCTACTCGGACGCGTCGTAAGTTAGGCCGACCGCCGATCGTGAGCCGAACGCTTAGGCCGAGCCGATCGTACCTCTCTACCGCTTGTTCCGCGCTCTCGCTCACTAATTGTGACAATGATGACGTCATCTTCTTCGAACGGGCACCCCTTCATCAATTTACTAGACGTTATCACGTCAAAAAGTATATTTAAACAAAGTCAAGGTATACAATATGTATATACACAAAGTCACAACATAAGACGTGTTAATTATTCCCTTTTGTTTGTATTAATGTAGTGAAGTGAGTAACTAATTGTAGAATTAAATATTCAATACTCTCTGTTCTATCAACCTAATTAGGAATCTTGCAAGCTGAAATCCACCTTAAATCTAAATCATTACAGTTGATATTCCTTCGACAAATATACCATTGTTTTATTGCAAAATTTTTCCTTAATTCGATCGTATTTTGTATGGAATAAGGTTGAGATTTGTATGTACCATTATAATGTTATATAGACTTTTAGATACTTTTCTTAGTTATAAATTTCGACATTACAGAATAGGAATATCGTCTTTATTGTTATGAAATTAAGGTTTATATTTCTGAGCTTTGATCTTGTCTGAATATATTTATACGGTGGTTATAAAAATTTATAATTTACCGGCAAAATTAATTGATAAGGAAAAAATGTATTTATATTTTTAGTGTTCCGTAAAGAAAAGGTGTGAACAATACCATGTTGATAAGTTTGCGTTGTCCGTATGTCACAGAGTTGTCTTTAGAATCGTGATAGGTAGTCATTTGTTATTTTTACAGAATATGTATTGCCGCTATAACGATAAATAATAAATATATTAATTGATTGATCGATTCATTGATTCAGCCTCCTGATGTGAATGTATTTAAATCTTTGAAGGTAGAATCACGAAGAATGGATATACAGGAGAGCGAACGGTAGACGTAGTTCTATACAAATTTCACGGTACTTATGTACACAAAAATAAACAAAGATCATAGTTCTCTTTTTTGCCACTTGGTGCGCGAGTATTCGTGAGGTACCGATACTGTTATTATATTACTTATTATAATATGTGTAATTAAATATAGGTAGTAGTTCTCTAGAACAGTTTTATTTTAGTTGCATATTTAATAAATATAATTTAATGTATTGAATGCTAATATTTTGGAAGATGAAATAAAATAAAACGAATTCAGAAATTTTATTAAAATACATTGTTTTTTATTTTTGTACTAATAGTAATTTTATCTAGAATTGTCTAAATCATCTGAGTTCTTGGACAGAAGTATTGATATTTCTTCTCTATAAAAGATAGTAGAGCATGATAATTGATGCTATGCTAATTATGTGAATTGTCTGCGAGGCTTCTTATGATATTTTATAGCTGAAAAATATATGAAAATAACAATAAATTTTATTACTCTAAATAATGTTATTTTGAAAAAAATTAAATTTTTCACCGACTACTATTATCATAATTTATCAAATATTTAATTAAAATAACTTTATATAATATGAAATAAATTATAACATTACATTATATTTTTAATATTTATTTAATAATTTAAAAATTACGTACCTGTTATTAAACTAAAAGTTTAACCTTTAATTTAATCTCCAAGAGTATTTTATGTTGGTGATGACTCAAAGTTATTAATAACAAGTTACTACAAAGTTTAAAGATAACAACAATATAAATAATTGAAAAAATCTTATGACATATTATCATGTTGACTACATGTCAAATATCTTTAAAATGGTGGCCTGGCGGAATGTTTTTGTCTCACTTTTTTTTTCTCATAATTATGTTAGAGAGACGAAAATTATAAATTACATTATTTTACTATTTAAATCAATAATCGCACACCTATAGCAACCAATAGAAAGGTTAAAAATGAACTAATAACTCAATTTTCAAAATTCAGAGCTGTCAATAGCAACAAGCCTTCCCGCGTAAATTACAACTTCGATCCTAGCGGACTCTAGCGGCAAAATAATTATCTACTACCTAAATTGATGCCATTCTTTTAACATTACGTTCGCACTCCTTATATATCCATTCTTCGTGGGTAGAATGATAAAAGTCCACCGCCATATTAACTAGTGAATGTCCACTGCTGAATATTGGCCTCCCCCATCATCTATGGGAGGATTTTGCCGACACTCGCAACGCTTGGCAGGCAGGTTAGCGAGCCTAGTGTGTTGTGACAGGATATAGGGACGTTACTGCCCATCGCCATCCTGGGTGGTATACACCACCTAGATGAAGTGGCTTTAGTCACCTTTTACGACACCTCGGCAAGAAAGAGGTGGGGACTATTCTTCTCTGTCAGTCACTGCACGGCAACTATTAATACTAATAAATTTATTAAATTAAAAGTCTAGACCGGATTTTATCGCGTTTATTTACAAAAAACTTTAAAGTTTTACGATTTTTTAAAATTATTTCCCGACGTTTCGGACCCTTTACAGCGTCCATGGTCTCGGGGGACTGAGGTGGTGGGTTTCCGAATAATGAATTAATTGTTACATAGCCCGCTTTTTATACAATTTTAAATTATTACTTTTTTAGGATTATTAACAGGAATCCTTATATCAGAATCAGAAGAACATATTTTTTCGACGTTTTTTAGCTCAATAGATATAATAAAATTGTAACTGACCCATGTCTGAGAGAGACATGAGATAAAGAGAGAAAGAGAGAGAACGAGATTTAAGAAAAAATATTTAGGGTACAGTAAAGTGTTAAGGCAACTACACGCTCCTCTACACAGGAATGGTTATTTGACTTAATACACAATTAAAAAGTAGTGTCAGACTATTAGTCTGTCCTTATAAATATCGTGCTATGACGCATAAATAGAGCAATAACCAATAAAGTCAAAATGTAAACCGCACGCGTCGGCTAGTAATAATAATGTATTGTTAAACCTTACAATGGTACAATGCCCTTTGTGTGGGAGTCCGACTCGCACTTGGAAGATTTTTTTCACTTACTGAACATTGGTAAAAGAAAACAATGTAGGCTTTTAAACGTTATTTTGTAAATGGTTATTGTTATGCAAGAAAAGACTTCCCGCGTGATTCAACACAAAATTATTGTAACGTAATATATTTGACTAGTCGTTGGCGTAGTTGGCAGTGACCCTGCTTTTCGCTCCAGGGTCATGGGATTGTTTTAGTATATATGTGGGACGTAGCTTGATTTGATGCACAACACAATCTTAATCACAAAAAAACTTTATTTTCTTCATAGAACAACAATATACATTTTTCTTTAACCAATCTTAAGAACAACTGACAGACAGGAACATTGAAAGTTGCCAGTCTTTAAAAAACAATCTACTTAATAAAATTAACAAAAATTAGAGAAATATTTTAAAAACATATAAACTATTCCCACATATATGTATATCGCTTCGCTTCACTTCAGCCTATCGCAGTCCACTGCTGGATATAGGCGTCCCCAAGTTCGCGACAAATATCCCGGTTTTCCGCAATTCTCATCCAGCTTCCGCCGGCGACCTTGCGTAATTTGTCGGTCCAGCGGATCGGAGGACGCCCCACAGCGTTTTGCGATATGCGGTTTCCACTCCAATCTTTGAGGGTAGAATATAAAAATCCACCATAACATTAGCTGTTAGATGTCCATTGCTAAACGTGGTTCTCGTGGTTGGGTTGTCAATACGATTTAGCACTAATCGTTTGGCAGGCGTATTGGTGAGAGCAGTGTATTTTGACAGGAAATAGTGACGCTGCTACCCATCAAAATCCTGGTTGGTATACAGTTTTTTGTTCCCACCACCTTGGCCTTAGTCATCTTTTAGGACACCTCGGCAAGAAGGAGGTCAGAGCTATTTTTCTCTGCCGGTCACCGCGCGTCGCGCTTTGTAAAATTAGCTTGTGATGTATAATATAAAAATAATATTTTTTAATTTTGCCAGTCATATCCTGAAATTATTACCTACTGTATTAAATTATTCTTTTAAGTTTCAGTTAAAAATAAACATATAACAAATTTTAAAATTGGATATGTGTTTTTATTAAAATCCAATTTTGTGGCTATTTAGAATAAAAATTAAATTTTTACTAAAACTCGATCGTCATGATTAAAAACAAATGTCGTACTTTTTAGGGTTTCGTGATATCCAAAGGATGTCAACAAAACCCTTTTATTAAGACTTCTTTGTATGTCTGTCTATTGTAGAGATAGAGGCTATCAGGTGTCTGTGATAATAATTGGGTCACGGAAACAAATATTTGTACAAGCACATATATTTACCCCAAACGCTAATCGAACCCACTGCCATTTTTAACAGTTGTCTTTAAAAAAAAAGTCTTATTCTATTTTTATTTATTTCTGTTTATTTTTTTTGTCATTCTAGACATTATTTTATTTTTAATTTGTATTAGGTATGTTGGTGGGTTAAGCTCCAACCGATCTACTATATGGAGAATCTTTTTCCCAGTAGTGGGAAATTTACAGTTTGATTCAGTTCAGTGTCGTTTACTTATTTATTTATTTTGAAGATTACTCCATAAAAATCGATTTTCATATAAGGCTCCTAGTATGAAAAAAATATGAGGAGTAAAATCTACTAATCCAATGACCTCGTTACGTTTTTTGTGTGCAACCTATTTTCACTTTTCAGTCGTGATTATTAAGACGTATATCCGCGCGCGAGCTCCGAGGAATAGCTGGTTTAGAAAGGGGCGGATATGCGCTGCGCCTGACCGTCGCTTCACACCTCGCACTCTCCCACTACTTGTGACGACCTTGACGTGAGAGCACACTTATCGAGTATTTTTGATGATGAAGCCAAATTAATAACGGATAATTTATTGCCTCAGAAATCTAAAAGGCGATATATTTTCGCGTAAAAACTGTAAAATAGGCGATAATTGTTATTCTGTGTCACATACAAATTATTTGTGCCTGTTTAGAGAATCGTTCTCAAGGAGTAAACTCTAGTCGTGCGTCGGAGCTGAAACACACAGATTTTTTAAGAGAAAAAAAAATTTTTTTTATAAAATTTTATCAAAGAAAATATATCATTAAAAAAAGAAAAACTTTTTTCTAAAATTTTTGTCTGAAGTACTGCAATGAGTCTATTATTAAAACAATAGATTCGTTGTTGAACTCTCCTTTTTCATTTCAATTGTCTGGAATATATGGCTAATTAGCCATAAGACCGCCTGTTGTACTACACAATCTAACTTTATTAACTTGTAACTATGCTTTGTTATGTAATTGTGGTTTGCAATAAAGAAATTAATTAATTAAATAAAATAGAGTTCTCTGAACCCGTAACATTCCATTCAATACACATGTTTCAAACAAAAGTCGACTTAAATCTAGTTTATAGTATATGGAATACAAAAACATTTTGTTGAAATTTCATTGTGTTATAATTTAAATATTCATTCCAGAGACGGTTAGCTCCTGTTTGTGATTTCTATTTGAATAGCGATGTGCCTCATGCGATGTCGATATTTGTAAATGAAAATTTCGATAAATTGTCCTAAAACAAATCTATATTAATATTATAAAGCGGAAAATCTTAACTTTTTAGGGTTCCGTAGCCAAATGGCAAAAACGGAACCATTATGGATTCGTCATGTCTCTATGTCTGTCCGTCCGTATGTCACAGCCACTTTTTTCCGAAACTATAAGAACTATACTGTTGAAACTTGGTAAGTAGATGTATTCTATGAACCACATTAAGATTTTCACACAAAAATAGAAAAAAAAAAAAAAAAAATTTTGGGGGTTCCCCATACTTAGAACTGAAACTCAAATAAATACTTTTTTCATCAAACCCATACGTGTGGGGTATAGATAGGTCTTCAAAAATGATATTGAGGTTTCTTGTATCATTTTTTTCTAAACTGAATAGTTTGCGCGAGAGACACTTCCAAAGTGGTAAAATGAGTGTCCCCCTCCCCCCTCTAACTTCTAAAATAAGAGAATGATAAAACTAAAAAAAAATACATATATGATATACATTACTATGCAAACTTCCACCGAAAATTGGTTTGAACGAGATACAAGTAAATAGTTTTCTTTTTTATAAAAAAAGAAAATACACTATTATTAAAATATCGATTAAAGTTACAACGAACTACAAGAACTTTTATATGACGTTACTTGCTGCTACGGAACCCTTCATGGGCGAGTCCGACTCGCACTTGTTTAATTTTTCTATATATCTTTGTTTAGCTTATATCAGTTTAAAAAACTAAAATATTGATTATATTAATTTAATATTATATATTTTGTTTATCTGATATATTTATTATTTAGTTTATGTTTACTTATATTTATAAGATGCATTTGTCTAGAAGATTTGACGACTTCACAACAAATTATTGATTATTTCATCTTTAGTGTATATTTTTTTAATTTATTTTTAACCTTTCCTATATAATAATCCAACTAGACAACCAAATATGTACGGAAAGTTATAAATGTAAGTGAAGGGATGGATGCGTCAAATCCATTTATCCAGGAAACTTATCTAACCTGGTTACTCTTCGCCAGAAAAGCAATCTCTTCCAGACAACCTTTGGGTATAGGACACGACATGGTAAAAGAGTAAAAGCGGTTAGGAAGTGTATAAATAGTTGTTATGAGAATTAGAGTTAGTTACAACAAAAAATATAAATATTATAAATTACATACATATATAGTAAAAAAGAAAATTAGAAAGCGACGTTAATGGATTATAGATGTTACCCTTAAGAATAAATTATCAAATTGCTTGCTAACACTTCTTGTATCTTCCGTGAAACAGCTTTGCTGTGTTTCGGAAAGAAGGGCAAGACAGGCAGTGTAATTACTGGCACCGAGACTTAACTTCATATGTCTCAGGATAGGCAACACATAAATGAGTTGGCTGGGCTAGTTCCAGGTAAACTAGTTTATGTTAATGGGCGACGTCGACCACTTACCATGAGGTGGCACGTCTGCCAGTTTGCCTATCCAACTAATATAAAAATAAAAAAAAATTAATAATGAAAAATTTGTCAAAATCCATTGCGTGACTTAAAAGACATAAACAGGAAGACAGACGCTGATAGTGACAAAAATTTTATATAGATACAATTTTTTTTTAAACATTTTAATACAAGTTACAAATGAAACGTTGTTGTTTATTACAAAATTTGTTATAATTTTTACAAATTGGACATTCCATCGACAAAATCATCTACATTCCAATCGCATCACTAGCTTATTTGAACTTTGCGTTAACCAACTACGTACATCACTTAGCTTGAAGCGTTATAATCTTTTCAGATGAAATACAACTTTATTCCATTGAAATAAAGATCAAATTTATTTACTAAAAGAGTATATAAGACTGTTGGTTAGTGAATGATTTAATACAATTGCAAGGCAATTTCAACCTTATTTAACAGGAGTATAGAGTATTTTAATATTATATAGCTGGTTGTTTCATACTATAAAGCATTACTATAATTTAACTAATCTTGATATATTTTATATGCACTACAGTTGTGCTGAGGGCTTGCTTCTTATCTATCTTTTTGTGCCTCCTTTGTCTGTATTTCTTTCTTTTTTGTGACCCAATATAAACGAGTAGGCATATCACCTAATGCTTAGAGATCCTGTTGTTTGTAAACTCTTTTAGCACGATAGAAGCTTACAAACGAGGCCTTTGCTAAGGGAATAAAGAGAAGTAGATACTTTACTGGCTCCTCTACTAATCTACTTGATGTTATTCGATTTTTAGAATTAATTCTTTTATTTATTTAATTAAAAAAGTTTAATGACAAACAATGTAAAAAACAAAAAGACAAAAAAAACAGAACAAAAGGTGGATTTAATGCTTAATTGGATAATAAAAATTAATCTCCTAGTCAATCCTTAGGCCAAACAGAAAAAAAAGTAGGTTCACAAAGTAACACATATATACAAATATAAGAACACACATACACATATATACATACATTCAAATATTCGTACACATATAATCAAATCATATAAACAAATCGATATAATATATACGTATATATATACACATAATAAAAATAATTATTTCAGTCAGATTTTTTTTAATACACATGTTGTAGAATTAAGATTTTTTTATAAATAATAAAATATAATATAAAAAGTGAAGCTTTAGTTTGGATGAATAATGTTATATTTTATACAATTTTAAACTAATATTACCAAATTAATCCAAATTAAACTTATGCACATATTTAAAATGACCCGAACGCAGTCCAAGCACTTCTCCTTTTTTGTGCAAAAAATGGTGAGAAATTGCAATTCAAAAGCGTTAGTGGTGGCGCTGGTACGGTTAGCATTGGGCGAACTAAATTACTACAAGTTATCTCTTCTAAATCATTTTTGATTGTAGTTTATTTTATCCTAAAGTTCGATTCACTTTCTTTTTAATTAGATTCGATTTGTTTGATAAGACTCTGAATTTTAAAATATTTAGAATTAAATTGGTACAAAATTAAGATACATTAGATCAAAATTTTGAATGAAAACCCCTTCTGAAAGAATTTAATTTAAATTTTTGGAGTTTACTCCTTAAGAATCGATTTTCATATATAAGGCGCCCGGTATGAGAAAAATATGAGAGGTAAAATCTACTGATGAATGACCTCGTTACTTTTTTGGTGCACGCGCACCTATGGTGCGGTGCGAAAGTAATGTTGCTCTAATTAATATTGAAAAAAAATATTTAAAAAATAAATGATAATTGTCAGATAAAAATAATTACTTAATTTATCAACATTCCTAATGAAATATTTGTGCACATCTGAAATTGACTATTGTGAAAAGTTTAATGTAAAATATTTCGCCGATTAGTTATAATAAATGTATATAAAATGAATAAATATATATTTATATATGTATATTATTTTCATTAATTTGTTAATTTACCCTTTCATATGGAATTAATCTTATTTTCAGTTGGATAAACTCTTTTTGCGTATGTTTAGACAATCGTACTTAAGGAGTAAACTCCAGTCGTGTGTCGGAGCTGACACACACAATTTTTTTTTCTTTTTACCTATATTTAACTTTTCATAGGGAAATGAATATTAGAAAAGTTTTTAATCCAACATTCTTTCTATAAATATAATCAATTAAAGAGTTATGATACATTTATAAATGTTTTTTTTTCTAATATCTAATTTTTAGACATAAATTACTTTAATTCGCAATAAAAAAAATTATTTTATCAATTCTTTATATTTATTCGTAAGTACAAGTCTGTGGATAACAAATGATATTATATGTACATTTGTGTTATATTGTAGTGATGCGAGTATTTGCTTCAAAGCCGCGCGCTGGTGGTCGCGAGTTCGATATTTGTCTCCGGTCTAAGTGTATGTCCTCGTGGGTTTCCCCAACGTATCTCTGAGAGTACGTACAGCTGTCAGTCCCGGTTGTTATCATAGACATCTGATAACGATCGTTACTCATGAGTCATGATAGGGAAATTATCCGCTAACTCGCCTATGTCCAGAAGTGGGATGCAACAAGCTGATTCAGTTAAGTTCAATCTTTACCGCAGTAAAACTTTAAGTAGTTCTAATAATGACCGAGATATTAATAGAGGGTTTCGACTTAACAAAAAATTGTTAGTAAAGAACTTGACCTAGTTTTTCGCACTGTAAAATATTTTATTTCGCTAACTTTGAAAAGATTTTGAACGGAGTGGATTTTGATTACTTGGTCTGTTTTAAATATATATAAAACGGGCTAAGCTTGGGAGTCTCTCAAGGATAAAATAAGGAATGAGATTATCCGCAAGATAAGCAAGTTGAAGTGGCAGTGGGCTGTGGTCTAGTTGGCTGGTTTTCGGGACTGTTCAGAGGTAGAGCCGGAGAGTTCCCATGGAGGAGAAGTCTGGTCTTTTCGCCGAAGCCAGCCTGTCGCTGGAGGGATCCTGTTACCTGCAGATCCGGGACCCTCCAATTAAAGCCGCTGAAGGCTCCCGCAGGTGTTTAGTACTAGCCATAAGACCGCCCTTTGTACTTCACATTTTGTAATTATCAATCTATCTTGTTTGTATATTTGTGGTGTACAAAAAAGTATAAATAAATAAATAATATGTTATTTATATGTTAAATAAAACATCTATGAGATGAGTATACCCACCAAGACAAACGTCTACACCAGAAACGTATATCTGTACAAATATATGTTCCAAGAGGGAACCGAAACCTCTAATAAAACTTTCACTACATCAGACCGTTCGAGTAACGTACTATTTTTACTCGACTGCGACAGAAGGAGGGTTATGTTTTTCGAGTGTATGTATGTATGTATGTATGTATGTATGTCCATTTCTTTAGCACGCCCTACAGCCCAAACGGCTGGATGGTTTTTGACATATGAGGTTTCGTTGGATTTGTCTAAATTGTAGTAGTGACAAGGGCTATATAAATTTTCAAAATGGCGCCCGCAAATGGCGGAATGAGGGGGGGGGGGGGAGTTGAATTTTTTTTCTTACTGTAGCAATATGGGTATCAAATGAAAGCTAGTAAATTGTTTTATTCTTTTTAGTTTATAATAAGAGTATTTTACGCAGTCGGGTATTTAGATTTTTTTAATTAAGTATACTTGTTAATAACGCTTTTTCGAGGTTTTATTAACCTTGTTTACCAAAGTATGGTTTTTTACTATACCCTAATAAAATCGTTAATGTTATCTAAGTAAAAAAATTATATTACTACTTGGATAATACTCTAATTTTCTATGAAAATACTAAATTTTACCACCTATTTAGAGATCAGATTTGGCGAAAAAAAATTCGTAAAAAAAAAAGAAAAAACCTTGATAAAATATTATATTTTTTGAACGACTTTTATTTAAATAATTTTATTTTATTTATATAATATTAATAATAATTATAAAAGTAGTTTTTTTTATTTATAAAAAAAAACTACTTTTGAGATCAAGTAAGCATATTGGGATAACTGTATGATCATTACAATTAAATAAAAAAATAAATAAACGTCTCACACTCAACAGCTCCCAGTAGGATGTTATCCTATGTCGGGGGTCCGGAAACACACATAACACACAAACACAAACGCCCAGACCACGACAAATATCTGTCTGGCCTATATAAATATTTGACATGTGCGGGGATCAAACCCGCGACCGCTAGCGCATAAGCCAGTTGCTGTGACCATTAGCTATAAAATAGGTACTGGTTTTGTACAACCACTATTTATATATATGTTCAACTGTTCTGGTATAGTAGTGTGAGTAGTCACTTAAAACCTGGCAGACGTGAGTTTGATTCCCACGGGTCTCTCCACCGTTCCATAGAGAGTACGTGAAACCGTGGATCCTGTTTTTTATCAAAGACACTCAGGTGTATCAGCGATCTCCTTGACAGACGGACGTACAAAGAAGTTTTTGTAAAATGGTTTCGTTGATGCCCTTTGGACACCACGGAATCTAAAATGTATAATATTTATTTTCAGTAAAAATCAAAATCAAAATCAAAAACAACTTTATTCAAATAGAACCCACGAGCACCTTCGAATCGTCATTTTACAAATTAAAACTTTAAAGTGATTATTATTTTTGTAAAAGTAAAGCTACCACCGATTTGGAATGTAGATTCTGCAGAGAAGAATCGGCAAGAAACTCCGCAGTTATTCTTTTGAAAATAATATATAAACTGTGTTTAAGTTATAACGATCGAGTTCTTTATATTTTTATTTGTTTATTTACAGAGAGCGAAATTATTTACCACCCCGCAGTATAGCAATGTGGTGAAACTTTAACTCTTTTCCTATTTCGAGAAGAGAATATAGAGTAAAAACCTTTTCTCAGGAGTGGAACGTTCACTGATTCAGTATATCTGTCCCGATTTACAAACTAAAGCCTCGATTATTTAAAATATCAATTTCCGATCTGTATCAATATTTTTCCTACGTGTAGTTTTTAATACTCATGGGAAATAAATGCACGTACTCAATTTTATATTTTTACTAGACGAACAGTGCGATCTTACTCGCATTGACTTTAATAGTTATTTCTCTGCTTATGTCATAACATCATGTACTGACACATTTTTTTTAAATTATGGATTTATTATTTACTAGCTTCTGTCCACGGCTTCGCCCATGTGGTTATATTGGTGAAAATTTGTCTATATCCTTCCCCAGGCTTCAGACAATATTCTTATCAAATTCTTACAAAAGCTCGGTAACAAAGACTCTCATACAAAAAATGAAACAGAAAGTGATAAGTGTTCCTAGTCGACACTTTAGTATAATTGTCGCGAAAAGAAGGTCGTAAGCGTCGTGGTGTAGACGTCACTTCCGCGTTTTCGCGTGATAATTTTTAAGCTATTACATTATAGCCAAATAAGAAAAAATCTTTATAAATTGTATTCTGATGTATAAGTTATATTACTGTTAAGTTTTATCTAAATCCGTTCAGTAGTTTTTGCGTGAAAGAGTAACAAACTTGAATACAAACAAACTTTCGCATTAATAAAACTGATAGGATACTAGCTTCTACACGCGGCTTCGCCCGCGTAAATTTCGGTTATTGCGACAAGAAAAAAAGTATATTATGTTACTTCTAATATCTTGAATAATATGTGTACAAAGTTTCATGATTATCGGTTAAGTAGTTTTGGCATGAAAGCGTGACATTCGCATTTATAATATTAGTATGATTCATGCTTAAGACAAAGGCAGACGATATAAAAAAAAATTGCAAACCCATTTCTTTGTGTTTTTGCTACAAGTGCTTATAATGTAATAATTCAAATTTTAGTCTGGGTATCAACATAAAATCTACAACAGATTTTAAGTTAGATCTTCAGAATCACAGTTGTCAAAATTGCAGCCAATTTTAGGAATAGAGACTAAAATTAGATAGAGATAGACTGAAATTCTAAAATCGATTGTTTTTCCATCTATTGCTCTCATAAAGAACTCTGTAGTTCGATTTTCTTTTCTTAAATATTTCACATATACGAATATTGGCTGGCAACAATTTTATTACATGTATAAGTTTTCTAACCTACTCTCTAAAATGAATCAGTGGAATTTTCATTAATTAAATTAGTGAAGCTCTATTCACTATATCAGTGAATTTCAAAAACAAGTTAGTGAATATTGGCTAACACATATTCAATGATCAAATTAGTCGACTGTGAGATTCATATATTCTTACATTGGATAGTCACTAATTCTGCGTGGTACGATTCTAAAATCGATAAAAAGTGACTAGTCACTTAAAATTAGTGAAATTCCACTGATTCATGTTTAGACAGGACGATGGTATTTTTCTATTAGAAGTGTACTGTACCTTTCGTAGCCGTTGTGGAAGATGCTGTGGTCACCGTTACCAATTGAGGAATCTGTAACAATGAGCGTATTTTATTAAATAATTGAAAACTGTTTCTAAATAAAAACTCGACTACCCTCTAGAATATTTAATTTTATTCAGTTTTTACTTGATGGTGGTGCGTGTTGTCTCCTCAACACCGGCGGTCACGGTTTCATTTCCCCTTGAGGCAAATATTTGTTTTTGGGCAAATATTTGTTTCTTGTTTGAATATACATATGTCCTTGTGGGTCTCCCTACCGTGCATCGGAGAGCACGTAAAGCTCTCGGTCGCGGTTATTATCATAGACATCTGATAACGATCGTGATAGGGAAATAATCAATCAACTCGTGGAGCAGCGTGGTGGACTGAGCTTTCTCCTATATGGTGAAGAGGCCTTTGCCCAGCAGTGGGATATCGATAGGTTGATCCAGCTCAGTTCAGTTTTTGCTTGATTCGTTCGCCTTAGTAATACATATTCTGTGAAGATTTTAAATAACTACTTATTACTATTGTAATGTTTGCGGTCTCGGCTATATTTATGTGACCCATTGGCAGTGACCATGATTTCTGCTCTAGGGTCGTGAATTCAATTTTTATCCCAAATCTAGATGTCATGTCTATATATTTTTCACCTAACGGCTTCTGGTAGCTCTGTTCAAGTCATCTGTCGATCTACATCAACCGTCTCATCAATTTTGAGTAGATCTCGCAGAGAAATACCAAACATAGTCCTCTCCATTGCTCGCTGAGTATTTTGGAACTTGTTTAAAATGCCCATAGTTAGAGACCACGTCTCATGTATATTAGTCATATCATCATTAAGCTTAGGAACTATATGACCGTGTATGTATGGTAAAAAAAGGGATCAACGGCTTGAAAGTCCAGTATCATATGGACGAACAGACGAATTGATATAAGCGTATTATATAAGATATTCATTAGTCGATAGCTGACTGTTTGCTTATTTTTAAATACTAACTTAAATTAAAAAAAGAGATATTTCAATACAGCATCGGCAAAAGGTATTGATTGTTTTTCATTAATTGCGCATAAAACTTTTAATTCATTTTGTCTAGTCAAAACCTATCTTTGGACTTAACGTAGTAATTTTCATTTGAAATTTAATTTGACAGCAATAATTGCACAATTCTTGCTATCTATATCTATCTATCTATCTACCTATATTGTTTTTACAATATAATTATTACTTTAGTCACTCTTGTGAACGGTAGCAAAATATTTCATACTTTGTTAATCTACAACTTTTTATAAAACGAATTTTTCTACTTAACTGCAAATTTATTTATTTTCAAAGTTCTCGAGTAAAGATTAGAAACCAGAAAGGGGATGAAATCGACTGTAAAAGTTTTAAGCAATCATCCCTTTATTAGGGTAAAACGGGACAGTAACAATAACCGTAGAATCGTAGCGTTTCGTAGCAGTGCTACAATTCGTAGCATAAAGCTACGAGGCCTACAATTATAAACGTAATAGGACTTTATGAGGTATCTGCACAATCCTGAAAATCGTTTTGAACTGGTTAAGGCCTAACGCTCAATGACAAATTCAGCGAGGTTAAAATGTAATCAAACTAGCTGCGGCTTTTGGTTTTACCTGCATATAAAACAGTTCATATAATTCTTATCTTTCACATACCATATTTGCCCGCAAATTGTGCAGTAATTTTAGCATTATTCTCATCTACCCTTACAACATTTCAGATATTACTTGTATAGAGGTTTTGTAGAATAAATTAAAACCTCAGTTTACTTGTTTTGTTGATTTGCTGAAATCTTATGCCTATCATATTATCTTATATACAAAAAGTAATATTTTAAACTTCTTTTCTCTCTCTCTCTCTCTCTCTCTCTCTCTCTATATATATATATATATATATATATATATATATATATATATATATATATATATATATATATATATGAGTTATGTTATGATCTATTTTTTGGAATTCATTTTATATGTAAATAGGTTTTCTTTTCTTTAGAACCGAATGAAGGTCACCGACATAGCCTAACGGATTTGAAAGCTGATGTGGTAGTGGGCAGGGTACATAGCTCGTAGAAGTGACGGCCTATAGAGCAGAAAGGTTCTCGTGTGGAGACCTCGTACCTATAAGCGTAGCGTCAGACGGCCGTCTATGAGATGGACAGACGACTTCAGGAGAGTCATCGGAAGCCGTTGGATGGAGGCTGCTTCCAACCGTTTACTCTAAAGGTCGATGAGGGAGACCTACATTTAGCAACGGACATCCAATGGCTGATATGATGATGATTATGATGATGATGATAGAGGTAAAGGACCCTATGTGTGAAAACAGTTTTTATTGGCGACTTTTGCTTGATCTGTTTTTATATAACATCTTTGTTGTATCGAATTTTTCTTATAATTATTAAATAAACCAAGGATTACCGAATTACTATAGTTATTATAACGCCGTGTACGCCTGAGGGATGTATGTTTCCATTTTACGCTACTTACGTCGCTAAGGATGAAATAATATAGTGAGTAGATATACGATATAGGTATTTTCAGTTGGTTAAGTGGCGTTGTGGTGCTTGTAGTTGCGGGTTCGAATCCCGCTCGGGTCAAATATTTGTATATGTTTCAATATATTTTTTCTGGTCTGGGTGTATGTCTTTGTGGGTGTCTCCACTGCACTTTGCAGAGCACAATAAGCCGTCAGTCCTGGTTGTTATCACAGACACCTGATAGCGATTCTTACCCATTGAAAGAAATTATCCACCAAATCACACTAGAGCGGCGTGGTGGATTATACTCCGAACCTCCTTCTATAAGGAGAACAGCCCTTTGCTCAGCATTGAGTTGTTTATAGGCTAATTCAGTTCAAAGGGCCAGTTTCAATAGTTTCTGATAAAATAGTTATCTGCTATATAAAAGTATCTAAAAGATAAAAGTTTCTGATAAATATGATATTTTCTGTTTCACCATCAAAGGGTAAACTGTAAAATAGGCGATAAGTGTTATTCGGTGTCACATATGAATTATTTCTGCCTATTTAGAGAATCGTTCTCAAGGAGTAAACTCCAGCCGTGCATCGGAGCTGACACACACAGATTTTATTATATTATTAATTATGTTCCACCAAATGGAAACTTTTGTAGTAGACTATGAGATAATTCTATGATATTTTTTTGGTTTGTGTATCTCCAGTAGTTCATATAAAAAATCACCCTCAAATAATAAAAATTGTTTTCTAATCTTCTGAAAATAATTAAAAAAAGATAAAAAAATACTAAATATAGAGCTCATTAATATATATTTTTTCGAGTTAGATTAATTTAAGTATCTGTCATAGTTTATGAGAAAAAAAAATAGAACCGTTAGGAGCTGTAACCCCTACAATTCCCTTATGAGTGAAGGCAGAGATCTAAAATCTCGAGGACCAGTACTTTGGGTGAAGAAGTAATATTTAAAAGGTTAAACTGTGTTCAAAGGCGTCGGTGCAATTTCCTTATAGTAAGTCGGCTAGATCCTTTCAGTCTATCTGTCAGATATTTCTATTCGCGGTTAGGAACCAAAAGTTATAGTTTATTTATTAAGATGCAACAGGCCCTAAGGATACGAGATCTCTGGTAGCCTATCAGTAACATATGGGTGAGATGAACTTTATCCGAAACCTTAAATATTATATTACATAATTATTATTTGTAGTTACAGAAGAAAAATTAAAAATAAATTTAAACGTTATCAACTTAAGCAAAACTGAAAATAAAAGCAATTGAAGCTGCCGATACTCGCCACGCTTGGCAGGTGGCGTGGTAAGCGCAGTATTTTGTGGTAAGATATGGTGACGCTGCTGCCCATCACCATACTGATTGGTGTACAGTCGTTCGCACCAATATGGCCTTAGTCGCCTTTTACGACACACCGACAAGAAAGAAGTCGGGTCTTCTCCGCTGGTTCTTCATCAGTCAGCTGTTACCTAAAATACAGATATTGAGTGGCCTACAATATTTATTTATATATTTGTATTTCCTTCCCTATTTCCCCTAATCCCGGATATGACTATCAACCGCGTGTCAATTCTTTTATGTATAATAGATTTTTCGTACGTGAAAAAAGACGTGACGTATAACAATGTCAATGAACTCTTAACCTTTGCCAATCTCTAAACTCCATAATTAGTCACTTGTAGCCCTGGAGCCCAACACGAGTTCAAAATTTAATACAGGTTAATATAAATACGATAACTTTACCCGGTTTCTGTTCGGATTATACTATCGTTTACAAGACGAAAATTACAAGTCATATTTGGAGGGGTTTTCTAATACTAACAACGCTTGGCAGTTGTGTTGGGGAGCGCAGTGCGTTGTGGCAGGATGATGTTGGAGTTATTTTTTAAATTTCACCATTTTACCCAAAATGACGTAGATATTACAGTTTTCACTTTCAACTATTCATAAAAATCCACGACATGAAACTTAAACTTTAGATATTACTACGACTATTGCCGACTGACAACTGACGACTGACTGACAACTGGCGACTGATTTATTTTACCAACGTGAGTGACATACAGCATTTAGTCTGAGTCAAAATAACATCCATATTCTAAAATATTTGATTCTCAAAGAAAGTCGTTAACTTAATGTTACTACTAAATCAGCCTGTAAACAATCCAATGTCGGACAAAGGCCTCTTATTCATATAGAAGAAGGGTTGGAGCTTAATCCGCTACGCAGCTCCACTGCGGATTGGCGAATAATTTCCCAAACATGAGTAACGGTCCCCATCAGATGTCTATGATACGGTGTATATATCTACGGTGGGGAGACTCACAAGGACACAGACATAAATATTTGTACAAATACAAATATCTACCTCAAGCGGGAATCGAACCCGCAACCGCTGGCGTTAAGGCGACTACATGCACAACTAAACTAAATAGTAACGGTCGTAATGATTTTTAGACGAACAGATGGAACTATCGAATTATTATTTTTTATAATATTTCACTGATATTTTCACTGATTCATTTTTAGACAGTATGGTGGATTAATTTAATTCTTTTTTTTTCTTATTAATAGAAGACGAGGTCGTAGCTCAACAACCGTTCCGGTGTAATGATGCGAGTAGTTACGTTAATGCAGCGGTCGCGGGTTCAATTCCCGCTCATTGCAGATATTTGTATTTGTACAAGTATTTGTTTCTAAAGCAGTCGGTCCCGATTATTCTCATAGACATCTGACAGCGATCGTTAATTATGGTAGGAAAGTTATACGCCAACACGCATTGGAGCAGCGTTGTGGGTTAAATTTCGAACCCTTCTCCAAGTAGAATTTTTTTTTAAATCTATACCATACATCAATTCATTTATTTATTTATTTACACTTTATTATAGAACACAATTATATATAATTTTATTATGTCGAATTGTGTCATAAACACAACTGATCGGAGCACTAGCGCCATCTATTGGTGCTTGACAGAGTCTACGTCGTGGCAGTGTCAGCTAGACTCAGCAGAGTTACACTTTCCAACACTATATGAATCACAATAATTCAATGGAAATCAGTAGTGACAATAATGATGCGAACAATATATAATAATTTAATATATAATAATATTTTTAGTATTTAGTCGAAAAAATTGACTCATTGTATAAAAGGGAAGGTATTGTGATATTTTGAGAGGAGAAACGCAATAACCACGACCATGGTCGTTGGCACGGAGCACTGGTAAAGATTAGATTAATTATTATTATAAATATTGAATATTATATTGATGGTTTACCTATTGTTTAAAAGAGTAACTTCGGAGTTCTGCGGAGAAAAGTGCTTTCGATGCCTACTTGAATGAATGAAGTATTTATTAATATTTTGTGATAAAGTACACGGTGAGATTATACCATCCTGACTTTATTCTCTTATTACACTTATTCCTAAACTGAAGGTATATAAATAATTATTTTAAACAAAATAATAAAAGTTGTAAAATAATTACGGTTCCTCTTTCGAGTAGTATGAAATAGATTATATTATTATTTTTCTTTATCAATTAAAATAATTGTTCATTCATATAAAAAGGTAAAACAGAAAGCTTATAACATTTTATAAGTTGTTACTTCAAGACGTTGTTAAGAGTTTAAAGATTACAAAGCATATATTACCTACATCCAGATTCGGGGCGGTAATCGAAACGTGCAACCCTGGAGCGGAAAGCACTATATAAACTCTTTATTCAAAATTTACCACGGAATCGCTAATAATCGGCTATAAAACATGACGTTAGAGAAAAATTGTGAAAAGAAAGGCGAGTAAATCTGTATGCGACTTTAGTCGTTAGTAACGTTAGCAAATGTCTGAAATAAAACAATTTCTGAAATACTGATTTGAACTGAGCTGTAAATGTCCCACCGCTGGGCGTTTTTGCCCTCTTCTATAAAAGAGGGGAGTTAGAGCTTAATGCCACGTTACTTCAACCAGCGGGTTGGCTTATAATATATCGATTCTTTTTAGGTATTTATGATAATAACCCGGAGTGACTTAACGTGCTTCCCGAGGCAGGGTGGGGAAACCACAAGAGGAAACACCAAGACTAAAAACAAATTTGTTTTTTATTATTTCCGAAATATGGGTAACTGTTGGTTCTAGCGGCCTTTACAGCGTCACTGGTGAGGGAGCCGAGTACTGAGACCCGGCCGTGAAAATTGGGAGCACTCTCTAGTGACCAGAGTGGACGCTCATCTTAAGGGTGCCTCCTAGTGAGATTGCACAGCAGACCTATGAAATCTCTGTTTAGAACGTCGTTGGAGTGGAGGGAGGAGCTGCGCGGAGCGTGGAGTCGAACGAATATTAAACTAACTGCTTCGAAAGGAAATCGAACCCACGCCGTTAGCTTTAATGAAACTTTCTTTATCAATTCATTAGAATTGTTGTTCGTCAGTAGGTGGTATACATTTAATACCAACCATCCAATTTAATACCACAGGAATATATTTCATTTTTATTAAAGAAGAAATTTTAAAACATTTTTAACACCGGCGGTCACGGTTTCATTTCCCCTTGAGGCAAATATTTGTTTTTGGGCAAATATTTGTTTCTTGTTTGAATATACATATGTCCTTGTGGGTCTCCCTACCGTGCATCGGAGAGCACGTAAAGCTCTCGGTCGCGGTTATTATCATAGACATCTGATAACGATCGTGATAGGGAAATAATCAATCAACTCGTGGAGCAGCGTGGTGGACTGAGCTTTCTCCTATATGGTGAAGAGGCCTTTGCCCAGCAGTGGGATATCGATAGGTTGATCCAGCTCAGTTCAGTTTTTGCTTGATTCGTTCGCCTTAGTAATACATATTCTGTGAAGATTTTAAATAACTACTTATTACTATTGTAATGTTTGCGGTCTCGGCTATATTTATGTGACCCATTGGCAGTGACCATGATTTCTGCTCTAGGGTCGTGAATTCAATTTTTATCCCAAATCTAGATGTCATGTCTATATATTTTTCACCTAACGGCTTCTGGTAGCTCTGTTCAAGTCATCTGTCGATCTACATCAACCGTCTCATCAATTTTGAGTAGATCTCGCAGAGAAATACCAAACATAGTCCTCTCCATTGCTCGCTGAGTATTTTGGAACTTGTTTAAAATGCCCATAGTTAGAGACCACGTCTCATGTATATTAGTCATATCATCATTAAGCTTAGGAACTATATGACCGTGTATGTATGGTAAAAAAAGGGATCAACGGCTTGAAAGTCCAGTATCATATGGACGAACAGACGAATTGATATAAGCGTATTATATAAGATATTCATTAGTCGATAGCTGACTGTTTGCTTATTTTTAAATACTAACTTAAATTAAAAAAAGAGATATTTCAATACAGCATCGGCAAAAGGTATTGATTGTTTTTCATTAATTGCGCATAAAACTTTTAATTCATTTTGTCTAGTCAAAACCTATCTTTGGACTTAACGTAGTAATTTTCATTTGAAATTTAATTTGACAGCAATAATTGCACAATTCTTGCTATCTATATCTATCTATCTATCTACCTATATTGTTTTTACAATATAATTATTACTTTAGTCACTCTTGTGAACGGTAGCAAAATATTTCATACTTTGTTAATCTACAACTTTTTATAAAACGAATTTTTCTACTTAACTGCAAATTTATTTATTTTCAAAGTTCTCGAGTAAAGATTAGAAACCAGAAAGGGGATGAAATCGACTGTAAAAGTTTTAAGCAATCATCCCTTTATTAGGGTAAAACGGGACAGTAACAATAACCGTAGAATCGTAGCGTTTCGTAGCAGTGCTACAATTCGTAGCATAAAGCTACGAGGCCTACAATTATAAACGTAATAGGACTTTATGAGGTATCTGCACAATCCTGAAAATCGTTTTGAACTGGTTAAGGCCTAACGCTCAATGACAAATTCAGCGAGGTTAAAATGTAATCAAACTAGCTGCGGCTTTTGGTTTTACCTGCATATAAAACAGTTCATATAATTCTTATCTTTCACATACCATATTTGCCCGCAAATTGTGCAGTAATTTTAGCATTATTCTCATCTACCCTTACAACATTTCAGATATTACTTGTATAGAGGTTTTGTAGAATAAATTAAAACCTCAGTTTACTTGTTTTGTTGATTTGCTGAAATCTTATGCCTATCATATTATCTTATATACAAAAAGTAATATTTTAAACTTCTTTTCTCTCTCTCTCTCTCTCTCTCTCTCTCTCTCTCTATATATATATATATATATATATATATATATATATATATATATATATATATATATATGAGTTATGTTATGATCTATTTTTTGGAATTCATTTTATATGTAAATAGGTTTTCTTTTCTTTAGAACCGAATGAAGGTCACCGACATAGCCTAACGGATTTGAAAGCTGATGTGGTAGTGGGCAGGGTACATAGCTCGTAGAAGTGACGGCCTATAGAGCAGAAAGGTTCTCGTGTGGAGACCTCGTACCTATAAGCGTAGCGTCAGACGGCCGTCTATGAGATGGACAGACGACTTCAGGAGAGTCATCGGAAGCCGTTGGATGGAGGCTGCTTCCAACCGTTTACTCTAAAGGTCGATGAGGGAGACCTACATTTAGCAACGGACATCCAATGGCTGATATGATGATGATTATGATGATGATGATAGAGGTAAAGGACCCTATGTGTGAAAACAGTTTTTATTGGCGACTTTTGCTTGATCTGTTTTTATATAACATCTTTGTTGTATCGAATTTTTCTTATAATTATTAAATAAACCAAGGATTACCGAATTACTATAGTTATTATAACGCCGTGTACGCCTGAGGGATGTATGTTTCCATTTTACGCTACTTACGTCGCTAAGGATGAAATAATATAGTGAGTAGATATACGATATAGGTATTTTCAGTTGGTTAAGTGGCGTTGTGGTGCTTGTAGTTGCGGGTTCGAATCCCGCTCGGGTCAAATATTTGTATATGTTTCAATATATTTTTTCTGGTCTGGGTGTATGTCTTTGTGGGTGTCTCCACTGCACTTTGCAGAGCACAATAAGCCGTCAGTCCTGGTTGTTATCACAGACACCTGATAGCGATTCTTACCCATTGAAAGAAATTATCCACCAAATCACACTAGAGCGGCGTGGTGGATTATACTCCGAACCTCCTTCTATAAGGAGAACAGCCCTTTGCTCAGCATTGAGTTGTTTATAGGCTAATTCAGTTCAAAGGGCCAGTTTCAATAGTTTCTGATAAAATAGTTATCTGCTATATAAAAGTATCTAAAAGATAAAAGTTTCTGATAAATATGATATTTTCTGTTTCACCATCAAAGGGTAAACTGTAAAATAGGCGATAAGTGTTATTCGGTGTCACATATGAATTATTTCTGCCTATTTAGAGAATCGTTCTCAAGGAGTAAACTCCAGCCGTGCATCGGAGCTGACACACACAGATTTTATTATATTATTAATTATGTTCCACCAAATGGAAACTTTTGTAGTAGACTATGAGATAATTCTATGATATTTTTTTGGTTTGTGTATCTCCAGTAGTTCATATAAAAAATCACCCTCAAATAATAAAAATTGTTTTCTAATCTTCTGAAAATAATTAAAAAAAGATAAAAAAATACTAAATATAGAGCTCATTAATATATATTTTTTCGAGTTAGATTAATTTAAGTATCTGTCATAGTTTATGAGAAAAAAAAATAGAACCGTTAGGAGCTGTAACCCCTACAATTCCCTTATGAGTGAAGGCAGAGATCTAAAATCTCGAGGACCAGTACTTTGGGTGAAGAAGTAATATTTAAAAGGTTAAACTGTGTTCAAAGGCGTCGGTGCAATTTCCTTATAGTAAGTCGGCTAGATCCTTTCAGTCTATCTGTCAGATATTTCTATTCGCGGTTAGGAACCAAAAGTTATAGTTTATTTATTAAGATGCAACAGGCCCTAAGGATACGAGATCTCTGGTAGCCTATCAGTAACATATGGGTGAGATGAACTTTATCCGAAACCTTAAATATTATATTACATAATTATTATTTGTAGTTACAGAAGAAAAATTAAAAATAAATTTAAACGTTATCAACTTAAGCAAAACTGAAAATAAAAGCAATTGAAGCTGCCGATACTCGCCACGCTTGGCAGGTGGCGTGGTAAGCGCAGTATTTTGTGGTAAGATATGGTGACGCTGCTGCCCATCACCATACTGATTGGTGTACAGTCGTTCGCACCAATATGGCCTTAGTCGCCTTTTACGACACACCGACAAGAAAGAAGTCGGGTCTTCTCCGCTGGTTCTTCATCAGTCAGCTGTTACCTAAAATACAGATATTGAGTGGCCTACAATATTTATTTATATATTTGTATTTCCTTCCCTATTTCCCCTAATCCCGGATATGACTATCAACCGCGTGTCAATTCTTTTATGTATAATAGATTTTTCGTACGTGAAAAAAGACGTGACGTATAACAATGTCAATGAACTCTTAACCTTTGCCAATCTCTAAACTCCATAATTAGTCACTTGTAGCCCTGGAGCCCAACACGAGTTCAAAATTTAATACAGGTTAATATAAATACGATAACTTTACCCGGTTTCTGTTCGGATTATACTATCGTTTACAAGACGAAAATTACAAGTCATATTTGGAGGGGTTTTCTAATACTAACAACGCTTGGCAGTTGTGTTGGGGAGCGCAGTGCGTTGTGGCAGGATGATGTTGGAGTTATTTTTTAAATTTCACCATTTTACCCAAAATGACGTAGATATTACAGTTTTCACTTTCAACTATTCATAAAAATCCACGACATGAAACTTAAACTTTAGATATTACTACGACTATTGCCGACTGACAACTGACGACTGACTGACAACTGGCGACTGATTTATTTTACCAACGTGAGTGACATACAGCATTTAGTCTGAGTCAAAATAACATCCATATTCTAAAATATTTGATTCTCAAAGAAAGTCGTTAACTTAATGTTACTACTAAATCAGCCTGTAAACAATCCAATGTCGGACAAAGGCCTCTTATTCATATAGAAGAAGGGTTGGAGCTTAATCCGCTACGCAGCTCCACTGCGGATTGGCGAATAATTTCCCAAACATGAGTAACGGTCCCCATCAGATGTCTATGATACGGTGTATATATCTACGGTGGGGAGACTCACAAGGACACAGACATAAATATTTGTACAAATACAAATATCTACCTCAAGCGGGAATCGAACCCGCAACCGCTGGCGTTAAGGCGACTACATGCACAACTAAACTAAATAGTAACGGTCGTAATGATTTTTAGACGAACAGATGGAACTATCGAATTATTATTTTTTATAATATTTCACTGATATTTTCACTGATTCATTTTTAGACAGTATGGTGGATTAATTTAATTCTTTTTTTTTCTTATTAATAGAAGACGAGGTCGTAGCTCAACAACCGTTCCGGTGTAATGATGCGAGTAGTTACGTTAATGCAGCGGTCGCGGGTTCAATTCCCGCTCATTGCAGATATTTGTATTTGTACAAGTATTTGTTTCTAAAGCAGTCGGTCCCGATTATTCTCATAGACATCTGACAGCGATCGTTAATTATGGTAGGAAAGTTATACGCCAACACGCATTGGAGCAGCGTTGTGGGTTAAATTTCGAACCCTTCTCCAAGTAGAATTTTTTTTTAAATCTATACCATACATCAATTCATTTATTTATTTATTTACACTTTATTATAGAACACAATTATATATAATTTTATTATGTCGAATTGTGTCATAAACACAACTGATCGGAGCACTAGCGCCATCTATTGGTGCTTGACAGAGTCTACGTCGTGGCAGTGTCAGCTAGACTCAGCAGAGTTACACTTTCCAACACTATATGAATCACAATAATTCAATGGAAATCAGTAGTGACAATAATGATGCGAACAATATATAATAATTTAATATATAATAATATTTTTAGTATTTAGTCGAAAAAATTGACTCATTGTATAAAAGGGAAGGTATTGTGATATTTTGAGAGGAGAAACGCAATAACCACGACCATGGTCGTTGGCACGGAGCACTGGTAAAGATTAGATTAATTATTATTATAAATATTGAATATTATATTGATGGTTTACCTATTGTTTAAAAGAGTAACTTCGGAGTTCTGCGGAGAAAAGTGCTTTCGATGCCTACTTGAATGAATGAAGTATTTATTAATATTTTGTGATAAAGTACACGGTGAGATTATACCATCCTGACTTTATTCTCTTATTACACTTATTCCTAAACTGAAGGTATATAAATAATTATTTTAAACAAAATAATAAAAGTTGTAAAATAATTACGGTTCCTCTTTCGAGTAGTATGAAATAGATTATATTATTATTTTTCTTTATCAATTAAAATAATTGTTCATTCATATAAAAAGGTAAAACAGAAAGCTTATAACATTTTATAAGTTGTTACTTCAAGACGTTGTTAAGAGTTTAAAGATTACAAAGCATATATTACCTACATCCAGATTCGGGGCGGTAATCGAAACGTGCAACCCTGGAGCGGAAAGCACTATATAAACTCTTTATTCAAAATTTACCACGGAATCGCTAATAATCGGCTATAAAACATGACGTTAGAGAAAAATTGTGAAAAGAAAGGCGAGTAAATCTGTATGCGACTTTAGTCGTTAGTAACGTTAGCAAATGTCTGAAATAAAACAATTTCTGAAATACTGATTTGAACTGAGCTGTAAATGTCCCACCGCTGGGCGTTTTTGCCCTCTTCTATAAAAGAGGGGAGTTAGAGCTTAATGCCACGTTACTTCAACCAGCGGGTTGGCTTATAATATATCGATTCTTTTTAGGTATTTATGATAATAACCCGGAGTGACTTAACGTGCTTCCCGAGGCAGGGTGGGGAAACCACAAGAGGAAACACCAAGACTAAAAACAAATTTGTTTTTTATTATTTCCGAAATATGGGTAACTGTTGGTTCTAGCGGCCTTTACAGCGTCACTGGTGAGGGAGCCGAGTACTGAGACCCGGCCGTGAAAATTGGGAGCACTCTCTAGTGACCAGAGTGGACGCTCATCTTAAGGGTGCCTCCTAGTGAGATTGCACAGCAGACCTATGAAATCTCTGTTTAGAACGTCGTTGGAGTGGAGGGAGGAGCTGCGCGGAGCGTGGAGTCGAACGAATATTAAACTAACTGCTTCGAAAGGAAATCGAACCCACGCCGTTAGCTTTAATGAAACTTTCTTTATCAATTCATTAGAATTGTTGTTCGTCAGTAGGTGGTATACATTTAATACCAACCATCCAATTTAATACCACAGGAATATATTTCATTTTTATTAAAGAAGAAATTTTAAAACATTTTTAACACCGGCGGTCACGGTTTCATTTCCCCTTGAGGCAAATATTTGTTTTTGGGCAAATATTTGTTTCTTGTTTGAATATACATATGTCCTTGTGGGTCTCCCTACCGTGCATCGGAGAGCACGTAAAGCTCTCGGTCGCGGTTATTATCATAGACATCTGATAACGATCGTGATAGGGAAATAATCAATCAACTCGTGGAGCAGCGTGGTGGACTGAGCTTTCTCCTATATGGTGAAGAGGCCTTTGCCCAGCAGTGGGATATCGATAGGTTGATCCAGCTCAGTTCAGTTTTTGCTTGATTCGTTCGCCTTAGTAATACATATTCTGTGAAGATTTTAAATAACTACTTATTACTATTGTAATGTTTGCGGTCTCGGCTATATTTATGTGACCCATTGGCAGTGACCATGATTTCTGCTCTAGGGTCGTGAATTCAATTTTTATCCCAAATCTAGATGTCATGTCTATATATTTTTCACCTAACGGCTTCTGGTAGCTCTGTTCAAGTCATCTGTCGATCTACATCAACCGTCTCATCAATTTTGAGTAGATCTCGCAGAGAAATACCAAACATAGTCCTCTCCATTGCTCGCTGAGTATTTTGGAACTTGTTTAAAATGCCCATAGTTAGAGACCACGTCTCATGTATATTAGTCATATCATCATTAAGCTTAGGAACTATATGACCGTGTATGTATGGTAAAAAAAGGGATCAACGGCTTGAAAGTCCAGTATCATATGGACGAACAGACGAATTGATATAAGCGTATTATATAAGATATTCATTAGTCGATAGCTGACTGTTTGCTTATTTTTAAATACTAACTTAAATTAAAAAAAGAGATATTTCAATACAGCATCGGCAAAAGGTATTGATTGTTTTTCATTAATTGCGCATAAAACTTTTAATTCATTTTGTCTAGTCAAAACCTATCTTTGGACTTAACGTAGTAATTTTCATTTGAAATTTAATTTGACAGCAATAATTGCACAATTCTTGCTATCTATATCTATCTATCTATCTACCTATATTGTTTTTACAATATAATTATTACTTTAGTCACTCTTGTGAACGGTAGCAAAATATTTCATACTTTGTTAATCTACAACTTTTTATAAAACGAATTTTTCTACTTAACTGCAAATTTATTTATTTTCAAAGTTCTCGAGTAAAGATTAGAAACCAGAAAGGGGATGAAATCGACTGTAAAAGTTTTAAGCAATCATCCCTTTATTAGGGTAAAACGGGACAGTAACAATAACCGTAGAATCGTAGCGTTTCGTAGCAGTGCTACAATTCGTAGCATAAAGCTACGAGGCCTACAATTATAAACGTAATAGGACTTTATGAGGTATCTGCACAATCCTGAAAATCGTTTTGAACTGGTTAAGGCCTAACGCTCAATGACAAATTCAGCGAGGTTAAAATGTAATCAAACTAGCTGCGGCTTTTGGTTTTACCTGCATATAAAACAGTTCATATAATTCTTATCTTTCACATACCATATTTGCCCGCAAATTGTGCAGTAATTTTAGCATTATTCTCATCTACCCTTACAACATTTCAGATATTACTTGTATAGAGGTTTTGTAGAATAAATTAAAACCTCAGTTTACTTGTTTTGTTGATTTGCTGAAATCTTATGCCTATCATATTATCTTATATACAAAAAGTAATATTTTAAACTTCTTTTCTCTCTCTCTCTCTCTCTCTCTCTCTCTCTATATATATATATATATATATATATATATATATATATATATATATATATATATATATATATGAGTTATGTTATGATCTATTTTTTGGAATTCATTTTATATG
Organism: Euphydryas editha; assembly: GCA_036937285.1. NCBI lineage: Eukaryota > Metazoa > Arthropoda > Insecta > Lepidoptera > Nymphalidae > Euphydryas > Euphydryas editha. The sequence continues at coordinate 11,374,830 of JAUPFZ010000029.1, read as the reverse complement.
TAAATAGGTTTTCTTTTCTTTAGAACCGAATGAAGGTCACCGACATAGCCTAACGGATTTGAAAGCTGATGTGGTAGTGGGCAGGGTACATAGCTCGTAGAAGTGACGGCCTATAGAGCAGAAAGGTTCTCGTGTGGAGACCTCGTACCTATAAGCGTAGCGTCAGACGGCCGTCTATGAGATGGACAGACGACTTCAGGAGAGTCATCGGAAGCCGTTGGATGGAGGCTGCTTCCAACCGTTTACTCTAAAGGTCGATGAGGGAGACCTACATTTAGCAACGGACATCCAATGGCTGATATGATGATGATTATGATGATGATGATAGAGGTAAAGGACCCTATGTGTGAAAACAGTTTTTATTGGCGACTTTTGCTTGATCTGTTTTTATATAACATCTTTGTTGTATCGAATTTTTCTTATAATTATTAAATAAACCAAGGATTACCGAATTACTATAGTTATTATAACGCCGTGTACGCCTGAGGGATGTATGTTTCCATTTTACGCTACTTACGTCGCTAAGGATGAAATAATATAGTGAGTAGATATACGATATAGGTATTTTCAGTTGGTTAAGTGGCGTTGTGGTGCTTGTAGTTGCGGGTTCGAATCCCGCTCGGGTCAAATATTTGTATATGTTTCAATATATTTTTTCTGGTCTGGGTGTATGTCTTTGTGGGTGTCTCCACTGCACTTTGCAGAGCACAATAAGCCGTCAGTCCTGGTTGTTATCACAGACACCTGATAGCGATTCTTACCCATTGAAAGAAATTATCCACCAAATCACACTAGAGCGGCGTGGTGGATTATACTCCGAACCTCCTTCTATAAGGAGAACAGCCCTTTGCTCAGCATTGAGTTGTTTATAGGCTAATTCAGTTCAAAGGGCCAGTTTCAATAGTTTCTGATAAAATAGTTATCTGCTATATAAAAGTATCTAAAAGATAAAAGTTTCTGATAAATATGATATTTTCTGTTTCACCATCAAAGGGTAAACTGTAAAATAGGCGATAAGTGTTATTCGGTGTCACATATGAATTATTTCTGCCTATTTAGAGAATCGTTCTCAAGGAGTAAACTCCAGCCGTGCATCGGAGCTGACACACACAGATTTTATTATATTATTAATTATGTTCCACCAAATGGAAACTTTTGTAGTAGACTATGAGATAATTCTATGATATTTTTTTGGTTTGTGTATCTCCAGTAGTTCATATAAAAAATCACCCTCAAATAATAAAAATTGTTTTCTAATCTTCTGAAAATAATTAAAAAAAGATAAAAAAATACTAAATATAGAGCTCATTAATATATATTTTTTCGAGTTAGATTAATTTAAGTATCTGTCATAGTTTATGAGAAAAAAAAATAGAACCGTTAGGAGCTGTAACCCCTACAATTCCCTTATGAGTGAAGGCAGAGATCTAAAATCTCGAGGACCAGTACTTTGGGTGAAGAAGTAATATTTAAAAGGTTAAACTGTGTTCAAAGGCGTCGGTGCAATTTCCTTATAGTAAGTCGGCTAGATCCTTTCAGTCTATCTGTCAGATATTTCTATTCGCGGTTAGGAACCAAAAGTTATAGTTTATTTATTAAGATGCAACAGGCCCTAAGGATACGAGATCTCTGGTAGCCTATCAGTAACATATGGGTGAGATGAACTTTATCCGAAACCTTAAATATTATATTACATAATTATTATTTGTAGTTACAGAAGAAAAATTAAAAATAAATTTAAACGTTATCAACTTAAGCAAAACTGAAAATAAAAGCAATTGAAGCTGCCGATACTCGCCACGCTTGGCAGGTGGCGTGGTAAGCGCAGTATTTTGTGGTAAGATATGGTGACGCTGCTGCCCATCACCATACTGATTGGTGTACAGTCGTTCGCACCAATATGGCCTTAGTCGCCTTTTACGACACACCGACAAGAAAGAAGTCGGGTCTTCTCCGCTGGTTCTTCATCAGTCAGCTGTTACCTAAAATACAGATATTGAGTGGCCTACAATATTTATTTATATATTTGTATTTCCTTCCCTATTTCCCCTAATCCCGGATATGACTATCAACCGCGTGTCAATTCTTTTATGTATAATAGATTTTTCGTACGTGAAAAAAGACGTGACGTATAACAATGTCAATGAACTCTTAACCTTTGCCAATCTCTAAACTCCATAATTAGTCACTTGTAGCCCTGGAGCCCAACACGAGTTCAAAATTTAATACAGGTTAATATAAATACGATAACTTTACCCGGTTTCTGTTCGGATTATACTATCGTTTACAAGACGAAAATTACAAGTCATATTTGGAGGGGTTTTCTAATACTAACAACGCTTGGCAGTTGTGTTGGGGAGCGCAGTGCGTTGTGGCAGGATGATGTTGGAGTTATTTTTTAAATTTCACCATTTTACCCAAAATGACGTAGATATTACAGTTTTCACTTTCAACTATTCATAAAAATCCACGACATGAAACTTAAACTTTAGATATTACTACGACTATTGCCGACTGACAACTGACGACTGACTGACAACTGGCGACTGATTTATTTTACCAACGTGAGTGACATACAGCATTTAGTCTGAGTCAAAATAACATCCATATTCTAAAATATTTGATTCTCAAAGAAAGTCGTTAACTTAATGTTACTACTAAATCAGCCTGTAAACAATCCAATGTCGGACAAAGGCCTCTTATTCATATAGAAGAAGGGTTGGAGCTTAATCCGCTACGCAGCTCCACTGCGGATTGGCGAATAATTTCCCAAACATGAGTAACGGTCCCCATCAGATGTCTATGATACGGTGTATATATCTACGGTGGGGAGACTCACAAGGACACAGACATAAATATTTGTACAAATACAAATATCTACCTCAAGCGGGAATCGAACCCGCAACCGCTGGCGTTAAGGCGACTACATGCACAACTAAACTAAATAGTAACGGTCGTAATGATTTTTAGACGAACAGATGGAACTATCGAATTATTATTTTTTATAATATTTCACTGATATTTTCACTGATTCATTTTTAGACAGTATGGTGGATTAATTTAATTCTTTTTTTTTCTTATTAATAGAAGACGAGGTCGTAGCTCAACAACCGTTCCGGTGTAATGATGCGAGTAGTTACGTTAATGCAGCGGTCGCGGGTTCAATTCCCGCTCATTGCAGATATTTGTATTTGTACAAGTATTTGTTTCTAAAGCAGTCGGTCCCGATTATTCTCATAGACATCTGACAGCGATCGTTAATTATGGTAGGAAAGTTATACGCCAACACGCATTGGAGCAGCGTTGTGGGTTAAATTTCGAACCCTTCTCCAAGTAGAATTTTTTTTTAAATCTATACCATACATCAATTCATTTATTTATTTATTTACACTTTATTATAGAACACAATTATATATAATTTTATTATGTCGAATTGTGTCATAAACACAACTGATCGGAGCACTAGCGCCATCTATTGGTGCTTGACAGAGTCTACGTCGTGGCAGTGTCAGCTAGACTCAGCAGAGTTACACTTTCCAACACTATATGAATCACAATAATTCAATGGAAATCAGTAGTGACAATAATGATGCGAACAATATATAATAATTTAATATATAATAATATTTTTAGTATTTAGTCGAAAAAATTGACTCATTGTATAAAAGGGAAGGTATTGTGATATTTTGAGAGGAGAAACGCAATAACCACGACCATGGTCGTTGGCACGGAGCACTGGTAAAGATTAGATTAATTATTATTATAAATATTGAATATTATATTGATGGTTTACCTATTGTTTAAAAGAGTAACTTCGGAGTTCTGCGGAGAAAAGTGCTTTCGATGCCTACTTGAATGAATGAAGTATTTATTAATATTTTGTGATAAAGTACACGGTGAGATTATACCATCCTGACTTTATTCTCTTATTACACTTATTCCTAAACTGAAGGTATATAAATAATTATTTTAAACAAAATAATAAAAGTTGTAAAATAATTACGGTTCCTCTTTCGAGTAGTATGAAATAGATTATATTATTATTTTTCTTTATCAATTAAAATAATTGTTCATTCATATAAAAAGGTAAAACAGAAAGCTTATAACATTTTATAAGTTGTTACTTCAAGACGTTGTTAAGAGTTTAAAGATTACAAAGCATATATTACCTACATCCAGATTCGGGGCGGTAATCGAAACGTGCAACCCTGGAGCGGAAAGCACTATATAAACTCTTTATTCAAAATTTACCACGGAATCGCTAATAATCGGCTATAAAACATGACGTTAGAGAAAAATTGTGAAAAGAAAGGCGAGTAAATCTGTATGCGACTTTAGTCGTTAGTAACGTTAGCAAATGTCTGAAATAAAACAATTTCTGAAATACTGATTTGAACTGAGCTGTAAATGTCCCACCGCTGGGCGTTTTTGCCCTCTTCTATAAAAGAGGGGAGTTAGAGCTTAATGCCACGTTACTTCAACCAGCGGGTTGGCTTATAATATATCGATTCTTTTTAGGTATTTATGATAATAACCCGGAGTGACTTAACGTGCTTCCCGAGGCAGGGTGGGGAAACCACAAGAGGAAACACCAAGACTAAAAACAAATTTGTTTTTTATTATTTCCGAAATATGGGTAACTGTTGGTTCTAGCGGCCTTTACAGCGTCACTGGTGAGGGAGCCGAGTACTGAGACCCGGCCGTGAAAATTGGGAGCACTCTCTAGTGACCAGAGTGGACGCTCATCTTAAGGGTGCCTCCTAGTGAGATTGCACAGCAGACCTATGAAATCTCTGTTTAGAACGTCGTTGGAGTGGAGGGAGGAGCTGCGCGGAGCGTGGAGTCGAACGAATATTAAACTAACTGCTTCGAAAGGAAATCGAACCCACGCCGTTAGCTTTAATGAAACTTTCTTTATCAATTCATTAGAATTGTTGTTCGTCAGTAGGTGGTATACATTTAATACCAACCATCCAATTTAATACCACAGGAATATATTTCATTTTTATTAAAGAAGAAATTTTAAAACATTTTTAACACCGGCGGTCACGGTTTCATTTCCCCTTGAGGCAAATATTTGTTTTTGGGCAAATATTTGTTTCTTGTTTGAATATACATATGTCCTTGTGGGTCTCCCTACCGTGCATCGGAGAGCACGTAAAGCTCTCGGTCGCGGTTATTATCATAGACATCTGATAACGATCGTGATAGGGAAATAATCAATCAACTCGTGGAGCAGCGTGGTGGACTGAGCTTTCTCCTATATGGTGAAGAGGCCTTTGCCCAGCAGTGGGATATCGATAGGTTGATCCAGCTCAGTTCAGTTTTTGCTTGATTCGTTCGCCTTAGTAATACATATTCTGTGAAGATTTTAAATAACTACTTATTACTATTGTAATGTTTGCGGTCTCGGCTATATTTATGTGACCCATTGGCAGTGACCATGATTTCTGCTCTAGGGTCGTGAATTCAATTTTTATCCCAAATCTAGATGTCATGTCTATATATTTTTCACCTAACGGCTTCTGGTAGCTCTGTTCAAGTCATCTGTCGATCTACATCAACCGTCTCATCAATTTTGAGTAGATCTCGCAGAGAAATACCAAACATAGTCCTCTCCATTGCTCGCTGAGTATTTTGGAACTTGTTTAAAATGCCCATAGTTAGAGACCACGTCTCATGTATATTAGTCATATCATCATTAAGCTTAGGAACTATATGACCGTGTATGTATGGTAAAAAAAGGGATCAACGGCTTGAAAGTCCAGTATCATATGGACGAACAGACGAATTGATATAAGCGTATTATATAAGATATTCATTAGTCGATAGCTGACTGTTTGCTTATTTTTAAATACTAACTTAAATTAAAAAAAGAGATATTTCAATACAGCATCGGCAAAAGGTATTGATTGTTTTTCATTAATTGCGCATAAAACTTTTAATTCATTTTGTCTAGTCAAAACCTATCTTTGGACTTAACGTAGTAATTTTCATTTGAAATTTAATTTGACAGCAATAATTGCACAATTCTTGCTATCTATATCTATCTATCTATCTACCTATATTGTTTTTACAATATAATTATTACTTTAGTCACTCTTGTGAACGGTAGCAAAATATTTCATACTTTGTTAATCTACAACTTTTTATAAAACGAATTTTTCTACTTAACTGCAAATTTATTTATTTTCAAAGTTCTCGAGTAAAGATTAGAAACCAGAAAGGGGATGAAATCGACTGTAAAAGTTTTAAGCAATCATCCCTTTATTAGGGTAAAACGGGACAGTAACAATAACCGTAGAATCGTAGCGTTTCGTAGCAGTGCTACAATTCGTAGCATAAAGCTACGAGGCCTACAATTATAAACGTAATAGGACTTTATGAGGTATCTGCACAATCCTGAAAATCGTTTTGAACTGGTTAAGGCCTAACGCTCAATGACAAATTCAGCGAGGTTAAAATGTAATCAAACTAGCTGCGGCTTTTGGTTTTACCTGCATATAAAACAGTTCATATAATTCTTATCTTTCACATACCATATTTGCCCGCAAATTGTGCAGTAATTTTAGCATTATTCTCATCTACCCTTACAACATTTCAGATATTACTTGTATAGAGGTTTTGTAGAATAAATTAAAACCTCAGTTTACTTGTTTTGTTGATTTGCTGAAATCTTATGCCTATCATATTATCTTATATACAAAAAGTAATATTTTAAACTTCTTTTCTCTCTCTCTCTCTCTCTCTCTCTCTCTCTCTCTATATATATATATATATATATATATATATATATATATATATATATATATGAGTTATGTTATGATCTATTTTTTGGAATTCATTTTATATGTAAATAGGTTTTCTTTTCTTTAGAACCGAATGAAGGTCACCGACATAGCCTAACGGATTTGAAAGCTGATGTGGTAGTGGGCAGGGTACATAGCTCGTAGAAGTGACGGCCTATAGAGCAGAAAGGTTCTCGTGTGGAGACCTCGTACCTATAAGCGTAGCGTCAGACGGCCGTCTATGAGATGGACAGACGACTTCAGGAGAGTCATCGGAAGCCGTTGGATGGAGGCTGCTTCCAACCGTTTACTCTAAAGGTCGATGAGGGAGACCTACATTTAGCAACGGACATCCAATGGCTGATATGATGATGATTATGATGATGATGATAGAGGTAAAGGACCCTATGTGTGAAAACAGTTTTTATTGGCGACTTTTGCTTGATCTGTTTTTATATAACATCTTTGTTGTATCGAATTTTTCTTATAATTATTAAATAAACCAAGGATTACCGAATTACTATAGTTATTATAACGCCGTGTACGCCTGAGGGATGTATGTTTCCATTTTACGCTACTTACGTCGCTAAGGATGAAATAATATAGTGAGTAGATATACGATATAGGTATTTTCAGTTGGTTAAGTGGCGTTGTGGTGCTTGTAGTTGCGGGTTCGAATCCCGCTCGGGTCAAATATTTGTATATGTTTCAATATATTTTTTCTGGTCTGGGTGTATGTCTTTGTGGGTGTCTCCACTGCACTTTGCAGAGCACAATAAGCCGTCAGTCCTGGTTGTTATCACAGACACCTGATAGCGATTCTTACCCATTGAAAGAAATTATCCACCAAATCACACTAGAGCGGCGTGGTGGATTATACTCCGAACCTCCTTCTATAAGGAGAACAGCCCTTTGCTCAGCATTGAGTTGTTTATAGGCTAATTCAGTTCAAAGGGCCAGTTTCAATAGTTTCTGATAAAATAGTTATCTGCTATATAAAAGTATCTAAAAGATAAAAGTTTCTGATAAATATGATATTTTCTGTTTCACCATCAAAGGGTAAACTGTAAAATAGGCGATAAGTGTTATTCGGTGTCACATATGAATTATTTCTGCCTATTTAGAGAATCGTTCTCAAGGAGTAAACTCCAGCCGTGCATCGGAGCTGACACACACAGATTTTATTATATTATTAATTATGTTCCACCAAATGGAAACTTTTGTAGTAGACTATGAGATAATTCTATGATATTTTTTTGGTTTGTGTATCTCCAGTAGTTCATATAAAAAATCACCCTCAAATAATAAAAATTGTTTTCTAATCTTCTGAAAATAATTAAAAAAAGATAAAAAAATACTAAATATAGAGCTCATTAATATATATTTTTTCGAGTTAGATTAATTTAAGTATCTGTCATAGTTTATGAGAAAAAAAAATAGAACCGTTAGGAGCTGTAACCCCTACAATTCCCTTATGAGTGAAGGCAGAGATCTAAAATCTCGAGGACCAGTACTTTGGGTGAAGAAGTAATATTTAAAAGGTTAAACTGTGTTCAAAGGCGTCGGTGCAATTTCCTTATAGTAAGTCGGCTAGATCCTTTCAGTCTATCTGTCAGATATTTCTATTCGCGGTTAGGAACCAAAAGTTATAGTTTATTTATTAAGATGCAACAGGCCCTAAGGATACGAGATCTCTGGTAGCCTATCAGTAACATATGGGTGAGATGAACTTTATCCGAAACCTTAAATATTATATTACATAATTATTATTTGTAGTTACAGAAGAAAAATTAAAAATAAATTTAAACGTTATCAACTTAAGCAAAACTGAAAATAAAAGCAATTGAAGCTGCCGATACTCGCCACGCTTGGCAGGTGGCGTGGTAAGCGCAGTATTTTGTGGTAAGATATGGTGACGCTGCTGCCCATCACCATACTGATTGGTGTACAGTCGTTCGCACCAATATGGCCTTAGTCGCCTTTTACGACACACCGACAAGAAAGAAGTCGGGTCTTCTCCGCTGGTTCTTCATCAGTCAGCTGTTACCTAAAATACAGATATTGAGTGGCCTACAATATTTATTTATATATTTGTATTTCCTTCCCTATTTCCCCTAATCCCGGATATGACTATCAACCGCGTGTCAATTCTTTTATGTATAATAGATTTTTCGTACGTGAAAAAAGACGTGACGTATAACAATGTCAATGAACTCTTAACCTTTGCCAATCTCTAAACTCCATAATTAGTCACTTGTAGCCCTGGAGCCCAACACGAGTTCAAAATTTAATACAGGTTAATATAAATACGATAACTTTACCCGGTTTCTGTTCGGATTATACTATCGTTTACAAGACGAAAATTACAAGTCATATTTGGAGGGGTTTTCTAATACTAACAACGCTTGGCAGTTGTGTTGGGGAGCGCAGTGCGTTGTGGCAGGATGATGTTGGAGTTATTTTTTAAATTTCACCATTTTACCCAAAATGACGTAGATATTACAGTTTTCACTTTCAACTATTCATAAAAATCCACGACATGAAACTTAAACTTTAGATATTACTACGACTATTGCCGACTGACAACTGACGACTGACTGACAACTGGCGACTGATTTATTTTACCAACGTGAGTGACATACAGCATTTAGTCTGAGTCAAAATAACATCCATATTCTAAAATATTTGATTCTCAAAGAAAGTCGTTAACTTAATGTTACTACTAAATCAGCCTGTAAACAATCCAATGTCGGACAAAGGCCTCTTATTCATATAGAAGAAGGGTTGGAGCTTAATCCGCTACGCAGCTCCACTGCGGATTGGCGAATAATTTCCCAAACATGAGTAACGGTCCCCATCAGATGTCTATGATACGGTGTATATATCTACGGTGGGGAGACTCACAAGGACACAGACATAAATATTTGTACAAATACAAATATCTACCTCAAGCGGGAATCGAACCCGCAACCGCTGGCGTTAAGGCGACTACATGCACAACTAAACTAAATAGTAACGGTCGTAATGATTTTTAGACGAACAGATGGAACTATCGAATTATTATTTTTTATAATATTTCACTGATATTTTCACTGATTCATTTTTAGACAGTATGGTGGATTAATTTAATTCTTTTTTTTTCTTATTAATAGAAGACGAGGTCGTAGCTCAACAACCGTTCCGGTGTAATGATGCGAGTAGTTACGTTAATGCAGCGGTCGCGGGTTCAATTCCCGCTCATTGCAGATATTTGTATTTGTACAAGTATTTGTTTCTAAAGCAGTCGGTCCCGATTATTCTCATAGACATCTGACAGCGATCGTTAATTATGGTAGGAAAGTTATACGCCAACACGCATTGGAGCAGCGTTGTGGGTTAAATTTCGAACCCTTCTCCAAGTAGAATTTTTTTTTAAATCTATACCATACATCAATTCATTTATTTATTTATTTACACTTTATTATAGAACACAATTATATATAATTTTATTATGTCGAATTGTGTCATAAACACAACTGATCGGAGCACTAGCGCCATCTATTGGTGCTTGACAGAGTCTACGTCGTGGCAGTGTCAGCTAGACTCAGCAGAGTTACACTTTCCAACACTATATGAATCACAATAATTCAATGGAAATCAGTAGTGACAATAATGATGCGAACAATATATAATAATTTAATATATAATAATATTTTTAGTATTTAGTCGAAAAAATTGACTCATTGTATAAAAGGGAAGGTATTGTGATATTTTGAGAGGAGAAACGCAATAACCACGACCATGGTCGTTGGCACGGAGCACTGGTAAAGATTAGATTAATTATTATTATAAATATTGAATATTATATTGATGGTTTACCTATTGTTTAAAAGAGTAACTTCGGAGTTCTGCGGAGAAAAGTGCTTTCGATGCCTACTTGAATGAATGAAGTATTTATTAATATTTTGTGATAAAGTACACGGTGAGATTATACCATCCTGACTTTATTCTCTTATTACACTTATTCCTAAACTGAAGGTATATAAATAATTATTTTAAACAAAATAATAAAAGTTGTAAAATAATTACGGTTCCTCTTTCGAGTAGTATGAAATAGATTATATTATTATTTTTCTTTATCAATTAAAATAATTGTTCATTCATATAAAAAGGTAAAACAGAAAGCTTATAACATTTTATAAGTTGTTACTTCAAGACGTTGTTAAGAGTTTAAAGATTACAAAGCATATATTACCTACATCCAGATTCGGGGCGGTAATCGAAACGTGCAACCCTGGAGCGGAAAGCACTATATAAACTCTTTATTCAAAATTTACCACGGAATCGCTAATAATCGGCTATAAAACATGACGTTAGAGAAAAATTGTGAAAAGAAAGGCGAGTAAATCTGTATGCGACTTTAGTCGTTAGTAACGTTAGCAAATGTCTGAAATAAAACAATTTCTGAAATACTGATTTGAACTGAGCTGTAAATGTCCCACCGCTGGGCGTTTTTGCCCTCTTCTATAAAAGAGGGGAGTTAGAGCTTAATGCCACGTTACTTCAACCAGCGGGTTGGCTTATAATATATCGATTCTTTTTAGGTATTTATGATAATAACCCGGAGTGACTTAACGTGCTTCCCGAGGCAGGGTGGGGAAACCACAAGAGGAAACACCAAGACTAAAAACAAATTTGTTTTTTATTATTTCCGAAATATGGGTAACTGTTGGTTCTAGCGGCCTTTACAGCGTCACTGGTGAGGGAGCCGAGTACTGAGACCCGGCCGTGAAAATTGGGAGCACTCTCTAGTGACCAGAGTGGACGCTCATCTTAAGGGTGCCTCCTAGTGAGATTGCACAGCAGACCTATGAAATCTCTGTTTAGAACGTCGTTGGAGTGGAGGGAGGAGCTGCGCGGAGCGTGGAGTCGAACGAATATTAAACTAACTGCTTCGAAAGGAAATCGAACCCACGCCGTTAGCTTTAATGAAACTTTCTTTATCAATTCATTAGAATTGTTGTTCGTCAGTAGGTGGTATACATTTAATACCAACCATCCAATTTAATACCACAGGAATATATTTCATTTTTATTAAAGAAGAAATTTTAAAACATTTTTGTATTATGTAAAATACGTTTAAATATTTAAATTTCATCGCGTACTTCTTTTTTAAACAAAGTATCCTGACCGTCCGCCATCTTGTCCTAGTTTTGGATACTTGAAAAAGTTGAAACGAACCTGAACCTACTTTTTATCCGTCCTCAAAAACTAAAAACAGACTTTTGTCAACAAAGTCTGCCCTAGTAAACTTTAATACTGAGATTATTTACACAACACTCTATTTATGTTAATATTTAATAATAATAATAATAATAATAAAAAAAAACCTGGCAGCTGTCAACTGAAATGACGCGTTTTTATATCTTGTCATTGTATTTATTATTTTAAAATGTATTTAAATATAAATATACAACAAAAACAACATAAAAATGACATATAACGCGAAAATAAAATGAAAAAAGCCAGAGGACGACTCGCACAACCAAGATCAAGGGTTTTGTCGTGTTCCGATACAAAATCATCAACGTCAGACGATGAATACCAAACTCCGCTGTCCACCGCGGAATCGGACATTAACGATGCTGACTCGCCTGTGAGAAAATCAAAACGTCGACGAGTCATACGCCCGTCACCAGCTAGCTTGGAGGTTCAGGGACAACGCGCTCCCACAAGAAATCCCGCTGCCGGTGGTGCTGTGCGCCGCATGAGATGGACTCAAAAAATGAATGAGAGTGTCATGCGAGCGTACTATGAGGCAACAGGAGGGGGAATTAACCTCACTGCGTATCGTTCAACGATGCTGTCTCTGTTTCAGGCGCTTGAACCAACTGTCACCGTGACCGCACAACGATTATCGGATCAAGTACGAGCCATTCAGCGTTGTCACCTCCTGGATGAATCGATACTTGAGCGGCTACGTACAAATTTACCACAATTTAATACTGTTAGTCATACTTGTGCTATGCAATCATCACAAAATATGCAGAGACAGGTAACAAATTTGAATGTAATAAATTCTAACAGTGTTGATTTGTCAGTAAATGACCAGGATAATGAGCATATGAGGAGAGCTTTGGAGGATGCTATCTTGAAATATAGAACCATGCCACCTAATATTAGGCCACATCTACCTCGTTTGCCTATACACAGACGTAATTTGGCTTTAGTAGGTGCTATGGATAAAATTTTAAAAGAATATTTAGGCAACACTCAAAATTTATCTGATACGCATTCACTTCTGTATTGTGGAGCTGCAGCTGTGTGTAATGTAGCTCATGTGAATTTTCCGTCAAATAAAACAACTTTACCATCTAACACAGCTCCAGCTTGGCAAGTCAGAATTGAAAAACGAATACATTTAACCAGAACCCTAATAGCCAAATTAATATGTTTCAGGAATGGTAATAGACGCCCGAAAATTATGCGATTTATACACCAAGCTTTTGCGGGTACAAATATAACATCAAGCGAGTACATAAATTCAGTCGCAGATCGCATTGATTTTCTGAAACAAAAACTCTGTGCATGGGCAAAGCGCATAAAGCGGTATAAAAAACGCAGGGATCGATATTATCAAAATAGCATTTTTCAAAACGACCAACGAAAAGTATACAGGAATTGGGAACAGTGCACTACTAATGTGGTCAATGATGATTTACCGGACCGAGACGCGATAACAAATTTTTGGCGAAATATTTGGTCGGATCCCATTGACCATATTGATAGTGACTGGATGAGTGTTGTCAGGAGGAGGTGCAACTCACTTCCACAAATGGAACCAACCACAATCAGTCCAGATGATGTAAGTCGTGCAATCCGTTCCTCATCGAATTGGAAATGTCCTGGAAGGGATGGATTGCACAACTTTTGGCTTAAATGGTTTCGTAGTTCGCACCCTGTTTTGGCAACCCAATTTCAGGATGCCCTCATTACGGGTTCACTTCCAACATTTATGACAACTGGTTTCACATTCCTGTTATACAAATCGGGAAGTACCACTGATCCAAAAAACTACCGTCCCATTACTTGCTTACCAACCATCTATAAGCTACTTACATCCATTCTTGCTACTAAAATTATGAAACATATAACGACAAATAATATTTTGGCTACAGCTCAGAATGGATGTAAGTCAGGTAGTCGTGGTACTAAAGAACTTCTCCTCATAGACATGACTATTTGCCAACAGGTACGTCGAAACCGGAAAAATTTGGCTGCCGCTTGGATTGACTACAAGAAGGCATATGATTCAGTGCCACATTCATGGCTTATGGAGACCATGAAGTTGTATAGGATTGATACAGCTTTGTGTTCTTTTCTAGGCTCGTGTATGGAGCAGTGGACCACGTATCTTCAGTATCCTGGCGGCATCAATGTTCCTGAATCGACCGAACCGATAAGGATCAAGCGGGGTATTTTTCAAGGTGATAGTTTGAGTCCATTGTGGTTTTGTCTGGCCATGAATCCTTTAAGTACTTTATTAGAGGATTCAGGGTTAGGCTTTCACCTTCGTAAAGGAGGCAAAGCAATATCTCACCTTTTTTACATGGATGATCTGAAGCTGTTCGCATCCAAACGACCAGAGTTATACAAGTTGCTAAAAATAACAGAAACTTTTAGCACTTGTATAAAAATGGAATTGCTAAATGATGTAGAAAGAGGTAGAATTATCTCATCAGAAAATTTGCAACTTACCAACTCTTTGTCTCTTAGATCTCTCAACGAAGGTGAAACCTACAAATATCTCGGAATGTCAGAGGCATTGGGCATTGATGACGGAGCCATGAAACAACTGATAAGGGAACGATTCTTTGGCCGGCTGAAGAAAGTGCTTAACAGCTTTTTATCGGGCGGTAACAAGGTACGTGCCTTTAACAGTTGGGTTATGCCCTTAATCGTCTATACCTTCGGCATTCTGAGATGGACTCAAACTGAGTTAGATTGCCTTGATCGCAAAGTCCGTAAAATGTTAACAATATACCGAATGCATCACCCTCGTTCATCTTTGATGAGATTATACATCCCACGAAAATGTGGTGGTCGAGGCTTTTTAAACGCAAAAGACCTCCACAATCGTGTGGTGTATAATCTCCGAGAATATTTTTTAAGCATCAAAAACGATATGCACAAGGATGTTGTTGCCGTTGATAAGGGCTTTACTCCGCTGTCCTTAGGCAAAGAGAAATGGCGTAAACCTATAGTAATGAGTACCATTGACCGCGTGGCCATATGGAGGAACAAAGAACTACATGGTCGGTTCTACAAAGCTCTGACAGATATAGATGTAGACCAATCCAGTTCTGTGTCCTGGCTACAACACGGGAATCTGTTTGGGGAGACTGAAGGTTTTGTCTGTGCAATTATGGATGAAGTTATCAAGACGAACAATTACCGGAAACATATCATGAAAGATGGAACTCCAGACATATGCCGAGCATGTCGTAAGCCTGGCGAATCCATCAGACATATTGTTTCCGGTTGTGGTCGTCTTGCTAACGGTGAGTATTTGCACAGACATAACCAAGTAGCCAGGATTATCCACCAACAACTTGCTCTTCGATATGGCCTCGTTGAAAATGAGTTACCGTACTATAGATACAATCCAACGCCATTTCTTGAAAATAGTCATGCGTTGCTCTACTGGGATCGGTCTATTATCACTGACAGATTTATTGCAGCCAATAAACCTGATATAGTGCTAGTAGACCGATCAACGCGCCGAGCTATTATTGTTGATATTACAATCCCGCATGACGATAATCTCGTAAAGGCGGAAAAAGAAAAATTAAGTAAATATTTAGACCTTGCCCACGAGATTACCGCCATGTGGAATGTGGACTCAACAATAATTGTTCCTATTGTTGTGTCGGTCAATGGCCTATTAGCGAAGAGTTTCGACCAACACCTTAAGAAACTCTCGCTCGACTGTTGGATCAAGGGTCGGATTCAAAAGGCGGTGTTACTTGAAACGGCCCGCATTGTGAGGAGGTTCCTCAGCCTGGAGCCTTAACCACCGATGGCCTGGGACTCAACCTGCCACCGGAGGAATACCTTTTTTATATTTTTAAATATTTTTATTTGTATTTTTTATAAATATATTTAAAAATGTAATTATAGGGAAAAATGTTGAATAAAAGAAATAATAATTCTATTGTACACCAAGAATATACTACATTACATTACAAAAAAAAAAAAAAAAAAAGAAATATGTAAGTACAAAAGGCGGCTTTATCGTCAAAGAGCGATCTCCTCCAGGAAACCTTAGGAAGGAAATAGTATTTTGACGCTATAGGTTAGAAGTTATATTTATTATTATTATTATATCAAATTTGATTATAATAAAAACATTTTCATTTTATTTAATATTATATTTAGTTACATATTAAATTAAATTTATATTTTTAATGAACTTACAGCGCCACCTATTGAGTTTTTCTTGAAGTTAGAAGGATGATATAAGACATCGTTTTTACAAACCCTATTCACTTTGTAGTGTGAGCTTCTACGGATAGATGGCGCTGCATATTTTGTGTAATGATTCCATTTAGTTCTGGCGATGAAAGACAGATATCAAACTTAATTAAAAGATACGATAAACTTTTCATGTTTTAGTTCTTTCATTTATTAATAAAGTAATAAAAATATAGTAATTTAATTATAAAGAAATGTTAGTTTTTATGTGATTGATAAACACTTTGAATTGAATTGAGTTGAAATAACGTGTAAATGGCCCACTGTTTTGCAAAAGTTTCTCTCATATAAAGTAGAAAGGTTCGTAGTTTGGTAGATCTGCCATCTCCACTGTAGGGTGATAGATAATTTCCTAAGTGTTTACGTTAACTACTGAGGCCGATGGCTTTTCGAGCTCTCCGAGGTACCACTGTACCTACTGTAGTGTAAAGACACTAAAATCTTACACCCAAATCAGTAACAAATATTTGCAAAAATATCGTCTCTGAAACCAAAGTCGCCATTAATTGATTTTTATCAGTAACCGACTTCAAAAAGAGGAGGAGCTTCTCAATTCGACTGTATTTTTTTTTTTGTGTTTTACCTCATAACTTTTTACTGGGTGGACTGATTTTTACGATTATTTTTTCATATTCCGAAAAGTGCTTGTCATGTGGTCTCATTTAAATTTGAGCGAGGCCTAACGAGAAGTTTTTGAGTTATCGCTAATAATGCGTATTTAATTGACTTGGACCACGTTGATCACGTTCTCGTTTTTCTTTTTGAAGTCGGTTAATGATAGTTTGATCAACATTTTTATTATTACAACACAAGAACGGCAATCACGAACTATACTGAATCGATTTTAATAATATTTCTATAATTAGAAAGTTAAATAGTCCAGAATTATATACTAGAGAAGAAAAAAAGAACTAGCCAGGCGGGTAAAACTACAAAGAACGCCTTAAAGAAAAATATTAATAAACTTTTTTAATTTTAGTTACTTCCGTATAGTATATTTTACCTTACTAAGTTTTTCAGAGTATAAGCTGCGCATTTGTAAATTTAACGTAACGACGTTTACAATGGCTAAACACTATCTCTCCTAGAATCCAGTGATTACATCTGAAAAAAAAAAAACTGGTAAAAAAACAATATTCGCTCCCGAAATTTATGGTTTCTTTGATTGATGTCTCAATAACTATGAAGGATAAGTGAAAAATGTAAAGGATCATAACTCTAGATCGTAAAAACGCAACAAAATTAATATATAAAAAATTTCCGTAGCTATATCAAAGGAGAACCGAGTTTTTAGGAAAAAATGAATTTAACTCTTTTTTAAGATGGCGGAAAATACACATAGGAATTCTTGGTTGACAATTTGACAATAATTGATGTTAAGCTTTTCTAGAAAAAATGGTATTTGTGCCTTTTTTTATTTCTTTTTTCTTCTTTTTTTGTTTTCATATCTTGTCTTGATACATTTGTCACAGATGTGATTTTGGAAGTCTAACTTAACATCTGGAATAAGTCTGTCTCATCTTGATACACTGTTTAAAAGTTGAATTTGTTAAAAGTATTTAATTAAAAGTCTACACCGGATATTATCGCGTTTATTTAAAAAAAAAAAAACTTTACCCACTACCTCAGTCCTCAGAGACCATGGACGCTGTAAAGGATCCGAAACGTCGGGAAATAATTTTAAAAATCGTTAAACTGTAAAGTTTTTTTAAATAAACGCGATAAAATCTGGTGTAAACTTTTAATCAGATGAGTAAAATTCGCGTAAATATAAGAGAACAGTTTGTTAAAAGTATTTCATTTAGCTTTTAAATTAAAGTTTTATATGACCCACACGAGTATAAATGTAACTTTACTGACGTGAGCAATTTAGGATTATTTAAATAACAGTCTATAGAAAATCGACGTTACAGTTCATGCGTAACTCTTATATAAGCGTCATTGTTTTACGATACCAGTAATTGCTCATTGTGAACGAGATTTGCTAGTGAGTGAAGTCAAATTAAGTGAATTTTTATGAGTCATTTATACCATACGGAAATAATTTAGCTGTGCTTAAAATTGTGTATTAATAATTTTAGTGTTGCATTAATATTAAATAGTTAGTTGAAAGGGTATCTTTTATTAATTTCTTTTAATTTATTCTTATAATTTATGTCAATTTGAAAAAAAGAATGAGATATCCGACAATGTTCTTTTTACCATTTTGGGTTATAAATTGTTCAGAAACACCACAAAACGATACTGAAATATTTATAAAATACAGCCACAGTGACGTAGATCCGGCTGTAGATAGAGAAAATATAGGTACTAAAAGAATAGATATAAAAAATGCAAATCCAGATAAGATAGATAGAAAACTCATAGAAGAAAAGACAGAAATGGAAAAAGTACCCATACTTCCACTAGAAGCATCTGAAGATGTTGTTTTTGTACCAAACGATAAACCGACATTTCGTAATGAAGATGTTTTTAATGTTAATGAAGCAGTAAATTCTAGAAGGGTTGGTGAATTGTTGTCAGATGATAAACACCATATTGGTAATAATAATACCTACTATTGTATACCAGTGTAGTGTTGGTTTTTTTTTTGATAATTTGCTATAAATTACTCATTAATATTACATAACGTAATAGAGAAACCAACCGATGTAGTCTCAATGATCGAACGCTGATCTTTTTGATATGATTTTTATGGTCCATATTTCGGATTCTTTTCTTTTTTACCTGTTACTTAGGTAACAGCTGATTGAAGTAAATATTCGTTTATTTTTAACTACCATGCGGTGATCGTCAGAGAAGAACAGTAAATATTCATTTTTTTAAATATTTGTATACTATATTACATGTAAATACTTCACAAAGACTAGTCGAGAATCAAACCTACACCCTGGAATGGAAAGTACACTGCCAACCGCTTCAATAAACCAGTGAAATTTTTACTGTAGGTTAAAAAACTTTCACTATCCAGAAGGAAAATTGTAGCTTAATTCAGCTATATCCGTTGCAGATTTAAGCAATTCGTTTCAGGATTTATTCTGATCAATTTAGGTTTAGGCAACGATATACAATAAGAATATTGTCAATATTGACAGATAATTGTTTTCTTTCACGGGAAAATGCTAAGCTGATTTTGATTAATGATATATGGATAGCTTAGATCCAGAATAAAACATAGAAGGATACTTTCCCTGAAATTATAAAAATATTGGAAATTTAGCGGGAACACTTTAATCATTACTCATAAATGTATAACTAATTCTAAATACCAAATGAAAGTCGCTGAATTTTTTTGCAAGTATTCATTATAAATATGTTTTTAGCAACAGAAAAATCAAATCAGGATATTCTATTTATAAGTGGTAAAAACGATGACGACGTTGAAAAACCATTACCAAAGAAGAAAACTAACAACGAACAGAAAATAAAATCTGTCCCAAGTAGGAAGAAATATAAAAACTTGAACTGTACTTATTTGGATTGTAATAATACGATTGAATCAATTTGTGGAGGAAGAAAAGAGAATAATCAATGGAAATATAGACTGTTTCTAAATGATTGTTATTTTAGAAAAGTTAATTGTGGATTTCAATATGCTGCAAATCGTAATTTTTTTAATATATTATTATCAGTTAAGGGTTCTTTAAATAATACTCACATATCAATCACCAATTTATACATTTATTCTTTGAAATCATCACAAATATATAAATTATATTTGCAACAAGAATCTTAATAATCGTCCTTTGCCAATCACCCTTACCCTTCTTAGGTATTAATTACCTACATAATATAAGTCATTATTTTAAAATGTTGCAAAAGTGCAAAACAAAACCTATAATAAATTAGCATAGTAACGTTATAAATATTTTTCTTTTTGATTATTTTGTGTTCAATTCCAAATCCAAAAACGTTTACTTTTTTGTCCCCCTTACAATTCTTAGAAGAAGGGTTCTTCTGGATACGGATTCTTAGGGATAGTCTTAAAAAGCCAAATTTGGAAAAGTCAAGTTCAGAAAACACATATGACGGCATCAGCGATGGCAGAGCGATAGAGCCGTCATAGGTCCTAGCGTGTTCGAATGAATTCTGTCCCAACACAGTCCTGACTTTCCAAAATATCTTCGTCCCCTTGTCGTCGTTTTTATAACAACCAATGTTACGCTCTACCATTTTCCTCGTATTACAATAATAGGATCAGTACCAATTTGTTACTTTAGCAATATTGTGTCATATGATATACGACTCTTTAAGCGTGCTTCCACCATAATAACAACAGCATGTAATTTACCAATAAATCAGTAACATTTAAACAATATGGTTTTCCACGACATTAACATAATAAATTTTTTATAGGTTATGAGTTAGTCAACATGGACAAGTGTAAGAACATCGGCGGTCATTACCAAACGAGATCGTATAATTTGAAAGCAATTCCAGTTATTAATAAGAAAACTTTTAATAATAATGAAACAAGACGGAACTTCCCATCAAGAAGGTAATATAGTGTTTAATATTAAAAAGGATTTCGTTCTCTAATGAAATAAATAGGTATGTGCACTCCACCTTAGGCTGTATCACTACTTATTAATATTGTACAGGCAGTCAAGTGCAAGCCGACAAAGATAAAAAAAAAATGTTCCAAAAGAACTAAAACTGTTTCATCGTCATCAACTAATGCACATAGGTCTTCTTGTGACAGATGTGTAGATGAAGATAATATACTAAATTAGTCTTATAATTTCCAGATCTTTAAGCATGGGTATAGACGGAGCATTCTGTGGACATACGTGTCCAATATCCTGCACAGAAGATCATGATCCTCAATGTGCGTTCTCCAATACAGGACACAAAAAAGTCTTCTTGAATCATTGTAAATTGGATCAAAATTCATGTATTAATAATCTTGGTATGTAATGGTATTTATTTATTTAATTATACCTTTTTTTTATACTGTTCTCTTATATTTACGCGAATTTTACTCATTTGATTAAAAGTCTATATCGGATTTTATCGCGTTTATTTAAAACTTTATATTTTTACAATATTTTAAATTATTTCCCGACGTTTCGGACCCTTTACAGCGTCCATGATCTCGGGGGACTGAGGTGGTGGGTGTCCGAATAATGAATTAATTGTTACATACCCCGCTTTTTATACAATTTTAAATTATTACTATTAACCGTTCCTATTCATGCAGAATGAGCTTATTGTGTCTGGAAGTCGTGCTGTGTTCTTATTTTCCTTGGGTTCAATTAATTTTAGTACTGGCTCCCAAGCTGGTGGTACGTTCCAACCATCCTCTCTATTGAAATTAGGATGTTTTTTAATTTCAATAGCCTCGCGAATCATCCTTGGTAGGAATCGGTGTTCTTTAGCGAGAATTTGTGGCTTATCAAATCTGATATAGTGGTTGGTACCTTGTTGAGTATGTTGATACACAGCAGACTTTGTCGACCGTTGGTGTTTCATGTCAGCTATGTGTTCTTTGACGCGTGTCTCTATACTCCGCTTAGTTTGCCCTATATATGAGAGACCACATTCACAGTCTAATTTATAGACCCCTGCATCTTGTAAAGGTATTTGGCACTTGACAGATGGTAATAATTGACTTATCTTCGTTGGCGGCTTGTAGTAAGTTTTGATTGAAGCTCGCTTCAAGATGTAGCCAATCTTGTCAGTGACTCCTTTGAAATATGGTAGTACGGCAGGCTGGCGCTCAACTGTGGCTGTCTTCTTTCTCTATATTCCTAGAACACCTTAACTCCATAAATAACAATATTCAATTTACCATGGAGTTAGAGGCAAATAACACACTAGCTTTCCTAGATGTACTTATAATCAGAAATCCTGATCATAGTTTAAGCCATTCTGTGTATAGAAAATCTACCCACACAAACAAGTATTTAAACGGTGCTTCTCACCACCATCCTAGACAACTCTCTGCCGTTGGTTTGTCTCTGTTTCAGAGAGCTCGCGGGATCTGTGACGAGAAACACCTGGACGCAGAGCTACAGCACGTCAAGCAGGTACTGCGAGACAACAACCTCCGAGCACCGCGTCAGCGTCACAGATCCCGGAGAAAGAAGACAGCCACAGTTGAGCGCCAGCCTGCCGTACTACCATATGTCAAAGGAGTCACTGACAAGATTGGCTACATCTTGAAGCGAGCTTCAATCAAAACTTACTACAAGCCGCCAACGAAGATAAGTCAATTATTACCATCTGTCAAGTGCCAAATACCTTTACAAGATGCAGGGGTCTATAAATTAGACTGTGAATGTGGTCTCTCATATATAGGGCAAACTAAGCGGAGTATAGAGACACGCGTCAAAGAACACATAGCTGACATGAAACACCAACGGTCGACAAAGTCTGCTGTGTATCAACATACTCAACAAGGTACCAACCACTATATCAGATTTGATAAGCCACAAATTCTCGCTAAAGAACACCGATTCCTACCAAGGATGATTCGCGAGACTATTGAAATTAAAAAACATCCTAATTTCAATAGAGAGGATGGTTGGAACGTACCACCAGCTTGGGAGCCAGTACTAAAATTAATTCAACCCAAGGAAAATAAGAACACAGCACGACTTCCAGACACAATAAGCTCATTCTGCATGAATAGGAACGGTTAATAGTAATAATTTAAAATTGTATAAAAAGCGGGGTATGTAACAATTAATTCATTATTCGGACACCCACCACCTCAGTCCCCCGAGATCATGGACGCTGTAAAGGGTCCGAAACGTCGGGAAATAATTTAAAATATTGTAAAAATATAAAGTTTTAAATAAACGCGATAAAATCCGATATAGACTTTTAATCAAATATACCTTTTTTTTTTTTTAAATCTTACACAATTCATTTCTTTCTTAAATACTAAATTTCATTATTTGACACCTGTTTCGTCAAAATTGTCTTGCTTCCCAGCATAGGTCTCCCCTAAAGCTTGCCATAAAGTGCGATCTTGCGTCTTCCTTTTCCATGTAATGCCTGCTATTCTTTTGATGTCGTCATGTAAAGATATACCTGTACTATAATTTTGACCTGACTTTTTTTCTCTCTTAAAGTAAATTATAAGTATACGTATTACTGTAAATCTCCAAAATAGTTTAACAAATCTTCCGATAAATACAACAATTTAATATATTTGCACTATTGGTTAAGCTTAAAACGACCTCAATAAAGAACATTTCATATTATGTACATATCCTGTATACTGTATGTGTTTTGTGTCGAAAGTGCAGCTAGCTGCTAGGGTGTCCAGACGACGTGTACATAATTGGATAATTGTTGAGTAACTTTACTTAAAGGTTTATTAATATTTACCTGTTTTTTTACATAATTCGAATGAGAATCATGTACCGAATATTCTCCTTAAATATGGATAGTAATTTACCAGTCACCCTGTATTTATTACAGAAATTTTACAATATTATACATATTTACAATTCAAAACATAAAATATATATTTACAAACAGTTTTGGTATAAATCATGTCCGCGTGGAATAAAAAAATAATATATAATAAATAGCAAGAAAAGGTTAAATTATTTTGCTATAATCCGCCAACAGAAGAATCTGTATGGTCAAACATGTAATTGAAAGCTAAGCACCGCTCACCTTCCCAACCAAGCCAGAAAGCCAAGTTCCCAAGCAAGCAATACCACCACCATTCACATGCACCACCACACAAGACTCTAACACTACTCTCGACGCACGTTTCGCTCCGACACCGGAGCATCCTCAGGAGATATCGACTTTACAATGCTGTATTGTCTAGTGACGTTCGTGGCAAATGCGCGGTCTTATATACCGTTTGTTACCCCTACACCTGTTGCCCCGCCCATTAGCCCCCGCCCCCCTGAACCCCTCGCACCCCCCCGTCTCCTTCAAACAAACGAAGCAATGGTGAACTTGAAACGTTAACTTGTTCATTTAGCAATTTAAACTGATTATTATTATTATGTTTTATTATTTCTAATTGTTCCAACATACTCAGTCGAAGCCCTTTATCGCAAGTGTGTAAGATTTTATATGAATGGTCCGATGATAATTTGTGTCCACTATCAAGGAGATGTTTAGCGAAGTGTGATTTTTGGGGTTGGTTGTTCCTAACCGCGGCTATATGTTCTTTGTAACGTATTTCAAATTTACGACCCGTTTGACCAATATATGTGGCTTTACAGTCTGAACATTCGAGTTTATAAATGCCAGATTTTTGTTTATTGTTTACTTTATCTTTCCCGTTGCAAATGTTTTTAAGTGTATTATTTGTCCTAAATGCTACATGTATATCATGCGCTTTAAGTGTCTTCGCAATACGCTCCGATACTGTTCCAAAATAAGTTAAACTTGATTTGTATTTATTAATTTTATCAGGTGCTGTTGAGTATAAATCTTTTCTGATCCGCATCGATTTTTGTTTTTTTATTATATTATTAACAATGTTATTGTTGTACCCATTAGCCTGTGCCATGTGATAAATTAGATTTAATTCTTTTAAATAATTTTCTTTTGTGAGTGGGATAGATAGCAACCTATGGACATAACTATGGAACGCTGCGAGTTTATGCTGCCAAGGGTGACAGGATGAAGCTGGTATGGTTGTGTCTGTGTATGTGGGTTTCCGGAAAATTCCAAACTGATGTTTATTATTAACGCGGGTTATAGTTAGATCGAGGAAGATACTATTTTTCAACTAGTAAATAAAATTAAAGACTTGACATTACCGGGCCATTGTAAATTAATATCATTAGATGTAGACAGCTTGTTCACCAATGTCCCAGTTAAAGAAACCCTAAACATTCTTACTAAATTGTTAAAAAATAATCACACAAATGCCAACGAAATAACAGAGTTAATAGAACTAACCAAACTATGCATGAAACAAAATTACTTCAAATTCAATAACCAATTTTATCAACAAAAAGAGGGATTAGCTATGGGGTCACCACTAAGTCCTCTAATGGCAGATATCTTCATGGATGATTTTGAAAATAAACATATTGTCAAAAATAACAACATTCTGTATTACTACAGATATGTAGATGATATAATTATATGTTGGACAGGGACAGACAGACAATTAGACATATTTGTCAAAAACATAAACAATATACACCCAAAAATTAAATTCAAATCAGAATTAGAACAAAATCACTCAATAAACTTCCTCGATCTAACTATAACCCGCGTTAATAATAAACATCAGTTTGGAATTTTCCGGAAACCCACATACACAGACACAACCATACCAGCTTCATCCTGTCACCCTTGGCAGCATAAACTCGCAGCGTTCCATAGTTATGTCCATAGGTTGCTATCTATCCCACTCACAAAAGAAAATTATTTAAAAGAATTAAATCTAATTTATCACATGGCACAGGCTAATGGGTACAACAATAACATTGTTAATAATATAATAAAAAAACAAAAATCGATGCGGATCAGAAAAGATTTATACTCAACAGCACCTGATAAAATTAATAAATACAAATCAAGTTTAACTTATTTTGGAACAGTATCGGAGCGTATTGCGAAGACACTTAAAGCGCATGATATACATGTAGCATTTAGGACAAATAATACACTTAAAAACATTTGCAACGGGAAAGATAAAGTAAACAATAAACAAAAATCTGGCATTTATAAACTCGAATGTTCAGACTGTAAAGCCACATATATTGGTCAAACGGGTCGTAAATTTGAAATACGTTACAAAGAACATATAGCCGCGGTTAGGAACAACCAACCCCAAAAATCACACTTCGCTAAACATCTCCTTGATAGTGGACACAAATTATCATCGGACCATTCATATAAAATCTTACACACTTGCGATAAAGGGCTTCGACTGAGTATGTTGGAACAATTAGAAATAATAAAACATAATAATAATAATCAGTTTAAATTGCTAAATGAACAAGTTAACGTTTCAAGTTCACCATTGCTTCGTTTGTTTGAAGGAGACGGGGGGGTGCGAGGGGTTCAGGGGGGCGGGGGGTAATGGGCGGGGCAACAGGTGTAGGGGTAACAAACGGTATATAAGACCGCGCATTTGCCACGAACGTCACTAGACAATACAGCATTGTAAAGTCGATATCTCCTGAGGATGCTCCGGTGTCGGAGCGAAACGTGCGTCGAGAGTAGTGTTAGAGTCTTGTGTGGTGGTGCATGTGAATGGTGGTGGTATTGCTTGCTTGGGAACTTGGCTTTCTGGCTTGGTTGGGAAGGTGAGCGGTGCTTAGCTTTCAATTACATGTTTGACCATACAGATTCTTCTGTTGGCGGATTATAGCAAAATAATTTAACCTTTTCTTGCTAATCATGAACTTCCGCAAAGTAACGCCTGATTCTATCCAATATATAATAAATAAATTAAAATATTATTATTATTATTATTTTATTAATTTCTATTAATTATTAGAAAATAGAACCGTCATTCAAAGATAAAATTTTCAAAAAACGCTGAAACACGTAAATTTATTTGTAATTAAAAAAGTTATAATTAAACTTTAAGCTTCAACTTTCTAAAATGCGAAACTCTTACACAAACTTCTACGATCCCATTTCACCCTCTTGGGAGTAAAATTTCCAAATATTAATTACAAAAGAATATTTCTTTCAGCGTAAAATATATTAAGTAGAAGGAAGTCAGTCTTACAAGTTTAAAGGTATATAGTGGTGAGTTATATTTTTTTTACAGTGTGGCACCGTCGTCCGCTATCTGAGTGTGTAGGAGGCAGAAAGGCTGACATGAACCAGAATAGAGGCTTCATATCCTGGATGCAACGCGCTGGAATGATAGATAAGAATGGGAGGCTGATTCTCAATTAATCTAATTCAATAAGTTGCAACATTTCCAGGGTTAAATAAATAAATTGTGTCTGTAGTTACCTTAGACCAACATTAAATTAAAAAATTTAATGTTGCTCTAAAATATTGTTTCATTGATATGTATTATTTCTTTTTAACAAACATGATTACACACGTACCTATTACATATTACTTTAGATACATATTATTTTTTCTTTTGCACTACACAAAAGTCACAGTTATCCGCTCAACCGACCGTGTCAACTACTAGTTGACAAGAGTTTACAAACTAACCGCAATAACCGCAAGCGCCCGTGTCAAGTAATAGTCGCCATGGCTATATTGCCCACGTCAACTTTTTTTCGACACGGGCATTAGTACGCGAAGTGCACCTGTCAACTACAGGTTGATTAACGTTATTATTAACGGTTATTAACGGCATGCAACCGCGATCTCGTGGCGTCCTTGTATGACGATGAGGGCACCGCTGGGTTTTAGTGGGTATTCTGACTTCGCAGTCAGCGAGTCCCACATACCCGTCACCTTCGGGCGGCGGGATACGTAAACGTATTTCCCAGCGTCAAAAAAAAAAAAAAAAGGTTGATTAACGTTAAATTAAGTGGGAAATTACGTAACAACACTAGCGAGCGACGTAGCGACTACTCGCACCACTACACCATAATTAACCCAGACCATTTTTGTCAATTGTACACTCTGATCAAGTGCCCAGGATACCGATCAATTAGGCCCTCCCGTATTAATCAAACGATAATTACGGGTATTATCATACCGTTATTCTTAAGAAGCCAGAGCCACCAGTGAGTTTAAGACAGTCTGAATACAGCCTGTGAATGTAAACTTTTAATAAAACTGTAATCGGTCAAATTCTACACATTCCAGTTTTTTTTTTTTCGGATATTCTATAATTGATACTGAAATTACAATTGTATTTTTTTCTTTTTCGTCTGTCTATATTTTTGGCCGCGAATCACACCAAAAGCACTGAATGAAGATCAATTTAATGAGAATTGGCACGACTAGAATTCCGTACCGTTCCCTTAGAAGAGAATATGAAAGTCATAATGTGACATCGCGACCGAAGTCACAAGGACAGCTAGTATAAATACAATATTACATATACCAAATATAGTGCAAAAATTAATCATGTACGAAATCGTGTGAAGGCTATTCTAAATTACATTTGTTCCTTGTTTTAGAAACTAGACATTAAAAGCGTGCCATAAGTCATTTGTTCCCTAAAAGCCATTTTAAAGCTTTTAGCCTTAGTCTAGACTATCGTAATATATTATAACTGGTGAGTGTTGACAATATTTAAGTAAGGAAATTACTTATGAAATACAAGTCCTCTCACGCGGTTTTACTTGCTTAACATTTTGTAGTATATAATTAACGTCTATGTGTATATGTTATATTTAAATAATTAAATATATGTTTAACATACACACACGGTCATCCATTCCTAAGGTAGGCCACTTAATGCCCGTGTTTTAGGTAAAAGCCTACTGATATACATATATATAATTTATTTTTAATAAACATAAATAATACATATACCTGGAGTGGAAAGAAGAGTCACTACTAACTGCGCTAAAGGTCAGTCAATTCAATATTTAAATACGTAAATATCGAAAGTGTTTTTATTTATTCTTAGCATGTTTATTTAGTTGAACTGAACCGATCTGAATCTTCCTTCTTTTAATATCACGAATTTCTTTAATTAACAAAATATCAAACTCCAAAAAAAAAGTCATAAGTACTTTTTTATCTCGGCATAATTCAATGCATTTTAACAACCGACTACGCTTAGACTTAAAATGTATGTTAATCTCGTAATATCCTGAAAATCGTCGTTTTCTTTGAGGGCCCCATAATAAGATAACAACCTTTTTAGAATCATGAATATGTATTAAAATGAATAATTAATTTCGGGTCGTATTCTTGTTCAAAGAAGAAAAAAAGTCTTCTGAAAGTTCTTTTTTTTTCAGTAAAAATGAGGTATTGTTTTAACATCTGTTAAGATTGAGACGGAATAGAGGATTCCGTATAATAATAGGATAGAAGAGCAAATTAAAATTTCGAAAAGAAAGCTTATTTAAACCGGCGCTAGAGATATTTTAAAGGCACTTTCGTTTTGTCATCATAATATTATAAATTAGTGTGGATAGTTTAAAGGACTTCTCGGTTCGTACGCTAGAGAAAAATAAACTAAACAGTCACAGGGCGGGCGGGCATTAGGTGAGCGGGTGGGGGTTTTGTGCTACGAATTTTGTGATATTTCGGCGGAGCAGTGCGCGGTATCTTGGTAAATATTGAATACAAAAAACGCGGTGCAGTTTCAGTTGATTGCTAGTAAATAGAGCGTGCTACGAGTGTTCACACTTATTGTTATTGACGGCCGGCTGGTCGAGTGGTCAGACAACTGGACACTTTACGCAGCGGTCGCGGGTTCGAATCCCGCCAGGTGCAGATAATCTGTATGACGAATATAGATGTCTGCACCGGGTCATGGATGTGTATTTATGTATATATGTATTTATATCTTAAATTTATTTCCGTTCCTAGTACCTGTAACACAAGTTCTTACGAACT
This sequence comes from Euphydryas editha, assembly GCA_036937285.1. Taxonomy (NCBI): domain Eukaryota; kingdom Metazoa; phylum Arthropoda; class Insecta; order Lepidoptera; family Nymphalidae; genus Euphydryas; species Euphydryas editha. Next base: position 11,345,092 of record JAUPFZ010000029.1, on the reverse strand, counting down.
TACCAAGGGGCTAGGTTAACGTGGTGTGATTGTTGGTTAATATTTATTTATTTATTTATTTTATTGTTATTACTGGATAATTAAATCAAATTTAAAATATCTATTTATTTTACAAATTAAGAATGAGAATCAACTGATGAGCACTGATTGCCCTCTATTAATATTTAAACTTTTTAAAAAACACTCTATAAAATGAAGGAAGAAAAGCTAAAATATTTAAATTCGAAAGCGTTTTATAGTACCATCGTTAACGTGAAGATGGACTGAGATTGTATGAGCGGCAGCCACTCGTGCCATGCGTCGATACAAAGCGATAGCAATTCGTGAGTGAGTGACTCATTCTTATAAACTACTCAAATGAGATTAGTAATATCAATAAAAATATATCAGTAATAGTAAATATATTTATTTCATATAAAATATTACAAATAATATTGTATATAAATAATTATATGTGTAAATACATTATTAATAATTTAAGGTGTAATATAAATATAATATAATCTATAATATTTCGGCTACAATAACTATACCTTGTGCAACCGTTTAATATCTTTTTGACAGTTCGACATTAGTAACACCCTCACACGTTACTGATTCGATTCGAATAAAAAAAATAAAAAAATAAAACTACTGAATGAATTCTAATGAAATTATAATCGATTTTATGTAAGAAGAACTTACAATCGATTTAATTAAATATTTTTAGTTTAAATATTAATTATTCGTTTCTTAGTTTTTCTTTAACGCGTGCATAGTTAGCAGCCGTCAAAAAATAAATAAAAGAATGAACAGATTCATTGTTCTTTACTCTTGATTTGAACTTATCTTCCAAGATTTCGACTTAATTCCTTGCAAATAATGAATCTTGGAGTCATAGATACTAATTTTATTTCCTTTTTTTAAATTAATTTTACAGAAACAATACTTATTTGAAGTCAAATTATTTTTATCATATGATCGATTCATCGATCGATATATTTCAAGAATTGTTTTATAGTCTGTGGTTGTTTGACATGCACAGGGCAATCACTACCCGTCTATAAAGTACGACATTACTGTAGTACATTATTCCTAAGAAAAAAAAAACGTTAATTTATAGACGTAAGCTGTCAAAAAGATAATAAACGGTTGAACAAGGTATACATTGTATTATTGTGTGTATGTTACAGTGTGAAAACGTACATTGCTGGGTGTTAATTTTGATAGACATTAAAATATCGATACCTAAAGCCATCTGGCATGTCTCACAACAGAACACCACTGACAGCTTCTCCATTCTTTGATTATCACTACTGAACACTTGCTTGTTTTCAATTTTCAGTTTCTTTCCGAAGTCGAATATTAGTTTTATTAAGTTTTTATTCACAAATGTCGGTGGCATGTCTCGTCCACTTGATAATTCTCTTGTATACGTTTGCTTTAGTTTCTTACCTATATGTTATCCTTTTCAATTCGAACGTACCTGTAACAAACGAATTCTATTATTAAAAATAATCTAAAACCTGTTAAATGTAAACAAAAATAGATATTTAAAAATATGAATTCGTAGAAAAATAAAAAACATCTAACAATGGATTGCAAATTTCGAATTAGACATATAATCTATACCTATAATAAAATTTTAGCAGAAGTATTTATGTACATTGAAGATATTACAAAATTATTTTTAGAGAACACTTTTTAACCACTAATAAGGCCAGAAAAGTACTTTTTTCTGTTGCTTAAAGCAATTATTGTCCACGAAAAATACTCAATGTGGACGATGGAGAACAGCGGGAATCCGGTGACCTCGATGTTTCAATTAGTGCCGGTCAGATGGATATCTTTATTATTATACATAGTTTAGTTGTTTTATACTATCTGTAATATATACTCGTAATTAAATTGTAACAGGTCCAATTGAGTGACATTGTATATCATAATAATTTTGTTTTGGAGAAAACTCTTTAATGCTTTATCTGTCTATATATCTGTATCTTGGTCGCGGCCACGATAAAACTACTGAGTGAATTCAAATTAAACTTGACACGATTTAAGTTTATACACAAGCTACGCTATGGGTAGTTTTAATCCCAAATTTCCGTACAGTTTCTTTGGAAGAGGGAATGAAAGAAAACGCGAAGTCAGATTTCATTGATTACTATTTTGTTACAAAGGAGATATTTTACATATTGTCCCTTAAATATTTCAAGGTTTGTTTTCAATTTAAAGATGTATTTCAAGGTTGTTAAATATATCAAGTTTGGTTTGTTAATTCAGAAATTACAGACATCATAACCCTTAGTAAAACATTCAACTCAACTTGACACCTGGAATGTATATCTCATCTTAAACTAGCGTTATACTCTATATAATATTCTTAATGAAAGGAATTACAAACGTAAACGATGTCACGGTTACATTTAGTATAATATAAAATAACATTGTTGGTTATATATTGAATATGTCAATTCAAAGGCATAATATCCTAAAATTTTAAAACGAGTGTAAAAACCAATAAATGTAAAAAAATTAAATCTCTCATACATAAGAAGTTATATCAGGTACACCGCGATCCTCTAACAAAGGAACCGCCTCACCAACCCCTTTGTCGTCCGAATTAATATTTAAACAAGGCATAGGTAAGGGATGCTACAATTCGGTTAATCGATAAGCTTGGTTATACTGGGACTTGAAATAATATTCGTTCAAAACATATTGTACTTGTTTTTAACGATTATTCGACGTAATCGAAGTAAGTTTAAATTTTTTTTATAATTTAACAATTACTATTCCTTCCAATGAGCCCCGAGATCAACTAATAACGATACGTCGTTTCGGCGTGATGTGCTGCTAAGATACAAACCGATAGACAGACGAAATTGAAAAATAAAATGTAAATATGCTGCCTAACACAAAAACTTTTTTTTTTTCGGTTTCGGGTAGATACCAATAACAGTTAATTAAGTCTAAAAACGGATTACCTCCGTCCCCCGAGATTATGGACGCTGTAAAGGGTCCGAAACTTCGGAAAATAATTTAAAATGAAATATTGTTAAACTGTAATTTGAAATAAACGCGATAAAATCAGTTTTTAGACTTTTAATTAAATGAGTAAAATTCGCGAAAATATAAGAGAACAGTATACCAATAACAGGTTCAAAAAATAAACGAATGAGCTCGCTTCAGCTACTAGTATATAACACGTGTACATACTCTTCAAAAAATTCCGCAAGTAATCTTAGATTTGCCTTTTCGGATATTAAAAGCTAACTTCAAAAACTTTTGAATACGACATAAAGACGATTGTTACCTCGTATTAAATACGTTTTATTGGTATTTTACGTATATAAAACTACCGAACAAATACAATAAAACTTTGTATATAAATAGCCAAGATATAGAAAAATACACAGGCTACTTTTAACCATTTTATTTTAATAATATAAATTAAGAATAAATTAATTTTTAAGTCGATATGCCGTGGCGAGGGACATCACTATCGCGCCGCAGGTGACGACGCGTTCCAATTAGCCAGGGCAAACACAGCGCGCAATAATATTTTCATTTCTATTCCTGTTGCGGTGTACCTTGATGCGATGTACGGTGTTCCATGATTGATTTAACTGAAAACGGGTCAAATATTTGTGAATACTGGGTTTTACTAAATAATGTGTGAATTTTAAGAATAAAAGATGATTTTCCGTTCTTTTTATATTATAATTTGACTTATCCTAGGATTTAAGACAGATTTTTGACAAATGTATGTCAATTTGAAACTCTGGATGATAAATCTTAATAACTAATTTAAAGTCTACGGTGGGAAGAACAGCCTCTTCACCTCGGTGTAATATAACGCAAACATCCATGCTCCTCCTGCTTCCGAATTCATAAGACACATTCTAGAGGTGTGACAGAAAGACAGCAGGTTGTGTCGGAACTTGACCGTTACCATGTCTCTGAGCTAAAATCTAAGACATACCAAGGAAATTCTTGGAAAATATAAATTAACATTGATAGCAGATCATTTCGGACTTACAGCAGATATTTAGTAAATCTTACGAGTTATAAATTGTTGCAAATCCCTTACATGAGTGTTAAACTAAGATAAACTTTAAATTATCCCAAAGTGAATTACGATGTGCTTCAAAATTTAGAGTACACGTGTAATTTGACCGAGTTAGTAGACAAATAGGCAGTTTTCTTAGATTAAATGTTAACTAGGTGCTGCCTGTGACTATTTTCGTGGTGATTTTAAATTATTTTGCGTAGATCCTATTAATTCTTGAATAAAAATAGTCTAAGATAAGTTACCTGTATTTCTGGTCAAATTCTTTTATTAAATATTTTTTTTGAAAATCAGCCAGAATAAAGGGATAAATTAATATTTAATATTTTTTTTTTTTTCGTTTTATTAACCATATACAACAATATAAAAGCGGTAAATCACTCCCTAAAGAATCAGCTAATTGTCTCAAAATTCCGTTAAAAACGTCAAGTAATTATACAGAAAGAAAAAAAAAAGATTGAGTATGTATAACATTTCAAAAATAGTTTTTATATATCGATGTAGTTAATATTAGGTTAACATTAATAAGAATGAAAAAAAAATTAAACTTGAGTTTTCTTTTCCTCAGAAAGGCGACCCGTAGGGAGGTGGTGTTTGACTTTAATCTGAAACTCATTCATTATTCACTCGCCTTCGACTTGTTGAATACTTCTCAATATCTAACCAACTGCGAGCAGAAAATAGCTATTACGTTACTCGGATCGTGACAAAAAAAAATAGTTCAGTGCAAAATTTGAATGATCATGTTGAAAATTCTAATATTGTGAAAATACGGATAATCGTAATGTATAAACACAAACAAAAATATTATTATCTTGTGATTTCTCAAAGATCTTATTTTGTAAATAACCTTTATTCCGTTAAAAAGCTTTTTTTTTTAATGATATATAAGTAAACAGACTAACAAAATTATCAGCTTCACAATGTCATTTAAATACACATATAATTAGAGCCAGTAGCCTCTCTGTATAAAACAACGATATCCATCTGACCGGCGTTAATTGAAAGGGTGAAAAGGTTGGATAAAAAGCACATGAATCATTTGGTCAGCGGATCTGTCCGCTCCACCGTCCACGTTGCTTTTTTCACCGATGATAATTGCTATAAGAATATGGTTAGGAACTTAAGATTATATTTTTAGCTACCTATTAAAAATATATTGATCTACCCGCCAATTCGAGCTACATTTTTTTTAATTAATCCTTCTTTCAGGGTTTTTTCACCCGCAATAATTAGTGTAACGGCCAGTTGATGTGACTATAATATTTTATTGGATTTTGAGCGTTCTTCTTTTCCTTTACTAACTTTACCTTTATTAAATCTCATATAACTCGACATATATTTTTAAAGACAGACAAAAACGCAGACATAAAACGTTTCTTGTATCGGAACCTTCCTTACTTTTTAACTGCATATAATTGTTATTATTTGTTGTTACAGCGGTCACAGTAATATATATATGCTAGTCTATCTATTATGATTTAAAAAAAGTACTGAAGGAGGATTTAATCGGAATTACGATTCAATGAAAAACTTTAAACATCTTACGATACACGTAGACATGATTATACGTAATAATTAACAGTAGATAACAATTTATTTAAGTTTTATAACTTAATGTATAATACTGTAATTTTATTAAGGATATAAAAACAAAAGTCTAGTTAATTTAACCTCTAATTTTTAAATTCGTTTAGCTCCATTCCTATGCATATATAGGATATTCTACTTCGAATGGTTTAAATTCCAAGTTCCTTTATTAACCCCTGAATGAAATTAAACAGTAAAAATCTGGAGACCGGGAGACGAAATGACTTAAATTGTTCGGGAGCGAAAGGGTTAATAGGAGTTGATAAAGTAACTTCACCAGTGGAAAGCAAAGTTATGTACGGAGCGCGCGCTCCAGTATACCCGAGGTGCAAGTAATGTGGATACACGAACAATACACAACGTAATGTACGTGTGTAGGGGCGCACCCAAACTGGATGTGGTAAACTTAACTGGGACACAGTGCCCCTTTCACAATCGTGTAACAATGATAGTTCAGTTTGTATACAATTAATTTAATGTTCTTGTAATGACGTAATAATGGTGTTTATGGTTTTCCGATGTCGTATCGGTGGTTTAAATAAAGAAAATATTAAAGTATTCACATAAATGATGTTACAGATCGATTATTAAAACACAATTGAAACATTAGAATCATGCCTTTGACAGTCATGACTACTTCAAAATAGAGTCCCGCCCCTCTCCCCGATAACAGTAAAACAGTTTTTTAGCTTATGACAGGCAGTTATAAAGATATTCAGGAACAAATGGTCATACAATGTACCTGGTAAAATAATGAGTCCTCTCATAGATATTGGATATATGAGTGTGTGTAAAAATCATATTTATTTCGGTACTTTAAGATATTTTTTACCCGACTGCGACAGAAGGAGGGTTATGTTTTTCGAGTGTATGTATGTATGTATGTATGTATGTTCATTTCTTTGGCACGCCCTACAGCCCAAACGGCTGGACGGGTTTTTGACATATGAGGTGTCGTTGGTTTTGTCTAAATTGTAGTAGTGACATAGGCTATATAAATTTTCAAAATGGCGCCCGCAAATGGCGGAATGAGAGGGGGGGGGGGGTAGTTGAATTTTTTTTTTCTTACTTTACCAATATGAGTATCAAATGAAAGCTAGTAAAAAGAGTAGTTCAAAAATATATATATCACATTATGTTTATACTGCTGTTTTATTTAACACAAATATTCATAAAGCGTGGCTTTTATCGCCCGGGCGCCCGAATTATCGTTTTCTAGCAATACGAATAATGTATCGCGTCAGGAATAGCATTGCCATGAAATTTTCAAGGGCTGAACTCTGTTTGAGTGAGCGAAACGTTGTTTGCCAGAAAAATATATACCTTAAATAAAAACATAAATTAAAAAAATCAAAAATCCCGACTGCGTAAAATACTCTTATTATAAACTAAAAAGAATAAAACAAGTCGGGACCCATTAAATAACCTATACTTATTCCTATCCAATATGGGTCTCGACTGTCAAAGTCGCTATATCCCGTATTTAAATATACCATTTGTTATAGTTCAGGTCTATTACTTTCTACGCATTTTTCCTTCAGTTCAGTTCAACCAGACTTGTTTCATTCTTTTTAGTTTATAATAAGAGTATTTTACGCAGTCGAGTTTTTTGATTTTTTTTATTTATGTTTATTAAGAATTTGTTTTTTTTTTATGAGAAAGATAAAATAAAATATATAGCACGAAATTTACTGGAACGTAAGGTTCATGTCTAAAATTTTCTCACTTCATACAGCATAGTAATTACGGTATGTGAACAAGGATTAATGTTTCCTTTACACACTTGTACACGTGTATTCGCCTGATTCCGATTAGAAGTAGCCTCTCTACTATAATTTTAAATACGTCGTACGCGTCAATTGTCACAGTAAAAAAAACGATGTCCGTTGGGTTACACGTCACAGACGTCGCTAATTGACTGTTCTCAGCCCCCTAGTAATGTTTCCCTCGTTTCGTTCCAGATGACGGCCAGAGGACATTGGCTGTTTATAGATAAGTAGATGCTTTTTTTTGTGTGTAAGAGGTGGGAAACGGACAGTCGGTTCACCTGGTGGTAAGTAAAAGTGACATCCATAGACACCCGCTACGTCAGAGGATTAGCAGATGCATTGCCGGCGTTTTATTAAGTTTTTAATACAGATGAAATACTTATAAATTTACGTAACAAACCTCTTCGCTTGTGTCACTTAATTAATGATCAACGTTATAATTGATAGTTTATAGATACCAAAATAGAGACGCTTTTAAAAAACAAAAACAATAAGATAATAATTTAATTGAAAGTCTATATCGGATTTTATCGCGTTTATTTGTTAAAAACTTTACAGTTTAACGATTTTATTAATTAATTAAATTATTTCCCGACGTTTCGGACCCTTTACAGCGTCCATGATCTCGGGGGACTGAGGTGGTGGGTGTCCGAATAATGAATCAATTGTTATATACCCCGCTTTTTATACAATTATAAATTATTACTTTTAACCGTTCCTATTCATGCAGAATGAGCTTATTGTGTCTGGAAGTCGTGCTGTGTTCTTATTTTCCTTGGGTTCAATTAATTTTAGTACTGGCTCCCAAGCTGGTGGTACGTTCCAACCATCCTCTCTATTGAAATTAGGATGTTTTTTGATTTCAATAGCCTCGCGAATCATCCTTGGTAGGAATCGGTGTTCTTTAGCGAGAATTTGTGGCTTATCAAATCTGATATAGTGGTTGGTACCTTGTTGAGTATGTTGATACACAGCAGACTTTGTCGACCGTTGGTGTTTCATGTCAGCTATGTGTTCTTTGACGCGTGTCTCTATACTCCGCTTAGTTTGCCCTATATAAGAGAGACCACATTCACAGTCTAATTTGTAGACCCCTGCATCTTGTAAAGGTATTTGACACTTGACAGATGGTAATAATTGACTTATCTTCGTTGGCGGCTTGTAGTAAGTTTTTATTGAAGCTCGCTTCAAGATGTAGCCAATCTTGTCAGTGACTCCTTTGACATATGGTAGTACGGCAGGCTGGCGCTCAACTGTGGCTGTCTTCTTTAAAAAGCTTCAATAAAAACTTACTACAAGCCGCCAACGAAGATAAGTCAATTATTACCATCTGTCAAGTGTCAAATACCTTTACAAGATGCAGGGGTCTACAAATTAGACTGTGAATGTGGTCTCTCTTATATAGGGCAAACTAAGCGGAGTATAGAGACACGCGTCAAAGAACACATAGCTGACATGAAACACCAACGGTCGACAAAGTCTGCTGTGTATCAACATACTCAACAAGGTACCAACCACTATATCAGATTTGATAAGCCACAAATTCTCGCTAAAGAACACCGATTCCTACCAAGGATGATTCGCGAGGCTATTGAAATCAAAAAACATCCTAATTTCAATAGAGAGGATGGTTGGAACGTACCACCAGCTTGGGAGCCAGTACTAAAATTAATTGAACCCAAGGAAAATAAGAACACAGCACGACTTCCAGACACAATAAGCTCATTCTGCATGAATAGGAACGGTTAAAAGTAATAATTTATAATTGTATAAAAAGCGGGGTATATAACAATTGATTCATTATTCGGACACCCACCACCTCAGTCCCCCGAGATCATGGACGCTGTAAAGGGTCCGAAACGTCGGGAAATAATTTAATTAATTAATAAAATCGTTAAACTGTAAAGTTTTTAACAAATAAACGCGATAAAATCCGATATAGACTTTCAATTAAATGAGTAATATTCGTGTAAATATAAGAGAACAGTAAATAAGATAATAAATTCAGAATTTATTAAATTGGTCCTATAGATGCCGAGCTACAATAAATGGGGTTTCAATTATCTGTACAAAGCCAGGTATATCACTAAAATATATAAATTTATAAATTATTATTTAAACACAATAAAACTCAAAGTTATGTCTGCTTGTACGCGAATTGAAAATAGTTATTACGTTAAAATGTCTGCTTATTAAAGAATATTATAGGCTATAATATATCACGGAACAACTCACAGTGACGGTACAATAACCAAACATCTAAGTTCAATCGAACCACGCGAATCTAGTTTCAAACAAATATAAACAAAACCAAAGTTAAAACAACATCTCGGTCTCAATGATCTAATCCAGTGATTCCCAAAGTGTGTCTATATCGACCCCTAGTGGTCTATGATGACAACCTGCAAGGGTAGACCCCTTGCAGGTTAGTCGTCAGCGAAAAAAAATTTGGGGGTCCATGAAATGAAAATGGGGGTCCACGATAGTGGATCTCAACACATACACTGATAGCACCTATTTACTTACATCATACTATCTTATAATATCAAAACGTATACATTATTTATAAAAGTACCTATGAAGTAAAAAAGTTATTATATAATATATTTATAAAATTTTGTAAGTTGTAGGATGTTGGTATTCGCTTTGTGGTCGCAATACATTTTGAACTTGTAAAAACCTGAGAGTCAACTAAAAATATTAACTTATTGCTTATGTTATTTTATTTATAGTTTATTTTATGTTTATTTAATGTTACGTATATTTTACATAACAGATACAAAATTTTATTTTGAGTAGTTTTAATTTAAATTCAATTAATAAATGTATAAATTAACATGTGTTTTTACTTTAAGTTTTTAACACTAAACTTCACTACAGTTAGAAATTTACAGGGGGTCTACCCAACACGGAAAAACATGGCAAGGGATCTACGACACAAAAAAGTTTGGGGAACTCTGATCTAATCAATTAGAAACTCAACAAATGTACCGTGTAAAGGAGACGTAATTTTTCCTCAAACAAAGACGATGTTTTATTTAAAGTCCTAATTTGCATCGAAAACGGTGGGTCCGTTTCCACTCGAACCGCTCCTTTATCAAGATTATTATTTCTTTACGATTCGTCGAGACTTGTGTGGATGAGACGGTTGTTGTTAAACACCATTATGTCAATTGTTTTAATTTTTTGATAACCTTCATGTATGACAAAGTACACGATGAAGGAACTATGAATGGTGTAAGTACATTTGAGTGTGTCTGTACGAGTGTGTGTATGTGTGTGTGTCTCAGATCTTTCTTTTTATTTTACGTAGGTAAGTTGAAAGCGCACATCGTCTTATCAATAGTAAACTATCGCTTGACATCATTCGAAACGTGGAATTGAATCCAACTGCGCGTGAAACACAGATATATCTCATTCTTATATACACATGTCGTATGAAAATTTAAATATACTGAAGATACAAAAAAATATATTTATTATAACTCAAAAACAATCTTATTTGATTAGGTTTTTACAAACACGTTCGAACCATTTTCTTACTATACTTTCAGTCATCATAATAGTTGTTTCTTTGGGAAGTCAAAAAATTACAGATAACAACATGCAACGTTACACCGGCATTAATATTTGTGTCTACTGTTATGTAAATATGAATCGTGTTGTGATGTTTAAAAGCCTACATTCCTTATAGATATGTAATGATATGAGAGACATGAAATGTAGTTTTTTAGTAGTAAAAATATTATTAAAACAGACTAAATACATAGTTTTAGAACTTATTATCCTCTTCATTATATCAGTATAGATTAGGAGTCGAAGCAGCTAATCCAATTTCTACAGCACAAATCGTGATATATTTTCCATCTCTTTAGCCATTTAATTTCGACACCTTATACATACCTATATGTACAAAGAATGGGGAAAAAAGATATTAAGGCGACGTCACACATGTGTTCCGATGTGATATTCATATGTTATTTATTGATCTCGAGGAAACTGTCGTCTTCAGAGAACGTGTGTGATAGCCGAATACACTAACATGTATATTATATTAACTAAAAAAATATTATTTTTTCTTATAATTCCGAAACAAAATTGTTCTGTTTTTCTATAAACTCTCTGAGTCTATCGCCGTGTTTTCCGCTCTTCTAAATCAAAGAAATGTTGATGTAATTTTTTAAATCCGTCTCTTTCCCTCATAAACTATCTCTTTCTAACGTTTAAGAAAACAGTGATTAGTGCAAAGAATGTAGAACCCCATTTGTATGCTTATTAGCGATCCCCTGAACACTTGACAAAACTTCGCCTATTTAAGTATGATCCAATTTATAGGAGAAAGCGATTCATTACAACAAATAAAGTTAAAATATATACATCTCTGGTTAATCCTTCAGTCTCTTAATGAAATCAACTAAGTTTGTGTCTTACTCGAACAAAAAGAGTTTCGTATCATCGGACAAACTTTTATAGAACATATTTCTTATTATCTAGTTTAAAAAAAAGAAACACGTTTCTTCTATCAGGACCTCCTCTTGTTATAACTTTCATATTTCAGGTATCTATAATAATAATATAATATATAATAACAGGTTGATTATAAAAGTACAGTTTTAAATATACAGCTTAGTGACTATTACACAGATAGATGGGTGGAAGGACAGCGTAAAATGATTCAGTTTTCTTACTTAAGCGATATTTTAAATTACAAAAAACGCTCTCATAATTAACTTAAACCACACCGTAAACGATCAAAGTCAGATACTTAGGAGCAAAGTCTAATTATAAAGACTATTTTTATAGCTCAGAGATGACTTGAAAGAATTTACATCAAATTTTAAAAGCGGATTTTATAATGTTCATAAGGTTGTCGTCTCATTCTTGGTACTTACAAGGATTTGTTTTACATAGTTATATTTTTAAAAGTCTCGGATAGCAACGGTTACGTTTTAAATATTGTTTTTAACGGACTTCATAAAAAGCGAGGTATATTTACGAGTGGTATCTTTTTCCTTGCTAGTACATAATTATATGTATGTATAGTGCCATCTGTAATGTACTTTTTGACCTTTTACATATTAACACTTATTAATTACATACATTAAAATTGTAATTTTACATTCCTGGTTGCATGTTTTTGTTTCTTGAAGAAATCTTAACCACATAATGAAACTCTGAGTTTTGTAGTGATTTTATTTGAGATTATAATTTCGAATGATAATAAATGAAATAAGATAATAATAAATAATCTTCGTTATTCAGAGAAGGAAAAAAAATAAAGGAACAAAATCTAAAACGCCAAATTGACAAAAAAAATGCCTAACAAAGTATAATACACAAAAAGACAACCGAGTTAAAAACTCCCATAAATATTTTTACTAAGATAGGTAAGAAATAATTCATTCACTCTTTCAATTGACTTCGTATTAAGCAAAACAAACGCACAACGACCCTCTTATCCCCCGAGCGGTCAAGCTGTAAGTCCAAAATAAGTGTTGGAACACTTCCTTAAGAATAATATTATCTCTTCGGACCTGCAACGAGGAGATAGTAATGTTAGCTGTACACTCGTGTACGGAGCTAAAAATCGATTTCAATAAGCCTATACGAACTCGTCGACAGTCGTAAAGTACAAATTAATATTATTGTTTGTTTTCACACGTACTGTTTTAAATTCGTGCTGGATGTACTAGCGGCCTTAAATGTATAAACACGTAACAATATACATTATGTATATTACTTTACATATTTATTTATATTTAATTTAATATAAAAGAGAAATAAAGTTAAATACTTTGATATGTAATACAACAAATAATCAAGTTTAATAAAGAAGTTAAATTTAATAACTTAAAGTTAGCAAAACAAATTAGATTCCCATTAACCACTTATGAAAATTGTAAAAATATACTAAATAAAAACAGTTTACATTTTATACGATCGTAATTATATGAGTCCTAATAACTTTTTAGTCAAAATTGTAATATAACCTAATATTACTACACTCGCCCACCGATGCTACTTATTTTATAATCAAAGAACAAATATATGAGATTATATCGCTAATCGGATTCTTAAAATGCAAGAATTAATTACCTTATTTGCTGCAATTGTTGTTGTAATAAACTATGGTAACCATTTTAAAATAAAAAATAAAAATTATTTTATTAAGTTTTATTATTGACTTTTATATTATTAACTTACATTTATGTACTTATATATTATTAACTTATTACATTACATTATATTATCAACTTTTCACTATTTGACATTACTTCAATATTCAGAAAACAGTTTGCCGCCATTTGCCGCTGTCATTTCTACTCGGACGCGTCATAAGTTAGGCCGACCGCCGATCGTGAGCCGAACGCTTAGGCCGAGCCGATCGTACCTCTCTACCGCTTGTTCCGCGCTCTCGCTCACTAATTGTGACAATGACGTCATCTTCTTCGAACTGGCACCCAGTAGCTTTCATAAATTTACTAGACGTTATCACGTAAAAAAAATTAATAATTTCATATTATCCCAGCACATTTATTTTATGTACAATACAATCTATCTTGATAATGTCAATTTGACTTGGTTGAATTTTCAAAATTTCATAAAATATTTTTTTCATTTGAGACTAAGCATGGTAATTATGAAAGTTACAACAACTTTTATTAGTATTTTGTGTAATTTTTTATTTTATTTTTATTTAGTATATAACATTTTCCTAAACACTTTTCGTCCCACCGGTACCCATCCCTTTTGTTATGTCAGGCTGCCTGTCGTCGGTAAGTGATGAAATAAATATAATGGGCTTATCTTTCTTATTTTCTCTCTCTTAAATTTCTCAGTTTTAAATTAAGTTAGTGACTAACTTATTTATTTTATTTATTTATTTATATACACTTTATTGAACACCACACATAAAAGAATAACACAAGTTCAGCGTAACATATACAAAGAAAAAGAGAATGATGACAGCTGGGCGGTCTTATCGCTTATTAGCGATCTCTTCCAGACAACCTTAGGGTTAGAGAATCATGGATCTGATAGGGGTAGGTGGTGTAATACAGTACATACCATATAAACATACTAATACTACATACACTACATAAAATACACATACATATATACATACATATAGATAATAAACATATACATATACATACATACGATTAAATATTCATATATAAACATAAGTCAATTAAGAGATAGATAATAGTCCTTAACTCGTCTTTTAAAGATGTCTAAGCTTTCGGCCTTGCGAATAGATAAAGGTAAAGCGTTCCAAAGAAGTATAGCTTGAACTTCAAATGATTGCTTAAAGAATTTGGTTTTATGCATAGGTAATCTCAGTGTCAGATTCTCGGAAGATCGCAGTACCTTGCTATGGTCTCCAATAAATTCAAATTTTTCTTTCATATATGTAAGGCTAGTTGGGCTAAATAACACACAGTATAAAAGGGAGAGAATATGTAGATTCCGGCGAAGACGGATAGGAAGCCACTTGGTCAAATTTCCGTAATCCAAATACGAAGCGAATAGCAACATTTTGCAGTCGCTCAAGTTTGTTTAATTGCTCTTCTGTTAGATTAGGATAGCTTGCATCAGCGTAATCAAGGACAGAGAGAAGAAGGGATTGTGCTAACATAGTTTTAGTAGAGATAGGAAGAAAAGACTGCAGACGCCGTAAGGATCTTACAGCTGCAAAAGTCTTTTTGCTTAACTCCTTAATATGATGTACCCATGATAAATTAACATCAAAAAAATACCCAAGTTTTTAACAACTGAACTGTAGGGTATAATAACATTGTCATATAAAATGGGAGAAATACGGCTCCAGTCAATTCTTGAAACAATATTTGGGCTTCCAATAACAATGGTCTGCGACTTACTGGGATTGACCTTAAGACCAAAGGATTTACTCCATTGGCAAATAGTCGCTAAATCGCTATTAGTGGAAGCCACTGCTGAGGATAAATTGTCAAGAGATGAGCGAGTATAAATTTGCAAATCATCTGCATACATATGGTAGAGAGAAGTTAAGTTTTGAGAGATAGAATTTATGAAAATTGTAAATAGTAGGGGAGACAACACGCCACCTTGAGGGACCCCGGCTCGGACTTCATGCCAGGAGGAGAAAGACTCGTCAATTTTTATTCTCTGCCGGCGACCCTCAAGATAATCTTGAAACCAGCACATCACGGGTGGAGATATGTTAAAAGAGCGCAAAAGACTTACCAATATCTCATGATCAACAACGTTAAATGCATTACTGAAGTCAAGCAACGTAAGGATAGTAATCTGTTTGTTGTCCATACCCCATCGAATGTCGTCAGTGACTTTAATCAGCGCGCTAACCGTACTATGACCCGGGCGGAACCCGGATTGAAAGGAATTAAGCAGAGAGTGCTCATTAAGATATGTACTTAATTGGTGATGAACTAATTTCTCTAGAACTTTCGAAAGAAATGGGAGAATGGAGATTGGGCGAAAGTCAGAAAAATCAGAAGGATTAGGTTTTTTAGGGATAGGGATAATCTGAGCACTTTTCCTTTAACTTAATTTAAAACTGAGAAATTTAAGAGTTAAATTATATTAACTAATAACACATCCAGTACGACAGTATGACAGTGCACCGCGTGCTATTTCAAGACTCAGTACTTAGCAGATTACACACAAAAGGTAATCGCAAGTGTTAGTTGTTAGGAAAAACATAATTAATAATTCACTCGTCCTCATAAAAAGCTCTGTAACTCAGACAACCATTTGTAGACCTTCGTAGCATGTGCTACATAACGTAGTATTTCGCTACGATGATTGTATTTTTTTTGTGTTCGTTATTATTAAGATGCTCTTCGCATTAAATAAATATTTGAATAATCTACCGGAATAGTTATTGACTATAACCAGCCATGCCTTTTTTACTATGAGTTGGCGAATAATTTCCGTACAAATACTTAGAATAATGATTGTTTTTGATTATAACCAGGGACGTTGACTTTACGAGGAGGGTACCGGTAGAAAAGCACGGTCTTTGAGGATTCACAATTTCAAAATAACTGGAGTCAAATCCAGGATTCGGCGTCAATTGAACTCTTGTCACCACAATACCAGAACGGTAGCTAAATAAATAACCAAATCGAATACCGGCTCTTTTTACCCGACTGCGACAGAAGGAGGGTTATGTTTTTCGAGTGTATGTATGTATGTATGTCCATTTCTTTGGCATGCCCTACAGCCCAAATGGCTGGACGGTTTTTGACATATGAAGTGTCGTTGGATTTCTCTAAATTGTAGTAGTGACATAGGCTATATAAATTTTCAAAATGGCGCCCGCAAATGGCGGAATGAGGGGGGGGGGGAGTTGAATTTTTTGTCTTACTGTAGCAATATGGGTATCAAATGAAAGCTAGTAAATTGTTTTATTCTTTTTAGTTTATAATAAGAGTATTTACGCAGGCAGTTTTTTGATTTTTTTAATTAAGCATACTTGGTACTATATTTTTTTAACGAAAATCTTGATAGATGTCGCGTAGACTAAATCACTAAACACAGAGACATGTACAATTGATATACTTTTTAAGTTTACCTCAGTACCAAAGGGTCGCTAGTAAATTTAAAAGAAGTAGAAAATTTAAACCCTAGATTTTCATGAATTTTTGAAAGAAAAAACCGGACGGATATGAGACACTAGGCGACAAAGACAACATTGTTTTTCGGAAATGCGGTAACTTATATAATATACGAAGATTGTACTTAAATATACTTTAAAGTAAAACTGCGCGTGTTTATAAATCTTATAAAACATTCAAAGCAGGGAACTCAACGCGTAAAGGTTGCACGGCACCTCTGTATACAGCTTGTTCTAAAAAGATTAATTATTATTTTTGTTTTTTTTTATAACTCTTCGTAGAATATCTTCATATTTAACGAAATTATTTTTTATTTTTGATGTGAAACATCTATAGGCGCACGTAAAACCGATTTCTGGCGTGGTGACGCATGCCGTGGCGACGCGTCACGGCATGCGCATTCGAAGTCACTGATTAAACGAATTAAGTAGTCACGATTTGAAATAAATTCGTAAATTTTTGTATTTAATGAAAATAAATGTTTATTCAATAAATAGTCATCGTTATCTGGAAAAAAATCGTAATATTTTATTTTATCATTATGACATATTTATTTCCTATCACAATATGTTCTTTTCTGCATATTACTTTTACAAAATAATGTCGATGTTTCACATCTGCCAGGCGTCCCGTGACGGCTCACATTTTTAAGCCTAATTCTATCTTCTATCAAGCAACAAAAGAATGTTTGCAATACGATTTTAATCGTACTCTAAATTTAACTCTCAAGGGTGCAATTTTATTTTATTTTAAAATACAATTTAAGTATTATTTGTTATTTTGTATTGGCAGTTTTAAACCAGCCGGATAGTTTACGAAAGATTCAGTATCATTGTGTTGTTTAATATTATATTATTTAAAGGAACTTCCTTTTATATAGTTTTAGAAGCAAAATATATTCTATGAAAATTGCAAGTATCATTCTGTTAAGTTTATAGCCAATTGACAAAAAAAAAAGTAGTGTATCAAACTTTCAAAAAAATCAAATTTCAACTAATTTTTTATTTTATTTAACAGACATTAAAAAAAAACACTTATTTCAACCCGTTTCAAATTTTTCCAAGCAACCTCTATTAGGACACCGCACTCGTAATACTGCCTTTGACTTTTATAGCGGCTAAATGCGACCCGAGCGGGTTCTGTGCCCGGTTGATATAATTTATGACTTACACACCCCATTACTATACGTCTTGAATTATGATATTATACATTCTAAACTCGACTTTTCTCGTGGTTTCGTACGTATTAAATTTCATATCGTCATGAATGCTGCCTGAATGAACCGATTTTGATCTAGTTTTATTTTATTTAAAAGGTTAAGGTGTTCCTTTTATTCAAGATAGTCTGTTCGAATGTTTAAGATCATCGCTGTTTTCTAGATAATGAAGGCATGTCAGCAAGTTCCACGGGTTTGGTCGATTTGAAAGTTATTCAAAATCAAAATCAAAATCAAAATTAACTTTATTCAAATAGGCCCCAAGAGCACCTTCGAATCGTCATTTTACAAATTAACACTTTCAAGTGATTATTATTTTGTAAAAGTAAAGCTACCACCGATTCGGAATTTAGATTCTGTAGAGAAGAATCGGCAAGAAACTTCCGCAGTTACTCTTTTAAAAATAATATATAAACTGTGTTTTAGTATAAAATTAGTAATATCTTGCATGAAATACAGCGCCACTAAGTCCACACATCTTTATCGACTAAGTAATCCTGCACCGAATAATAAGTTTTATCTATTTATTTATTTTTTAATAAATTCTTTAAATTTTTTATGAGACAATTCCAAAATTGTTGGTTATAAATGTTAGTTGGATTTTATTATAAATGCGAATACCATAACCCAGAAAGGAGACGTTTACTTTGCGCTGTCGGAAGCTTGGAGTTACAATTTTGTTATTCCTTCTAGTGTTTACAGCGCGATTAATACTATATATTTCAAAACAATGAATATTCTGGTAAATATATATAATATTGTTATAAATATACTGCGACGCAATTGTTAATATGTCTATTTTTGGAAAAACATCCCGTAGGGAAACTCTAGCTGCAAGATCGTAAATGCCACGAATAGCCCTTTTTTGCAAAATAAATACAGTTTCAATATCTGTAGTATTACCCCACAGTAACAGACCGTAAAATATAATACTATGGAAATAGCTAAAATATATTAAACGCGCAGTAGCAACGTCGGTCAGTTGTCGCACTTTTCTAACTACGAATGCTGCGGAGCTAAGTCTACCATTCAAGGATGACAAATGGGAATTCCACTGAAGTTTTGAGTCCAAATTTATCCCTAAGAATACTGTAGTATCATTAACAATAAGCCTCTCGTTATTTATTTCTAAATTATAATTTGGATGTTTAACATTAGGCAACGAAAATACAACGCACTTGATTTTTTTGGCGTCCAAGACGAGGTTGTTTGTTTTAAACCAATCCTGAATTCGAGACAAAGAACTGTTTACGTCATCATAATTTACTTTTTTCCTATCAACTTTAAATATAAGCGATGTGTCATCTGCAAATAGCACTGTATCACAAATATTCTTATCCTATCCTATATATTATCCTATTGTTCCATTACATCGATACTATTATAATAACATACATATACTGGAAGTAGCTTGATTGAACTATTACATATTTTATTTAATATTGAGTCAAAGGTGCTAAACTTTGGCAAACACAGAATAGCACTTCAGTTTTACAAAATTTATATAGAAATACAAATTTTTATTCAAAGTTACATTTTATGCAGAAATTAAAAACAACCACTTTCTATAAAACCTCTTTGTATAATAATAAGACTTATTAATTATACTCTATTGTCTACGGAAGCACAAAGTCTCCTTGACAGATTTACGATTATCCCGCTAAGTGCTTCTTATCCGGTAACGGTTAAAGAAACAATAGAAATCTATTTTGTCTTGATCCGATTTAAACGTAGAAGGTCTCCTTTATCATCTCACTAGTTGCGCATTATAACATTATAATGTTAATACAACATATGTATTTATATGAAATCTATATATATAAACCGAGACACATAAAATATCGCATCTAATGTAACCTTCGCATTCGTTTTACGCCCGCAATAAATTTAAGAAACTGCAATGTTATTCATTGTGTATTTTTCCCTGTAATCTCAAAATAAAGTTATACATTATATGTTATAAAATATTTACATACATAAAACATTATAAAAAAATTAAAGGTATTATTATTTCTCGATGAAAATAATTAATTATAATTTTTGTACTTAATTACGCTGACAAACAAACAAACGTCTCACACTCGTCGAACTATAATTATTATGACATTAATGAAATTTATTTTAAATAATTAGAATATACATCATTAATAAAGGCGCGTCATTAATAAAGGCGGTTCTATTTTACCTACCTTGTCATTAATTTTCACAGGCGGCTTCACGATATACGGCACTCCAGTCACAGGAAACATTGACGACATCATTGCTGGCGCAATGATCACTTTGACGGCTTGATTTTGACAGCACGACTTTGACATTTCACTCACACTAACCTCACACGATTTAACCTTATTCTCACATCCACAACAACAATGATGACAGTATTTGATAGACGAATGTCGACAGTGGTTCTGAGTTTTTTCACAGACAATATTGACAGATGAATCTTCAAATTGTACTTGACTGTTGTCGTCAGTTGTTTGTATCGAGGTATTGTTCACATCAGTAATATTTTCATTTGTTTCATTATTGTTAGATAGCTTTGTATATAATTTTGGTTTTTTGTTAAAGTCCTCAGGTATTTCGAGTAGTGGCGTCTTCCTTTTCAACTCGAGTGGTGTTTCTAATAAGTATTTCTTTGGTTTGTCGCCTTCCTTTGTGTTTGATGATTTGAATGGATGGACTAATAGTGTTTTTGTTGATTTTGTTGTTGTCGGGTTAGACGTCCCGGCCCCGGAGGGCTCAATTTTATTCGTCGAATCCAATTTGAATTTTTGTATTTACTTTTAGGCAATTATTTATGTTATTCCTAATGTCATTTACTATTATATTATTCTTTAAGTCACCAGTCTTTCTCTATTTTTAGCATTAATTTTGAATGATTCGAATATATAAGTCACTTCAAATCACTTCTGAAATAACACCATCAAAAACAACGACTGCCGGGATTCACTTAGTTTTTCACAATTTGTATATATTTCACTATTCTAATCTTATATCCATAAAAATGTGTTTTATGTATGTTCATAAACCGTTCTGTAAAATTAAATTAACATTTTCCACTATACGTAACACCACGTGTACGACAGCGTCAAAACATAAACGTCCTTGAACTTTCTCAACCAGATGACATTTTGTTTGTAAACAAACAAGACACAAACAATGAAAAATAATTCAATAAAAACTATCATTTAATAAAAAAATATACTTTTATTTAACGATAAACACGTTAAAGAACATATTTGTTTATATTTTCACAGATAAAATTAAAGAAACTGGTTTCTTTTTCGGTCAAGAAAACGTAAATACGTTCGTACGGCGCGACGTATTGATTACAACTGAAGAGTCCAGGAGGGTTCGTAGGCGGATACTAGGGAGGGTGTTGGTATAGACCACGCCTCTCAAATATAGGTTCTAAACTATTTCAGACTTTCTAGAAAATGCAAGATGGCGTGACATTACATACTTCCTACTTTTTATAATACATTGACGTTCAGGCTGAACTTAGGTTAGAATGGAAATTATTAACAATTAAATTGTTAATATATTGATATGAATCGTAAATAAATACCTCTTGGTTTTCTTCCAGCGTTCTAGCGAAAAAACTTTAAAAGGTTAAAAACGTTATTAATTATCAAATATGCCATAAGAAACAACGTTTTAAAAGTTTTAATTTTGTTATATTTTCATAACAAAATGAGATAAAACGATGTTCGCAGACCTGAAATCAAATCAAATTTTACATTAAGTATTAAAATTCTAATTAGCTTAATAATAGTAATTAAGCTTTTGTGAAAATCTGAAGTTATAATCAATAAATAAAAAATTGTGTGTGTCAGCTCCGACTAGGGGTGTGCGATAATTATCGATAATTTGTAACTACTCGATAATTTCTCATTCGATAATTATCGATAATTATCGATAAGTGTTATTCGATAATTTTGATTCGATAATTATCGATAATTGTTCATTCGATAATTATCGATAATTATCGATAAGTTTTCATTCGATAATTATCGATAATTTGTTGCGATCCGATAATTATCGATAATTGTTCCGATCTGATAATTATCGATATTTTTGTGCGATCCGATAACTATCGATAGATTATTTCGATACCGGACGGCGGATGACCTTTTTTTTTTTTTTTTTAGATATTCTGATAGGGAACGGAGGATTATATGAATATGGGACGGCGGACGACGTTTTTTTTTTTTTTTTTTGAGGTATTCTGATAGGGAACGGAGGATTATATGAATATGGGACGGCGGACGACGTTTTTTTTTTTTTTTTTTTTAGGTATTCTGATAGGGAACGGAGGATTATATCAGTACGGGACGCCGGATGACCTTTTTTTTTTTTTTTTTAGATATTCTGATAGGGAACGGAGGATTATATGAATACGGGACGGCGGGTGACCTTTTTTTTTTTTTTTTTTTTTTTTTCGTCGTCCAAAAATTATGCCGATAATTATCGATAACTTTCGTGAATTATCGTTAATTTGTATTCGATAATTATCGATAACTTTCGCCACTACCGATAATTTTTTATCCGATAATTATCGATAACTGTTCATTCGATAATTATCGATAACTATCGATAACTCAATACGATAATTATCGATAATAAAATTATCGATAATTTTTTCTGATGAACACCCCTAGCTCCGACGCACGACTGGAGTTTACTCCTTAAGTACGATTGTCGAAACATACGCAAAAAGAGTTTATCCAACTGAAAATAAGATTAATACCATATGAAAGGGTAAATTAACAAATTAATGAAAATAATATACATCTATACAAATAATAAATCGGTTAAAACCTCCGTTTTATTAATACATTATATATCAAGAATAAATTTCAATAGCGCGTATTTTTTTGTATCAGCGCCATCTCTTATCGTGTTTTTTCTCTGATCACGTATCACGTAAAAAGTACAAAACCAATGTTAATATCTTTAATACATAAAAATTAGAAATAATTCACAGTATAATTTAGTTTTTGTTTCATTGTAATTAAATTTAAAAATAAATATTTAAGAAAATAGAAATAGGTACCTACGCCACCAACGCCATCTGGTCTAAGGAATCTTTAAAACTCACAAAACTTATATTTGAGTTATTATTTAACTTAAAAGTTTACTAAATATGTCGGATATGAATATAAATCGTTTTAATATTTTAGATAAACATCATTTTCAATTAATATACTATTATGTTAAATATTAATTATGTTAAATGTCACTAAATATAAAAACGATATTCTACAATTATACGATAGATGGCGCAGTATACAAAATATAATTTTCAGAATCGCGCTGACCAAAACTTCGGCCAGAAGAATGACACTCGCCCGTATTTAAAAATCCGTTTTTCTTTTTTGTATATAATTAAATACCTTAAGGTACTACGGTCTTGATTGTTTGTTCGTTGTTAAAATTTAAAATATTTGGTCGTTATTTGTTTGTTGATTGTACAAAGTTGGATGGTTATAGCTATTTAAGTTGTAATCTATATATATATATATATATATATATATATATATATATATATATATATATATATATATATATATATATATATATATAAAGTCGTGTTAGTTACACCGTTTATAACTCGAGAACGAGTGGAACGATTTTAATGATTTTTGTGTTTTTGGATTTGTCTTCGTCGGGAATAATACTTATTAAAATATGGTATTCATCAATGAGAAAATAATTAATAAAAAAAAAAACAGTTCAAATGTTTCATCCGTACTATCTATATACATATATATGTATGTATGTATGTATATAGATATAATAAATCTGTCACTCAATCCGTCTAT
This sequence comes from Euphydryas editha, assembly GCA_036937285.1. Classification (NCBI taxonomy): domain Eukaryota; kingdom Metazoa; phylum Arthropoda; class Insecta; order Lepidoptera; family Nymphalidae; genus Euphydryas; species Euphydryas editha. Next base: position 11,321,018 of record JAUPFZ010000029.1, on the reverse strand, counting down.
TATAAAATATTTTCCAGTATCGACGCAGGTGTAGGTGATAAAAAATATAAATGTATAATTTTTAAAATTTTAGTTAAAGACCCCTGCGAAGCCGGGGCGGGCCGCTAGTATATAAATATATATTTATTCATTTTATATACATTTATTATAACTAATCGGCAAAATATTTTACATTAAACTTTTCACAATAGTCCATTTCAGATGTGCACAAATATTTCATTAGGAATGTTGATAAATTATGTAATTATTATTATCTGACAATTATCATTTATTTTTTAAATATTATTTTTCAATATTAATTAGAGCAACATTACTTTCGCACCGCACCATAGGTGCGCGCGCACCGAAAAAGTAACGAGGTCATTCATCAGTAGATTTTACCTCTCATATTTTTCTCATACCGGGCGCCTTATATATGAAAACCGATTCTTAAGGAGTAAACTCCAAAAATAATTTTTGTTCGTCTGCTTTAACCATTCAATATCAGATTCGATGGACGCAATACAAAAAGTTATTGCAAAGTAAAGCTTGTTTGTCGGGGAAGCTATGTAATAAGAAACATTACGCCACAACTTATAAGCGACCTGTAAAGGTGACCATAAATATGATAAAGTAAATTAAGACAGAAATATTTGAGAAAACACAATACTTTTCCGGTAATAAAAAATTAATAATATTGTTCCATTTTAGTTTAGTTTAATAATAAATTTCCATTAATAATAATAGAAAATTTTGGTTTTTGTTTCATGCAAACTGAGTCTTTAATTACTAAAGAAATTACGATTATAAATTCATGTTTACAATATTTAACATAAAATCCAACAATTCTTTTTTTTTTTTTTTGTACAATAGAGGGTGAAATTTTAAAAGGCCACAAGACAAAAGCCTCGTTATCGTCGTATTTATTTTACTGGAAGAAAGATTGTGCTTTGAATAATAACGACTTGAACCGTTTGATTGAACATTAAGTTTTTAATTAGTCTTGTACCATAGGCTTTAACATCAACATAATACTAAATCTATATTAACGAAATGCAGACGGAATAACAAAGTTAGAAATATCATCATTTAGGCTGTTTGAGTCAAGATGACTTCGTTGGTAGAACACATGTATATTAATTCTTAACCAAAAGGCTTGAAAATCTTGAAATCCGGACTAGCATCGTTGAACTTTCTGATATTACAATTTTATCACAATGGAAGATCAGTGATCGATATATTAATAAATAAGTACGGCACAATCAACGGAATTTCTGTTTCGGTGATCCTGAAACACACAACACAAACAAAATCGCTCAGACCTCAACAAACATCGCACTAGTACAAACATTTATCACAAACGAGAAACTGTGGGTGAAACTTTTGGACGCTTCCATCGTACGCCAATAATGTCCACATCCTTTAATCCTAAGAGTACGTTGTCCTGAGATTACTGCAAGTAAATTGTGTTTAAACCTAATTAAAAATAGCTTACATCACACGACACGACTCTTTTAAATAAAAATAGAAAACAAAAAGGCACTCAGCTAATGGCATGTGATTATAGCCAATACTTCGAGTACCAGAGCTTTTCTATATAAGGAAGAAAAAAAAAAACGGGTTCAGTGGTTTCTAACTGCCACTCACCGTACAAAACACAGCTATAGTAGCCACGTTATACCAATTTCCTAAGAGCGTGGATCCAGCACAGTCGTGTCAGCACCATACATGTAATCAATCAATTACCTTCTGCAAAGCTGTGTCTCCATAAAACATACCTCATATGAGGAAGCCAAGGGAATTGTAATTGTAATTAAAAAGGCAAACACTGTTAGTATTTTAGCTACTATTAGACGATAAACATTTTTACGCCAAATATTTTATTGTTTGTGATGTAAGCATTCATATAAGTTTCAAATTTTATTTTTAATAATTTTCTTATTTAATGTGTTCTGAGAAGGTAAGAATGCTGAATAATATGCTTATGAAGTCAAAAGCTATTATTATTTATTTATTCACCTATTACAGTAATCTTTATACAATTCCAATTAACTTGTAATACCCGGTACAGAGAGGTAACAGCTTTCATCTTGACTACGGTAAAAATAACGTTTTAAAACGTAGACAACGCAGCGGAACGATATTGTACGACACAAAGCGCTTTAGTTATATAATTTAGATCTGTTTTTATTTCTCTTTTTTGTTTTAAATGCAAAATACATATTTTGCTTTAGCAGTTGTCGTTGTCTTTCTAATATCGTATCGTGAGGTATAAACGACTCGAACCCGTTCCAGTCCGGTGCTATTTATTTGATAGCGGGTACAAATGACTATTATCTGTTATGGTAAAGGGTTTGCAAATCTAACTTTAAGTCTTGGGGGACTTAATACGTTCATTATGATCAGAAGTGCTTTTGAAGGCTTAATGAATCAAAAAAATTTCGTTTATTTTTATAATTATTTTTTTTTTATTTAACCTACAATCTTTTACTTTCAAGAAGTCAAATAATATTAAGATAACTTGTTACCACTTATTTTAATTTTGTTAACTATATGTTCGAGGAAAAGTTATTAAATACATTAATTTGAAGCTCTGAGGTGTCTCGATGAATGTCCACATTATTAAGGTAATGTCTCTTAGCGGAGTTTTTAAATATTGGGTATGATTTTGCTTTTTTTATATAAAGGTAAATCATTCCATAGCTTTATTGCCCGGACAGTTAAAGACTGACTAAAAAATCTAGTTTTATGAACAGGCGATTCTATCATTAGTCACCTCGAAGATCTTAAAGAGGACTGGTCCCCAAAAAATTCAAAATTTTCCCTCAAATATGACGGTGCCTTTGGGTCAAATAACGTACATTACAGAAGAGACAAAATATGCAGGTTACGGCGAAAAGTATCGGAAGCCACTTGAGTTTAGAACGAAATTCAGAAACATGGTCATATTTACGAAGGCAGAATATGAATCGTATAGTGAGGTTTTGAAGTTATCAGTTCATGGAAGAGAAAATATCGAGTAATAGAAACAATAATAAGCAACAAAATTAAAAAAAAAAAATTCCGACTTCCTATAAACTTAAAAAAAATGCCCTTGACATTCAATTTAAAAACATAAATTAATCCAAGTTAGTTTGATAAATTACCGAGTAGAGTAAAGAAACAATAGGGCGCGTCTGTCTGTGATGCGACTTGATTTCGATGTCATTTGTCATTTGGTCGAGTTCCGATCGAATTGACGCAAATCAGATTAGTTAAAAAGTGAATGTTCAATATTTGTCACAATTAGTTAATAGATGGCACTCATCGTCGGTAACGAATTCCTGATTCACGGTGGCTAGATTTTTATTATTGTATATATAGTAAACTATGATTATTTCGAAAATTACTTTTCCTAAGGTAGCGTAGGGGATACCGTGAGGTTCCCCCAGAGCGAGGCTCCACCACGGTGTAGCTGGACTGGGGTGGGGTCCTCCTCTGCGATTATCCCTAATGCGGATAACTCGGACGCATAATTTTTGGTAGTGGGGACTGCATACACGCCGTCCCCCTAATTGTTAACCACTCCGACGATGTTCTAAGCCCAGGTGCGATCTCACTAGGAGACATCCTTAGGACGAACGTCCAGTCTGAGCCCCACTAGAGGGCTCCCAATTTTCACGGCTGGGTCTCAGTACTTGACTTCCCCAACCGGTAACGCTGTGACGGCCGCTAGGCCCAATACACATATCGAAAAAAAAAAGAATCGAAAATTATTATCAAAAATATATCATAATTTTGTCAATCCAATATATTGGGGAAATATAGATAGTTATCGATATATTGATCTTTACCGGATGCAAATTATCGATGGTTATCGATAATTATCTCATGAATATATCGATAATTTCATGTCTCTCATGTGCACACACTTGCACCGAAACAAAAAAGTTAGTAAAAATATTGACATAATAATTTATGATTGTGTGTAATTTAATAGAACAGGAAACATTTTATTGAACATACAATGAATACACAAGATCAAATAAACAAAAAAGTTAAAATGCATAAATGATGCATGGGAAGTCTCATCACTAATGTCTTTAATTTACTCGCTATCACCATAAGAAACGGTCACAAAAAACTCAGTCACACACAAACATTTCAGTTCTAAGATCAAATTGTATATATATAATAGCTGTCCTTCCATGTCAGTTTTTCCATTCGCAGTTTTGTAGATCTGAAAATGGGATTGTTCGGTGTTCGTTTCGAGTTGTTGATAGATGGCAATTGCGGTGGATGCGACTAATATTGTATATATATATATAATAGCTGTCCTTCCATGTCAGTTTTTCCATTCGTAATTTTGTAGATCTGAAAATGGGATTGTTCGGTGTTCGTTTCGACTTGTTGATAGATAGCAATTGCGGTGGGTGCGACTAATATTGTATCGGCGGAAGCGACTCGTGAACACGTCCATACAGTCACACAGCTGTTGTCCGTTGTCGAGTGAGACTTTTATATGACTTTATTTACTCATCTACATGTTATGCTTTTGAATTTAATCGTACCTGTAACAAAGAAGCTGTATTATTAAGAAATAAAATACAAATACATTACCTACGAATTCAAACGTATGTTTTTTTTTTTTTTAATGTTTATCATATGAAAAATTATTTAAATAATCGAGAAGTACTACAATCTCGTTGATTCTCGCTCAAGTTGTGCAGTGCGAATTTTATTATATTACAATTTTAACTGAAAGTAACCGTTAACGAATCGGCTTTGAAGAAAATTCATGTAAAGTTAATGTTCATTGTATGTTTTGGGTTGTTGACAGATGGCACTCATCGTCGGTTACAAATATTGTATCGCGGTGACAAGATTTGTAATGTTATACGTATAGTATGTAGTCGAATATTGTTATTTTGTATATAAATATACTATTTAATTAATATCTTATTGTTAGCTGCACTAGAATTGTTGGAGTTCCGTTCTCCCAGGGATAAACGGAACTATAATACTACAACGGTTCTGTCCGTCTGTCCGAGCTTTCTATGAACTGTAATAAGTACACACTTGTTATTTTCACAGATTATGTATTCCTATGGACGTAATATTAAATATAATAAAATAAAAAATAATTAATCAGGTGTATCGCCATGCCGTGTTCTTGTTCTTGTTCTTGCTCTTTAAGTTCACTGTTTATTAACAATTATCTGTTTCCTTAACACGTATATAAAGTGTTTTTTTTTTCATAATATGCTCTTTAATAAATAGTGCTAAAATTATAATACTAGAATTATTTTCCACGATAACTTTCATCAAATGTTGCAATTCACTCTGAGTTTGGTCGTCATAATAATAATTATATACGTATTATAAATACGTAGATTTATTTAATAAGAAATATAACTGTGTGTATCACTCGTCTGATAACAAAAACATAGGCATCACGTTGCCAACCTTAGCAGCAGTCGACCGTGTCGTGTGTCGTCGAGTGTGTGTTAATGTTAAACATATTTATATTTTATTTATAAATATAATAATAGTATGTATGATTGATAGTGAAACGATAGTGAAAGATTTGGTCTGTCTTTTCGATAGTAAAAACGTGATGTGATGTTTAACAAGTATGCTTAATTAAAAAAATCAAAAAACCCGACTGCGTAAAATACTCTTATTATAAACTAATAAAAAGAATAAAGCAATTTACTAGCTTACTACTTATTTTTTCTGTTTAGCGAGCGTCAAGTATGTGTCTCTGCCAGTGTTTTCATTGATTGTGACTGGTGATAAGTCAATCGTCCCTTTGTTTGCTGACTAGACTGGTAGCGAGAAAACTTTATAAATAACAGTCATTGCGTCACATCGACCGCAAAGTAAATGTTTGGTGACGTTTCGACTTGTTGATAGATGGCACTCATCGTCGGTTACAAATATTGAATCGCGGTGACAAGATTTTTAATGTATTGTATAAAGTGTGAAATATATATTGTTTTAAAATAACGCGATCACTATTCATATTTAAATTTATATTTTTACGGGTGCTTACCGCGTTTATAATTTTGTTGAGTTCCCTATATTTCGGCAATGTTTCAATCGCCATGATCACGGGGAGACTGACGTACGGAGATGGTGGAGAAAAATCTGTCTGCCCTCTTTCTTCTTCGTTTGGTTCGACTAGTTTCGACACACGGACGCACTTGTTTACTACGGCACACTATACTGACAGTGTCTTTTTTGGACTCTGAGCACCGATACCGTGACGCATTTCACACAAACCGATATATGAAATATAGGGAACTCAACAAAATTATAAACGCGGTAAGCACCCGAACAAATATAAATTTAAATACGAAAAGTGTGAAATATATTTATTTCGGGTATCTTTTTTTTTTTTTCTTTATTTTATTTAGGGACTTTTATACAAAAGTACATGCCAGTCCCATCGTAGCCTAATTCTAACTAAGTAATCAAATGAGACTTATGAATCTGAATAAAGTAATTGCCTCTTTAGATGCTGGACGAGCAAGTATACCGTGGAACATTCCAGTGTCAAATTTATTCAAATTCATAATTCTTATCATGGCTTCTCTGCCCGATTGAAATTGTATACATTCAGTTAACAAGTGTTGTACATCTTCAACCGTCTTACACCTCTCACAATTAGGAGAGCTAGATATTTTCATAAGAAATTTGAAATTGTTTAAAGGCATATGTCCAGACCTCAATCTATGGGCAATAACAATTAATTTTCTACTGATTTTAGAATTCAAAAACCAGGGTATATGAGGAGGCTCACTTTGTATTGTTTTATACCAAATTCCTTTTACTAATGACAATTCATTGAAGTATTCTTTCCACAAATTTTGACACCTTCTTTTATACTGTGGTAAAAACTCTGTAAAGTCTGCCTTAACATTTAATGGTTTTCCGTCTGAGATACCTTTTTTAGCAATTTTGTCAGCCTCCTCATTGCCTGCTAATCCAATATGCGACGGAACCCATTGCAATTTTAAATCAATTTTTTTCCTCCCAAATTCTTGTATCTTAGAGAGTATAACATAAGCTATCGATGCACCTCTGCGACCAGAGGCGCATCGAGCTATATGTTGTAGTGCACTCTTACTGTCAGAGCATATGAGTATCCTATCTTGTGATAAAGTAATAGCGTAAGAAAGTGATTCCGAAATTGCAATGAGCTCCAACGTCATAATAGATACGTTACAATTAATTTTAAAACAGTTATGTGTATAATTTACATTTTGAGGGTCATAAAAGGCTGCACCACATTCCAAAATATTATTTTTAGATCCATCAGTAAATAAAGTATACCATCCAATATATTTTTCTTCGATCTCTTTGAGCACATTGAGTTTAAGGCACGTAGGGTTATATAAATTTTTAGCTACATTAATACAATCTAAACTACTTATAATAATGTTATCAATTTTGATGTTAGTGACCCAAGTTTCTAATTTAAACATTTCTAAAGGATACGATGAAGAAATATCATCTGCATTGATTTCAGTTTTAATCATAGCAAGCAATGGTTTTTTTTTATTTAACCAATATTGGGTTTGGCAAGAAATTGATAAGTCATACAGTAACTTATTTATTGTGTTGTTTGCCGAAGACGCCGACCTCAAACAATATTTGTAAGCCAAAAATTTCCTTCTTAGATATAGTGGAGGTATACTAAGCTCACTTTCCATCACGTGTATCGGGGTACTTTTAATAAATCCTCCAATAATCCGCATCGATTGATTTTGAATTTTGCATAGTTTGTAAAGATGGGTCTTAGCGCTGTTGTCATACAGAGGTGATCCATAATCGAATTTACTTCTAATCATCGATAATTTCGGGTATCTGATGTTTGAAAAAGTTTTGGAGATTTTTAATGTTAATATTCAATCATACTTTTTTCATCTCTGTCTGTTTGTTGTATTGTTGCTATGACGGAAAATGAAATGAAATGAAATAAATATATCATCATCATTCTCCTTCTCCTTCCTTCCTTAAATATAAATTATTATATTCTGAACATCATTTCATTTCATTTCATTTTCTATCATAGCAACAATTACAACAAACAGACAGATGAATAACGATGATTGAATATTAACCCAAAATAAATATATGTTTATGCTATGTTATTAATTGCGTAAAAAATTGCTGCAGATATTGATACTAACAAATTTATGGGTCATGGTTAATGTTTATACTTTATATTATTTTTATTATTTGTCGTTACAGCGCTCATAGAAACAGATATTCTGTGAAAGTGACTTGTCACGACTCTAAAGACAACTCTGAGACATGCATGGATGGGGAAGTTTTATTAATATAATTAGTTCCGTTACACACAGTTACGTGGTAAGGAACTACAAAAATTAAATGTGACTTTTATAAAATTGCATACTTGAATTAATCATAGTTGTCTAAATATATTATTACAATATAAATCTTGCCACCGCGATTCAGGATTTGTAACCGACGATGAGTGCCATCTATCGACAAGTTGAAATTTACATGAAACTATCACTTGATCAGATCCACGTAAGTTCGATCGCGATGGAACGACGGTTCGCTACTCGATTTAATATTGCGACTGAACAAGTTATACATTTACATACGTATGTATAGTGTCTCATTTATGTTAGTACTTTTTAAAATAATTATACTAAAGCGAATATTCTTATTTCCACTGTATAAATCTCACCACAACGATTACTACTTATTTGTTGTTTGCACATGGATTTGTTTTCATCACTTTATTTTCTACTATAGTCCCTTACTACATGTGTGATGCTCGCCCAAGTTTTTATTATTTTTATTTGCTTTTTTCATAAGACACATTCTAGAGGTGTGACAGAATAACAGCAGGTTGTGTCGGAACTTACCCTTTACCATGTCTCTGAGTTAAAACCTTAGATATACCAAGGAAATTGTTGAATATTCTAATTTGATATTGATAGCAGATCATTTCGGACGTATATTAGAAGAATAATATATATATATATATATATATATATATATATATATATATATATATATATATATATATATATATATATATATATATATATATACAGTCCGTGTCACTTGAATAGCCTCACCCTATATTGTTATAATATTTATATTTATATAAATATTTATCATAATTATTTATTATATTTTGATTATTCGTGGAGCAGCTATTATAAACAACGCACGAACGTAGACGAGTTTGCATACTGCATACCGCGCGCGCTTAATGTATCTGACTCGTGCGTTTCACATGAATAGCCTCAGTTCAGTTTTAATAGCCATCGCGTTCGTTTGTTACAGTTTCTCAGCGTCAAACTATTGCACTTATATCGTATATTACGCATATATTATTTTTTAAGTATTATCATTATTCTTTTCTTCATGGGTCGTGGTCGCATGCTTACTATATTGAAAAAGAAAAAGTAAAATTTTACTTCGATCAAAAATTATCAAATCGCGAAATCGCAAAAAGAATATGGCACAAAATGGTCGTAGTCCTATAGTTATTAATAATTATGTGAAAAAAAAAATATGGAAAAAATTATAAAGGTCGTACAAAATTTGCAACATCGTCACGTGAACGCTGACTTATTTTCCGCGCTGCATCTAACTCTGCGAAAACAGTATGACAAATAGCTAATGATTTAAACACTAGTGTTTCATTGTCTACGGTGTGACGTATAAATAAGCTCATCATCATACCTCAAGCGCCGAAAAATCAGGAAGAAACCTGTACTACGTGATCATCATCAAAAAGCCCGATTATCATTTGCTAAAATACATATGTCCTGGACATGTTAATGGCATTATGTTGTTTTCAGTGATGAGAAAAAAATTTAATTTAGATAGTCCAGATGGTTATTCATATTATTTTCACGATTTGAGAAAAGAAGAAAAATTATTATCTCGTCGTCATTCAAGCCGTGGTTCAGTAATGGTCTTGGGTGCGATTTCTTATTATGTAATCATTAGTATTTCGATTATCAAAGAGAAACAAACTTCTAAGTTGTACATCAACCTATTGGAAGAGAAGATAAAAGAGATTCGTATGGTTTTAAAGAAAAAAGATGATTTTTCAACAAGATAATGCTCTCTCACTTACATCGCATGAAACAAAAACTTGGCTTCAGCAAAATAAAATTCAAATTTTAGATTGGCCTTCGACTTCTCCGGACTTAAATATTATAGAAAATGTTTGGGGCTATTTATCTCGCCAATTCTTTGCCGGTGGACGCCAATATCCTAGCAGCGTTGATCTCATACATGAAATTCATAAAACTTGGAATAATTTAGACATAAATTACATTCGTTCATTATATGAATCTATTCCTAATCGAATTTTTGACATTATTAAGAGTAATGGAAAGTACACGAAGTATTAAAAGTAAATTAAATCTGTGTTTTTCTGTGTTTTATTGTTCTGAGGCTATTCAAGTGACTAACCCTATTTGTTATTTTGATTTATAATTTTTATTGTTTATTAGTAAATGTTAAAGTTTTATAACAAAGATGTAATAGTTACCCATTAAAATGTATATTTAACATTTAATTAATAGCTATTCATATAGAACTGGATCCATAGCCAATTTTGGGGGTGAGGCTATTCAAGTGACACGGACTGTATATATATATATATATATATATATATATATATATATATATACACGTAGGGAATATAGATATATGTACGTATTTGTGTATGTGTATGTCTATTTGTATATATGTATGTATGTAGGTATTTATGTATCAATATGACTACATATATGTATATATATATATATATATATATATATATATATATATATATATATATATATGTATATATATTTATTTATTTTAATATCTGTTCATACATATAGTTTTGCGCCCCTTCCCACACTTTCTACGCTAGTCCTCTGCCCAAAGGTTGCCTGGAAGAGATCGCTGTGTTAGCGATAAGGCCGCCTCATGCAGCTGATGCAATGTGATTGATGTGATTTATATGTATTGTCTCTTTATTGTATTGGTATGCAAAGTATAAATAAATAAATAAATAAGAAAATAATAACTCTTAGTATTTATAAATTACTACCGCGCTCCCGCGACATTGCCTGCGTGGATGTCGGTTATCGCGACCACAAAAAAAGTACTCTATGTTACTTCTAATACCTCCAAAAATATGTATACAAAGTTTCATGATGATCGGTTAAGAAGTTTTCGCGTGAAAGCGTAACAAACAAACTTAAATTTGACATTTTTAATATAGGAGGGATTAGGGATTGCAAATCTCTTACATGAGCAACTAAGAAAAATTAAATTACGATGTTCTTCAAAGTTTAAGGTATATGTGTAATTTGACGAAGTTAGTTGACAAATAGCTTTTGTCCGATATTTCATTCATTTGGAGTGTACATTATATTGCGCGATCCAAATGATGCTATCCAAAATAAAAGTAATAGTTATCTGACAGTAAAATTCCTTTCTAAATCTATCAAAAGTTTTAGACATAAGAGGAAACAAGGAGACCGATAAAAATTTAAAAATTATTTTCTTTTGATCGTGTTATAAAAACTCTCAATACAGACTTAGTCTCAGTATAGTCTATACAAATCCTTACATCATCGGATATCTTGCAATAAATTCTCTTCCGATCGGTTGAGCTCGTTCATATGTGGTGTGAAAAAGCAAGGTCTCCGGATACTCTGTCTCGGGGGACTGAGGTGGTGGTTGTCCGAATATGAAATAATTAAAAAAAAATTTTTTTTGTAAATAAACGCGATAAAATTCGGTCTAGACTTTTATTTAAATAGACATACACAATTAATACCTATTATTATTATTTCATCTCAGACAGCCGGGAAGTTGATGTTATGGGCCAAAGCCAAATGGACATCAACGGGGTAATTAAAACCTGATTGTTTATTTTTACTGAAATGTAACAAATATATACAATAATTTGTGTTAGTGGTTGGCCACAGTGTTTGGGCTCACATTGAAGAAATTTTCCTACCAATCTACTTGTATTCAGTACTATTGCTTTTTGCAACAGGTGGTAAGTGATCGCTTGTACCCTCATTTTATATATTTGTGTTGTTTTATGTAGAGTTAATTATAGAATACCTACTTTTTCTTCGATCTTCAAAATTCTGTTGATGTTGTCTTATTATTCTTATCTCTGTATTCTCGACCGCATCGATTAATCTCCTTCGTATCTTCTCCATTCTATGTGACATTTCAAGCAAAAGCAATCAAGCGCACTTAGATTATAGATGTTGACGATTATTGTTTTCTTTAATAGCTTTTGTCTGAAAACAATTACTCTTTCTTCTATTTTTTATTAATAAAAGTATAACAATGATACGTCTTTCAATGTGTAAAAGAAACGGCTGCAGACATTGATACTAAAAAAATAAATTATAACATACAAGATTACTTTATTTTTATTATTAGTCGTTGAGGTCATATAAATACATTTTGAGTGAAAATTATCTATCACAACTTTAAGATAACACTGGGACATGTACGGACAGCGGAGTTTTGTTGTTAGTTCCGTTACACACAGTTACGGGGTAAGGAACTCAAAAAATTTGTGATAGAAGAAAAAAAGGTATGAGTTAGAATTAATCATAATTGTCTATATATAATATAATAAAATTCTTGCCACCGCGATTCAAGATTTGTACCTGACAATGAGTGCCATCTATCAACAAGTCGAAACAAACACCCAACAAGATGTTTTGATCTCAGAACTGAACAAGTTGCGCTTGAACGCGTTACTCGCCCTAACAAAATAATATATTCCAACAATCGCGGTAGCAAGATTTTTGTTTATGTGTATATAAAAAAATCATGAACGGAACTAACTTGTATACTAGAACTGCACTGTCCGTCTGTCACGTAGCTTTCTATAAACCATACCTAATAAGTATACACGTGTTATATTCACACATTATTATTATGGCCGTAATATTAAATACAATAAAATGAAAAACAAATTAATCAGATGTAATGCCATGCCGTGTTTTTGTTCTTGCTCTTTAAGTTCACTGTTTATTAACAATCATCTCATTCTTAAAAAAGTGTTTGAAGTAGGTTATATTTTTCTATGTGTGCTTTTTTAATAAATAGTCTTGAAACTGAAACATAGATATGTAGGTACAAAATACTAGAATCGTTTTCCACGATACCTTTCATGAAATATTTATTTTTTAATTTTTTTATTTTTTTTATTAATTTTCCTCTACGAGCTTACAGACGCCCGTACCATTTTTTACTGATTTTATAAATTGTTACACAGGCATTATTACATCAGCAGACTATATTTTATCATTATTTGAATACCTATGAACTATACTTAGGATCTCTAGTTCTGGAAACATGAGTCCACATTGACCACTTAATGCTAACACTTATTTCTACCACTTAATTCTACATGAAATATTTCAAATTACTCCGAGTTTTGTTGCCATAATAATATTTATATACGTATTATAAATATGTATACATTTATTTAATAAGAAATATAAGTATGTATCACTCGTCTGATACCTCAAACATAGGCAAGTTGCCAAACTTAGAAGCAGTCGACTGTGTGTGTATGTTAAACATATTTATATTTTATTAGCGGCCCGCCCCCGCTTTGTACGGGTATTTAACTATAATTTCAAAAATTATATATTTGTATTTTTTATCACCTACACCTGCGTCGATACTGGAAAATATTTTATAATAGACGGATTGAGTTGTCAAACATGTGTCAAAATAAAATGTAATTTAAATTAAAAGCACTAAGGAGTATTGATATCAACTTCGCAGCAAATAACATTCAACCCCCTTTTAACTCCGTTAGGGGATAATTCTTTTAGAAAATACGAAATACGTCTTAAATCAATTCTGTTAAAGAATATTTATGCAAAATTTGAAGTAGATTGGACCAAGGCATCAAGTTGTCCCGTACGAACTTTCCCCCCTTTTTCACCCCCTTAAGGGTAGAATTTCGTAAAATCCGTTCTTAGCTAATCTCTATTCGGCGAAAGGAATATTCCTACGAAATTTCAAGTCTGTAGGCCTTACAGTTCGACAGATATCGTGATGAGTGAGTTAGTGAGTGACCTTTCGCTTTTATATTATATTTAAGATTTATAAATGTTATTAACGATGTTTGTACTAGTATTAATTATATATTATCATTCACTGCTATTGACTACATAAAAGACAAACAAAAATAAAAATGAAAAACAAACTAAAATCTATATACGAAAAACTGAAACAAAATACTGAACACTAATATTCACTGAAACGTCCTCTTCTGCCTCCTCTTATACTGCAAATGTCTATAATCGGCGGAACCATTTAACTTTACCAGTATAATCTGTCTGTTTGCTGACTGTTATTATAAAAACTAAATAAAAATTAAAAATTATCGTTGTTTATCACATTACAAATGACAAACATCAGCGAAACGTAGCACAAACAATTTCAGTTCTGAGAAAATTGAATGTTCTGCGCATGTTTCGACTTGTTGATAGATGACACTCATCGCCGGTCTCAAATCGTGAATCACGGTGGCAAGACTTTTAATAGTGGCTATAAATACTCTAGGAGCAGCAGTATTCGATTACTGTACATATAGTGTAAATAAAATAAGGTATAAACTAAAAGTAATAATGTAAACAACGCTATCAACCAATTTTTGTAGTTTCGTTACTCACTCAAGGGGGTTAACGGAACCATTAAACTACGCTGTCGTGTGAACAAAAATAAATTATAAAAGGTCATTAATAGTCAAGTAGTATCATCATATGTAATTATATAACATCTTTAGAAGATTTGATGATAGTTTTTCTATTCCATCTACAGTATTTCCGAACCGATGCGACTTAGGGACCTTCAAGAAAAGAGCATACACCCATTTATAAGACCGGAAACGCGCTAATCCTCTGATTTGGCGGGTGTCTATGGATGTCGCGTAAACTTACTACCAGGTGAACCGACTGTCCCCTTGCCTCCTCTTACATAAAAAAGTATATGACTTTGTTTTTTTGTACCCTCTGTTTTAGTGCACTCGTTAAAATGTAAACTACCTTAAATGCACTTACTTCATTTTCTCATAATTGAATTTTATTCTTGTAAAGAATGATAATAAAGAATTCTATAACATAGTTTATATAGTGTGTACATTTACATAATAAACTTATAAAAAACTGAACGTTAGTCCGTCAAGGAGTCTCAAATATAAATTATATGAAATCGCGACTTATATCTATCTAGTATTTTGATATACAAACAGACCTTAAAATAATTTTATAATATGTATGTATATATTCAACCCTAAAGTAAGTTTTTAATTAAACATTAAAATTCGTACTACAAGCTGCGATAAGAGCGCTCCCTCGCTGATGTAGCTCAGACAAATCATCTTAATATTTTAAATTTTCTTTACTGCTTCGAAAATTACATCATAATATTATATTTCGTTTCGTATGTAATATATAATATTCTTATACTTTAAATGACACACTTACCGGCAAAATTCGATTAATACGAGTAAATTTTTTTTTTTTTTTAATATGTTTTAACACACACACAAGATCGTCTGTACCTAAGGTAGGCAACTTAATGCCTGTGTTTTAGGTAACAGCCGACTGATATACTTTTTTTTTCTTTAATAAATATACATATAAATAATACATATATAAATAAATATATATTACACCCAGACTCAGGGCGGGAATCGAACCCACAACCTTTTGAGCAGAAAACAGGGTCACTGCAAACTGCGCCAACGGGTCAGTCCAACAATATGGTTTAGCATTACAAAGTACAAAATGGTAAAGTACAAAATGGTTTAGCATTATTTGTCATTCTTCTTAACGGATGTATAAATTTTTTATTGATTAGAATAAAATTAGGGTTTTCACGGTATTTTAACCGTCTACGACACATTAAACGAAGAGTAATGAATTTAGCAATCTATGTATTTATGTATATATGTATGAACGTTCATTCACAAAAGCAACTGAAACATGTTTAACTTTTTATATTAATTGCTAATAAATCTCTTATTTATACGAGTATATCTTATTGCTTGACTTAAGCGATCTTTTTTAAAATAAAAGTTACATTATTACACTGAAATTTAAATATTGCTTACGTCTTCAATAGATTGTAGAATGATTTAAAAAAGCAACAAAAATAGTTTATTTTACCACCATTCAAATAAATAATAATATTATGTTATAACTACCTATAAAAGGTAAATACGGAATCGATTAATTATGATAACTAGATTTTTTTTTATAGTACGTCATAAAATAATTCAATTCATTAATCAAGTCGGCTAAAATTTGTGATTTAAAAAATCCAATTATCTAGATTCAGTACAATCTCGTTCACTTATAAAATCAAATTTTGCAGTAAACTGTCTTTCCGTTGCAATCCGAGCAAATCTGTCCGAGCAAATGCGTCCCAGCAACGCCAAACAGAAATAGTGAATGTTACAAATACTAAATCGCGGTGGCAAGATATTTATCATTGTGTATATAGTCGAGTACGCTAACTTTGGGCATCACCGTAAAAAATCAGATCTGGTGATTTTAAATTTTTTGAAGTTCCTTACCCCGTCACAGTGTGTAACGGAACTAACTATGTTATTAAAACTTCGCAGTCCGTCCATGTTACAGAGTTGTCTTTAGAGTCGTGATAGATGAGACAAGTGTCATTTTCACAGAATATGTATTTCTATGACCCCTGTAACAACAAATACTTATTAAAAATAAAACTTAACATTGACATATTTTTTCAATTAAAAAGAAGAGTTATTGTTTTCAGACAAAAGTTATTGAAGAAAACAATAATCGTCAACATTTAATGTTATTTCTTTGTAATTTGTAAGAGTTTGTTTGTTTGTTTGTTTGAACGCGCTAATCTCAGGAACCACTGGTTCGAATTGAAAAATTCTTTTGTTTTGGATAGCCCATTAAACGACGAAGGCTATAGGCTATATAACATCACGCTACGCCCAATAGGGGCTGAGCAATAAGAAGAAATGTTACAAAAACGGGAAAAAATAATCTTTTTTGACAGCTTCCGTTGCGTCCTTTATTATTTCTCTTCTCGAGACATTTTTTAACTATAGTTCCACTTTTAAAGTAAATATCGCATCACTATTTTACTGAGAATTTGCGAAAAAAAACTCAATAATACGTTGAACGACCCAGGAATCAAACCTGAGACCCCTTACTTAGCAGTAACGCTTGCGACCATTCGACCAACGAGGCGGGTACCTACTCTTAGAGTAATTCCTTAAATACGTTTTTCCCTCAAATTACCGCGGGTGAAACCGCGGGGCATAGCTAGTAAAAAATAAACGAAAAACTTGTCTTCAGTCTAATAATATATTGATAATGGAAATTTAATATTCTTTTTAATAATAACATTTTCTAAAATCAACGGTAGTAAACTATTAACAAGCTTACTTGCTACGTTAATGTGCTCTTTAATATTATTATTTTGTAATGCGAAGAAAAGTAAATTTAAAAAAATAAATAAATAAATGGTACTTGTCATTAGTTAAAATTTATTATTAATAAAAAGATTTGATTAGGTTTCCTTTTTAGTAATAACATTTTGACGCAACTACTACGAAAAGTTTACTGCTGAACTAATATTTTCGAATAAACTAATAATTACAGTGTTTCAGTTTAAACTTTTCCTAATTTTATGACTACCCTACTAAATACTTTATTTATTTGATTAATTTGCATTAATAGTTAAAGGAAAACTAAAATCCGGCTACGAAAAAATGATCGATGTATGTTTCAAGATGTCGATAGATGGCACTCATCATCGGAAACATATTATCTTAAATCACGGTAGAAAGATTTTCATTATTACATATATAGTCAATTATGATAATCTTGGGGTTTAGTTGTTTTACCTTTTTTACTGATTTATTTTTGGAGTTCCGTACCCCGTAACAGGCCGTACCGGAACTATAGTACTAAAACTCCGGCGTCCGTTGATGTCACTGTCTTGTGATCTTCAATAAAAGAAATATATAAGTTTGGCTTCAGTAACAATTATAGAATAGACAAACTAAAATTAAAAACATTATCAACGGACAGAATTAATCTTGTCACAGTTTTATTATAAGTATAGATAAACATCCCGAGACGCAGTATGTACGAAACTTATATTAAAATGTGCAATAAACAATCGTTCGATCTTGATCCAAGCGAAATTACACGTATCAAATAAAGTGAATCTTTCGTCTTGTTGATAGATGGCACTCATCTTCGATTACATGTTTTGAATCGCGGTGGCAAGGTTCTTATAATTGTGTTTATAGTCAGTTATGATCATTTCTGTCTTTAGTAGCGTTAGTGCAGTAGTTAGCGCTGTAGTTAGATTTGTAGTTAGCGCCGTAGTCGTCTTGGCTTTACCCACCTCGTACACTATTATAAGAATCTTCCCAACGCGATTCAGAACATGTAATCGACGATGAGTGCCATCTATCAACAAGACGAAACGTTCACTTTATTTGATACGCGTAACTTCGCTTGGATCAAGATGGAACGCGATCGAACGATTGTTTATTGCACATATTAATATACGTTTCGTACATACTGCGTCTCGGATGTTTATCTATACTTATAGTAAAACTGTAACAAGATCAATTCTGTCCATTGATAATATTTTTAATTTTAATTTATTTGTATTCTATAATCTGTACTAAAGCCAAACTTATATATTTCTTTTTTTGTTTACCCTCTAAACATGAATCAATGGTATTTCACTAATTTGAAGTGACTATTCACTTTTTATCAATGTGCGAATCTTACCACGGAGAATTACTCACTATTCAATCTATGAATATGTGAATATGAGAGTGCACTGATTTGATCATTGAATATATTATGTATGTAAATTTGTAAGTATTTACTAACTTGTTATTGAAATTCACTTATATAAAGTGAATATAGCTTCAAAACGTAATTAATAAAAATTTCACTGATTCATGTTTAGAAAATATCTTGGGCACATGTAACGCCAAAACTGCTTAATGGATTTGAATAAAACTGGGCACGATTTAAGTTTATACTACGAGCTAGGACACTTAATAGTTTTTATTTCCAAATTCAGTACGGTTTTCTTAGGAGAGGAAACCAAAGTCAATTTGTATGTTTACGAATTAAGTCGTGGGTATAGCTTGTACTTATTAAAGAGCACAAGACAGAGACATCAACGGACGCCGGAGTTTTAGTACTATAGTTCCGGTACGGCCTGTTACGGGGTACGGAACTCCAAAAATAAATAGGTAAATAAGACGAAATGACTTAACCCCTAGACTATCATAATTGACTATATATGTAATAATGAAAATCTTTCTACCGTGATTTAAGATAATATGTATCCGATGATGAGTGCCATCTACCGACAACTTTTTTGCTTTTATCGTTTTCGTTCGTCGATCCAATGTTCAACTCTTCCTGTAATTTTCATCACACTTTTGTTACCCATGGTAGGGAATTATCCGCCAACCTGCAGTGAAGCAGCATGGTGGATTAAGCTCCAACCCTTCTTCTTCTCAACTTAGCAGTGGGTTGTTGGTTGCTAATACAGTAGTAGTAGATATATCTTATATGATATCTGTGTTGCAGACAAAACAAACACTTTATGTTTATTTGAATTATATTTTTTAAGTCTTATTCATATAAATAAAAAGAATATTTGAAATCCGGACTTATTAATAGACAGAGAAAAGAAGGAAGCACAGAAAGAATAACTAAAGATAACTCTGTGACATGTACGGACGGCGGAGTTTTGGTGATATATAGTTAGTTCCGTTACACACTGTGACGTGGTAAGGAACTCAAAAAATTAGCTAAGATATGAAAAAATACTTGTACTAGAATTAATCATACTTGTCTATATATAATATATTAAAGATCTTGCTACCGCGATTCAGGATTTGTAACCGACAATGAGAGCCATCTATCAAGAAGTCGAAACAAATATCCAAGAAGATGTTTTGATCTCAGAACTGAACAAGTTGCGCTTGAGCGCATTACTCGCCCTAACAAAATAATATATTCCAACAATCGCGGTAGTAAGATTTTGTTAATGTGTATATAATAAATTATGAACGGAACTATATTATATACTAGAACTGCTCTGTCCGTCTGTCACGTAGCTTTCTATGAACCATAATAAGTATAGACTTGTTATATTCACAGATTATTATTATGGCCGTAATATTAAATACAATAAAATGAAAAATTAATCAGATGTAATGCCATGCTGTATTCTTGTTCTTGCTCTTTAAGTTCACTGTTTATTCAAAATTATCTCATTCCTAAAAATGTGCATAAAGTGGGTAATATTTTTCAATGTGTGCTTTTTAATAAACAGTGTTGAAATTAAAACAGATAATATGTAGGAACACTAGACTAGACTACTGGAATAATATTCCACGATAAACACGAAATGTTATAACTTCTATTCTATTAAAATATAGAACTGTCACTCAAAGATTAAATTTTCAAAAAAAAAAAAAAAACGCTGAAACACGTTAATTTACTTGTAATTAAAAAAGTAATAATTAAATTTTAAACTTCAACTTTCGAAAATGTGAAACTTTTACACAAATTTCCACGATCCCATTTCATCATCTTGCGAGTACAATTCCCAAATATTAATTATAAGAAAACATCCCTTTCGGCGTTAAATATATTTCTTAAAAGAAGGAAGTCAGTCTTACAAGCTTATAGTTTTATAAGTACATGGTCAGTGTTGTTATCATTTTTTCATAGTATGGCCGTCGACCACTGTCCGAGTGTGTGATGCAGAAAGGCTGATATGAACCAAAAAAAGAAGCTTAATATCCTGGATCCAACGCACTGGAATGATAAATAAGAATGGGAAGCTGATTCTCAATTAATCTAATTCTAGAATTTGTAACATTTCCAAGGTTCAAAAAATATATTTTTAAAAATCAAATGTAGGTATAAGAAAATATCACAACACGTAACGAACAATTTATTGAAAAAAAAAATAGCGGTTTTAAGAACAGTGATAAAAAGTGATATGCAAAATGAGATTAGTTCAATGAAATCTCTTATTTTATCTCTTGACAGTATTGGAATTCATACCAATTATTAGGATGATGTGTGCTTTTATCCCGAAATCTTTTAGGAGAGAGTATAAAAGTCAGTGTGTAATACCGCACGAAATCACCAGTACAGCTAGTATACTCGTAGTAAATACTAGTGGTCGAAATTAGACTAATCTATTAAACTACTAACACCATTGTCAACATCATAAAAATATGATTGCACATAACATGGTGAGCATGCACCAGTCATTGAACCTGATCTGTGATAAAAAATTTCAATAAAAAATTCGTTGCAAGACCTGTATTTAAAACCATGTTGACAACAGACTTTGACAATAAACAGTGTATATATGTAAAATATGTACATTGTACATATGTGTGTGTCGTAGTATGTGTAGTGTTTTTTTTTTAAAACATTTAATGTATTTTTTGAGTATTATTATAAAAAAATATTAGCATTCTGCCGATTCCCGCTCAGGACCGATATTTGTTTTTTTTTTTTTTTAATATTTGTTTCCGGAATCCGGTCTGGGTGTATGTCCTTGTGGGTCTGGTCTGGTGGGTGGGGCAATCGTTACTCTTTTTCCCTATATATATATATATATATATATATATATATATATAATATAAGAATTTTCTGTCATTATATCGGTCAGATTGATATAAATTATGCGTAACTGACAAGTATCTACTTATGTAGAACGATTCTAAATCCCTGATGACCTGATATCCTGATAGCCCTCCGACAGGAATTTATCCCCTCAGAGAAGGGAGTTCCAAAAAATAGTAATACTTTATTAATGTATTACATTATTTTGTAATGTTTTATTAAAAAAAAAAAAAAAAAAAATTATGATCACTTACTACAGTTGCAATACATATTTTTACTGTTAAAAAATTTTGTCGGACGTATATTTCGACTTGTTGACAGATGGCACTCATCGTCGGCTACAAATCCTGAATCGCGATGGTAAGATTTTTATTATGTTATGTATAGACAAGTATGATTAATCCTAACTCATACCTTTTATTCTTCTATCACAAATTTTTAGAGTTCCTTACCTCGTAACTGTGTGTAACGGAACTAATAACAAAACTCCGCTGTCCGTACATGTCCCAGAGTTGTCTTAAAGTTGTGATAGATAATTTTTACTCAAAATGTATTTATATGACCTCAACGACTAATAATGAAAATAAAGTAAACTTCATCATCAATGTCTGCAGCCGTTTTTTTTTACACATTGAAAAACGTATCATTGTTATACTTTTATTAATAAAAAATAGAAGAGTCATTGTTTTCAGACAAAAGCTATTAAAGAAAACAATAATCGACAACATCTACAATCTAACTGCGCTTGATTGATTTTGCTTAGTGGCTTTCAGTAGTGAGAAAATAATACGAATTAATTCAATTGTCACATAGAATGGAGAAGATACGAAGGAGATTAATCGATGCGGTCGAGAATACAGAGATAAGAATAATAAGACAACATCAACAGATGTTTTAAAGATCGTAGAAAAAGTAGGTATTTTATAATTAACTCTTCACATAAAACAACACAAATATATAAAATGAGAGTACCAGCGAGCACTTACCACCATAGGATTTATAAATTACTACCGCGCACCCGCGACATTGCCTGCGTGTATGTCGGTTATCGCGACCACAAAAAAGTACTCTATGTTACTTCTAATACCTCCAAAAATATGTATACAAAGTTTCATGATGATCGGTTAAGAAGTTTACGCGTGAAAGCGTAACAAACAAACTTAAATTTGACATTTTTAATATAGGAGGGATTAGGGATTACAAATCTCTTACATGAGCAATTAAGAAAAATTAAATTACGATGTTCTTCAAAGTTTAGGGTATATGTGTAATTTGACGAAGTTAGTAGACAAATAGCTTCTGTCCGATATTTCATTCATTTGGAGTTTACGTTATATTGCGCGATCCAAATGATGCTATCCAAAATAAAAGTAATGGTTATCTGACAGTGAAATTCCTTTTTAAATCTATCAAAATGTCTTAGAGATTAGAGGAAACAAGGAGACCGATAAAAATTTAAAAATTATTTTCTTTTGATCGTGTTATAAGAACTCTCAATACAGACTAAGTCTCAGTATAGTCTATACAAATCCTTACATCATCGGATATCTTGCAATAAATTCTCTTCAGATCGTTTGAGCTCGTTCATATTATGTGGTGTGAAAAAGCTAGGTCTCGGGATACTATGTCTCGGGGGACTGAGGTGGTGGGTTCCGAATATGAAAAAATTAAACAAAAAAAAGTAAAACTGTAAAGTTTTTTGTAAATAAATGCGATAAAATCCAGTCTAGACTTTTAATTAAATAGATATACACAATTAATACTTATTAGTATTATTATAATTTAATCTCAGATAGCCAAGAAGTTGATACGTGCGTTTGAATTCATAATTATAACATGTAGATAAGTAATTTAATAAAAGAGACTTATCTTTAAAATCATAATACGTAGACACGCTCTGACGACAAATAAAAATCCCAGCATTGGGATGCGTACAAGCTGATGTACCTCAGTTCAGTTCATATACAATAGACAGCTGTTCGTTCGTGAGTTGCAAACGGATGTATCTAGTATGCAAAATAATTTTAAAGATTCATTGAATACACAAAATCAAAGAAATTTGAACTAAAATTTAATTTTATCTAATCGGCTTTAATACTACTTCGTACAAAGTGACTGTTCGGCGTTTGCTTCAACTTGTTAATAGATGGCACTCGTCGTCGATCACAAATCCTGAATCGCGATGGAAAGACTTTTCTTACTGTATATATAGACAATATATAATAAATAGTATCCATATTCAATTGGAATAATCGGCAATTTTTGCAGTTCCATTACACAAAAGGGTTGACGGAACCCTACGTACTTGAACTCTGTCTGTCACTGGACTACCTATAGAACAGTAGCTACCTAATAAGTAGAGACTTGTAATTTTTACAGAATATGTGTAACTACTACCGCTACAACGACAAATATTATTTATAAAAAAGTCAAAAAAATAATCTTCTACCCGTTTGGTACTAGTTTAGTAATAAAATCTTCATTAGTTTCTTACAACCCACAGTCAGACGACTAGCGAAACGGCAGCTATAAATGTGTCAAAACTACTACACATAATGAAAATTAAGTTTTTTTGTATGACGTAGTTGACGTTTACGTGTGTATGTATTATAAAATAGAACCGCACGGTATTTCAAACAGCGACATCTGTGTAATTTAATACCTTTGATCTTTTTCTGTTATCTCAGGGTCTGGCTTGTCGATGAGAAAATATCATACTGGAACTTTAGAAGAAGAGTCATGAATGGCAATTACAATATTTTTAATTATTTTATTTTATTTTACACTGATAATGCGATACGGACGCACAGAGGAGTTATAATATAGACATAGTAGAAACAGTGTTCCGTTGACACCTTTGGGTAACGGAATTGCAAAAATTGTAAAAAAAAACTGATATTTATTATTGTTCCTATACTAAAGACTGTTGTTAACAATACATTTTTAATTGATTATATATACAATAACAAAAATCTTGCCACCGCGATTCAGTATTTGAAACCGACGATGAGTGCCATCTATCAACAAGGCGACACGAGCACTGAACAATTAGCGTGCACGTAATTTAATTTTCAATAAAATTCAGCGTAACTTTGCTTACGATTGATATAAAAAGTTACATAGATGTATATAATGTTTTTAAAGCGTTTTTTTTTACGCATTTTTATTTTCTTTTTTCATAAGACATATTCTAGAGGTGTGACAGAAAAACAGCAGGTTGTGTCGGAACTTGCCTGTTACCATGTCTCTGAGCTAAAACCTAAGATATACCAAGGAAATTGTTGAATATTCTAAATTGACATTGATAGCAGATAAATTCGGACAATAAGTCTTAGGATTTATAAATTACTAGCACCCGCCCGCGACATTGCCTGCGTGGATGTCGGTTATCGCGACCAAAAAATAAAGTTT
This sequence comes from Euphydryas editha, assembly GCA_036937285.1. Classification (NCBI taxonomy): domain Eukaryota; kingdom Metazoa; phylum Arthropoda; class Insecta; order Lepidoptera; family Nymphalidae; genus Euphydryas; species Euphydryas editha. The sequence goes on along the minus strand of JAUPFZ010000029.1, from coordinate 11,295,912 downwards.
TACATTTATAATATAGGAATAGGGATTAGGGATTACAAATATCTTACATGAGCAATTAAACTAAAATAAACTTTGAATTTGCCCCAAGTAAATTACGATGTTCTTCAAAGCTATATGTGTAATTTGACGAAGTTAGTAGACAAATAGGCAGTCTAAATAAAAGTAATAGTTATCTGACAGTGAAATTCCTTTTTAAATCTATCTAAATGTTTTAGAGATTAGAGGAAACAAGGAGACCGATAAAAATTTAAAAATTATTTTCTTTTTATCGTGTTATACAAACTCTCAATACAGACTAAGTCTCAGTATAGTCTATACAAATCCTTACATCATCGGATATCTTGCAATAAATTCTGTTCCGATAGGTCGAGCTCGTTCATAATTATGTGGTGTGAAAAAGCAAGGTCTCCGGATACTATGTCTCGGGGGACTGAGGTGGTGGTTGTCCGAATATGAAATAATTAAAAAAATTTTTTTTTGTAAATAAACGCGATAAAATTCGGTCTAGACTTTTATTTAAATAGACATACACAATTAATACCTATTATTATTATTTCATCTCAGACAGCCGGGAAGTTGATGTTATGGGCCAAAGCCAAATGGACATCAACGGGGTAATTAAAACCTGATTGTTTATTTTTACTGAAATGTAACAAATATATACAATAATTTGTGTTTGTGGTTGGCCACAGTGTTTGGGCTCACATTGAAGAAATTTTCCTACCAATCTACTTGTATTCAGTACTATTGCTTTTTGCAACAGGTGGTAAGTGATCGCTTGTACCCTCATTTTATATATTTGTGTTGTTTTATGTAAAGAGTTAATTATAAAATACCTACTTTTTCTACGATCTTAAAAATTCTGTTAATGTTGTCTTATTCTTATCTCTGTATTCTCGACCGCATCGATTAATCTCCTTCGTATCTTCTCACATTCTATGTGACATTTCAAGCAAAAGCAATCAAGCGCACTTAGATTATAGATGTTGACGATTATTTTTTTCTTTAATAGCTTTTGTCTGAAAACAATTACTCTTTCTTCTATTTTTTATTAATAAAAGTATAACAATGATACGTCTTTCAATGTGTAAAAGAAACGGCTGCAGACATTGATACTAAAAAAATAAATTATAATATACAAGATTACTTTATTTTTATTATTAGTCGTTGAGGTCATATAAATACATTTTGAGTGAAAATTATCTATCACAACTTTAAGATAACTCTGGGACATGTACGGACAGCGGAGTTTTGTTGTTAGTTCCGTTACACACAGTTACGGGGTAAGGAACTCAAAAAATTTGTGATAGAAGAAAAAAAGGTATGAGTTAGAATTAATCATAATTGTCTATATATAATATAATAAAATTCTTGCCACCGCGATTCAAGATTTGTACCTGACAATGAGTGCCATCTATCAACAAGTCGAAACAAACACCCAACAAGATGTTTTGATCTCAGAACTGAACAAGTTGCTCTTGAACGCGTTACTCGCCTTAACAAAATAATATATTCCAACAATCGCGGTAGCAAGATTTTTGTTTATGTGTATATAATAAATCATGAACGGAACTAACTTGTATACTAGAACTGCACTGTCCGTCTGTCACGTAGCTTTCTATAAACCATACCTAATAAGTATACACGTGTTATATTCACACATTATTATTATGGCCGTAATATTAAATACAATAAAATGAAAAACAAATTAATCAGATGTAATGCCATGCCGTGTTTTTGTTCTTGCTCTTTAAGTTCACTGTTTATTAACAATCATCTCATTCTTAAAAAAGGGTTTGAAGTAGCTTATATTTTTCTATGTGTGCTTTTTTAATAAATAGTCTTGAAACTGAAACATAGATATGTAGGTACAAAATACTAGAATCGTTTTCCACGATACCTTCCATGAAATTATTTTTTTTTTATTTTTTTTTTATTAATTTTCCTCTACGAGCTTACAGACGCCCGTACCCTTTTTTACTGATTTTATAAATTGTTACACAGGCATTATTACATCAGCAGACTATATTTTATCATTATTTAAATACCTATGAACTATACTTAGGATCTCTAGTTCTGGAAACATGAGTCCACATTGACCACTTAATGCTAACACTTATTTCTACCACTTAATTCTACATGAAATATTTCAAATTACTCCGAGTTTTGTTGTCATAATAATATTTATATACGTATTATAAATATATATACATTTATTTAATAAGAAATATAAGTATGTATCACTTGTTTGATACCTCAAACATAGGCATCAAGTTGCCAAACTTAGAAGCAGTCGACCGTGTGTGTATGTTAAACATATTTATATTTTATTAGCGGCCCACCCCCGCTTTGTACGGGTATTTAACTATAATTTCAAAAATTATATATTTGTATTTTTTATCACCTACACCTGCGTCGATACTGGAAAATATTTTATAATAGACGGATTGAGTTGTCAAACGTGTCAAAATAAAATGTAATTTAAATTAAAAGCACTAAGGAGTATTGATATCAACTTCGCAGCAAATAACTTTCAACCCCCTTTTAACTCCGTTAGGGGATAATTTTTTTATAAAATACGAAATACGTCTTAAATCAATTCTGTTAAAGAATATTTATGCAAAATTTGAAGTAGATTGGACCAAGGCATCAAGTTGTGTACTATTTACTATTTAATTTGAATATTTATAAGGAGACACACGATAAGCGTGGATGTGAGACGCGAGCCGGAACCAGAGAGAGCGCTTAGCCCTCTATGTCCACAGACCCGAAAAACGCCGTTTGAACGTAGATAATAAGATTAAGAGACTATCTAAATGGAGTAAATCATAAACAATAGATATATAGAGCACCTTCCCCTCAAAATATATAACATATAACATATCAAAATAATATATCAAAATATTTTGTACTAACATATATAAAATTTATAAGAAAAAATTTTTTTTTGGTTTGACAGTTCGCCCACTACGAGTGACATAATATTGATTATCTGTGCCGAGCCTATTACTATTGTCATTCTTTATATCAATATTTCCCTCCAAAATTTCATTCTCAAATGGTACATATTTATCTCTATAAAACTTATCAACATTACTGTATGACTTTCTTAAATGATAGCTATTTCGTCTAAATGGCCTCGTATTAGAGCCTCTACTAATGAGATATGACCTTGGCTCCTTACATTTTTTAACAACTACACCCTTCCTCCAGACCTTGTCCTTCTCAGTACAATAAACAATTTTATCACCAGGCTTATATCGAACCTCATTCTTTTTAGCACTCTTATCATGGTAGGCCTTAGTTACTGACTGCTTTAAAGATAATAATTTATGAATGTTTGTTACAATCCTAGGCTCAAGATAGGACATACATGATGGTACATTGGACCTAACATTCCTACTATTCAAGATTTGAGAGGGAGATACTGACAGACCTGATAAAGGACTATTATTATAACACATAAGATAATCTCTATAATCCCTGCCATCTTCAAGGGCTTTTTTTATAATATTTTTACTTATGTTTACTGCTTTCTCTGCTAAACCATTGCTGCGAGGATAATAAGGGCTACTAGTTATTAAATTTATATCTTTACATTTATAATATTCCAAGCAATCGAAAGACTTAAATGGATTATTGTCAGCAATTATTTCTACAGGATATCCAAACCTAGTAAATACTTCTTGCATACTATCAATTACAGATTTAGAATTTTTATTATTTAAAGGTCTAATTTCAAGCCAATGAGATAAATAGTCTATAATTATTAAATATGATTTACCTGCATACTCCATAATATCCATACCAACCTTGTAGTATCTATATTTAGGTATTTTATGAGGAAGCATGGGTTCGTGTACATTAGCAGATCTAAACTTTTCACAGGTGCGACACTTTGAAACAAAATTTTGAATATCATCAGATAACCCGGGCCAATAAAACAACTGCCTTGCCTTTGAAACACTTTTATTAATTCCAATGTGACCGTCATGTACAAGACCAATTACATAAGACTTAAGTTTCTGTGGAACAACAATTCTATTACAATAAAATAAAAATCCATCTTGAACATACAATTGTTCTTTTAATTTAGCATAATGTTTATATATATCTTTATTTAATTTAGAAGGCCAACCATGATAAAAGTAACTACATAATTTTGATAATACAGGATCATTATATGTTTCATTTCTGAAAATAGCTTTTCTCTCATCTGACATAGGTATATGCTTTGACACTGTATGTACTACTTGTAACATCTCATGATCATGTTCTGTATAATTTAAACAATTTCTAGATAACATATCAGCAAAATGAACTAATTTACCAGGAACATAATAAACATTTAAGTTATATATTAATAATTTTAACCTTAATCTTTTCAAACGAGGAGAACCAATTTTACTTATTTGTTTACACATTATTGAAACTATGGGTTTATGATCAGTTTGAATATCAATATGAGAGCCATATATATAGTTATGAAATTTTTTTGTACCAAAATGTATTGCTAGTAATTCTTTTTCTGTTTGTCCATAATTTAGTTCAAAATCATTCATAGTCCTAGACACACAAGCTATTAATTTCAAATTGCCTAAATCATCCCGTTGAAACATACAACAACCCAAGCCATTACTCGAAGCATCACACTGTAATATTATTTTCTTATTTGGATCAAAAGGACACAATGCTGGAGCACAGCTCACCTTTTCTTTCAACTTTTCAAAGGCCCTTTCATGCACAGGTAACCACATAAACTCAACATTTTTCTTTAAAAGTTTACAAAGAGGTGACATTAATTCAGCCATTTCAGGTACATATCTCCTAACATAATTGAAGGAACCAATGATACTCATTAATTGATCTCTATTAGTGGGTGATTTTAATTTTATTAAAGATTCTACTCTAGATTTATCAACAGACATGCCATGCTCATTGAAAATTTGACCAACATATTTTACTTCTTTTTGTTTATACTGAAATTTATTTTTATTAAACACAATACCTATCTCTTTAGCTTTATTAATTACTTCAATTAGTGCCCTATCATGATCCTCAGCAGAATTACCCATAACAAGTATGTCATCAGCCCATACTACAACATTATTAAATTTACTAAAATATGATTCTAATACATCTTGAAAGAGCTCAGGCGCATTCATGAGACCATAAGGTAATACTAGATATCTATAAACACCAAATGGAGTCGCAAAACAACACTTCCAAGATGACTCTTCGTCTAACGTTAAGTGATGAAAACCCTCTGATAAATCTAAAACTGAAAAAAACTTTTTACCTTTTAATTTAATAGCAAGTTGATCTAAAGTAGGCAATATTTTAGGTTTTTTTATAATATATTTATTAAGATCTGAAGGATCCAAACATAATCTAACATTTTTATTTGATTTTTCAACAATAACTATTCTGTTTATACAAGAATTTTCACTAATTTTGTCCACTTTAACTATTGAATTTCTATTTTCTAACCTATCTAGCTCACACTTTAACGGGTCTAGAAGACAATTAGGTATCCTAGAGGGTGGATGACATATTTGCTGGTCAAATGGCTTAGTAACAATTGTATATTTACCCGGTAGTTTCCCTACCCCTTGAAAAACACTTTGATGTTTCAATATAAATTTATCTTTTTCTATGTCAACACTAGACTCAATACTATTCACTCTTTTAATTAAGTTTAATGAAATACAGCCTGGAAGACCTAACAAGGTAGTTTTACACTTCACAATTACAAAATTTTCAAAACTTTTAGTATTTTTAAATTTACACATTAAGTTAACCATACCCAAGGGTTCAACAACATTACCATTAAAAGATTCTAACTTTATATTTGTTTTTAACAATTTAACATTTAACTTACTATTAATCTTTTGAAATATTTCTAACGGCATAATACTCACATCGGCACCGGTATCAAGCTTACACTTAACAGGCAGAGTCTCTATTATAATGTTTTCATACCAATCACTTTTATTCACACTAGACACCACTTTAGCCGTATGACAATAAAGTTCTTCATCACACTTCTCGACCCGGTTTACCTTGCAGCTCACTGCAAAGTGGTTCTTAATACCACATTTGTTGCATCTCTGACCATAGGCTGGACACTTTCTGGGGCCATGGATAGTCTGACAACGCCTACACTTGAACTCCTCCTTGTTATTGGCATATCTGCTGCTTTTGTTGCTCCACCTGGTCTTGTTGTTATTGCTGCTTCGGTTGGTCATGCAGCCCTGGTTGGTCTTGCTGTTATTGCTGCCTCGGTTGTTCATGCAGCCCTGGTTGGTCTTGCTGCTCTGGCTCCGGCTGTAGTCAATATCTAGTGTGGGATTCATCTCCTTCACTTGAAGCTTGCTCTGTTCAGACGTTCTACAAAAATTTGAGGCTTTCTCCAACGTCAAGCCGTCAATACGAAGAAGACTTTCCTGTATACTTTTATCGGCGATCCCCTGTACAATTTTGTCTCTTAAAAGCTGATCTTCAATTGACTCGCCCTTACAATTCCGATAGTTACAATTTAATAATAACTGCTTACAATCTGTGAAAAAATTATCGAAGGCCTCGCCTTGTTTCTGTTTCCTTTCATTAAATTTATATCTTTCGAAAACTTCATTAACACGTGGACTCACATATTTTTCAATCGCCGCCATTACCGATTCGTAATTACTCGCTTTGTCTTCAGTTAAAGGCAAAGTTAACAAAACTCGAGCCGAATCAATGCCGATCATATTTCGTAGTAGCGCTAATTTGATTCTGTCACTGCTAACGTCTTGTTTTGTTGAAATTAAATAATCTTCAAACGATGCGCGCCATAATCGCCATTCTGACGCGGCGTTGGATGCTCGCAAGTCAAAGCTAGGCGGCAATTTCACCATTAATTTATCCATTTTGATACTTTTGAACAACTCTAATCTTCTTTAATACTTAATATTTTACTTTTAAACTCAAATACGGCTGCGCCATGTACTATTTACTATTTAATTTGAATATTTATAAGGAGACACACGATAAGCGTGGATGTGAGACGCGAGCCGGAACCAGAGAGAGCGCTTAGCCCTCTATGTCCACAGACCCGAAAAACGCCGTTTGAACGTAGATAATAAGATTAAGAGACTATCTAAATGGAGTAAATCATAAACAATAGATATATAGAGCAGTCCCGTACAAATTTTTGCCCCCCTTTTTCACCCCCTTAAGGGTAGAATTTCGTAAAATTCGTTCTTAGCTAATCTCTATTCGGCGAAAGGAATATTCCTACGAAATTTCAAGTCTGTAGGCCTTATAGTGCCACAGATATCGTGATGATTGAGTTAGTGAGTGACCTTTCGCTTTTATATATTTAAGATTTGTAAATGTTATTAACGACGTTTGTACTAGTATAAATTATATATTATCATTCACTGCTATTGACTATATAAAAGACAAACAAAAATAAAAATGAAAAACAAACTAAAATCTATATATGAAAAACTGAAACAAAATACTGAACGCTAATAGTCACTGAAACGTCCTCTTCTGCCTCCTCTTATACTGCAAATGTCTATGAGCGGCGGAACCATTTAACGTTACCAGTATAATCTGTCTGTTTGCTGACTGTTATTATAAAAACTTAAAAAAATTAGAAATTATCGTTGTTTATCACATTACAAATGACGAACATCATCGAAAAGTAGTACAAACAATTTCAGTTCTAAAAAAATTGAATGTTCGGTGTATGTTTCGACTTGTTGATAGATGGCACTCATCGTCGGACACAAATCGTGAATCACGGTGGCAAGACTTTTAGTAGTGGCTATAAATACTCTAGTAGCAGCAGTATTCGATTACTGTACATATAGTGTAAATAAAATAAGGTATAAACTAAAAGTAATAATGTAAACAACGCTATCAACGAATTTTTGTAGTTTCGTTACTCACTCAGAAGGATTAACGGAACCCTTAAACTGCGCTGTCGTGTGAACAAAAATAAATTATAAAAGGTCACTAATAGTCAAGTAGTATCATCATATGTAGTAGTATCATTATATAACATCTTTAGAAGATTTGATGATAGTTTTTCTATTCCATCTACAGTATTTCCGAACCGATGCGACTTAGGGACCTTCAAGAAAAGAGCATACACCCATTTATAAGGCCGGAAACGCGCTAATCCTCTGATTTGGCGGGTGTCTATGGATGTCGCGTAAACTTACTACCAGGTGAACCAACTGTCCCTTTGCCCCCTCTTACATAAAAATAGTATATGACTTTGTTTTTTGTACCCTCTGTTTTAGTGCGCTCAATAAAATGTAAACTACCTTAAATGCACTTACTTCATTTTCTCATAATTGAATTTTACTCTTGTAAAGAATGATAATAAAGAATTCTATAACATAGTTTATATAGTGTGTACATTTACATAATAAACTTATAAAAAACTGAACGTTAGTCCGTCAAGGAGTCTCAAATATAAATTATATGAAATCATGACTTATATCTATCTGGTATTTTGATATACAAACAGACCTTAAAATAATTTTATAATATGTATGTATATATTCAACCCTAAAGTAAGTTTTTAATTAAATATTAAAATTCATACTACAAGCTGCGATAAGAGCGCTCCCTCGCGGATGTAGCTCAGACAAATCGTCTTAGCACTTTAAATTTTTTTTTACTGTTTAGAAAATTATATCATATCTAATATTATATTTTGTTTCTTATGTAGTATATATAATATTCTTATACTTTAAATGACACACTTTTCGGAAAAATTCGATTAATACGAGTAAATACAAAATGGCTTAGCATTATTTGTCATTCTTCTTAACGGATGTATAAATTTTTTTATTGATTAGAATAAAATTAGGGTTTTCACAGTATTTTAACCGTTGACGACACATTAAAGGAAGAGTAATTAATTTAGCAATCTATGTATTTATGTATATATGTGTGAACGTTCATTCACAAAAGCAACTGAAACATGTTAAACTTTTTATATTAATTGCTAATAAATCTCTTATTTATACGAGTATATCTTATTATTCGACTCACACGATTTTTTTTAAAATAAAAGTTACATTATTACACTGAAATTTAAATACTGCTTACGTCTTCAATAGATTGTAGAATGATTTAAAAAAGCAACAAAAATAGTTTATTTTACCACCATTCAAATAAATAATAATATTATGTTATATGTGTATACCTATAAAAGGTAATGTTATGTTATATACCTATAAAATGTATATGTTATATACTATAAAAGGTAAATACGGAATGTTATATATATGTTATATACCTATAAAAGGTAAATACGGAATCGATTAATTATGATAACTAGATTTTTTTTAATAGTACGTCATAAAATAATTCAATTCATTAATCAAGTCGGCTAAAATTTGTGATTTAAAAAATCCAATTATCAAGATTCAGTACAATCTCGTTCACTTATAAAATCAAATTTTGCAGTAAACTGTCTTTCCGTTGCAATCCGAGCAAATCTGTCCGAGCAAATGCGTCCCAGCAACGCCAAACAGAAATAGTGAATGTTACAAATACTAAATCGCGGTGGCAAGATATTTATCATTGTGTATATAGTCGAGTACGCTGACTTCGGGCATCACCGTAAAAAATCAGATCTGGTGATTTTAAATTTTTTGAAGTTCCTTACCCCGTCACAGTGTGTAACGGAACTATGTTATTAAAACTTCGCAGTCCGTCCATGTTACAGAGTTGTCTTTAGAGCCGTGATAGATGAGACAAGTGTCATTTTCACAGAATATGTATTTCTATGACCCCTGTAACAACAAATACTTATTAAAAATAAAACTTAACATCGACATATTTTTTCAATTAAAAAAGAAGAGTTATTGTTTTCAGACAAAAGTTATTGAAGAAAACAATAATCGTCAACATTTAATGTTATTTCTTTGTAATTTGTAAAGAAAGTAAATCTACTATTAAATATACCTATACTAATTAAATTTTATTTTAAAGCTGAAGAGTTTGTTTGTTTGTTTGTTTGATCGCGCTAATCTCAGGAACCACTTGTTCGAATTGAAAAATTCTTTTTGTTTTGGATAGTCCATTAACCGAGGAAGGCTATAGGCTATATAACATCACGCTACGTCCAATAGGGGCTGAGCAATAAAAATAAATGTTACAAAAACGGTAAAAAATAATCTTTTTTGACAGCTTCCGTTGCGTCCTTTAATATTTCTCTTCTCGAGACATTTTTAACTATAGTTCCACTTTTAAACTAAATATCACATCACTATTTTACTGAGAATTTGCGAAAAAAACTCAGTAATACGTTGAACGACCCAGGAATCAAACCTGAGACCACTTACTTAGAAAGATTTCATTAAGTTTCCTTTTTAGTAATAACATTTTGACGCAACAACTACGAAAAGTTTACTGCTGAACTAATATTTTTGAATAAACTAATAATTACAGTGTTTCAGTTTAAACTTTTCCTAATTTTATGACAACCCTACTAAATACTTTATTTATTTGATTCATTTGCATTAATAGTTAAAGCAAAACTAAAAGCCGGCTACGAAAAAATGTTCGATGTATGTTTCAAGATGTCGGTAGATGGCACTCATCATCGGATACATATTATCTTAAATCACGGTAGAAAGATTTTCATTATTGCATATATAGTCAATTATGATAATCTAGGGGTTTAGTCATTTCACCTTACTTACGAATTTATTTTTGGAGTTCCGTACCCCGTAACAGGCCGTACCGGAACTATAGTACTAAAACGCCGGCGTCCGGTGATGTCTCTATCTTGTGATCTTTAATAAGTACCTACAAGCTATACCCACAATTTCATTCGTGAACATACAAATGGAGTTTCATTTCCTCTCCCAAGGAAACCGTACTGAATTTGGAGATAAAAACTATTAAGTGTCCTAGCTCGTAGTATAAACTTAAATCGTGCCCAGTTTTATTCAAATCCATTAAGTAGTTTTATTAATTACGTTAGTAAAGCTATATTCACTTTATATCAGTGAATTTCAAAAACAAGTTAATGAATACTTAGGTAGGTACTAATTAATATACACATATTCAATGATCAAATCAGTGGACTCTCATATTCACATATTCATAGATTGAATAGTAAGTAATTCTGCGTGGTAAGATTCGCACATTGATAAAAAGTGAATAGTCACTTCAAATTAGTGAAATTACATTGATTCATGTTTAGAGGGTACACAAAAAAAAGAAATATATAAGTTTGGCTTCAGTACAGATTATAGAATACAATTAAATTAAAATTAAAAATATTATCAATGGACAGAATTGATCTTGTTACACTTTTATTATAAGTATAGATAAACATCCCGAGACGCAGTATGTACGAAACGTATATTAATATGTGCAATAAATAATCGTTCCGTCGTGATCTGAGCGAAATAACGCATATCAAATAAAGTGATTGTTTCGTCTTGTTGATAGATGGCATTCATCGTCGATTACATTAATTAAATCGCGGTGGCAAGATTCTTATAATAGTGTTTATAGGCGGTCGTGATCATTTGTGACGTCAGTAGAGTTAGTGCAGTAGTTAGCGCTGTAGTTAGCTTTGTAGTTAACGCGGGTTGGATTCGATATCGCTCACCACGAATTTGGATGAGAGAGTTAGTTAGGGGGGTGGAGGAGGGTACCCCCAACTCCCCCATAATACTCGCAATACAAGGTAATGCACCATTTTTGAAAAAAAGAAAAAAATAAATTACGTAAAACCGATCTCAAAATTTGATGTTAATCGGCATAATTTCGTTCCTTGACGTCTCCGGTGCTGTAGATGTCCATTGGTCTTGTCTTAAAAAACAAATGTAGAGACTCACGATTGCAAAATACAACATTTTCAATTATTTTCTTTTAATTTTTAAAACATTAGTTTTACGTCTTTGATGATATTTACTTTTCACTTGTCAATATCGTATATATACCACAGAGCATGGTAAAATTTACAGAAAATATATATTATATACCATATTCGATGTACGATAAACATCAATTGAAAAATATCGATTTCCAAAAACATCGATTTTCGGTAGGAAATAAAACGAGGTATACGAATTTTTTTATGAAGTTTCATTATTAATATAATATGAAATGTATAATGACACTGAAAAAGGAACCTCGCTCACAGAACAGAATCAGCTTACCCCGACTCCACGTAGTCTTGTCTGCCCTACCCCTAGAGTGTTCTTTAGAGGCCGGAGGCGCGGAGGGAGGGCAGCCCCCGCCCGCCGTAACAAAAAGAAGACAAATTATACAACAGACAAATATATATTTTCTGTAAATATTAGCATGCTGTGTGGTATATATACGACATTGACAAGTGAAAAGTAAATATTATCATTAAAGACGTAAAACTAATGTTTTAAAAATTAAAAGAAAATAATTGAAAATGTTGTATTTTGCAATCGTATTCTTGGCACCATTCCACGCGGACATGATTTATACGAAAGCTGTCTGTAAATAATTACTTTGTTTTGCATTGTAGATATAGATATATTATGTATAATATTGTAAAATTTCGAAATTAAAATTAATACTTTTTTTTTTGTAAATAAGTGCCATCTAATTTATATTAAAATAAAAATAAATATAGGTAGCAATAGTCATGATACTTTTCAGATCGGTTCGGAAACACTATTTAAGCTTTAGTTAGCTTAAGCGTGGTGAATTAAGCTCCAACCCTTCTCCTATATTGATGAGAGGCTTTTGCCCAGAAGTGGGACGCTTACAGGCTGACTTGGTTCAGTTCCTATATCAATAATATATTTTATGAACATTAGTAGATGTAATAGAAAACAAAGTTCAAATATTATATACGGATTTAAAGTTTATCCTGTATCTATATATATGTAAGTATCTAGTCTTTGTCCCATCGTATAACATCTACCTTTAATTTTATTATTTTTGCTAAATATAATATTAAGATAAAAACGATAAAAAAACACGCGCGATTTTCCTAAATGTGATTTTTAATCTGCAACCTTTGTTTCGGAGTGGATACCACTACGTTTTACAGCTTGCCGTTACATTTTATAGCGATGGTGATTGACCTTATACTATCTACCTTTATACTTTCTTTGAGTAAATGGGAAAGAGCATTACTTTGAATTACATCGAAGTATATATTATCTCATGTCATTTAATTAATTGTTTTGTTTTTTAGAGTGGTCACTGAAACTGGTTCGGTATGACGTTTTAAAATCAAATCACGTAAAAAAAACACTCTACACTAATATGAATATTCGCTAATATCGCTGTCAATACTGACATCTTGCTTTTGACGTAATAGCAAGATAAAGTGAGCCAATTTTATGATTTCTTGTCATATACATAGGTAACTATATATTATGTAGGAGTAGGTATATTAGAAAAAGTCAGTACTTACAATCATTATCAATCATTTTTAACTTTTGTACCTACATAAACGCTGAAACACAAGTACCTATAGACTACAGACTTTTTTTTAATACAGACAATTAAAATTGAAATGATGAATAAACATGTACCTACCTACCTACTTAGGTACAAAAATGACTGAAAAAAAAACTAGGTATAATATATTATATTTACTTATTAAAAACACTTTATTGACCATAAGGTATATAAAAGTTCAAAAAAAAAAAAAGGCGGACTTAATCCTGGTATCAGTATTTCCTAGTCAACCTGTAGGCTAGATAAAGAAAATGGTTTAGTTGTCACCACTAAAACATAGACAATTCTCTTAAAACCTAGGGTTCCGTCTAATCACGTAAAGTTTTATACGAAACACAAATGCCTCTACATCACCCCTCACACTCTCATTACAATCTACACTTTATTTGTCTTCATCAGTTTTATTGTCTGTTAAAGTTTACGTTTTACTTTGATTTAATTAAAAGAAAAGTCGCTACAGGTACAAACTCCTTTGTTATATTTAAGAGTTCTACGTTTGTTTTTTAAGACAAGACCAATGGGCATCCACAGCGCCGGAGACGTCAAGGAACGAAACTATGCCGATTAACATCAAATTTTGAGGTTGGTTTTACGTAATTTATTTTTTCTTTTTTTTCAAGAACGGTGCATTACCTTGTGTTGCGAGGGGTTGGGGGGTTAATTTCCCCCTCCCCCCTGCCCCCTCACCCCCTCCTCACCCTTAAATTCGTGGTGATCGATATCGAATTTCAACCGTTAACGCAGTAGTTAGCTTTGTAGTAAGCGCTGTCTTGGCTTTAAATACCCACCGCGGGTTCAATTTTTTGAAGTTTCGTTCCCCGTCACTGGGTGTAACGGAACATCATAACTATAACTGCGATGACCGTCCAATTCCCAAACTATTTTTAAAACCACAGCAGGTAGACATTTGTCCTTCTCATAGAAACTTCTATTACAATGTCAACCAATGTCAAAGTACAAATTAAAGACATTTTCATAACAAGAAATATGTTTATTAGATGATTCGAAACCTTAACGTAGTTCCACTTGCAATTGATAGGTTTTATTGTATTAACGGAATCAGATTAAAATAAAAAGCTACATGAAAAAATATAACAAAATAAATAAAATTAAGTTATTAATTAATAGAATCTTTACACAGATAATGTATTTTATATATTCTTAGAAGTCATCAGTACGTGTATTAAAACAACAATATTCACAGATTCAATAACTGTATTAAAAGTGAATAAAAAGAAAATTTTCAATCTTTGTTACGAAACTCAAAATACAATGAATATAAGAAATAATACAAAATAATTTTACGTTTAATCTACATTCTATATGTGCGGCTACAAACTACAACATTAATTACAATCAATTGTTTGTACAAGTAGATCGTTGTCTATGTCAAGCTCTGTATATGTTCGCTTTAAATACTTACGTACATATCGTGTCCATAAATTCCAACGTACCTGCAACGAAAAAGTAGTAAATAGTTTTGTCAAAACAATAAAAATACAATGAATATAAGAAATAATACAAAATAATTTTACGTTTAATCTACATTCTATATGTGCGGCTACAAACTACAACATTAATTACAATCAATTGTTTGTACAAGTAGATCGTTGTCTATGTCAAGCTCTGTATATGTTCGCTTTAAATACTTACGTACATATCGTGTCCATAAATTCCAACGTACCTGCAACGAAAAAGTAGTAAATAGTTTTGTCAAAACAATAAAAATACAATGAATATAAGAAATAATACAAAATAATTTTACGTTTAATCTACATTCTATATGTGCGGCTACAAACTACAACATTAATTACAATCAATTGTTTGTACAAGTAGATCGTTGTCTATGTCAAGCTCTGTATATGTTCGCTTTAAATACTTACGTACATATCGTGTCCATAAACTCAAACGTACCTGCAACGAAAAAGTAGTAAATAGTTTTGTCAAAACAATAAAAATGTGATGATGTAATAAATATATTATAAACATTAATTTAATCATTAATTTAATCTGTTAAACATATTTTAATCTGTTTATCGTGTCTAAGAAAATGTTAACACTAAAAAGAAAATTAAATCAAAGTCTCCATTCTCGATAATTTTTTAGACTAAAGACAAGTTTCCTGTTTGTTCTCCTTTTCATCGCATTACCAAGGAATAACATTAAACAGTAGACACAGTATTAACGTAGCTTGTTGTATAAAGATGAAATATGTCATAGATGTTGACGATTATTGTTGTCTTCAATAACTTTTGTCTGAAAACAATTACTCTTCTATTTTTAATTAATAAAAATGTAACAATGCTATGTTTTCAATGTGTAAAAAAAAAAAAAACTGTAGACGTTGATACTAACACATTTGGGAGTTATTTAAATTATAATTTACAAGTTTATTTTATTTTTATTATTAGTCGTTGAGGTCATAAAAATACATGTTGTGTGAAAATTATCTATCACAACTCTAAAGACAACTCTGTGACATGTACGGACAGCGGAGTTTTAGGTAATACATATAGTTAGTTCCGTTACACACAGTTACGTGGTAAGGAACTCAAAAAATTAAGTTTGATTGGAAAGTATGCTTTTGCCTTGTACTAGAAATAATCATACCTATCGATATGTAATACAATAAAGATCTTGCCACCGCGATTCAGGATTTGTAACCGACAATGAGTGCCATCTATCAACAAATCGAATCGGTTTTAATGAAATTTCATACGTAACTACGTAAATAAATATTCGATAGTGTTGGGTAGAATGAAAAATCTTGTCATTTTTTTCTTTTAATATTTAAAATTACCAACATCGCTGAGAAGCTGTACAATCTTGTTCAGTTCTAAGATAAAGTTATACAATTAGTTTATTTTTAGGAAATATTGGAGTTTTTTAAGAGAATGAAATGAGAAATTTACTTTTTTAGAAATATCGTTTATGAGTTTGGACCAGGACAAGTCACTGCTAAAATGAGGACCTAGATACTTAGCTATATCGTCGTAATTAATTCGCACACCATTATACATCACAGTATTAACCTTTAATTACTGACGTGGCTTAGATGACTCATAAATTGTGATGTGACGTTTTTTAGACGTCTATATAATCTATGTAAATTATATAAACTTTATTATATTTAGACATTGCTTTTTATTGATAATTGAAATAAATAATTATCTTCTAATGTTTAGTTATAAAAAGAAACCTAATATAAGCATAAATCAACATTTATTAGGACATTTGGTAACAGGTGTGAATAAATCACATACTGAAAATTGTACTTCTTCATTCTTATGAAATAAGCAAACAGACTTATTTTTTATCAAAAGTAACAAACTTTTCTACTAGTTTAACTTACTAACTAAGGAGAAAATGAAATTAAAAAATAATCAGTCTCCTAAATTCAGTCGTAATCAGTAGAGTCGCTGCAGATCGTTTTGGAACAGCTCAAGCATATAGGTTTTCGACATGCAATGCACTTATACTTGGTACGCCGCTTCAGCCTTGCCGGACACACCCTACAAGTCTTTTTGACATTATCACCAACAACTGACTCAATGCGGCTAGGCTTCGGCGGTAAGTCTTATCCAAGAATCCTTATTATTGTCAGCCTTAGCTCTCTTGGAAGACGGTCATTGTAAACTCGCTGAGGTAAATGTGGCAAAACTAATTCTCAGGATAAATCCTGCAAGAATCGTCCTCTAGATATATTTGGTACGTCAGCACACTGCTTATAAAGCACAAAGGCATTCACCCCGCTCAAGTCTAGCAATCTGAAAAAAATAGCTAAAGTCCATCTGCAAGTGCGGCGACTACAAGAATGATTTGAATACTTCTTGTCGACTTCATCCACCCCAACTTTTGTCTTATTGTAGTCCATAATGATTATCTTAGGTTTATTGGTATCAGGATCAATTTCTGAGGTGTGATGCATACATGAAATTAGTAGAACTGTCTTAGATGTTTTAGGTACTCCTGGTTCTCGTGACTTGGATACTTGAAATTCAGGTGGAACATGACGCTTATTTTTTTTAAAGGTGCCGAAAGCGGCTATTTCCTGAAGGTTCTGGTTGATCCATCAAAAATAGTAGCATATATAATGAGGTGACGAATAATAGACACTTAGAAAAATATACTCTAATACTGATGTGACGTCTAATAATTCATATACGCAAATACTGACCTCACGTCTCAGGGACACTCAATGGTTATACAGGTTCAAGTGTTACAGCCACAAGAGCGAGCACTCGACTGACTGATCACGCTACCGAAACGCGAAGGTAGCAGGGAGGGCGGGGGCGTCACTTTAAAATCGACTGTGGGAGACTAATTTTTGCATTCATGCCGTCTCAGAGACACCCACGTCACTACTTAAAGGTTAATATTGTTTGAGGACAGACATGAGATCATATGACGACTAACAATTTAATAATTGGTACAAAGCAAATGTTCGATGTATGCTTCGATTTGTTAATAGATGGCACTCATCGTCGGTCACAAATATTGGATCGCGGTGTCGAGAAATTTTATTGTAGTCTAATGTACATTTTGTTGAAATATACATTTAAAAAAAAAACAAACAAAAATTAAAAAAACCGGACCTATTTCAATTTTTGCAATTCCGTTAACCAAATACATAGGTCAACGGAACCGTGTGAACACTAAGAAATTATAAAACTATAAAAGTTCATAAACTTAAAAACTACCAGTATCTAGATGCCGGTTCTGCTCTCGGCGTTGATGCGATGGACGGATCAATTCTATTTTTATATTTAGACTACATTCTAATATAATTTTATATACTAATAACTACGTATAGTTTAAGTATAGTGAACAGTATAAGTAATTTTTGGAACAGTAGTAGGTAGACGTGGAATATATAGGTTTTAAACGGATTCGCTTATTACGTATTTTGTCAAATCGTTTATGCAATAAATTGTATTTGTATACATATTCGTATCCGTATTTGTTTTATGGAAGTAAAAATTACAGACACAATAAGTTACTTATCGGCTATAATATATTTTCGACTACTCTTCGTGCGTCCAGCCTACAGCCTGAGCTGAGAAAGATAATATAATGAAGACAGTACCCTGACAATGCAACGTTAATGCAAGAACACCAATTCTCGTACAAAACGAATGTTCGGTCTACGTTTCGACTTGTCGATAGATGGCACTCATCCTCAGTTACAATTACTGAATCGCGGTGGCAAGATTTTTATTGTTGTGTATATAGTCAATAAATATGATTGTTTCGAAGAATAAATTCTTTGCCCATTTTTTTTCTGTTTTTTTTTTTTTTGTTTTTTTTTTTTTTTTGTTTTTTACTTTTGTAAGTTCCGCTACCCGTAAGGTGTCAACGAAACATTATTACGCGATCGCCAACGCGATCCGTCCGTATCACAGGACTATTTTTGGAATAGCAATAGGTATCCTACACAGATACCAGTAATGTAACAGGGAGACACTTGTCATATTTACAGAATGCGTATAATATGGGCTCTACGATAAATATTAGAACTAAAATTAGGTTAAATTTAAAAATGAAAAGCTACATGAAAAAATGTAACAAAATAAATAAAATTAAGTTATTAATTAATAGAATCCCTATACAGGTTGTAACAATTATAATTGAGCAGACTTTGCGTAGGGGGAAATTGCTCACGTGAATGGATAGGCGTGTTGGTTGTTCAGTGTGAGTAGCATTGTAACACTGAATAGTTTAGTGGGGATCGGAGGAGGAGCCGCTCGGGGCCTTATAAAAGGACGGGCTCGGTAGAATCTTTCCTTTTTCTCGTCTCTTCGGTGCAGGGTGCGAATTGTTGGGTGAGTCATTGTAATTATTATGTAGAAGCTTGTATATGCCACTCAGTAGGTAGTGTAGATGTAAAATTCATTCTTATCTAGTGTGTTTATTTAAAAAATTGTGTTTCTCTATAAACCAATGGTTAGGTTGTGTCCTTGTCTTGTGGGCCATTTCCATGTCAACTCAGAAACAACTGGGGATTGACTACGGGAAGGCTCACCGGATGGTGTGTCCTTCCAGGGTCCGGGTAGGCGTACGGAGCGGTCGACACTAACTCTTCCCACGTGGCGACTTCTGCGGGTGAACCTCGGACCTCAACAACAGGCTTTCTTCTTGATCTCGCTACGAGAAGGAAGCAGGGGGGCAGGGAAGCCCATCCCTACAACCGTTCTACGGCGAGAGACGTCGAGCGTCGGACGGGGTACGCCGTCCACGTGTCCCGGCGTGCACATCATTCCAGTCACCTAGCACCAAGGCGGAGACCGGCTGGGGGTCCGCCACGCACCACGTGCCCCATCCTTACACCAAGGCGGAGACCGGCTTGGGGGTCATCCATGCTCCATGTGCCAATAGTTAAGTGCCCGTCCGGTTAACCTCTAGACCTGAACCAGGAATAGTTATTGAACCACGTAGCTCGTAATCTTTTAAAAATTAATAATAAACATTGTTATTGATAAATTTCTAACATTTATGTAACTTGCCTACCTACATATATAACTATGAAAATAAATGTTGTAGTTTTGTTCATTTAATATTTTTTATTTATTTCTCTCTTTTACTTAAATATCTCTTTATTATTCGTCGGTATAATATAAATATATACCGCGACAAGGTAACGTGTTTTATATATTCTTAGAAATAATCAGTACATTTATTAAACAGCAACAATATCCAAAGAATCGATAACTGTATTAAAAGTGAATTAAAAGAAAATATTCAATAACTATGACAAAACTCAGAATACAACTAATATAAGAAATAAAACAAAATAATTTTACGTTGAATCTACATTCTATATGTGCAGGTACAAACTACAACATTAATTACAATTAATTGTTTGTACAAGTAGATCGTTGTCTATGTCAAGCTCTGTATATGTTCGCTTTAAATACTTACGTACATATCGTGTCCATAAACTCAAACGTACCTGCAACGAAAAAGTAGTAAATAGTTTTTTCAAAACAGTTAAAAATGTGATGATGTAATAAACTTAATTTTAAACATTATAATTTAATCTGTTACACATATTTTAATGTGTTTATCGTGTCAAAGAAAATGTTAACACTAAAAAGAAAATTTAATCAAAGTCTCCATTCTCGATAATTTTTTAGACTAAAAACAAGTTTCCTGTTTGTTTTCCTTTTCATCGCATTACCAAGGAATAACATTAAACAGTAGACACAGTATTAACGTAGCTTGTTGTATAAAGATGGAATATGTCATAGATGTTGACGATTATTGTTGTCTTTAAAAACTTTCGTCTGAAAACAATAACTCTTCTATTTTTAATTAATAAAAATATAACAATGCTATGTTTTCAATGTGTTAAAAAAAACTGTAGACGTTGATACTAGCAAATTTAGGAGTTATTTAATTTAAAATTTACAAGTTTATTTTATTTTTATTATTAGTCGTTGAGGTCATAAAAATACACGTTGTGTGAAAATTATCTATCACAACTCTAAAGACAACTCTGTGACATGTACGGACAGCGGAGTTTTAGGTAATACATATAGTTAGTTCCGTTACACACAGTCACGTGGTAAGGAACTCAAAAAATTAAGTTTGATTGGAAAGTATGCTTTTGCCTTGTACTAGAAATAATCATACCTATCTATATATAATACAATAAAGATCTTGCCACCGCGATTCAGGATTTGTAACCGACAATGAGTGCCATCTATCAACAAATCGAATCGGTTTTAATGAAATTTCATACGTAACTACGTAAATAAATATTCGATACAGTGTTGGGTAGAATGAAAAATCTTGTCATTTTTTTTTAATATTTAAAAGTACCAACATCGCTGAGAAGCTGTACAATTTTGTTCAGTTCTAAGATAAAATTATACAATTAACCGTCTTTCCAGCGTGAATCGAGCTAAGTTACGCAGATCTGAGAATAACATCACATAAATTAATACTTAAGTATAAATACATATCGAGGTGATCAAACTTGAGGAGTCCGCGAATGAAACAAATAGGTTACATA
The DNA here is from genome assembly GCA_036937285.1 of Euphydryas editha. Lineage (NCBI taxonomy): Eukaryota > Metazoa > Arthropoda > Insecta > Lepidoptera > Nymphalidae > Euphydryas > Euphydryas editha. Next base: position 11,274,425 of record JAUPFZ010000029.1, on the reverse strand, counting down.
GGTTTTCTAGCTTCTCAATTTTATTGACATGTTCTCAGTAGCATCAAGGTTACGTTTAAGCTTTTACTTCCTCAAAATCGATTGAACAATAAAACAAAATTTTAAGAAAAAAAAAATAACCGACTTCAAAGTTCAAAGCAAATAAAAAACGGTAAAACAAAAATGCACTAAAAAGTAAAAAAATAATTACGTATTCTTTTGTCTGTAATCAAATTATTATGATAATATAATGTACAATTATTGTTGGTTTTGGAGTCGGTGTCAGCCCAGGAAATATGATGATAATATACCATTTTTTGTTATATATATAAATATACTATATATTTGTTTTGAGGTCGTTTATTTATTTATTTAATTTTTTTTTTTTCTTGATCTGTGAATGAGTGAATCTGTAGTGCGATAACTAATCTTATTTATACTAAGCTGGGCGGTGACAGTCACTAATCACTATTGTTATTGCTACGCAATGATGTTCTTATTCGATGTGATGTGTTTATTCGAATATCATTGTTGCTACGTATATTATCGTATTTCCTTGGCTGACACATGGCTGATTGATTATATTCAATTATCCAAACCGAAAAGTCAAAACAAAAAAAGGTTGGTTAAAAAAAACAATTGACAGTTGACCGCTTGCGTATTGTGTCGAGCCGTCGCAGATGCATTAGATGCGCCATGCCATTTTTTACTAGCGTCTATTTACCCGAACAAGATCTGTTCACCATGTGCGTGTTGCAAACTAACCAATGTCGATACTTTTGAATACATATTCAAATAAAATACTGTAACAAATTTAATCATTTATTCTTTCCAAATAGAAATGAATGAATAGATAAAATGAATGGGCTCTGTGAGTGTTTGGTTTATTACCCCTATTGTTTACGTTCAAGTGGAAAGACGTCAGATTATTTGAAATCTATTACAGATGGGATATATTGTTTATATTCTGCCTATCGAATTGCATTATGGAAACGTAACGACACAACGGCATAAGTCATAACGTGCCTTCCTTTCTGCCTTTCATTAGGTATTACTTCTCATCTCATCTCATCTCATCAGCCTATAGCAGTCCACTGCTGGACGTAGGCCTCCCCAAGCTCGCGCCAGACATCCCGGCTTTCCGCAATCCTCATCCAGCCAACACCGGCAATCCTGCGAAGATCGTCGGTCCAACGGGTCGGAGGGCGTCCCACACTGCGTTTGCCAATACGTGGTCTCCACTCCAGGACACGTCTGCTCCAACGGCCATCGGTCCTACGACACAGGTGACCAGCCCACTGCCACTTCAGCGTGCTAATCCTCTGGGCTACGTCGGTCACTTTGGTTCTCTCGCGGATAGTCTCATTTCTGATCCTATCTTTGAGAGAAACGCCGAGCATAGCCCGTTCCATGGCACGTTGAGCGACTTTAAATCGGTGGACCAGTCCCTTCGTCAGTGTCCACGTTTCAGCACCGTATGTCAACACAGGTAGGACGCATTGCTCGAAGACTTTCGTCTTCAAGCTTTGCGGAATCTTCGAAGTGAAGACCCGACGAAGCCCGCCAAATGCCGCCCAGCCCAACTGAATCCTCCTCTCGGCTTCCTTCTCGAAGTTGTTTCGGCCCAGTTGGATGGTATGGCCTAGGTAGATATAATCCTGAACAACTTCGAGGAGGATACCATCAACCGATACCGGTCTCGGTATGACATGCTTGTTAAACATAACTTTCGTTTTATCAAGATTCATACCAAGACCGACTCGTCGGGAAGACTCATTTAGGCTGCTCAACATTTGGCCTAGCTCCTCCAACGTCTCCGCAAAGATGACGATATCGTCAGCGAAACGAAGGTGAGAGATGTAGTCGCCGTTGACGTTGATGCCTCGTCCCCCCCAGTCCAGAGTTTTAAAGACGTCCTCCAGCGCAGTGGTAAACAGTTTCGGTGATATGACATCGCCCTGTCTTACCCCGCGCCGAAGGAAAATCGGTCTTGTCTGCTGGTCCTGGATATGAACGGTCATCTTCGCCGCGCCGTACATACACCTCAACACCTCGATATATCGCCAGTCGATATGACATCTCTGCAGAGAGTCCAGAACAGCCCAGGTCTCGATGGAGTCGAAGGCCTTCTCGTAGTCCACAAAAGCCATACACAGCGGCTGATTATACTCTTCGGTCTTTTGTATAATCTGCCGAACAGTATGTATGTGGTCTACGGTGCTGTAGCCTTTTCGAAACCCAGCCTGCTCTGGTGGTTGGAAGTCGTCGAGCCTTGTGGCGAGACGATTCGTAACGACCCTCGAGAAGAGCTTATAGACGTGGCTCAGAAGTGAGATAGGTCTGTAGTTCTTCAAAAGAGACTTATCGCCTCTTTTGTAGAACAGTACCACCACACTCCTGGACCACGCCTCCGGTGTGGTACCTCGTTGGATGACGGCATTAAAGAGTCTAGCTAAGGCCTCCAGGACAGGTCGCCCTGCGGCCTTAAGAAGCTCAGTCGTAACGCCGTCATCCCCCGGGGCCCTCCCGTTTTTAAGCTGCCCGAGCGCCGCACTAATCTCGCCGACTTCGAAATCCGGGACGTCTTCCGAATAATGGCGCAGCAGTGGTGCACGTGGATCTTCGGCGCCCTGGGTCTCAGACCTCTGTACGCTCGACGAGTACAGCTGCCCATAAAATTTCTCAACCTCTTCTCGGATCTGAGGGCGGGAGCAAACGGTTCTGCCATCAGCTGTTTTTAGCTTCGCAAGAAGACTTCTTCCCAATGGTTTTCGGAAAACCTTTGACCCCCTATTCTGCTCAATTAGAGTCGTAATGTCTCTTGTATTTGAGCAGCGGAGGTCTCTGCGTATGAGTTTCCTCACCCGCTTGGAAAGAGCCTTCTGCTCTGGCGAAGCTGCTTGAGCCGCGGGCATCTCGCGCCTCCGCCTCATCAGATCCAAGGTTTCGGGAGAAATTTTGGACTGCTTAACTGGTCTCGTCGGCGTAAAATGTCTCCGACCCAGTGAATACACCGTCTTCACCACGTTGTCGGTCATCTGATCCACGTCGCCAGTGGTTTCCAGCGAATCGAACCGGTTTTGGAGTTCCAGTTGGAACTGCTCGGAACCACATAGTATTTGGGGCAGCGTGGGTCGGATAATAGATTTCATCAAGCGGACTCGCTCTTTGCGTAGACTTATATTCAGAGAGCCCCGCAGGAGCCGGTGGTCACTACCGGTGTTGAACCTATTAACCACTGAGACATCTCTGAATATATGCCTTTTGTCCGCTATGATGAAATCTATCTCGTTCCTCGTCACAGTATCCGGGCTCTGCCATGTCCACCGCCTTTGGGGCTTCTTCTGAAAGAACGAGTTCATCAAGAAGAGCCCCTCCGATTCGAGGAAGTCGACAAGCATCTGCCCCCTGCGATTTCTGCGCCCCAATCCGTGTGGTCCGATTACCGATTCGTCGCGGTCTTGTACTCCCACTTTAGCGTTAAAGTCTCCCATAACAACGTTGTAGAAAGCCGAGGTCGTGCCATGCAGAGCTTTCGATATATCCTCATACAAGGCTTCGACCTCATCGTCAGAGTGTGTCGAGGTCGGCGCATATACCTGTATCACTTTCAGGGAGTACCTGTCAGTGAGTTTAAGTACAAGGTACGCTACCCGGGTCGACACACTGCTGACCTCTACAACGTTGTTACTGAGAGTCTTGTGGACCAGAAAACCGACGCCACCTTGGGAAGGACCATCACCTTCACGGAAGTAGAATAAGTGTCCGGAGTCCAGGATCATCGTGTCCTCACCCTGTCTTCGGACCTCAGACAACCCCAGAATACTCCATTTTATATGGCTTAGTTCTACTTCGAGTTCGGTGAGGTGATGGTCCAGCCGTAGACTGCGACCATTATACGTTGCCAGGTTCGTCACAAAGCAGCCTCCCGTACCCCGGAGATTCTTGGCACCCTCTGCCCCACCGTTACCGCAGCCGCTGCCGTGGCCGGGAATAGTGGGGCCGCCGGGAACTGAGGGCCGTATCCTTCTGCGCGCACTCATTGGGGGTGATTGCCCATAGTCACCACGCTGGGCATGCGGGTTGGTGACCGCAGGGCCGGCTCTATCGCACCGAAGACGCTGCTGCCCATCCTCGGCCTGTGTATTTGAAAAGCCAGCATTAGGATGGTTATCCCGCCATCTATCGGCTTCAACAGTTCCAAGATGGTGGTGGAACTGTGGTATCCCTTAGTCGCCTCTTACGACACCCACGGGAAGAGAGGGGGTGGCTAGATTCTTGATTGCCATTGATGAGCGTATATATATATATATATATATATATATATATATATATATATATATATATATATATATACATTTTTTTAAACAAATTTCTATATATATTGGTCGACATTATACGCCCTATAACAATAACAAATTTAAAATGACTAATATATAAATAAACGCAACACCAAATTATAAAGATAAAAAGTTTTGCTACATATATTTAAATATTCTCTGTTATATGTTTATAAGTAACCATGCGAAGCTACGGTTGAACAATTTTTAATAAGAGATACATACTATACATACTTACAAATTATAATTATATAACCGTTATTTATTCATCACAGATAGTTAATGAAAATACAAATTAATAAAAAAAATTTAGATACATAATTAATTTTCCACTAAATAAAATTTGGTATGAATGTTACGATCTTTTAAAACAAATAAAACTAAGCAGACGTATAAAATTAATTCCTAGAAATCAATTCGAAATTGGCTTTAGAATCTTTAAGGCTAAAGAAACTTGGATCAAACGATTCTGGTTCATATTTATGTTCCTTCAATGTAAATCTTCGAAGAAGCCACGCCAAACCAGATTTGACTTGTACACGTGCAAGCCTTGTACCTATACACATACGGTTTCCTTCGCCAAATGGTAAATAGCTGAATTTGACGATTTTTGACACATTTTCAGGTGCAAATCGTTCCGGGTCGAATTTATTCGGATTAGGGAAATATCTTTCATCTCTATGCAAAGCAAATACTGGTATTGCAATATTGCAGGTATTACTTATTATACATATATTATGTTATAAACATTTAAGTTAAATTATTAATTAATTTAAGTTGTTTATTTATTTCATTTCAATGACACCCAAGATTCTAACTGTCATTACTTTCCTGAGATTACATCATAAAAGATTCCGCTGCTAATAAACTAATACTTAGGTACACTATTGTTGCACACACAATGTCACATTTAAGATTTTAGTCTATGACAAATGACGCAAAATGGTGTCCTTTAAATATTTTAACAAATTAAAAATTTAAAAACAATTAGTAACAGTTAGTAAACAGTTAGTCTAGTTAATCACCGATGAAAAGTTATTCCTTTACACTTTGCTGTATAACTATTTTCGAGATATGATCTTTTTTTAAATACAGAACGCGCTTGAAATCTTAAAGTTCAGCGCAACATAACTCTACACCTGAGTCGTAATCTGAGAAACAAAATATAATATTGTATAGTTTAACTCGTAGTAAACATAAAAAACATAAAATGTGATAGTCTTCCGAAACAAATTAAGTCACAAGGAACGATTGTATGCAACGCGACCCGCGCAGCGACGCGCGGTATCAGGAAAAAAGTACGCATTATTTAAGGATTACTCAAAAACTACTAGTCACATCTCGCTCAAATTTAAATGGGACCACATGACGAGCACTAGCTTTTGACTATAAAAAGAATCATTAAAATCGGTACCCCCAGTAAAAAGTTATGAGGTAACAAACACAAAAAAAAAAAAAAAAAAAAAAAAAAAAAAAAAAAAAAAAAAAAAAAAAAAAAAAAATTCAGACGAATTGAGAACCTCCTCCTTTTTTTGAAGTCGGTTAAAAAGAGTTCTAGTTTATTTTTAGGAAATATTGGAGTTTTTTAAGAGAATGAAATGAGAAATTTACTTTCTTAGAAATATCGTTTATGAGTTTGGACCAGAACAAGTCACTGTTAAAATGAGGACCTAGATACTTATCTGTATCGACGTAATTAATTCGCACACCATTATACATCACAGTATTAATATTGTTTGAGGACAGACATGAGATCATATGACGACTAATAATTTAATAATTGGTACAAAGTATATGTTCGGTGTATGCTTCGATTTGTTAATAGATGGCACTCATCGTCGGTCACAAATTTCTGGATCGCGGTGTCGAGACTTTTATTAGTGTCTATAGTACATCTTGTTTAAATATATATTAAAAAAGCCAAACAAAAATTAAAAAAAAACGGATATATTTCAATTTTTGTAATTCCGTTAACCAAATGGGTCAACGGAACCGTATGAACACTAAGAGATTATAAAAGTTCACTTATAGTCATTTAACAACCGTTCTGGTGTAGTGGTGCGAGTAGTCTTCCAACTCTGGCCGTCGCGGGTTCGATTCCCGCTCGGGGCAGATATTTGTATTTATAGAAATATTTTTGTCTGGTCTAGGTGTATGTCCTTGTGGGTTTCCCCACCGTGCCTCGGAGAGCACGTAAAGCCGTCGGTCCCGGTTGTTATCATTGATACCTGGTAATGATCGTTAGTCATGGTAGGGATATTGTCTGCCAACTCGTATATATATGGAGAAGAGTACATGAATTGAAATCTGATCATGATCATAAAATCTAAAGATGGTCAGAAATACTCTTTCGCTTCCAATTCTCTCACTCACCGCACAAAACACTTTATTGAAAATTAAAAATTTTACCCAATTTCACACAAACAAAACATTCACTAAAACAAGGTACATGACGCCACAGAATAAATAATAGTACAAGTAATAGTGATGACGCTAAGCATTATAAAGTAAACGAATACAAAGAAGAATTACCGACAAATATCTTAGAATTTCTTTAAACACGTTTCTTTAAAGTGTTCCCTTACAATGTTTCATTCAATGCCAAATTGTAAAACAAGCTTATCATACGAAAACACATTGATTCTAGCCCAAATATGAATTCGCGACCAAACAATTCATTTTATAAGGTATGTAACATTAATTCCTACAAGTTTATTTTACAAAAAACGGTGAAAAAAAATCAAAGACCATAGCCTCGTTAGTGTCGTGAATAATAACGACTTTAACCTTTTAATATTTTTGTTTATTTTGAACTAGCCCTGCGCCATGGGTTTCAACACCGTCAACCTCAATACAATTAAACAAGGCTATAATCAAAAATGGGGCATTGATTACAGTGAGACTTTCTCCCCTGTGGTTCGTCATACTACTTTAAGGTTATTATTAGCCTTAGCAGTGCAGCTTGATTTTAAAACTTGTCATTTAGATGTTAAGACTGCATTTCTGAATGGAGAATTGGAGGAGACTATATATATGGAAAAACCAGATAGTTTTGAGTGTTCTAAAGTTGATAAAAATAAAGTCCTTAAGCTAAATAAAGCTATATATGGTCTCAAACAATCCTCACGTGCCTGGCATAAAAAAGTTGATAATGTAATGTTAAGTAATGGATATAAGAAATCCAAAATAGAGCCATGTTTGTATACCAAGATTGTTAATGAACTCAGAACAATAGTAACTTTATATGTGGATGATTTTTTTAGTTTTTCAAATGATGAAAAGGAAATGATATTGTTAAAGGAAATTTTAAGTGGTAAATTTTAAATTAAAGAATTAGGTGAAATTAAACAATGTCTTAGTATGACTGTGAACCATGATAAAGTGAATAATGTAATTACACTGAGTCAAGCAAGCTATATAGATCAGCTGTTGCATAAATTTTACATGACTGAATGTAAGGCTAGTGATACCGCCATGGAGGCTAAATTAAATATTGTTAAAAAGGAGAGTCAGATAAGTGATAACCCTTATCAGCAGCTTATAGCCTTATGTTTCTTGCTGATCTTACAAGGCCAGATATTGCGTATTCTGTTGGATATTTAAGTCAATTTAATAATTATTGTCACAATAGTGAACATTGGTATTATGCTAAGAGAGTTTTGAGATATTTAAAAGGTTCTAAAAATGTGGGTTTAAAATACTGTAAAGATGGAAATTTTGATATTCAGGGTTATGTTGATAGCGATTGGGGAAGTAATTCTGTAGATAGAAAATCTTATTCAGGCTTCTGTTTCATGTTCTCGGGTTCTGTCATTTCATGGGGTTGTCGAAAGCAAAAAACAGTTGCGCTCTCAAGTACTGAGGCAGAGTACATGGCACTCACAGAAGGTTGTAGGGAAGCAGTGTATCTTAAAAATTTACAAAATGAGATAACTAAGCGATTGTATACTATTGTATTATATAATGATAATCAAGGTGCTAAAAAGTTATCTGCAAATCCTGTTTCATAACAGAAATAAGCACATTGATATCCGTTATCACTATTGCAGAGAAGTTATTTGTAATAAGATAGTTAAAGTTGATTATTTGCCTACTGATGATATGCCAGCAGACATGTTTACAAAAAGTTTGGTTTTAGTTAAGCACCGTAAATTTATGAATATGATGGGTATTGTAAATGTTTTATAACTAATGTAAATTTGTTATTTGAGAGTGGGGGTGTTATTTTGTAATTACTCAAATTATGAGGAACGCCATCTATAATGGATCTTTGCCCGTTGATGTTAATTAATCTGTGGTTTTTTTTTTTGTCTGTGCTTTGATCTTTTTGTACTCTGTATGCAACTAAGAAATAATTTTTATAACTTCTCTTCCGTTCATGTCAGCACAAATAAAGCACGTTTTCTTAACATTAAAATCTTTTTATAACAGTTTACTTTGTTGATTTTGTATTTGTTGTTGTACTACTTGTTGGTGTTGACTTCTGAATAAATAAATAAATAAATAAATTATAACTACCTATAAAACGTAAATAAAGAATTGCTTTACTATGTTAACTAGTTTTTTTTTGTATAATTTTTTTTATATAATATTAATATTTTTTATATACGTTACAAAATAATTCTTTTCACTAATAAAGTCCGCTAAAGTTTATGATTTAAAAAAAAATTCAATTATCAAGAGTCAGTACAATCTCGTTCACTTAAAAAATCAAATTTTGCAGTGAGCTATCTTTCCGTTGCAATCCGACCAAACTAACGCAGATTAGAAATAGTCAATGTTCGATGTATGTTTCGACTTGTTGATAGATGACATTCATTCTCCGTTACAAATACTGAATCGCGTTGGCAAGATATTTATTATTGGGTATATAGACGAGTACGCTAATTTCAGGCATCACCGAATAAAGACCATGTCCCACCGACTTTAAATTTTTTGAGTTCCTTACCACGTCACAGTGTGTAACGGAACTAACTATATTACTAAAACTCCGCTATCCGTTCATGGCCTAGAGTTGTCTTAAGTCGTGATAGATAAGACACGTGTCATTGTCATCTGAAACTAAAAAAAAAGGAAAAATAAAATTAACAATTATAATTTCAATAATTCTTAAATTTGTTGCTATCAACGTCTGCAGATGGTTTTTTACACAATGAAAAACATAACATTGTCATATTTTTATTAATTAAAAAAGAAGAGTAATTGTTTTTTTTTTTTTTCATACATCATATATTTTATAATTAATAATACTAGAGAACTTGTACGATGTACAGTACTTGTACGGATAGAAGTGTAGTTTCAAATAACATCAAACGTCACAAGAAGTATACCAATTAACAATAAAAGGACGGAATTAAAATTCTAAGCTTACATATTCTTACAACAGCTATATTTATATATAGCATGTTGTAAGAATATGTTAGTATAATACTAGTCTCTGCCCGTGGCTTCGCCCGCGTGGATGTCGATTATCGCGATCGAAAAAAAAAAATTGTGTGTGTCAGCTCCGACGCACGACTGGAGTTTACTCCTTAAGTACGATTGTCTAAACATACGCAAAAAGAGTTTATCCAACTGAAAATAAGATTAATACCATATGAAAGGGTAAATTAACAAATTAATGAAAATAATATACATATATAAATATATATTTATTCATTTTATATACATTTGTTATAACTAATCGGCGAAATATTTTACATTAAACTTTTCACAATAGTCAATTTCAGATGTGCACAAATATTTCATTAGGAATGTTGATAAATTATGTAATTATTATTATCTGACAATTATCATTTATTTTTTAAATATTATTTTTCAATATTAATTAGAGCAACATTACTTTCGCACCGCACCATAGGTGCGCGTGCACCGAAAAAGTAACGAGGTCATTCATCAGTACATTTTACCTCTCATATTTTTCTCATACCGGGCGCCTTATATATGAAAATCGATTCTTAAGGAGTAAACTCCAAAAAGTATTATCTTATGTTACTTCTAATACGTCCAAGAATATGTATCCAAAGCTTAATGATGATCGGTTAAGTAGTTTTCGCGTGAAAGCGTAACAAACACACTTACGTTTTACATATATAATATTAGGGATATAATATTTATTTTTTTACAGAATTCTTGTTTTTTAAGATGGCACACATCGTCGGTTATAAATCCTAGCGCGATTTAATTAACGTAGTAATTGCCGTATATATAGTCAATTATAATTATTTCGTTTTTGACTACTTTTAATATGGTGTCGTAAGTAACACTTACACAATAATTATTGCATTTCCAATTCCAAAAGGCAGCAAAGAAACCCCATTACTATTTATATATAACTCGTATGATCCAGTCACACAGCTATATTAAAAATCGTCATATTATATACGTGTGTCATTTTCACAGAATATAATATATTATTTTGATGATATTATATATGACATGATTATAATATACTGTTCTCTTATATTTACGCGAATTTTATTCATTTAATTAAAAGTCTAAAAACGGATTTTATCGCGTTTATTTAAAGTTACTGTTTAACAATTTAATTTAATTTAAATTATTTCCCGACGTTTCGGACACTTTACAGCGTCCATGATCTCGGGGGACTGAGGTGGTGGGTGTCCGAATAATGAATCAATTGTTACATACCCCGCTTTTTATACAATTATAAATTATTATAAATTAAATTAAATTGTTAAACAGTAACTTTAAATAAACGCGATAAAATCCGTTTTTAGACTTTTAATTAAATGATTATAATATGACATTGTGAGGATTATATTTTAAGCCATTCTGTGTATAGAAAATCTACCCACACAAACAGGTACTTGAACGGTGTTTCTCACCACCATCCTAGACAACTCTCTGCCGTTGGTTTGTCTCTGTTTCAGAGAGCTCGCGGGATCTGTGATGAGAAACACCTGGACGCAGAGCTACAGCAAATCAAGCAGGTACTGCGAGATTACAAGCTCCGAGCACCGCGTCAGCGTCACCGATCCCGGAGGAAGAAGACTGCCACAGTTGAGCACCAGCCTGCCATACTACCATGTGTTAAAGAAGTCACTGACAAGATTGGCTACATATTGAAGCGAGCTTTTGTATCAGCCTGTAAATCACCCACTGCAGAACGAAGGGCTTTTTTCCACATAGAATAAGGGTTAGAACTAAATCCATCACGCTGATCCACTGCGGGTTGGCGGATAATTTCCCTATCATGAGTAACGATCGATATCAGGTGTCTATGATAACAATCGGGACCGACGGCTTTACGTGCTTTTCGAGGCACGGTGGGGATAACCACAAGGACATACACCCAGACCGGAAACAAATATTTGTACAAATACAAATATCTGTTCCAAACGGGAATCGAACCACGACCGCTGACGCGCTTCTTTGAGGCAACTACTCGCACCACTACACCAGAACGATCGTCATAAATACTTCGTTACAATAAAAAATATCGTTTTTTATAATATTAAAAAATTACTATCATTACTGAAACGTAGCACAAAAGATTTCAGTTCTGAGAAAAACGTCTCGTCGCGTATATGTTTCGACTTGTTGGTAGATGGCACTCATCGCCGGTCACAAATCGTGAATCGCGATGGCAAGACGTTTCGTAGTGGACATAATGTATACTCTAGTAGCAGTAGTCTTCGATTACTTTAGGTATAATTTAGATATAATGTAGATGTAATATAAGCAAAAAAAAAAAGAATTTATTTTATATAGTATTGTAGAGTGGCAAGGCAAATGTGCATTCTAGTTACCAATTTTTGAAGTTTTGTTACCCATTCACGGGGGTTAACGACACCCATAAACTCCGCTCACCGCTGTCGTGTCAAAACAAACAATAGCATTGAATGTTGCCAGAAGAAGTTTTGTAATTTCAAAGGGTTTGGTGGAAAAAACTTACGTTATTATAAATAAATTTAAAAAAAAAACTCGACACCATACCTATGTATTATGTTGTCTGTCTTGAAATTGCTAGAACATTGGATATCAAATAAGTAGCTGTAATGTACACGTCTCTACTGTAGTACTACTCTCGCACAGATAATATTCGTGGAATAGCTACTGTAGCTATGTTGAGAATCATGAATAGAGGAGCCAAAGTTAACGTACACTCATTCTTAGCACCATCATATGCAAGGTTTTTTTTATTAGCTAGCAACACATTTGTATCTCACCTGGAGCTGCAAATGTTTTTGAGAGTGATAATTGTTCATCATTAATTGCGTTGTGAATATATATGTATGTAATTTTCGCAGTTAATTACCCCGTCACTGTGTCCATCCATGTTCAACTGTGGGTCACAGTACAGTAAATTATGTTTTTATTTCAATTTTTTTTAATTATATTTTTACATTGTCGAGTAAATTAGTATAATTTTTATATATTTCATTTTACTCTCTGCTAATTTTTGATCGCTCTGTAAGTCTCGTAATGTTTGACTAAAATCTAATCGGTATCGGGGACGTCGTCTGTGTATCATTGTTCATTTCTATCATCTATACAAATAATAAATCTGTTAAAAACTCCGTTTCATTAATACACTATATATCATCAAGAATTAATTTTAATAGCGCGTTTTTTTTTGTATCAGCGCCATCTCTTATCGTGTTTTTCTGTGTTCACGTATCACATAAAAAGTACAAAACCAATGTAAATAACTTTAATACATACAAATTAGAAATAACTCACAGTATAATTTAGTTTTTGTTTCATTGTAATTAAATTTAAAAATAAATATTTAAGAAAATAGTAATAGGTAGCTACGCCGCCAACGCCATCTGGTCTAAGGAATCTTAAAAACTCACAAAACTTATTTTTGAGTTATTATTTTGTTAAACTTAAAAGTTTACTAAATATGTCGGATAGGAATAGAAATCGTTTTAATATTTTAGATAAACATCATTTTCAATGAATATACTATTGAGTTAAATATTAATTATGTTAAATGTCACTAAATATAAAAACGATATTCTACAATTATACGATAGATGGCGCAGATAATTTTCTGAATCGCGCTGACCAAAACTTCGGCCAAAAGAATGACACTCGCCCGTATTTAGAAAACTGTTTTTCTTTTTTGCATTTAATTAAATACTTTAGGGTACTACGGTCTTGATTGTTTGTTCGTTGTTAAAATTTAAAATATTTGGTCGTTATTTGTTTGTTGATTGTACAAAGTTGGATGGTTATAGCTATTTAAGTTGTAATCTACATATGTATATATAAAGTCGTGTTAGTTACACCGTTTATAACTCGAGAACGAGTGGAATGATTTTTATGATTTTTGTGTTTTTGGATTTGTCTTCGTTGGGAATAATACTTATTAAAATATGGTATTCATCAATGAGAAAATAATTAATAAAAAAAACAGTTCAAATGTTTCATCCGTACTATCTATATATATAGATATAATAAATCTGTCACTCAATCCGTCTATTATAAAATATTTTCCAGTATCGACGCAGGTGTAGGTGATTAAAAATATAAATGTATAATTTTTAAAATTTTAGTTAAATACCCGTGCGAAGCCGGGGCGGGCCGCTAGTTATAGTATATAATTATAGCTATGTTTATTCCTTTATAGCACCTGACTGGTAAATTTATTGCACTTTAATTTTTGCAGTTCCCAATTCCTATTTAGGAAACGGAACCCTGTTACTAAAACTCTGCTGTCGTTTCCTGTTACTGTTCTAGAGATGGGTAACTCAGCAAAACTCGTTGACTGAACTCAAAAACACCGGCGCAGCCTACTGCGGCGCAATAAAATTGAAAAGAAGGTCCATTAACAGAAATTTTTATTTTCGATGGGTTTTGAGTCGATCATTATAAATATGTAATGTTATCATTACTGTCGTACGGAAATATTCTTGTGAGAGTTCGACTGGCACTTGGCTGTTTTTTTTTACCAACTTCAAAAAAAGGAGGAGTTTCTCAATTCGTCTATTTTTTTTGTGTTTGTTACCTCATAACTTTTTACTGGGTATACAGATTTTAATTATTCTTTTTATATTCAAAAGCTAGTGCCTGTCACGTGGTCCCATTTAAATTTCAGCGAGATGTGACTAGTACTTTTTGAGTAATCCTTAATAATGCGTATTATTGTTCCTGCGACTGCGAACTGCGACTGAAAAAAAAAACGACTTCAAAACGAAAAATTTTATTACAAAAAAGCACTAAAAAGTAAAAAAAAACAATTACGTACCTATTCCTTTGTCTATAATCAAATTATTACGACAGTGTAATGTACAATTATTGTTATTTTTGTAGTCAGTGTCAGCCAACGAAATAAACGTTCTGTTATAACCCTAATATGTTAGCTTTATCCCTTACGTATCCTGCCATGTCAGCACTTTCCCTCTAGAACGCTCAGTCACCTGCTCCTCCCAGTCAGTCCGATTCCTACCTCCGACTCCGACGGTCGCCTTAAAATTTATTTCAAGTTCGTTTTATTTAAAGTCTTTAAATGTTACTATTTTCTAGTTTTTGTGAAAATTCCTTTTTTAAAAAGAGGCTTAGTTAGTTTCCTATAACATTTATGGTGGCAGCGGTGGGATCCGGATATTCTAGTGCCCGACTCCGTCTCATCAGTCGGTGATCCAGATCCGGATTCCTAACTAAGAACTCCGTCGTAAAATATATATAAAAGTGAAAAACAAAAGTGCAAAAGTGTAAAAGTGTTTTGTGCAACATCCGCCTGTGTTGTGTTGTGAAAAGTGTGTAAAAATCAACCTGGGTCTGTCCTGCTAAAGGGCCATTGTTACTCCAATTGCACCATAACTAGCTCATCAAAGACCTGCATCCTTCTGTGTCTGCAACCTACATTCTACATCCGCTGTGACTGGCGCCGTTCCTGGGATCTACCTACGAGCCTGACGAGGCTCTTACCTACTACGGGCGACACGACGAAATGAAATCAATCCTTATCGCGTTCTCCGTATTCATGTGAGTGAATTCCTTGGCAATAGCGATTCTCAAACTTTCTTTGTTATTTTGTGACATACATTTTTATTATTTTTATTTTATTTTATTTTACTGTGTGTTTGTTTCTTCCGTGTTTTGTTGTTAATATCTAAGTGTCTAAATTTAATTTATGAAAATGTCCGAAAGTAGAGCTCAGAGCCCAAAATTAGAAAAACCCGAAACCATAGTAACGGACACAGAGGACGATAATTTCTGCCCTCCTGGTCCAACCACTAGGTCACAAAGTAAAAAAAGATCACTCCTACCATTAAAGTAGAATTAGAATTAACAACACTACTAAAATTCATTAAACCCTACGATGGGGCGAGAGAAACATTAAATTCTTTCCTTGTCAACTGCAACAATGCATATGATTTAGCGACAGACTTACAAAAAGATATTCTTTTTAAATATATTTTGTGCCAACTACAGGGCAAAGCACAAACAGCTTGCTCGATTAAAGAGTTCACCAATTGGAGTCAACTCAAAGAGTTTCTTAAAACCCAATTTAGTGAGAGGAAGCATTATGCTCACCTGCTCACCGATCTCCAGGAATGCAAACAACAAAATAATGAAACAGTAAGCCAGTATGCTCTTAGGATCGAAAAGTGTCTCTCCCAATTGCTCACAGAGATCTCTATATCCCATAGTCACAAGAGTAGGGAAATACCCGGCCGAACAGCTGCTATGGAAGAATTAGCTCTCCATCATTTTCAAATGGGCCTTTTGACACGCCTATCTAATATTGTCAGGTGCAAATCACCTAAGTCGCTCAATGAAGCTATAAATATAGCGATTTCTGAGGAGAAAATACAACAGTATCTCTTCAAACAGAACTCCGCTACTCCAAAATCGAACTTACCTAGATCGACTTTCCAAAATTCACGTCGTGATCAACCTCCTGCAGGGCCCAACCAACCCAGGACGACCTTACATAACCGACCTACTAATTTTAACAGCTCATATCAAAATTCTGGCACACCTATTTGTAGATACTGCAAACATCCAGGTCACACTATCGAACAGTGCCGCAAACGGCAATATAATAATAATAGATTTAAAGCCAATCAAGACTCATCTAGGACCCCTCAACATGTCCATTTTACTTCTGATGTCCCGGAATTCCAACATCTAGTAGTCGAACCGGAAGAGGGTTACGATACTGTCGATTCCAAAATAAAAAACGAGTAGAAGTCCCAGTGTCGTGCGGGACCTCGTAATCTAAAAATCGACACCCCAAGCGTTGCGCATACGACTTTGCAAAAATCTGCTAAATCCACTGTATCCTCTGAATCTTCTAAATCTACGAAATCTGCAAAGTCCACCGTTTCTACTAAATCTTCTAAATCCACTGATTCTTCTAAATCCACTGAATCCACAAAATCTACAGAATCGATTAAACCTACTAAATCTACTAATGTATTTGAAATAATTAACAACCCTTCAATAATGTTATTACCACATGTACTCGTCGAATCCTCTGTTTCAGACACTCCTTTAGCCTTACTTGTAGACTCAGGATCCTCTGTTAGTTTGCTGAAAAATACCTGCATTTCAAAACAACCCAAATTAATCAAGGATAAAATCCAATTGAAAGGTATCGATTCTTCAGGAGATCTCATCGAGACCCGAGGACATTTTCAATTAAAGTTGCTTTTATCCAAATTTAGCATAATACATAAATTCCACGTTATCGATAAAATACACCTGCCTTATGATGGAATCATAGGCTCAGACATGCTCAATGCACACAGCTGCAATATCGATTATAATAACGATTTGTTACACATTGGTAAATCATCTCTGAAACTTCATTTCAATGACCCTGCTTATCTGATACCTGCAAGAACAGAAACTATTATAGAATGCTCCGTAAAGAATCCAGAAATAAAAGAAGGAATGATATTAGACCAACATATATCAAATGATATTTTGATAGCTAATTGCTTAGTAAAAGTTAAGCCCAATAATAGAGTAAATATTTCTATATTAAATACCTCAGAGCTTCCAATCGAAGTCAAGTCTAATTTATGTCTGAAAATTGAACCTTTTAGTAATGAATACAATTTCAACTCTGTTAATAATAATTCATTAAGTAGAACTCAAGAAGTTTTAGATAATCTTAGAACCTCTCATCTAAATCAAGAAGAATTGGATGACCTTCTAAACCTTTGTTCCAACTTTTCCGACATCTTTCATTTGCCTCAAGATAAATTGACTTTCACTCCCGCTATTAATCATCAAATAAAAACAAATTCCGATACACCGATTAATACTAAGTCATATAGGTTTCCACAATGTCACAAAATGGAAGTACAAAATCAAATCCAGAAAATGTTGGACCAAGATATAATTGAACCATCCTTATCACCTTGGTCTTCTCCAATTTGGGTTGTCCCCAAGAAGTTAGATGCTTCAGGGGAAAAGAAATGGCGCGTAGTAATAGACTACCGCAAACTCAACGACATTACAATAGGCGAGTCTTATCCTATTCCACAAATCAACGAAATTCTAGACCAATTAGGCAATTGTAAATATTTCAGCACGCTAGATCTAGCTTCCGGTTTTCACCAAATTCCAGTCGAAACAAAAGATGCTGAAAAAACAGCCTTCAGCGTCCCAGAGGGTCACTTTCAATTTAAAAGGATGCCATTCGGACTTAGGAACGCCCCTGCGACCTTCCAGCGGTTAATGAACACCGTACTTTCCGGGCTACAAGGTATACATTGCTATGTATACCTTGATGATATTGTAATTTACTCATACGATCTCAAAACTCATATAGAAAAACTTGAAAAGGTATTCCAAAGGCTACGTCAATTTAACTTAAAATTACAACCGGATAAATGTGAGTTTCTCCGAAAGGAGGTAACTTATCTAGGTCATATTATAACAAGTGAAGGTGTTAAGCCAAACCCAGAAAAGGTTAAAGCTGTAGAAGACTTTCCTATACCCAAAACCGCAAAGGACATAAAATCTTTTCTTGGCCTCATTTCTTACTATCGTAGATTCATTCCGCACTTTTCAAAACTCGCTAAACCACTCACAACTCTTCTTAAGAAAGATACCAAATTCAACTGGGGTAATGAACAACAATTAGCGTTTGAGCTGTTAAAAAATAAATTGATAACCGCACCTATTCTTCTTTACCCAGACTTTTCAAAACCCTTTGTACTTACTTGTGACGCCTCTGGATTTGCAATATCTGCAATACTATCTCAAGGCGAAATCGGAAAGGACCGTCCCATTGCTTACGCATCCCGAACCTTAAACAAAGCTGAGACGAACTATAGCACAACGGAGAAGGAATGCTTAGCAATTATTTTTGGGACTAAAATGTTTCGCCCATATCTATATGGAAATCGTTTCACCATAGTTACCGACCACAAACCATTACAGTGGCTTTTTAACTGTAAAGACCCCGGCTCACGACTCGTAAGATGGCGCCTCAAGTTGGAAGAATTTAATTATGATATTAAATATAAAAAAGGCAAAATTAACGCTAACGCTGACGCTCTTTCCCGATACCCTGTGAATCCAATTCTTCCTGAAAATAGAGATAGTTTAAATCCAAATGTTATTAATGATGATAACCCGGTAACTGATAGTCAAATTCCATCGGAACCACTGCTTCCCGATATTTCCCAAGAAAATCTCGACGAAATACTTGGAACAGATTTATCTCCTCTAGAACAAATAGAATTAGATTTCATACCGTTGAATCCTCCTACACCCGTAGAAGCTGCTACTAATCCAGATCCTGACACTATTCTAGCTCCTCCTATTCCCGGAGATCCTCTCGCTGTACCAGCTGAGCAGCTCCCTGAAACGGAATTAGAGATCCGTTCCTCACCACCCATAGATTCACCTTTAAATTTTGACACCCACGATGATCCTTCAAGACCCTCTACAAGCTCAGACCATGTCACATCCTCGGATAATTATCCTAATTTTCTAAAAACTATCTCTAATAAGAATAAAGATTTTAATACGGAAATTGTAGAAATAATGAGAATCTCATGAAATGCCCTGCTAAAACTATCCTTATCCCTACGTCTATAGATTTAGATGAGTCTAACCCGTACATTCAAGAAATCCTAGACGATCCAGAATTGAATACTTCAGTACTCAATATAGAAAGACAACTTTACTCATTTCAAAAAATTGAAAAGGGTAATAAAAATTACTATCTCTTGTTCATGAAGGTCCATCATTTCGATCAATCATCTTACCCTGAAATCTTCCAAACTCTAAAAGCTGTTAGGGACGAAATAGTATCCACAGGGGATATATATAATGTTGGAATTTCCGATATGAGGAACCCATTTGATAAGCATTCATTTGTCAAAATTTACAACATGATTTGCTACTTATTTAATAACACCGGAATTAAAATCGATATTTATCATAATAAAATCATTTACCCAGCTCCTACTGAAATAAAGAAAATTTTATTCGATAATCATAATATACCAACAGCTGGTCATTTAGGATCATCTCGTATGTATAATAGGGTTAAAGAAACTTTCTATTGGAAAGGTATGCGTAGCGACATCGAGTCGTATGTAAAACAGTGTAAGGCATGTCAGGAAAACAAAGCATTACGAAAAATAAATCGCGCCCCCATGCAAATTACTAGTACGTCGACTGAACCGAACCAGCGAATATCCCTAGATATTGTTGGTCCCTTACCCGAATCTGGTACCGCAAAATTAAGATTCATCCTTACTATCCAAGATGATCTTACTAAGTTCTTTATCGCATACCCTATCCGTAGTACGACTGCCGAGGAAACTAGTGAGTGTCTTCTACATTACATATCTATATTTGGCATACCCAAAATAATACTTACCGACCAGGGGACAAATTTCACAGCAGATCTATTTAAGAAAACATGTGAATTCCTAAAAATCAAAAATCTCTGGTCCTCTCCCTACCATCCCCAGACTCAAGGGGCCCTAGAGAGAAGTCACTCTACATTAAAAGAATACCTTAAATCTTATATCGATGAAGAACAGACAAATTGGCCTCGATACGTATATACAGCCATGCTCGCGTATAATACGTCAATTCACACAACAACCCATTTTACACCCTACGAACTAATGTTTGGCAACAAGCCATTTATTCCCAATTCTATTTACGATGAAACTCCTGGAACGACATACCCTGAATATGTACGAATGTTGCAAAATCGACTAAAACATTCAAGGGAGAAAGCTTTAGAATTTATTAGAAAGTCCAAAGAATCGTCCAAATCCTATTATGATACTCGTACTCGTCCTGTCAAATATAAAAGCGGAGACTATGTTTACCTAAAAAAATCACTTAAGACTGCGAAAGGCTCTCTCGCCACTCTGGAAAGGTCCTTACAAGGTCGTAAAGGTAAATGGTAATAATACACTTACCTTACTCATAAACAGACGTCACGTCACTCACCATTTCGATCAGGTGAAGCCGGCAGCCGACGTAGACCGTAGACAGTAGTACGTAGACCTATAATATAAATATAATTTTAGATATAATTCATTCAATACTTACCTAGAATTAAACCCAGCTCCTGAAAAGAAGGAATTAGGATTAAAATTATTAGTACTAGCTATTTAGTTAATTAAGCAGATTATTGTAAGAATATATTCCAAAGTAACACTTACCTTTCCATCTCTCGAGATCTTAAGGAATTACTTAGCTTACTTATTATTTACAGGGCCTCGACCCAAGGTCAGGTGCATCAACCCTTCAACTCGAGTCCTGGAATATACTTTGATCCAATTGGTGAACTCAAAGCAAACGTTGGTCACTTAGATGTAGTTACATCTTACGACATTTCTTATATCGCACCTCATATCCAAAATATTAATGCAGTAATAGGCACAATTCGTTTCTTTTGCAATCATTTCCATATAAATATTACATATCAACTTGAATGCCATAACGTTCTAGAACCATTAACTATTAGATATAAAGACATTAATTCCGCATATTCATCTATAACACATTTAGCAGGTACCAATAAGTTCAAGCGTAGTCCTTGGTTAGGCGCTGTAGGTACCCTATCCAAGACAATATTCGGTACTCTTAACGAAGATGATGCTGTTAAGTACGATAACGCCATACGAGATTTACATGATAATCAGAAAAAGCTAGCTTCCCTAATTAAAGATAATATTTTGGTGACAACATCCACCTTTTCCAAATTTAATGAATCCCTACAAACAATTAAAACCAATGAAATTATACTTAACCAAGGGATTGAAGATCTGACATCGAAATATAATAATCTGTCACAATCATTTAACGACGTAAAAATTAAATCAAATATTAATTCTATATTGCAAAGTTTGGAAGCCGCTGTCCTCACTTTATCATTTCAACTAGAGGACATCGTAAATGCTATCGTACTCAGTAGCCAAAACATTCTACACCCAGCCATGATAACGCCCACACAATTGTTTCAAGAACTTATTGATAATCATAGGTACTTACCTGCTAACCGTAAATTACCAATTACATTAGAATTAAGTAATATACATGTATTAATGAATGTTTCCAGTGTAATGTGTTTTAGTTTAAGTAATAAGATTATTTTTATTCTAAGAATCCCTTTAGTATCCCCTAAGGAATATAGTTTGTACCATAATATACCATTACCTACGCCGCATAATAGTCTTAAGCCTAACTCATTTATTTTTATTGTACCCAATAGTAAGTACATCGCATTGGCCAAGGATAAATCAGAATATTGTTACTTGAATTCACTCACTGAATGCAAAACGATTAATTCCCGCGAGTTCATTTGCGACATAATTACAGTGTATTCGACAAGTGCCAACCCTAGTTGTGAAAGTGAACTTTTATCTAACGTTATAAGCGCTTTACCAACCCAATGTAAGATAGATTTTATTTACGGACAATTAGATTTATGGAAACCACTTAGTAATAATAAATGGATTTATGTGCAGTCGCAAAGTAACAAACTGTTCTTCGAATGTAACAATAATAAAAACTCAGAATTAAATATACTAGGTACAGGAATTGTAAAGGTCCCTATGAACTGTTACGCATATTGTAAAAGTACCAAATTAATACCTAAAGCTGTTAATATTAAGATTAATGTCACTACTATTCACCCCGATTTTAATATAATTCAAGATTCATGTTGTACTTTAGATAAGTTTGAAAATGTAATGAGTAATGGCCCCCTTATTAAACTACAAAATGTAGACCTTGACACATTTACTCCAGAAACAAAATATAAATTAAAATCACTAGTAGAAGAAACACAAAAAATTATAAATCAACAGCCAATAATAAAATACGGGGATCACTACTCAATAATATTAATAATTATTATTTGTACCATTTTAACGTATGTAATGATTCGATTATTTTTGTACATTAAATCGCGTAACCGTCTCACCCATCAAATCCCTATTGTTTCCCAACCAGCCCTTCCAGATCCACCTAAACCAAACCCACCTATTCCAAGCTCTATACGTCCTACTCCAATTAATGAAGTTAACCAGACCCCGGAGGCCATTCCACCAGCCAACACCAGAAGGCATATATAACTTTATCCTCCCTAAACTTCGAAATCAACCCCGAAGTTTAGTCTACCCCGGGGAGGTGTTATAACCCTAATATGTTAGCTTTATCCCTTACGTATCCTGCCATGTCAGCACTTTCCCTCTAGAACGCTCAGTCACCTGCTCCTCCCAGTCAGTCCGATTCCTACCTCCGACTCCGACGGTCGCCTTAAAATTTATTTCAAGTTCGTTTTATTTAAAGTCTTTAAATGTTACTATTTTCTAGTTTTTGTGAAAATTCCTTTTTTAAAAAGAGGCTTAGTTAGTTTCCTATAACAGTTCGATGTATGTTTCAAGATGTCGGTAGATGGCACTCATAATCTGTGTATAATCTGAAATCATTATATTTAGTTCCAACTGTTAGAATAGTTCTATAAAGGAAACTAGATGGCATTGCCCTATGTTTAAACATGCTAACGTTTGGGTTTGTGAATTATATATAGTTTAAGAATATTTTTAATAAAGTGCTACGCGTTTTCCGGGTATATGTTAGTATTATTTACCCTGGCTCTATCGACTGAGAAGCAAAGGTCCTTACGAGTCGGAACGCTTTTTGAAAAGTATATTGGTACACATAATTTCTAAAACAAGTAAAAAATAGTTCAGTGTTAGTAGTTCATTGTGATTTGGGCAAAGCTTACAATTCAAGAAGACGGTGCAGCAGTGGCGCCACCTGGTGGAGAAATTTGGAACTAACTGGAGGAGACAAATTTACAATCTGGTGAAGTGGTAAAGTGCAACAAACTGTGAGTACGCTATAATTAAAACCTTAATAGCAGTGATAAAATAATTATATTATTGAAAGTGGACTTGTAAAATTTTAAAGTGTTAGTTAGGACTTAGAATAATTCGTGAAAAAACGACAAGACGAGGAATCTATGCCCAATTTTATTTTGACCGTACTAAGTCCAAAACACTTAGAATAATTCGGCTTAATTTAGACTTAGAAATTTTTTACTTAAACTTGAACAAGTTGGACTTGTAAAATTTTTAATACCTACATATAAATTCAAACAAAAATGGACGCCGACTTTAGACTAATGGACGATTTTATTAACCAAATGGAAAGAGGAAGAAACAATTTTAAAAAATCACCTAAAGATAGAATAACTGAAACATACGTCAGTGCGAGATTGGAAAGCTTGGAAGGAACAATGCTTAAATTCAATCAGAAGCATGAAGAGATTGTATGTGCATACAAAAAGGAGAAATTAGACGAAAGTTATTATGTCAAAAATGATATATTTAATACTGGTTACGAAATTTATTTAACTTACAAGACCGAGCTTAAGACAGTGTTAAACTCTATAGAGAAATCGTCGTCTATAAGTCGGGAACCTTCTACATCTCACGGAAATAAAGACTCTATCGTCCGATTACCGAAAATATCTATTCCAGTGTTTGGGGGTGGCTATGCAGAATGGACTTCATTCAAGGATCTCTTTACGTCGTTAGTTCATACAAATATATAACAATGCTGCTTTAGATGACGTTCAGAGGTTACACTACCTAAAAACTCAAGTAAAAGGAGAAGCAGAACAATTAATAAAGCACATTCCAGTCACAAGTGACAATTACCAGAAATGTTGGGAACTATTAAAAAATAGATATAGTAATAAGCGGTTTATGTCAAATTGTATTTTAAAGCGTTTGTTTGCTCAACGTACTATGTCTTTTGAATCGCCTAATGCTCTCAAGGATTTACTTGATACCACAACGGATTGTTTGCACGAATTGTCTAATTTAGGTATTCAGGTAGAGTCTTGGGACGTTATTATCATTTATATTGTTAGCATGAAATTGGACGATGAAACGAGGAAGCAGTGGGAATTGTACGTTAATAGCTTATCAGTAGAGTTACCTAAATTTAATAATTTTAAGCAGTTTTTAGAAGAACGTTTCCGTGCTCTAGAATTTGTAGAGTCTTCAAAAACTAAATTTAAGCCAGTAAAACAAACTACTTATCAGCCTAAATCTTTGCACATCACTTCCAAAACAATTTGTCCTCATTGTGCTGAAAATCATAAACTGTTTTCCTGTAGTAAGTTTGCCAAGCAGGATCCTAGTAGCCGTCAGGCTATAGTTAAGACATTAGGTCTTTGCTATAATTGTTTGGGAACCAATCATACAGGTAAGATGTGTCGTGTACCAATAACGTGTCGTATATGCAAAAGGAAGCATCACACGCTTCTTCACGGTAGAGCCAGTCCACTTACAGTCGCAACTTCGAAGACTGATGACTCAGAAGAGTCAAACCCGGAATCGTCTTTAAAGACGAATGAAGCCACTAACAAGACTAATATTGTTAGTCATTTTGTGACAGATCGAATACAGAGCCAAACATTATTAGCAACAGCCTTGATAAAGGCTGAGTCCAGCAACGGTTCGTCTCAGATATTGAGAGCGTTGTTAGACCAGGGATCGCAAGCGTCTTTTATTTCGGAAGCAGCTGTTCAATACTTATGTTTAAATAAAACAGCATCAAAGACTTGCATTTCAGGTTTAGGTGGCGGGCAGAGTGACTTAACCTCAAAATATGTGGTTATGGTAAACATGCAGTCCCTTCATGACCCCACGTTTAGATTACAGGTAAAGGCTCATGTATTACGGAAGGTAACTTCAGTGTTGCCCGAGAGACAATTTCATTTACCTAATTGGGAAGACATAGGTCGAATTAGGTTGGCAGATCCTGAATACAATTCACCCAATAGGATCGATATTTTATTAGGGGCCGAGGTATATTGTAAGATCCTGAAAAATGGGGTACTGAAACACCCTACTGGTTCTATGATTGCGCAGGATACTTACCTCGGATGGGTATTGTCAGGATTAGTAAATGAAGGCAACATTATTGCACCTAAATGTCATAATGTTATTGTAAATATGCATATTCAACTCGATGATCACGATCTCTTTAAACGTTTTTGGGAGGTAGAATCCGAACCTAAATTGGAATGCGGAAAAGTCTTGACTGCTGAGGAGCAAGAATGTGAAAACCATTTTGCCACTACTAAAAGTAGAGACGAAAATGGTCGTTATGTAGTGGAATTACCTTTCCGATCAAAGGTGGATTCTAAAAATAGTTATGGAGATACGAGAACAATAGCTGTAAAGAGATTGCTTAGTCTGGAAAAGAGATTGTCAAAAAATTTAGAAGTAAAGAAGGATTATGCAGAAGTATTAAAGGAATACATTACTCTAGGTCATATGGAAGAAATAACAGAAAATGTAGAAGAAACAGGGGAAACGGTATGGTTACCACATCATGCAGTTTTGAGACCGGATAAAAGTACGACCAAAACAAGAGTTGTGTTTAACGCTTCAGATCGAAGCGCTAACGGCGTGTCTTTAAATGACACTTTGATGGTCGGACCGACTTTACAACCGGAATTGCGACATATCATAATGCGATGGCGAATGCATCCTATCTGTCTTACTGCGGATATCATAAAAATGTACAGGCAGGTAAAGATAGCTAGAAAGCATGTTGACTATCAGAGAATAGTTTGGCGTGAAGAGATGGACTCAGAAATCAAAGATTACAGATTGTTGAGGGTAACCTTTGGTACATCTTGCGCACCATACTTAGCTGTAAAGTCTATGCATCAACTTAGCCTTGATGAAGGTCATAATTTTCCCTTAGCTGCGGATAGAGTTAGAACGGACTTCTACATGGATGATCTCATGACAGGTTGCCAAACTGAACTAGAAGCGATTAAAGTATATAAAGAAATGAATGAATTAATGAAGAAGGGAGGATTCTATTTACAGAAATGGTCTAGTAATAGGAAGTTGTGGCACGAAGATAACGGAAAGGATATGGAGATCAGAGAGGATAATACTATAAAAATTTTGGGTCTTACTTGGAATCGTTTTACAGATGAATTTGAATACACAGTTACGTTATCTTCTGAAATTGTACCTGAAACTAAACGAGAAATTATATCGGAAATCAGTCGTTTATATGATCCTCTTGGGTGGCTTGCGCCATGTATTGTCACCGCGAAGATATTTATCCAAAAAATGTGGTTAACGGGATTTGATTGGGACGACCGATTACCGATTGCACTTGTAAATGAATGGGAACTCTACCGAAAAGAATTAAGTAAGTTAGTAAATTTTCATTTACCTAGATGGGTTCAGACGTCGAATAATGACGCTATTGTGGAGCTGCATGGCTTTAGCGATGCTTCTAGTGTAGCTTACGCCGCAGTAGTGTATATCAGATGTATTAAGTTAGACGGTAGTGTTGAATCCCGCCTCGTCACAGCAAAAACTAAGGTCGCTCCTATTAAACAAATATCGATACCAAGACTTGAATTGTGTGGAGCTGTTCTTGTCACAAAGCTGCTGATTGAAGTAGCAAAAGCCTTAAACATCCATAAAGATAAATTACATGCTTGGACGGATTCGACAATTGTTTTGGCTTGGCTAAGCGATCATCCCAGTCGATGGAAAACCTTTGTTGCTAATCGGACTTCGGAAATTCTTATGCATCTGGATTCGTCACAATGGTCGTATGTAGGTACCAAGGATAATCCCGCTGACTACGCATCAAGGGGTATCAAACCCGCGGCATTGTTGGATAATCAATTGTGGAAGTGTGGTCCAAGCTGGTTGATTAATGAGCTTATTAAATATGAAAAACCTGAGTCCATATACACTAGAACTGAACTTGAAGTAAGGGCTACAAAAGTACATGCAGCTGCGATGACGGACCCAAGTACAGACTTATCTACTCGATTTTCATCATTAACAAAATATATACGCGTAATCGCGTTCTGTAGAAAATTTCTTCGACTCAAATCTCCCAAAACGAGTGCAAAGAATTCGGCTTACCTGACAGCGAAAGAAATCCAGGATGCGCTTGACTGTTGCATTCGATATCATCAATCCGATGCATTCGCAGTAGAAATGGCAAGTCTTACTAGAACTAAAAATATAAGTAAAAAGAGCAGACTGTCGATGCTCAATCCATTCCTGGACAATTTTGGAATCATGAGAGTCGGGGGTCGTATGGAGAAGTCGAACTTATCAAATACAAGTAAGCATCCCATTATAATAGATGGCGCATCTCACTTGGCAAAGCTTATAGTGGCTGATGCCCATAATAAAACAATGCATGGTGGACAACAATTAACTTGCAATTATGTAAGAAGTCGCTATTGGGTGATCAAATTAAAAAATGTGGTCAAAGGTCACATTCACCATTGCGTCCCATGCATTAGACATGCAGCTACTTTTCGGACTCCTTTGATGGGTCAGTTGCCCTCATGTCGAGTCACTCCTAGCAAACCGTTTTCAAATGCAGGTGTTGATTATGCCGGCCCTATAAACATACGTGTTTCCAAGGGTAGAGGCCAAAGATCTTACAAAGGCTATATTTGCCTTTTCATTTGTATGGCCACACGAGCCGTTCATATCGAGGCGGTTTCAGATTTAACTACGGAAGGCTTTTTAGCTGCATTTAAACGTTTTGTAGCACGCAGGGGTCGATGTAACCATTTATGGAGTGATAACGGAACAAATTTTGTGGGGGCTTCGCGAGAACTGAAAAAACTATTTACAAATGAAAAATCTACTCTTGTTCCTGATATTGCGTCGGCACTGGCAACTAATAACACCGAATGGCATTTCATTCCTCCACATGCTCCAAACTTTGGGGGATTATGGGAGGCAGGTATAAAAAGTATAAAGTATCATCTGCGTAGAGTAATAGGTGACTCTACTCTTACATATGAAGAACTGTCAACGGTACTGGCTCAAATTGAGGCATGTCTCAATTCGAGGCCACTGTCAAATTGTAGCTCAGACCCTGACGATTGTCTTCCTTTAACGCCTGGCCACTTTTTAGTGGGTGAACCCTTGGTATTAGCACCTGATCATAATTTAGAACATAATTTGGTAAGTAATTTGAGACGTTGGCAACTAACACAGCGCATGGTTCAGATTTTTTGGAAGCGATGGTCGCAAGAATATTTAACTCAGTTTTTTCAAAGGTATAAATGGAAGACTAAAACCCAAGAATTAAAAAAAGGTGACATGGTTTTAGTCAAGGATGAGAATTTACCTCCAGCTAAGTGGCTTTACGGCATAGTTGTAGATGTTCATCCGGGTAGCGATAACGTCACTCGTGTAGTCACACTTCGTTATAAAAATTCAATGATTCAACGTCCAACTTCTAAGCTATGTCTCTTGCCTATTGAAGTGAATGAAACCTAACCTGGTCATATTAACGTAAATTTAAATTAACGTAATTTTAATTAACGTGTTCAGTATTAAATTTAAGTATTAAGCTTGTTGATGTTATCAATAAGGATTTCTCTTTTATTTCTTATGTTATTTAAATTTGTAAAACTAGTTGAAAATATTGTTAATTATTTAGAAATTATTCGACAGTGTTTTTTATCTTATTGATTTTGTCTTATGAGGTGTATTGCATGATTTTCTTTAATTTTACCTACAGTCCACATATGCGATACATTGTAGCAATGAGTATTAATGACTAGTGTTTTATAGAAAACCATTGTTATTTTAAGTTTATTATTCTTCATAGTATAAGTATGTATAAAATAATTTAAATAAATGTGGGGTTCGAAGGACTAGTTAGTCCTTGGCGGGCGGTATGTATAATCTGAAATCATTATATTTAGTTCCAACTGTTAGAATAGTTCTATAAAGGAAACTAGATGGCATTGCCCTATGTTTAAACATGCTAACGTTTGGGTTTGTGAATTATATATAGTTTAAGAATATTTTTAATAAAGTGCTACGCGTTTTCCGGGTATATGTTAGTATTATTTACCCTGGCTCTATCGACTGAGAAACAATCTGATACATATCTTAAATCACGGTAGAAAGATTTTCATTATTACATATATAGTCAATTATGATAATCTAGGGGCTTAGTATTATACCTTATTAACGGATTTATTTTTGGAGTTCCATACCCCGTAACAGGCCGTACCGGAACTATAGTACTAAAACTCCGGCGTCCGTTGATGTCTCTGTCTTGGGCTCTTTAACAAGTACAAGCTATACCCACGACTTAATTCATGAACATACAAATTGACTTTCATTTAATTTTTTCAGAGAGGACTCTTGAGGAAACCGTACGGAATTTTGAGATAAAAACTATCAAGTGTCCTAGCTCGTAGTATAAACTTCAATCGTGCCCAGTTTTATTCAAATCCATTAAGTATTTGTGGCGTGACATGTGCCCAAGATATTCTCTAAACATGAATCAGTGAAATTTTTATTAATTACGTTTTTGAAGCTATATTCACTTTATATCAGTGAATTTCAATAACAAGTTAGTAAATACTTACTAATTCACATACAAGCATTCAATGATCAAATCAGTGCACTCTCAAATTCACATATTCATAGATTGAATAGTGAGTAATTCTGCGTGGTAAGATTCGCACATTGATAAAAAGTGAATAGTCACTTCAAATTAGTGAAATACCATTGATTCATGTTTAGAGGGTACACAAAAAAAGAAATATATAAGTTTGGCTTCAGTAACGATTATAGAATACAAATAAATTAAAATTAAAAATATTTTCAATGGAAAGAATTGATCTTGTTACAGTTTTATTATAAGTATAGATAAACATCCCGAGACGCAGTATGTACGAAACGTATACTAAAATGTGCAATAAACAATCGTTCGATCTTGATCCAAGCGAAATTACGAATATCAATAAAGTGATTGTTTCGTCTTGTTGATAGATGGCACTCATCGTCGATTACATTAATTAAATCGCGGTGGCAAGATTCTTATAATAGTGATTATAGGCGGTCGTGATTATTTATGACGTTAGTAGCGTTAGTGCAGTAGTTAGCACTGTAGTTAGCTTTGTAGTTAGCGCTGTCTTGGCTTTAAATACCCACCGCGGGTTCAATTTTTTGAAGTTTCGTTCCCCGTCACTGGGTGTAACGAAACATCATAACTATAACTGCGATGACTCCTCATAGAACATCTTTTACAATGTCAGCTAAAATAACACATAAATATAATAAAATAAGGTACAAATTAAAGATATTTTCATAACAAGAAATATGTTTATTAGTTGATTCGGAACCCTTACGTAGTTCCACTTGCAATTGATAGGTTTTATTGTATTGACGGAATCAAATTAAAATAAAAAGCTACATGAAAAAATATAACAAAATAAATAAAATTAAGTTATTAATTAATAGAATCCCTGTACAGGTAACGTATTTTATATATTCTTAAAATTATTCTAACAATTTATTAAAAAATCAACAATATCCAAAGAATCAATAACTGTATTAAAAGTGAATTAAAAGAAAATATTCAATAACTATTACAAAACTCAAAATACAATGAATATAAGAAATAATACAAAATAATTTTACGTTTAATCTACATTCTATATGTACAGCTACAAACTACAACATTAATTACAATTAATTGTTTGTACAAGTAGATCGTTGTCTATGTCAAGCTCTGTATATGTTCGCTTTAAATACTTACGTAAATTACGTTTACTGCAGCCGATGGATCGAAAAAAAACCAAATTTACTTAAAAACTACTTTAATTAATTAATAAAAAAAATTACAACTAAATATGTGAAACCTATTCGAAGTTGGAATTAGGAATGACAATATTTTATTTAAAATTAATTATGAAAATTAATTTAGGCTAATGATGAAATCGCTGTGTCGGCGACTCGTAGCTGACGCTCGTAGCGGACGTTGCGACATGGGCTGCATCGGCTTTCCTTCCTTTGAAACAAATATCCTAAATGCTTGCTTGCCAATTCTTGTAGGGTACCGTAAGATTCATAGTATGGTTCCATACGTAACACCTCCACCCCCAGAGCAGCAACTATTTGAGGACTTTTAACGAAAATGTTGCTGGCACAGACACCTGGTTACTGGATCCGACCGATGACTGGTCCTTTCTTGATTCTTCCTCTGGCATAGTGACTTTAGTTCTTGTTCCCAGGTGACGTCGAATGACAAAGATTAAGATGAATGAGACAGTGCATATTATAATCCCATACAGCGGTATCGTTGTATGATATATTGTTGTATCTACATGATCCAACTTGATTGGATTTTGAACAATTATTTTATCTTCTAGATGTTGCAAGTTTTTAAGATTTACTGTGTTGAGGGTTATGTGAGGTATCTTGTCGTTTTCTATCGATGAATAATTGTTACAGATTTTAGTGATCCTTTGATTTCATCATTGATATTAATAATGGTGATAGTCTTCATCCGTAAGGAACACTGCATGCAATCAGGCTATTTTCGTGGCTGGTGATTGATAGTTTCCCCGCAGAGAAGGTAGTTATCAGACTTCGGGCATTCAGCCTCCATGTACATGAACAATTTTCTATCGGTTGCCATAAGAGGATAAGGAGGTATAAGGATCTGTTGTAATTTGTTAGGGACAACGGAAAGGCGTTGCAATTTGAAAGTATCGATAGATATAATAGGGATTTTTTTTTTTTTTTTTTTTAAATTACTATAATACGTTTTTATTGAAATAATTACCAGGTTTAATTACATTATAATAATTTCTAAGATCAGCATCTAATATTTAATTATTACTATAAATGTTACTAAGTCTATATATCATATTTTCTAAGCTATCTATGCTTATGATGAGTGCTCGATGCACAAATAAATGCTAAGATATTCTCTATTCTATTTATTTCTAAGTATATAGTATATATAATATAAATTTAGCGAATTTAATTATATTATTTACTTATAATTACTATTATATTACTTATAATTTAAATGTTTTGAGCCGCCCATGCATTATTAAGGCTAATATGATCGTTGAGCTCAGATAACATTTTTATTTTATTTTAATAGCTTTGTTATATTTTTCAGCATCAGAATAGTCTAAGTTACCAGTTATACTTTTAATAAAAGATACTACATAGTCCGTCAAATAATTTAATCTTTTAACATGGTTAGGTTTTAAGCATTTTGGGGTGCTACAGTCGGTGACCTCCGCGCGGTGCACCCTGGAAACGTAGGCAGCAGCAGCTGCACAGTTGCGATTGCGGAACTGCTGCTGCCTACGGCTAACGACCGACTCGGGGGGACGCCGGGTATGCGATTCAGCGCTCCGGGGACTTCTCTGTTACGCAGAGTTGCCCCGTTGAGCGGCCGCATGGCGTCAAGGGGACAGTCGTCTCCTCGGGGGCTCCGGTGCCACCGCGCTCGCGCGTGGTGAAGCAACGGAGAATGGACGGGTCTGATGTGCACTCAACTGCCTTCAGACAGAACGGCTAGGCTTGTCTTAGTCGTTCACCGTCCTCTCGTAATCTCGCTACGTGGTGTCGTGGTCATGTCTCGCGGCCACGTGCGGGACCGAGGGTCTTGCCTTAACCGGCCGGACCGCGAGGAAGAAAACCTCTATAAAAAATCACCCCGAATCCCAAGCGGCGACGCAGCGCGAGGGGATGCATGGCTGACGGGTGGATCAGTCTCGACTGCGATCCTCGTCCGGGTACCGGCCGACACCCGCGACGAGTTACGCTAGGCTTACCCAGGTACAGGGGGCACTGCCTGGGTGGACCGTCTTTCCCCCATACTCGTGGGAACAAAAATGGAAGATTTAAATTTAAAATTTTGTAGAAGCAAGGATGTGGACGGGGAGTCGACTGCCATCGACTCCGACGACTACAGTTCGGCAGCGACGGCTGGTGAGATCAACTGTGGCCAAACGAGGAGTGGCAAGCGGTTCCGCAGCAGTCCGCGGTCGACCGGCGAGGCGAGCGTGATCCTCGCCGGGTGTAAAAAGCGCATTTTAATGCGGGAGGAGCCCTGTACCGAGGCGGATCGAGCCATGGAGGAGCAGGTGCGAGCGGCCGAGGAGGGGCGCAGGGCATTAGGTTTTGACACCGGCGACCCGCGCACAGCTGACGCTCTGATGAAGCAGGCCAACGCTGAATTGGAGTTGATTTGCGAGGTGGCGACGAAATCGTCTAACCTCAAGGGCACATTCCAACGTGCCCTGAAGGATGCGGCGGCCTCCATGAGGTCTATAGCGGAAGCCCTCAGCGAGCGGTCGGCCTCAAACGAGGTGCGTAAACTCCAACGGGAGAACGCCCGTCTGAGGTCGGAGATGGCCGAGCTTAGGCAACATGTTGCCGAACTCCGACAGGTTCGTGAGAGAAGCTCTCCTCTCTTGCCCTTACCGGCCGGCAGAGAGGACATCGAGGAGCGGATGACGGCCTCCATCTCGGGGACTGTCCAGCGCATAATAGATGCGCGCTTCGCCGGCCTTGAAGACCGCCTCCTGCCGGCGAAGACGCTCCGTCCACCGCTCGCGGCGGACAGACGGAAGGAGAAGACGACGCAGAAGGCGCCGTCTTCTAACGCAAAGCCCGCTCCGGCTAGTAGAAGGCGAACGCATGCGAGCGAGGTGTCGGCACCCGCAGTCCAGACTGGCGACGGGGAGTGGTCTACCGTCGCCAAGCGGAAGAAAAAGAAGGCGCCGAAGAGCTACGCTGCCGCTGCCGCCGCCACTCCGGCCCCAAAGGGACCGCAGCAGCAACCGCCGGCGAAGAAAAAGAGGAAGGCCAAAAAGCCTAAGCTGGCTGCCCCCCGCTCTCCGGCAGTGCTCGTCACGCTTGACGAGTACGCCGTGAGTAAGGGCGTCACGTACTGCCACCTGCTCAAGCGGGCGGCAGATACGATAGATCTGGCCGAACTCGGCATCGTCGGCGGCCTCAAGCTGCGGCGCGCCGCGACCGGGGCCAGGTTACTGGAGCTGCCGAAGGGGCAGACCCCGGAAGTGGCGGGACGCCTGGCGGTGGCGATGCAGTCTGCATTGGGCGAAATGGCGAGGGTGGTCCAACCCATGAAGCTCGCGAGTCTGCGAGTTTCTGGGCTGGACGACTCAATCAGCTGCGAGATGGTGGCCGCTGCGGCAGCGCAGGCTGGCAAGTGCGACGTCGGCTCTGTTAAAGTCGGCGCAATCGCGGTCGGACCGGGTGGGTTAGGCTGCACTGTGGTGCGATGCCCGATCCCAGTCGCAAAGGCCCTGGCCGAGGCAGGGCGACTCTTGGTCGGCTGGAGTTCGGCCAGGGTCCAGGTTTTGGAGCAGCGCCCCATGCGCTGCTATAAGTGCATGGGTATCGGGCACACTCGCCCGACTTGTCCGGCTGCGGTCGACCGCAGAGGCGCGTGTTTCCGGTGCGGCGTGGAGGGCCACATTGCCCGTAACTGCACCGGGGCACTGCGCTGCGCCGTTTGCGCTGATGCCGGCAAACCGGCGTCGCACATTATGGGAGGACGGGAGTGCCGCCCCCCAAAATCGAGGGTTAGAGCGGTCGCTAAGGCTCCGACCGCTCCCCAAAGTTCGCATCAGTCAACGGAGGAGACTGCGGCCATGTCATCATGACCTGCCGCAGTTTTCCCCGTTCGCCGGTCTCTGGTGCAGCGGAGATAGAGCGCTCACGGTGCCCGCGAGCGCTCTATGACCGAGGGCGGCCCGCGTAGGCGAGCCAACCGTCGGGGCGTCACGGTGGCATGCAACCGTGATCCCGTGGCGTCCTTGTACGACGAAGAGGGCACCGCTGGGTTTTAGTGGGTATTCTGACTTCGCAGTCAGCGAGTCCCACATACCCGTCACCTTCGGGCGGCGGGATACGTAAACGTATTTCCCAGCGTCAAAAAAAAAAAAAAAAAAGGTTTTAAGCATTTTAGTTCAGAGGTATAAGTATAAAGAATAGAAATATATAAGAATTTAAGTAGCCTTATATTTGGAGTTCGAATATAGGTAATGTAATATTGTCTAGTTTCGTTTTAAAATAGACTATGTCTTAGGTACACGCTTAAGTCGGGACTTGGCTATGGGTCCTTTCTTTTTAGATTTGTATATATGAATGGGGAGGTCTGCGAGAACTGTGTCCTGTGTATAGCGCGGTGCTAATTTCTGTCGGCTATCATTGCCTTGCGTTATTAATGAGAGATCATTATAGAGGGCGGTCTCATCCCTCTGGTCTGCAAAATTATTTATTAACGCGTTTCTAATGCCTAGCCAACTATCGGGAATACCGTTGGAGTTTATCGTCCTAGCTGCGGCACCAGTAATCTTATTTAATATTCCGTTAATCAAACATAAGTTAGTCAATTCATTTTCTTGTTCACTTTTAATGTAACTTAAGACTATCTGATCACAAATTCGTATAAATCTAGTAAGAATATTAGGGTTCCCGTCAAACTCAGGAACTGGGCGGAGGGCCTTATAAATGGTATCTGGGTCCATCGTCAATTCACTTAAATTATTTTTTATACTTAAATTAGAATTATTAAAGTTGCTATTCAAATTTAATAAATTAAAATTATTTGAATCGAAGTTTGACTCTTCTAAATTTCTAAAATTATCTATAACACTATTTCTATAAATCTGTCGATGAGTGACAGATCCTTTCCCTACTTTTCGTTGGTGGAAAATGGTGGAAAAAGGATTGGCAACACTAAGAAAATATTCAAAGTACTTACATGTGTCCTTTTTGGCTTTTCTTTGCACTGATTGCTAAGTGCGTCCTCGGCAGCGTACGTAGATTCGGATAATCGATAAAACACTTGATAGTGTAAGCAGCTGGAGATGATGCGCCTGGAGCCGATTTTTGGATCTTTACGTATCGCAACTGCTTCGAATTATCCTACCGACTGCGCCAATTACGTTTACTGCAGCCGATGGATCGAAAAAAAACCAAATTTACTTAAAAACTACTTTAATTAATTAATAAAAAAAATTACAACTAAATATGTGAAACCTATTCGAAGTTGGAATTAGGAATGACAATATTTTATTTAAAATTAATTATGAAAATTAATTTAGGCTAATGATGAAATCGCTGTGTCGGCGACTCGTAGCTGACGCTCGTAGCGGACGTTGCGACATGGGCTGCATCGGCTTTCCTTCGTTTTGAAACAAACATCCTAAATGCTTGCTTGCCAATTCTTGTAGGGTACCGTAAGATTCATAGTATGGTT
Organism: Euphydryas editha; assembly: GCA_036937285.1. NCBI lineage: Eukaryota > Metazoa > Arthropoda > Insecta > Lepidoptera > Nymphalidae > Euphydryas > Euphydryas editha. The sequence continues at coordinate 11,237,541 of JAUPFZ010000029.1, read as the reverse complement.
CCATACGTAACACGTACATATCGTGTCCATAAACTCAAACGTACCTGCAACGAAAAAGTAGTAAATAGTTTTGTCAAAACAATAAAAATGTGATGATGTAATAAATATATTATAAACATTAATTTAATCATTAATTTAATCTGTTACACATATTTTAATCTGTTTATCGTGACTAAGAAAATGTTAACACTAAAAAGAAAATTTAATCAAAGTCTCCATTCTCGATAATTTTATAGACTAAAGACAAGTTTCCTGTTTGTTTTCCTTTTCATCGCATTACCAAGGAATAACATTAAACAGTAGTCACAGTATTAACGTAGCTTGTTGTATAAAGATGAAATATGTCATAGATGATGACGATTATTGTTGTCTTCAATAACTTTTGTCTAAAACAATAACTCTTCTATTTTTAATTAATAAAAATGTAACAATGCTATGTTTTCAATGTGTAAAAAAAAAAACAAACTGTAGACGTTGATACTAACACATTTGGGAGTTATTTAAATTATAATTTACAAGTTTATTTTATTTTTATTATTAGTCGTTGAGGTCATAAAAATACATGTTGTGTGAAAATTATCTATCACAACTCTAAAGACAACTCTGGGACATGTATGGACAGCGGAGTTTTAGGTAATACATATAGTTAGTTCCGTTACACACAGTTACGTGGTAAGGAACTCAAAAAATTAAGTTTGATTGGAAAGAATGCTTTTGCCTTGTACTAGAAATAATCATACCTATCTATATATAATACAATAAAGATCTTGCCACCGCGATTCAGGATTTGTAACCGACAATGAGTGCCATCTATCAACAAATCGAATCGGTTTTAATGAAATTTCATACGTAACTACGTAAATAAATATTCGATACAGTGTTGGGTATAATTAAAAATCTTGTCATTTTTTTTTAATATTTAAAAGTACCAACATCGCTGAGAAGCTGTACAATCTTGTTCAGTTCTAAGATAAAATTATACAATTAACTGTCTTTCCAGCGTGAATCGAGCTAAGTTACGCAGATCTGAGAATAACATCACATAAAGTATAAATACATATATTGACGTGATCAAACTTGCGGAGTCCGCAAATGAAACGAATAGGTACATAAGTTTTCTAGCTTCTCAATTTTATTGACATGTTCTCAGTAGCATCGAGGTTACGTTTAAGCTTTTACTTCCTCAAAATCGATTGAACAAAAAGAGTTCTAGTTTATTTTTAGGAAATATTGGAGTTTTTTAAGAGAATGAAATGAGAAATTTACTTTTTTAGAAATATCGTTTATGAGTTTGGATCAGGACAAGTCACTGCTAAAATGAGGACCTAGATACTTAGCTGTATCGACGTAATTAATTCGCACACCATTATACATCACAGTATTAATATTGTTTGAGGACAGACATGAGATCATATGACGACTAACAATTTAATAATTGGTACAAAGCAAATGTTCGATGTATGCTTCGATTTGTTAATAGATGGCACTCATCGTCGGTCACAAATATTGGATCGCGGTGTCGAGACTTTTATTAGTGTCTATAGTACATTTTGTTGAAATATACATTTAAAAAAAAAAAAAACAAACAAAAATTAAAAAAACCGGACCTATTTCAATTTTTGCAATTCCGTTAACCAAATACATAGGTCAACGGAACCGTGTGAACACTAAGAAATTATAAAACTATAAAAGTTCATAAACTTAAAAACTACCAGTATCTAGATCCCGGTTCTGCTCTCGGGGTTGATGCGATGGACGGATCAATTCTATTTTTATATTTAGACTACATTCTAATATAATTTTATATACTAATAACTACGTATAGTTTAAGTATAGTGAACAGTATAAGTAATTTTTGGAACAGTAGTAGGTAGACGTGGAATATATAGGTTTTAAACGGATTCGCTTATTACGTATTTTGTCAAATCGTTTATGCAATAAATTGTATTTGTATACATATTCGTATCCGTATTTGTTTTATGGAAGTAAAAATTACAGACACAATAAGTTACTTATCGGCTATAATATATTTTCGACTACTCTTCGTGCGTCCAGCCTACAGCCTGAGCTGAGAAAGATAATATAATTAAGACAGTACCCTGACAATGCAACGTTAATGCAAGAACACCAATTCTCGTACAAAACGAATGTTCGGTCTACGTTTCGACTTGTCGATAGATGGCACTCATCCTCAGTTACAATTACTGAATCGCGGTGACAAGATTTTTATTGTTGTGTATTGTCAATAAATATGATTGTTTCGAAGAATAAATTCTTTGCCCATTTTTTTTCTGTTTTTTTTTTGTTTTTTTTTTTGTTTTTTACTTTTGTAAGTTCCGCTACCCGTAAGGTGTCAACGAAACATTATTACGCGATCGCCAACGCGATCCGTCCGTATCACAGGACTATTTTTGGAATAGCAATAGGTATCCTACACAGATACCAGTAATGTAACAGGGAGACACTTGTCATATTTACAGAATGCGTATAATGTGGGCTCTACGATAAATATTAGAACTAAAATTAGGTTAAATTTAAAAGAACAATTTTTTTTCGACGTCTTAGATTTTAAACGCACTCGAATACTACTAAAGTTATAAACTGAATCAGTTACAGAAACCACGAACATTTAAAATGAAATTTTTTGTTAAACTTCCTTAATTTGTAATAAGAAACATAAAATTTTAATTTTTTTAATTTGTTGAAAATTGTTTTTTTTGACAAAATTTGTTAAAGAAATAAAATTATGCGCTTCAAATATTACGTCACTTTGTATTTCACATATTTCTACTTCACTTAATAATTATATAATAAATATAATTATATTTGTTTTTTATTGTTATTTAATTAAATTTACATGTCAAGGGCATTAAAGTAAATATATTAGAAAAATAAAAAGAAATGAGAAAATTGTCTATAATCTTAAAGTATAATTGTAATGAAAACCTGTTCCATGCTCCGAGCAGAATCGAACGTGCGGCCGTTTTCCATAAGGGGCCGTTAATACATTAAGCGAGACAATTGGCGTTTTTTGACCCCCTCCCCCTCCCCTTGGTGAGATTTCGTGAGATTTTGCTCGACCACCTCCCGCCTACTCTAATCTCGCGTGAGATTTTTGGAAATGCGTTTTTACCTCCAGGCTATACATACTTCTAAAAAAAAAAGTTCATCGCGGTCCCTGTGCCGAAATTTCCACCTCCAGGCTATACGTGTATTCCTAAAAAATAAAAAGGTAAAAACCTGTACATGAAAAAAAACCACGTGAAAAAAATATTACGTGATATTTGCCGATACCACCCTCCCCTTATACACCTCACGTACGTTATGGACGGCCCCTAATGTAATATACGGCGCATCTACAAGACTTTCATTTAACTTACGAGTAACTCGAAATATCGGTCAGATAGTTCCGAAAAAATAATGTTTTTATGTGCACTGTATTGCTTAACAAAATAATACTTTTTTTCTGATCGACCAAAATACAACAACAACAAAAAGATAAACATGTTTCTTATATCATCGAAATTACACAAAGTTACTGTAATTACACGTTAACGAATCAGTATGAATGACATTTCATACAAATTAAATGTTTCGATTTGATGACAGATGGCACTCATCGTCATCGTTTACAAATCCTTGAATCGCGGTGGCAAAATCTTGTATTGTTACTTACATATAAATTTTAATGTTTGTTTAGTGCAATGTTTTTTTCATATTCTGCAGAGAAATTTTTGCAGTTCCGTTACCGAATGGTGACAATGGAACCCATATATAATAGAGCTAATAAAACCACACTGTCTGTCTGTGTCACAGAGCTTTATTTAGAACTGTAATAGGTAGGCATTTGTCATCTTCACATGTAATACCATGGCTTCTATAACGACAAATAATTAATAAGACTCTAATACTGACTAATACTCGTTTTTTAGACGTATTTTGGCTCAATGTTAACAAATATTTATTATTAGTGAATAATAATCTCTATATATGTAAGAGATTTCCACGTATACATTGACTCATCACGATATCTCTGAAACTATAAGGCGCAGAGACTTGAAATTTGGTAGGAATATTCCTTTTACCGAGTAAAGGTCAGCTAAGAACGGATTTTACGAAATTCTACCTCTAAGGGGGTGAAAAGGGGGGCAAAGTTTGTATGGGACAACATGATTCCTTGGTCCAATCTACTTCAAATTTCGCATAAATATTCTTTAACAGAATTGGTTGAAAACGTGTTTCGTATTTTATCGAAATTCATCCTCTAACGATGTTAAAAGGGGGGAGAAAATTATTTTGATATAAATACTCCATAGTGATTTTGATTTAAATTAAAATTTATTTTGACACATGTTTGACAACCAATCCGTCTGTTATAAAATATTTTCCAGTATTGACGCAGGTGTAGGTGATAAAATATATAATTTTATATTTTTTGAAATAGTTAAATACCCGTGCGAAGCCGGGGCGGGCCGCTAGTAATTAATAAATGTTATCGCTTCCCGATATAAACGTAATTTTGTAATGCTTTCTCTCGTGTTATTTTAGCATTAACTTATTAAATAATATGTACTTACTCGATATTGACGACAATGATGTCCGGTAAAACTCGAACGAATTTATGTGTATGTGTATATGTGTCTATCAGTAATCTTGTAATTAACATATCAGTAATATTTGTATTTTATATCCTTTTTTTAATTTAATAAATAAGTAAAATAAAATAAAAATTAAGCATGACCGTCCTATCGAACAACTTGTGTGGAGTTAAGTCCGACTCACACTTATCTTTTTTTATGCGTTTGAATGATTTTTTTTTTTGTATGATGTAAAATAAGTATAAGATCTCATTGAAGTGCGTTCCCGTAGAAAGTACCTATATACTCATATACTTTATGCTCCTTTATATACTGTTATAATTATTGGTTTAAATTTTAATTATTTTGATATGATGTCATGGTGTTGTCATAATGATTTTCCAATGGCACTGGAAAATTCGTATCGATGTATGTCGTGTTGAGTAGATTGAATATCGACTCCATTAGTATATCATTTTCATCAACACAAAAACTTCTAAGATCCTATGTTTGTAGTTCCGGTAACCAAATAACTCAACGCAATCCCACTACTAAAACCCGCTGTCTCCCAGTGTCACAGGGTCTCTTTAGAACCGTAATAGGTACTCTCTAAAATCGAATCAGTAATTTTTTTATTAATTAAGCTAGTTAAGCTATTTTGACTAAATAGCAGTGAACTTCAATAAAAAAATTGTGAATACTCATTAATACACATACACATATTCAATGATCAAAGCACTCTGATATTCACATATTCGTACTTTGAAGTCACTAATTGTGCGTGGTACGATTCTCTTATTGATAAATAACTGAAAAATCTACTTAAAATTAGCCATTTCGTTAAGCAATAATTACCAACAGCTGTTATGTATAAATATAAATGCTCAATGCTGATAATTTTAAAATGTTTCAACATCACCGCCGACCAGAAATAAGTTCAGAATGTTTTAACTCGTCAACAGATGGCACTCGTCGTTAGTTTCAAGTCACGATGACAAGATTTTCTTTTTTATTATGTATAGTGTAACTGTAACTACTTATTTTTATACGGAATGGCAATGTAAGCATCGACTTAAAGTAATTTTTGGAGTTCCGGAGACCCAAAGGTGTCAACGGAACACTACTACTATTCTGCTGTCCGTCCGTGCCACAGGGCTGTCTATTGAACAATAGTTGATAGACACTTTTCAATGAATATGTATTACTATGGCCACTCTGACGAGAGTTATATTTTATTAATTTAATCAATTCGTGTTTTACTGCAAATTCTAATATTTTTTTTTTTATTTTTTTTAATGGAAAAAGTAACAGTTGTCAAAATTTGATCAAATGACTTATCAAAGAATGTCGATTTTTTGTTTGTTAATTCATGTTAATATAGTAAGTAACTCGTTCATAGATGTCGTTGGTAGTTTTATATTATTAAACATTTATTTATTTATGTAACGTAATTAAAATATTAACATGACTTGTTCTTGGAATTTTATTACTGAAATTCATATTAAATAGCTGCCTTTTAATTTATATGTTATTAATAGCTATCTGATTCCTTATAACACGAGTTAAAAAAAATAGGATATATTTAACTTTTTTTCCATATGTGTTTTAATAGATAACATTGTAACTAAAACGTGTAGAAATATAAAATTAGAATAATATTTGACAATAACTGTCTTCACACATACTTCTGACCGATGTTTGTATTTATACAAAATATTTTTGTTATTGATCACTGAAACGTCACAAGCTAGTGCTGTAAGTTTTGATGGAAACTAATTTCTCCTATCTGGTTTTCTCTAGTACTGCTAATGTTTGCATTCATGGAACATACGCCTATACAATATAATTACCGAGTGTAATTGTTTTATAACACATCCTTTTAAGATCGTTGAGATAGTTCCAAAAAATATTTTTTTCGAGTTTATCATAGCACTGTATTCTTTAACACTAGTCAGTACATGGAGGACTCCACCCACTCTCTCTCACTCCACCCCTTTTCTCGTATTATCTCTCTATGTCTACAGTAGCTTACATGCGTGCACGTGATACTCTTCTCGTTACGAGAAGAGTATCACGTGCACGCATGGTAACATAAAAACGGAAATTACAAAATCAATCACTATTGCCCACTGATTTTAAAATATAATAAGTTTAAGTACAAAGTCATTCACCGACAAGCTATTTTTTGTTGTATATATAAATATTTATTTATTTTTTATTTTCTCATAAACTTAGCAATAAAAATTTTAATTTAAAATTTACTTAAAATAATTACGAATACTTGTTAAGATCAAGCCAAAATACGTCGAAATAACCCATTTTCTATACTAGGACACTTTTCATATTATTTCTATTTGTTTGCAGTTTCAGAAATATATTTCTGCCAATATGAAAAGTCTCTAATTATCATAGCTCTTAAGATAACGCGTGATACGGACGGACAGAGGACTTCAGAGGCGTTTTAGTAGTAGTGTTCCGTTGACGCGTTTGGGTAACGGAACTACAAAAATTATATCCATGAGATTTTCTTAAGCCTAATATTTACAATATTTACAAGTTGTATTATATATAATGATAATTGAATACATATACAATAAAAAAAGTATTGCCACCGCGATTCACGATTTGCAACTGACGATGAGAGACATCTATCATTAAGTTGAAACATTCAATTTGTATCAAACGTCATTAAATCTAATTCGTTAATGTTTAACAAGGAATTTATATCATAAACTAGCAAACCCGGCGAACTCCGTTTCGCCACCAACTTATTTTCGTGAGGGATACTCACACCACGTACTGGCACCGTCGGCTCCACCACCATGCAAAACCATATTGGTTTGTAGTACATGCTATGTATCAGAGATGGCGCTGTATGTGAAAAATGATTTTCCCTGTTTTCCTGCTTTTCTGTTGACATTTTTCCTAAATTTTGTTTGCTATAAACCTCACGGAGCCCGAGACCTTTCCAACGAATGCACGATACGATACGATAATATAATGTACAATTATTGTTATGTTTGGAGTCGGTGTCTGCCAAGGAAATACGATACGATACAGATACAGATTCACTCATTCACAGATCAAGAAATATAAAAAAAAATTAAGAAAAAAATAGAACGAATTCAAAACAAAAAATTATAAGACAAAAAATGCACCAAAACGTAAACCGCCCTTCCTGTCAAACCACCCGCGCTCTGCCCTGTTGCGTCTGAGTGCGTAATAGTGTACACATATTGTAATGTTAAACTACGTTGGCTGACACCGACTTCGAAAATAACAATAATTGTACATTATATTATCGTAATAATTTGTTTATAGACAAAGAATACATAATTATTTTTTTTTACTTTTTAGTTCATTTTTGTTATACTTACATTTTTTTTGTTATGAAGTCGGTTTTATTTTTGGAGTTTACTCCTTAAGAATCGATTTTCATATATAAGGCGCCCGGTATGAGAAAAATATGAGAGGTAAAATGTACTGATGAATGACCTCGTTACTTTTTCGGTGCGCGCGCACCTATGGTGCGGTGCGAAAGTAATGTTGCTCTAATTAATATTGAAAAATAATATTTAAAAAATAAATGATAATTGTCAGATAATAATAATTACATAATTTATCAACATTCCTAATGAAATATTTGTGCACATCTGAAATTGACTATTGTGAAAAGTTTAATGTAAAATATTTCGCCGATTAGTTATAATAAATGTATATAAAATGAATAAATATATATTTATATATGTATATTATTTTCATTAATTTGTTAATTTACCCTTTCATATGGTATTAATCTTATTTTCAGTTGGATAAACTCTTTTTGCGTATGTTTAGACAATCGTACTTAAGGAGTAAACTCCAGTCGTGCGTCGGAGCTGACACACACAATGTTTTTGTTAAAATTTTGTTTTATTTTACCCTCTGTTTTAGCACGCTCGTCAAAATGTAAACTACCTTAAATGCAATTACTTCATTTTCTTATAATTGAATTTTATTCTTTTAAGGAATGATAATAAACAATTCTTACACGATAATATTATTTTCTATCCTGTTCTCCTCAGCAGAATCTATACCTATTGAGAATCCGGCGGTAGCGTCATATGTATTACGTAGATATTATTACATACATACATACATATAATCAGGTCTCTTTCCCGTAGGGGTAGGCAGAGACCACTTCTTTCCACTTGCTACGATCCTTACATACTTGTTTCGCTTCGTCCACTTTCATTATTCCCTTCATACATGCTCTTCGGTTTAGGGTACTCTTGACCTGGCCTCTTTTTAAGACGTCCCTGATTTGGTCTTGAAACGTTCGCCTAGGTCTACCCCTTCCCGCACTTTCATTCACACCTGCCTTATACACTTTTTTCGTCAACCGTTCTTCATTCATTCTCTCGACATGGCCAAACCATCTCAGCATACCTTTCTCAATTTTCGTCACTACATCTTCTTTCAGACCACAACGTTTCCGTATCTCACTATTTCTTATCCTGTCACTCCGTTTAACTCCTATCATACTTCTTAACGCTCTCATCTCAACTGGATTTATTCTGCTTTCATGTTTCTTCTGCCATACCCAACTTTCACTTCCGTACATGAGTGTCGGCACCAGCAGCCCCTCATGAACAACCAAACGAGCCTTGTTAGACACCTTCCGACTCCTCATAAAGGAGTGCAAAGCTCCACTCACCATGTTTCCTGCATTCACTCTTCTTTCAATATCACTCTCACACTTTCCATCTCTTGTAAACTTTGAACCCAGATACACAAACTCATATTATACATCGTAGATATTATTGTATAATGATTATTCAAAAGTACTTTTCAAGCCTCGCTATTTATTATGGAAATAAGAATATTCGCTTAATATAGTATAATTATTTTAGAAACTATAACATTAACGAGACGCTATACATACGTATGTAAATGTATAACTTGTTCAGTCGCAATATTAAATCGAGTAGCGAACCGTCGTTCCATCGCGATCGAACTTACGTGCATCTGATCAAGTGATAGTTTCATGTAAATTTCAACTTGTCGATAGATGGCACTCATCGTCGGTTACAAATCCTGAATCGCGGTGGCAAGATTTATATTGTAATAATATATTTAGACAACTATGATTAATTTAAGTATGCAATTTTATAAAAGTCAAATTTAATTTTTGTAGTTCCTTACCCCGTAACTGTGTGTAACGGAACTAATTATATTACTAAAACTTCCCCATCCATCCATATCACAGAGTTGTCTTTAGAGTCGTGACAAGTCACTTTCACAGATATCTATTCCTATGAGCGCTGTAACGACAAATAATAAAAATAAAATAAAGTATAAACTTAAATTATAATGACCAACATATTTGTTAGTATCAACGCCTGCAGCAAATTTTTACGTAATAAATAACATAGCATACATATATTTATTTTGGGTATCTGATTTTTGAAGAAGTTTTGGAGATTTTTAACGTTAATACTCAATCATCGTTATTATTTATTTATTTATTTATTTATTTATTTATTTATTTAATCATAGGTTTATCACTAACATCACAGGTAACCCCAATTCGTTAGTGTACCTTATTCATTTAAATTATTTTATATTTATATAAATTCAAATACTTAAATAAATTACAATCAATTTTCAATCTTAAGTTAATTTAAACATTCAGAAATGTTCAATAATAAAAGGTATTAATAATAACAATAATAAGCATAAATTAGATTAATAGAAATAATGGAAAATTTAAATGTAATTATAACAATTAATGAAATCGCAATAAAGTAATAATATAATAATGTCCTACAAATACAGTCAATAATGTAGTCAATAATGTAAGTATTATAAATTTTTACAATTCATGTCATAATAATGTCCAAAAATAAAATAAAAATATAAATTCAATGTCACCAATAAATTAATTAAGTTAATATTATAATTATTATTACAATATAATTATGTAATTAGATTCAACATCATAAGCGACCCGTGTGAACTCATTCAATGTACAGGTGAATATGTCAATATGGGCCGCTACGGCGTTGAGCGTGCGCAGAGCTCGCGTGAGCGGTGCATCACGCAACAAGTTAGTGCGCGCGTGCGGTAACGCCAGTAGTGGTAAGCGCCGACATTTCCTAATTGCTCCATTGGGAACGCACAGCTTCATCTCTTCTAGTATTGCTGGATTTTCAATTTTCCCCCGTAATACCTTAAAAAGGTACTTTGCGAGGGAAACTTCTCGTCTCGTATCCAGTTTATTGTATCCTACCATGCCAAGCACGAACAAAGTGGGATATATTAGTGGAAACCCCGGGTAGACACCATACAATTTTGAGTACAGGAACCGACAGAACTTATTTTGGATACGTTCTATCATTAATTTGTACTTAATCTCACTAGGAGCCCATATAACCGAATTGCACTCCAAATGACTTCTTACCAAGGCTTCATACAAGGCACGCAGAGCACTAAAGTTGGTGAAGGTGCTTGATTGCCTTAATAAGAAGCCAAGGTTTCTGTACGCCTTTTTGCACACTTCGGTTATATGTTCTCTAAAGTGAAGATCAGCGGTAAATCGAACGCCTAGGTCTTTAATATCCGTAACGCGCCGCAATGGCTCACCCTTAACCTGGTACAGATGATGCCGCGGAGCGCGTTTACGGGTGAATGACATAACAGAGCACTTGTTGACGTTGAAGTACAACTTGTTCTCATGACTCCATTCCACTATCCTGTCTATGTCTCGCTGCAAACTAGCATGGTCGGAAACGTCACCTACCTCGCGAAACAATTTCAGGTCGTCAGCAAAGAGCAGGCATGTTGACTCGTTGATCACCTCCGGCAAGTCATTGACCATAATGACAAACTGGAGGGGCCCCAAATTACTGCCTTGGCTGACGCCCGATCTTGTTCAGTACTCGTCCGAATGGCATCCATCACAGTCGACATACTGACGCCTGTCCCGCAAGTAGCTGGCGAAGAATGTCAACGTGTGTGGCGTGCAACCTACGCCAGCCAGCTTCTTGAGCAAGACGTCGCCATCAACCGTGTCGAACGCCTTCCTGAAGTCGAAGTAGGCGACATCCACCTGCCTTCCGCTATCGAGTGCTGGCACCAGTCGCGACATTAAGTGTAGTAAGTTCCCCGTCGTCCCTCGCCCCGGACGGAAGCCGTGCTGGGCATCAGACAACTGAGATCTCACTTGCGCATGTAATGAGAGCTGGATGGCGGACTCGAATACCTTTGCTGGAGTACACAGAAGTGCTACTGGTCTGTAATCACCTGGCTCCGGACCCGCCCGTCCCTTCGGCACCGGCACCACCCTGGTAAGTTTCCACCTGTCGGGAAATGTTGCAGACGCGAGATAAACGTTAAAGACGTGTAGCAGAGGCTCCTCCAATGCGAAACGACAATCCTTGAAAACGAAAGGTGGGATGCCGTCGGGCCCCACCGAGCGTTTCGCTGGCAGCCGCGCAAGCGCGCGGGGCACCTCCTCTAGCTCTAGGCGCGTCAGGTGCACTCGAGTGGTACCCCCCGACGTCGCACTGCACGCTAGAACGTCCAGTCTCGCCGGCTCTGGGCTGTATACGGAATGAAAGAATTTTGCAAACCTATTTGCGCATTCCTGTTCCGATAATGATTGACCATTGTGGATCAACTTAGTTTGCCGAGTGTTGCCTCGTTTCGATCGTATAAAATCCCAAAAAGATTTCGGATCCAAAGCTAGCCGGCCTTGTACTTGGTCTCGATGCTGATCGTGAGCAATTACGATATTCGCTTTCACTCTCGACCTGCACTCAGAGAAAGCTTTATAATCACATTGTTTCTTGGTTGCTTTGTACTTTTTATGTAATTCGTATTTCAGTTGGATATCTTTTATGATCTGTGAAGTATACCACACTGGATACGTGTATCTGTTACTATTATTCGTTTTACTTACTTTAAGGGGAACATAATTATTAAAAACTCCATTAATCTTTTCATAAAAAAAATTTAATACCATATCGGGATCGTTCATATTATAAATATCGCTCCAGTCTATATTCATTATTGAACAATATACTTGATTGAAATCAGCCTTATAAAAGTTCCACTGCCTAAACTTTACATTATATTGGTGTTGGTGGATGCAGTCTAAGGATGTGGATAGCTGCGCTGGGGGCGCATTGGCGGCGGTGGCAATGGTGACGGTGACAACGAGCGGCGGGTGGTACGGGTCCACCGGTTGCAGTGCCTCGTCAGCCATTGCCACCGACACGCCATCGTTATGGCCACTCAACACTAGGTCCAGCTGCCTACTATTATGGTTAGGAACAGTATTACACTGAATGAGCTCACCGAAGGCCACAAAATATTCATAATGATTGCTTATTACACAATTACTCGAATGTAAATTAAAATCACCGAGTATCAATACATTATTTTTAAATTTAACACATATCCTTTCTAACAAACTAAACATTACAACGTAGTCGACTTCATCCGTTTTAGGAGGAATGTACACTACACAGCAAGTAAATAAACACCTGCTTAGCATATAAACAGATGCACACACCAGTTCAAAGTTGTACCTGTTTATATTGATATCTTCCGGTAATGATACTTGCCGCAACACGAACCGCGGCGCAGCCGCCAGCAGCACGCCTCCCTGTTTGCGCCCGTCTGCCCGGTCGCAGCGCACCATGGAGTACCCTGATGGAACTATCTCTCCACACTGTATAGATTCGTTGCATCCTGTTTCGGTGATGGCAAATAAGTCGGAACCCGAAGATTCTAATAAAGATACAAACTCTGATGTCTTTGTTCGCAGGCCTCTTACGTTCTGATAAAATACGGTAACCGTTCTATTATGACTGAGTCTGGTTTTGTGTATTGTTTGTTTTACGAAAAAATACCCATTCACTATATTCAGCATTCTTGGGCCAGACGTTTGTGTCGAACAATTTTGCGAAATTATTTTCGGACACGCATATTCTGAATGAAGAGTATCCTCGTTCAGTTTTATGTTTTATCTTTTTAACCTCTATATGACAGTCTTCTCCTAATACTTCCTTTACGTACTCTGTTAAATTGTCCTCCGTTGTATCAATGTGAAGCCTCCATATATGGAAATATTTTTTTCGTTCAACTGCCTTTATTTTTAGAGTGGATGTGTTACTTCCTATACTAACCGGTGGTGTTATTTTCCCTAATTTCGCCTTGTTATAGTGATGAATTTCTTCAACATTGACATCCGGTATTTCCCTTGTCTTTTCTTCCTTTTCCACTACATCATCTGAATAAGTGTTCCTCGTTTGGCGCGAGCGCCGGGGCTGTACGTTAACCCAGCCGACTTCATCCAGTTGCACGTGAGTGACCTTCGAGGAATTCTCACTTGCGACTCGATGCAAATTATCTGTCGGCGCGATGTTTAAAATTTCCTGCTCCCGCCGGTCTGATGTGCAGGGAGAAGCCGACGAATTAGCTGATGTCGATGTTAACGTCATGACCTTGCTCTTTCGAGTGGGTGCGGAGATTGCAGACTTTATCTCATCGTTGTTATCCCGTATTGATTGTTTACATGGTTGTTCGGTCATGCTACACTTTTCTTCTTCGATAATTTTAATACTCCCTGGTACACAAACATTTCCACTACCACCTATCAGTTTTTTGATTAAGTTATTTTGATCAAGAACAGTTTTTTCCAGTGATATCACTTTGTTCTGTAGTTCGATTACAGTTTTAGTAAGATTTTGTATTGCACTTTCTATAGCTTTTGTAGCCATTTAATGAATTTATATTTTATTCAAAGTTTTATATATTTATATTATAATATATTCTAAATAACGAATTTTACGGTTTAAAGTAAATAAATAAATATTAATAATAATATTAATTCACTTTAAAATATTAAGTGAAAAATTTTCACATCTGTCAACGTCAATATTTTTATAACATTAATATTAATTATTAATATTAATTATTATTAATCTGTCTGTTTGTTGTAATTGTTGCTATGATAGAAAATGAAATGAAATTATGTTCCCAATAATATTGAATAATTTATATTTAAGGAAGGAAGGAAGGAATAGAGTGATGGTGATATATTTATTTCATTTCATTTCATTTTCCGTTATAGCAACAATTACAACAAAGAGAGAGAGAAGAAAATAAGTATGATTGAATATAAAGATTAAAAATCTCCAAAACTTCTTCAAAAATCAGATACCCGAAATAAATATATTTCACACTATATACTCGACAATAAAAATCTTGCCACCGCGATTCAATATTTGTAACCGACGATGAGTGCCATCTGTCAACAAGTCGAAACGTCACCGAACATTTACTTTACGGTCGATGTGACGCAACGACAGTTATTTATAAATTTTTCTTCCTACAAGTCAGCAAACACAAAGGGACGATTTACTTATCACCGAGCACAATCAATGAAAGCACTGGCAGAGACATACTTGACGCTCGCTAAACAGAAAAACAAAATAATACAGGAATGTGATATCATACATACATGGTGTTACCATATAGCTAGTCTATTATTGCGCTATCGTACACAAACATGACAATTTATATTACATTAAAAATTTAACACTTCAGAACTACTACAATTATTTTGAAATAAAAATGAAATGAAAATTATGGTGAAACCGCGGAGCATAGCTAGTAAAAAATAAACGAAAAACTTGTCTTCAGTCTAATAATATATTGATAATTTAAATTTAATATTCTTTTTAATAATAACATTTTCTAAAATCAACAGTAACAACAAGCTTACTTGCTACTGTGCAAACGATTGTTTAATGCACATTTTAATATAAGTTTCGTACATACTGCGTCTCGGATGTTTATCTATACTTATAATAAAACTGTGACAAGATCAATTCTGTCCATTGATAATATTTTTATTTTAATTTAATTGTATTCTATAATCTGTACTGAAGCCAAACTTATGTATTTCTTTTTTTGTGTACCCTCTAAACACGAATCAATGGTATTTCACTAATTTGAAGTGACTATTCCCTTTTTATCAATGTGCGAATCTTACCACGCAGAATTACTCACTATTCAATCTATGAATATTTGAATATGAGAGTGCACTGATTTGATCATTGAATATATGTATGTGAATTTGTAAGTATTTACTAACTTGTTATTGAAATTCACTGATATAAAGTGAATATAGCTTCACTAACGTAATTAATAAAAATTTCACTGATTCATGTTTAGAGAATATCTTGGGCACATGTCACGCCACAAATACTTAATGGATTTGAATAAAACTGGGCACGATTTAAGTTTATACTACGAGCTAGGACACTTAATAGTTTTTATCTCCAAATTCAGTACGGTTTCCTTAGGAGAGGAAACAGAAGTCAATTTGTATGTTCACGAATTAAGTCGTGGGTATAGCTTGTACTAAATTATATATATTATACTATTACTTGTATTAAAGAGCACAAGACAGAGACATCAACGGACGCCGGAGTTTCAGAAATATTTTTTCAATTAAAAAAAGAAGAGTAATTGTTTTCAGACAAAAGTTATTGAAGAAAACAATAATCGTCAACATTTAATGTTATTTCGTTGTAATTTGTAAAAAAAATAAATCTACTATTGAATAAAAAATAAACGAAAACCTTGTCTTCAGTCTAATAATATATTGATAATGGAAATTTAATATTCTTTTTACTCGACTGCGACAGAAGGAGGGTTATGTTTTTCGAGTGTATGTATGTACGTATGTATGTATGTATGTATGTCCATTTCTTTGGCACGCCCTACAGCCCAAACGGCTGTACGGTTTTTGACATATGAGGTGTCGTTGGATTTGTCTAAATTGTACTAGTGACATAGGCTATATAAATTTTCAAAATGGCGCCCACAAATGGCGGAATGAGCGGGGGAAGTTGAATTTTTTTTTTCTTACTATAGCAATATGGGTATCAAAAAAAAAGACCAGTTCAAATATATATATCACATTATGTTTATACTGCTGTTTTATTTAATACAAATATTCATAAAGCGTGGCTTTTATCGCCCGGGCGCCCGAATTATCGTTTTCTAGCAATACGAATAATGTATCGCGTCAGGAATAGCATTGCCATGACATTTTCATGGGCTGAACTCTGTTTGAGTGAGCGAAACGTCGTTTGCCAGAATAAAATATACCTTAAATAAAAACATAAATTAAAAAAATTAAAAAAACCCGACTGCGTAAAATACTCTTATTATAAACTAAAAAGAATAAAACAAGTCTGGTTGATCTCAACTGAAGGAAAAATGCGTAGAAAGTAATTGACCTAAACTATAACAAATAGTATATTTAAATAGGTACGGGATATAGCGACTTTGACTGTCGGGACCCATATTGGATAGGAATAAGTCTAGGTTATTTAATGGTTAAATTTCAACGTCATTTACTTTTCACTATTTGACATTACTTCAATATTGACAAAATTTGCCGCTGTCAATTCTACTCGGACGCGACCGTGAGCCGAACGCTTAGGCCGAGCCGATCGCGCTTCTCTAACGCTTGTTCTGCGCTCTCGCTCACTAATTGTGACAATGATTTCATGTTTTTTGTAAGCGCACCCAGTAGCTTTAATCAATTTCCTAGACGTTATCAGGTCAATAAAATTTTCTAAAATCAATAGTAACGACAAGCTTACTTGCGTTAATATGCTCTTTAATATTATTCCTTTGTAATGCGAAGAAAAGTAAATTTAATAAAAAAATAAAATAAAAAAGAGTACCTACTTGTCATTAGTTAAAATTTATTATTAATAGAAAACTTTGATTAAGTTCCCTTTTTAGTAATAACATTTTGACGCAACAACTACGAAAAGTTTACTGCTGAACTAATATTTTCGAATAAACTAAAAATTACAGTGTTTCAATTTAAATTTTTCCTAATTTTATGACTACCAAACCTACTAAATACTTTATTTATTTGATTCATTTGCATTAATAGTTAAAGCAAAACTAAAAGCAAAAAAGTTGTCGGTAGATGGCACTCATCATCGGATACATATTATCTTAAATCACGGTAGAAAGATTTTCATTATTACATATATAGTCAATTATGATAGTCTAGGGGTTAAGTCATTTCGTCTTATTTACCTATTTATTTTTGGAGTTCCGTACCCCGTAACAGGCCGTACCGGAACTATAGTACTAAAACTCCGGCGTCCGTTGATGTCTCTGTCTTGTGCTCTTTAATAAGTACAAGCTATTCCCACGACTTAATTCGTAAACATACAAATTGACTTTTGTTTCCTCTCCTAAGAAAACCGTACTGAATTTGGAGATAAAAACTATTAAGTGTCCTAGCTCGTAGTATAAACCTAAATCGTGCCCAGTTTTATTCAAATCCATTAAGTATTTGTGGCGTGACATGTGCCCAAGGTATTCTCTAAACATGAATCTGTGAAATTTTTATTAATTACGTTTTGAAGCTATATTCACTTTATATCAGTGAATTTCAATAACAAGTTAGTAAATACTCACTAATTCATATACACATATTCAATAATCAAATCAGTGGACTCTCAAATTCCCATATTCATAGATTGAATAGTGAGTAATTCTGCGTGGTAAGATTCGCACATTGATAATAAAAGTGAATAGTCACTTCAAATTAGTGAAATTATATTGAATCATGTTTAGAGGTTATACGAAAAGAGAAATATGTAAGTTTCGCTTCAGTATCGATTATAGAATACAATTAAATTAAAATTAAAAATATTATCAATGGACAGAATTGATCTTGTTACAGTTTTAGTATAAGTATAGATAAACATCCCGAGACGCAGTATGTACAATACGTATATTAAAATGTGCAATAAACAATCGTTTGATCTTGATCCAAGCTAAATTACGAATATCAATAAAGTGAATGTTTCGTCTTGTTGATAGATGGCACTCATCGTCGATTACATTAATTAAATCGTGGTGACAAGATTCTTATAATAGTGTTTATAGTCGGTCGTGATTATTTATGACGTTAGTAGCGTTAGTGCAGTAGTTAGCGCTGTAGTTAGCTTTGTAGTTAACGCAGTAGTTAGCTCTATAGTTAGCGCTGTAGTCGTCTTGGCTTTTAATACCCACCGCGGGTTCAATTTTTTGAAGTTTCGTTCCCCGTCACTAGGTGTAACGGAACATCATAACTATAACTGCGATGACCGTCTAATTCCCAAACTATCTTTAAAACCATAGCAGGTAGACATTTTTACTCCTCATAGAACATCTTTAACAATGTCAGCTAAAATAACACAAAAATGTAATAAAATAAAGTACAAATTAAAGATATTTTCATAACAAGAAATATGTTTATTAGTTATTTAATTAAAAGTCTAAATCGGATTTTATCGCGTTTATTTGTTTTAAAACTTTACAGTTTAACGATTTTTAATTAAATTAAATTATTTCCCGACGTTTCGGACCCTTTACAGCGTCCATGATCTCGGGGGACTGAGGTGGTGGGTGTCCGAATAATGAATCAATTGTTACATACCCCGCTTTTTATACAATTATAAATTATTACTTTTTACCGTTCCTATTCATGCAGAATGAGCTTATTGTGTCTGGAAGTCGTGCTGTGTTCTTATTTTCCTTGGGTTCAATTAATTTTAGTACTGGCTCCCAAGCTGGTGGTACGTTCCAACCATCCTCTCTATTGAAATTAGGATGTTTTTTGATTTCAATAGCCTCGCGAATCATCCTTGGTAGGAATCGGTGTTCTTTAGCGAGAATTTGTGGCTTATCAAATCTGATATAGTGGTTGGTACCTTGTTGAGTATGTTGATACACAGCAGACTTTGTCGACCGTTGGTGTTTCATGTCAGCTATGTGTTCTTTGACGCGTGTCTCTATACTCCGCTTAGTTTGCCCTATATATGAGAGACCACATTCACAGTCTAATTTGTAGACCCCTGCATCTTGTAAAGGTATTTGACACTTGACAGATGGTAATAATTGACTTATCTTCGTTAGCGGCTTGTAGTAAGTTTTTATTGAAGCTCGCTTCAAGATGTAGCCAATCTTGTCAGTGACTCCTTTGACATATGGTAGTACGGCAGGCTGGCGCTCCACTGTGGCTGTCTTCTTTCTCCTGGATCTGTGACGCTGACGCGGTGCTCGGAGGTTGTTGTCTCGCAGTACCTGCTTGACGTGCTGTAGCTCTGCGTCCAAGTGTTTCTCGTCACAGATCCCGCGAGCTCTCTGAAACAGAGACAAACCAACGGCAGAGAGTTGTCTAGGATGATGGTGAGAAGCACCGTTTAGATACCTGTTTGTGTGGGTGGATTTTCTATACACAGAATGGCTTAAACTATGATCAGGATTCCTGATTACAAGTACATCTAGGAAAGCTAGTGTGTTGTTTGCCTCTAAGTCCATGGTAAATTGAATATTGTTACTTATGGAGTTAAGGTGTTCTAGGAATATGCAAGTAGTGTCTGTTGGTAATATGGTGAAAGTGTCATCTACATACCTCTTGTAAAATCTAGGAGAGATAGGTGCTGTCCTTAGGGCTCGATCCTCGAAGTCCTCCATGTAGATGTCAGCCACTATGGGGGATACTGGAAAGCCCATAGCCACGCCATCCACCTGTATGTAGTATTTGTGGTTCCACAACAGGTAGCCAGTTGTAAGGCAGTGCTTGAGTATTATTGCATATTCTTCTGGCATGTCGTTCTCCACTAGTCTCCTTCGTACAATTTCAATGCAGTCTTGTACCGGTAAGCATGTGAATAAAGACTGTACATCGAAACTCACCATTGTTTCATTCTGAGTGAGTTGCAGGTCTTTAATCTCACTCACAAATTGGTAGGAATCCTTCACATATGCTGTTGTGTTGCCTCTGAGTGGTGACAGTACCTTCGCTACGTGCTGAGCCAGTTTGTAAGTTGCACTGTCGATCTGGCTTACAATTGGACGGTGATTTTGCACACAAATCACCACGCTTATATGGCCTACCAAAAATACACAAAATAAATGTACCTCTACGTCATACATATTACGAACAATATTATTTAAAAAATATTTATATAAAGATATATAATTATATCTATACAAATAATAAATCGGTTAAATCCTCCGTTTTATTAATACACTATATATCATCAAGAATAAATTTTAATAGCGCGTTTTTTTTTTGTATCAGCGCCATCTCTTATCGTGTTTTTCTTTGTTCACATATCACGTAAAAAGTACAAAACCAATGTAAATAACTTTAATACATAAAAATTAGACATAACTCACAGTATAATTTAGTTTTTGTTTCATTGTAATTAAATTTAAAAATAAATATGTAAGAAAATAGAAATAGATACCTACGCCGCCAACGCCATCTGGTCTAAGGAATCTTAAAAACTCACAAAACTTATTTTTGAGTTATTATTTTGCTAAACTTAAAAGTTTACTAAATATGTCGGATAGGAATAGAAATCGTTTTAATATTTTAGATAAACATCATTTTCAATTAATATAGGTACTATTATGTTAAATGTCACTAAATATAAAAACGATATTCTAGTATTATACGATAGATGGGCGCATGTAGGTGATAAAAAATATAAATTTATAATTTTTAAAATTTTAGTTAAATACCCGTGCGAAGCCGGGGCGGGCCGCTAGTATTTTAATATAATTATTATTAATAATAATTGAAGGTGTGCGATAAATATAATTTGTTACAAGGATGCTTCAATACCAACACTGTTAAATTGTATGTTGTTACTAATTGCTTTTATCTCTTGTCAGTTTTCAGTTTTTTTTTTTTTCAAAGTCATGTTTTAGATTTTTTTAGGTTTTTACTGATGATGATGATTGACGTTTTACTTGTCTTATTCACTTGACCATTTCGCTTGTTTGTTTGCTGTGGTTTCTTACCAATATTTTTTCCTTTTAAATTCAAACGTACCTGTAACAAACGAGTTCTATCATTAAATATAATTTTAAAACTTATAAATTTTGTCAGGACACGAAAAAGTGAATATATAGAAATATATATATCGGATTAAGAATTAGTGGAAATAAAAAATTAGAACTCTGAATTACTTAAATCTTTATTCTTACTGATTTAGATTTCGAATGAAAGTTACCACCGGTTCGGAATGTAGATTCTGCCGAGAAGAACCGGCAAGAAACTCGACAGTTACTCTTTCAAATAAGAAACTGTTAATACAATGTTAAATCATTATAAAAATATCACAAAACGGCTCACGTATACCGGATAGTCCAAATGCGTCTACTCCGAGCGCTGTCTGGCTGAGAAGTCCCCCAGTGCATCGCTAAGTGGGTGCTTTTATATTTCTATCCGGCATAGTGATTTTACAAAATGTGGATACATCTAATATTTTACAAAGTATGGGGATATCAAATAACAAATTATTCAGCAATTCAAACAGCAAAATCATTACATAAAAATAAATAAGAACTAAACTGATTAAACTAATTTAAATAATCATTTCCGGCCGCGCGTTTTTCTTAAATATGCGGTTTCCCGCCGACATATATAATATTTAACAATGGTTAGCAATTTTTAAATAAGTCGAATAATCTAAAAATTGTAACAAAACTAATTCTGTTAATTGAAGATATTACGAATAAAGATAAGAAGACGCTCTTTAATCGATACTGATGCCATGTGTCTTTTTTTAAAACATTTATCCGTCTGTCTATATATCTTGGTCGTGCATCACGCCAATACTACTGAATAAACTCAAATGAAACTTTACGATTTAAGTTCATACTACGAACTGCGCTCTGCATAGTTTTTATACCAAATTTCCGCACTTTTCTTTGGAAGAGGAATGAAGGTAAATGCGGAGTCTGATTTCATGAATTATTACTTTGTTTCAAAGGAGATATTTTACAGATTACCTCTTAAATATTTTAAGGTTGGTTTGTTAGTTCAGAAATTACAGATATCATAACTCTGAATAAAACTTACAACATAACTTGACATCCTGAATATATTTTAACCTTTCAACGTACGACTCATCTTAAGCTAGTGTTTCACTCTATTTTATAGGCTAAAATGAAATTAATGGCAAACGCAAACTCATGGGTACTGCACTGTATTGTAGTTGCTAGTATAATATAAAATAACATTGTTGGTTATATAATTGAATATATCAATTCAAAGGCTTAACTTCCTAAAACTTTAAAACGAGCGTGAAACCCAATAAATGTTAAAAAACTAAATCTCTTATACATTTGAAGCTATATCAGGTACACCACTACCCTCTTACAAAGGAACCGCCGGTTTCACCAACCCCTTTGTCTTCCAAATTAATATTTAAACAAGGTATAAGGGATGTAAAGATTCGGTTCGTCGATAAGTTAAATTATACTGGAACTTAGATGATGAGATTAGGTACTAGATACTGAGATTACCGCGAATAAATAAACAAATGAGTAATGTTACTTTTGTTATTGTAATTAAGATATTATTATTATTATAGAAGATATTTATTATTATTATTTATTATTTATTTAATTAAATAATTGTTCAGAAAAAATCATTATATTGTCAAGCTGTTAGCTGTCTATATTCTTTGTCTATCGTTTAACTGTTACGAACTATGAAATAGTTAAGCTATTTACTTCTAGAAGTTAGTGTATATTTAAAACAAGTTTATTTATTGTTACTATTATGAAAAAGCAAATGATTACTAATACCTTAGACTTATAATCAAAAGAATATAATTTAAAGGAAAAGCAAAATGTTGAACACTTGTTAAAATGATACAACCGTACTGATGGATTAGTGCAAAAGGTCATTGATGCTGATGGTGCCTCAGAGCTCTTTGCTCACGTAAAGTCATCATAATCACATGATCACATCACCTCATATTCGATATGAAGGACATGACTTTGTCCCATTTTATTTTATTGTAATTTTTTTTTATATCTAAAAAAGAAATTAAAATTAAAATAATTGAATAAATTTATTTTCAAGTCGATAAGCCTTGGCGAGGGACATCACTGTCGCGCCGCAGACGACGACGCGTTCCAATTAGCTAAAACAAACACAGCACCCAATAATATTTTCATTTCTATTTCTCTTGTCGTCTACCACCTTGATAAGATGTACGGTGTTCTATGATTGATTTTACAATAGGATTAAAGTCATATATGTGTAACTAAAAACTACTCAAATATTTGTAAAATGGAAGGATTTTTATACTGGAAGTGGATTTTCTAATTTCTAACTATTAATTAAAATTTGGCACATCCTTGCATTTTCTACAGACGTTCGGTAAATGAACTCTTGGTGAAAAATCTTTATAACTAGATTATTTGGATCTACGGTAAAATAAATAGCCTTTTCACCTCGGCGTAACATAACGCAAACATCCATGCTCCTCCTGCTTCCGATTTTATAAAACACATTCTAGAGTCGTGACAGAAAAATATCAGGTTGTCTCAGAACTTGACCATTGCCATGTCTCTGAGCTAAAACCTAAGAAATAGCTAGAAAATTGTTGAAAATTCTAAATTTAAATTGATATCAGATCATTTCGGCCTTATACTTAGAGAATGGTAACTCTAAGGATATATAAAATATTATAAATGACTTACGTGAGCAATTAAACTGAAATAAACTTTGAATTAGTCCTAATTAAATTAAGATGTTCTTCAAAGTTTAGGGTATATGTGTAATTTGACGGAGTTAGTAGACAAATAGACAGCCTAAACTAGTTGTTTGGAATTTATGTTATATTCCGCGACCCTAATAATGTTTCTTAAATAAAAGTAGTAGTTATCTGGCAGTAAAATTCCTGTCAAAATCTTTCAAAATGGTTTAAAGATTAGCCGAAACAAAGAGACCGATAAAAATTTTAAAATTGCTTTTTTTTTAAGTAACTGCTAATCCAGCCTAAATAAATCCTTACAGCATCAGATATCTGCCTGTAAATTCTATTCTAAGCGGTCGAGTGCGCTCATACATGGCGTAATAAATGCTAACTACTTCTACTTATAACATAATCGCATTGGTAATTGGTATAATAATAATTATGTGATATATAATTATTATAATAAGCATTTATTTTAAAAACTAAAGTTGTAGACTAATAAAGTAGATACTTTAATTTAACATTTGTAAAGATTTTCTTTCTCTTCTTGAAGAAAAGCAACCCTGAGGGACACCGTGTTTGACTTTAATTTCAAACTCATTTATTATTCATTCGGCTTCGACTTGTTGAAAACTTCTCGATATCTAACCAACTGCGAGCGTAAAACGGGTTATTATAAAATTCGGATCTCGAAAAGACAGTTCACTGCACAATTTGATCTTGAAAATGAGACTAATGTTGAAAATTATAACAATAAGGACGAATCTGACGTATGATGTCTAACGAAATTATGATTTTGTAATTCGTAGTGACCTAGAAAAAGAGGTATTTTTTATTTTTATTTTATACTAGCGGCCCGCCCCGGCTTCGCACGGGTATTTAACTAAAATTTTAAAACTTATAAATTTATATTTTTTATCACCTACATACGCCATCTATCGTATAATGGTAGAATATCGTTTTTATATTTAGTGACATTTAACATAATAGTACCTATATTAATTGAAAATGATGTTTATCTAAAATATTAAAACGTTTTCTATTCCTATCCGAAATATTTAGTAAACTTTTAAGTTTAACAAAATAATAACTCAAAAATAAGTTTTGTGAGTTTTTAAGACTCCTTAGACCAGATGGCGTTGGTGGCGTAGGTACCTATTTCTATTTTCTTAAATATTTATTTTTAAATTTAATTACAATGAAACAAAAACTAAATTATACTGTGAGTTATGTTTAATTTTTATGTATTAAAGTTATTTACATTGGTTTTGTACTTTTTACATGATACGTTAACACAGAAAAAAACGATAAGAGATGGCGCTGATACAAAAAAAACGCGCTATTAAAATGTATTCTTGATGATATATAGTGTATTAATAAATCGGAGGTTTTAACAGATTTATTATTTGTATAGATAAGTATATACTCGTCACGTACGAAATACAGTGACTACTGCGTCGATCCGATTTTTTTTCCATTTCTTTAAATATTCAATTTCGGAATCTAATAAATACAAAGAATGGGGAAAAACGATATTAAGGCAACGTCACACATGTGTTCCGATGTTATATTCACATATAAATATTAACCAACAATATTAACCAATATATAAAATCTCTACATCTATCGCCGCGGTTTCCGCTCTTCTAAATCAAACAACAGTTTATGATGTGGCTTTAACCTCCTTTTAAAGAACTTTTTTCAATCTTTCATTTACAATTAGCTATTTCTCTCAGAAAAGGAACAAAGATAGGTTTGAAATATATATAAGATGATGAATCAATAAGTCAGGACTACTCATTTTATAAATATAAGCTGATCTGAAACATATGGAGATAGACACAATCATACATGTATATAATCTGAAAACACAACCTTCCTATGGTAGTCATGTAAAAACCAGGCACGTATTTATCATACATCCACTATACCCATCTCTTTCACTCATAAGCTATCTCTTTCTAACGTTTAAGAAAACAGTGATTAGTGCAAAGAATGTTGAACCCCATTTGTATGCTTATTAGCGATCCCCTGAACACTTGACAAAACTTCGCCTGTTTAAGTATGATCCAATTTATAGGTGAAAGCGATTTAATGCAACAAATAAAGTTAAAAACTTAAAATATCCACATCTCTGATAAATCCATTAGTCTCTTAATGAAACCAACTCAGTCTGTATCGTACTCGGAAACAAAGAGTTCCTTATCACAAAACGCTCTCATAATTAACTTGAACCACACCGTAAACGATCAAAGTCAGATACTTAGGAGCAAAGTCTAATTATAAAGAAAATTTTGGAAGCTTTGAAATATATTGTTTGTAATCTAGCGGGTACCAATGTTGTCATAATTACCGACAGTAGAAGCGCCATCTATCATATTGCTAAATGTGCCTCTGGTAGTCGAGGCACATCTTTAGCATATTTCATCTTAAGGAAAATAGATGATTGTCAACAACTTAACATTATTCTGAAGATTCAGTGGATACCGTCACATATTGGTTTGTGGGGCAATGAGGAGTCTCATCGATTAGCAAGAGCAGCAGCCAATGATGGATCATATGTTTGTATAAAACCAACCTTTTTGGAAATCTTACCAAAGTATAAACACAAAATACATAACATCTGTAAAGAATATTTTGACAAACGCTGTCTTGAAAATAGCATTTGGTATAAAACGATCCAATGTCAGCCTCTCCCTATACCATGATTTGCTAAATCAAACATGAGACGGACACTTGTTGTAACAGCATTAAGACTGAGGTCCGGACACATTCCTTTAAATAAATTCACATATTTAATGAAAAAAGTAGATTCACCAAATTGTGAAGTTTGTGATCGTGTAGAAGACGTACAGCATCTTTTGATGGAATGTGTCCGGTACAAGCAGAACAGACAGGATCAGGTTTCCAGGTTAGGCTTAAATCTAATGGAAGTCGGCTTGTTCCATCAGATTTTGTCTGAACCGACATCTCAATTTGCCAAAACTACACTAGAATTTGTATTAAATAGTATTAAGTTAAGATCTAGTAATACGAATAATTAAGTATATTAGTATAAGAACAATAAGAATTTAGTGTATTTAAAAAATGAAATACTTTATTATGTAAGAATGTTATTTAGGTAAGTTTAGTATAGGACTGTCATGTGCATAAGTATAAAAAGTCCCTAAATAAATACATTTAAAAAAAAAATTATAAAGAAAATTTTTATAGCTCAGAGATGACTTGAAAGAATTTTCATCAAATTTTAAAAGCGGATTTTTTTAACGTTCATAAGGTTGTCGTCTCATTCTTGGTACTTACAAGGATTTATTTTATATATATACATATATTTAAAATATTATTAGTATTAAATATTATTATAATCGACTTCATAAAAGGTGACGTATGTTTTCGAATGGTGTCTTTTTCCTTGCATATATACTGCCATTTTCAAGGTTTGTTCTTAGCTTTTATGTATGAATCAGACTATAAGCATCCCAATGATTAGCAATGACCTTTTCTCCATATAGGAGAAGGGTTGAAACTTAATCCACCAAGCTGCTCCACTGCGGGTTGGTTAATAATTACCCTACTATGAGTAGAAATTGTTATCAGGAGTCTGTGACAACCGAGACCGACGGCATTACGTGCTCTTCAAGGAAATTTGAGGAGATCCACAAGAACATACACCCAGACCTGAACAATTATTTGTACAAATATAGTTATTTATCCACGAGCGGGAAGCGAATCCAAGACCGCCGGTGTTGAGACAACTAATCGCGCCACTACACAATAATTATTATTCTGTATATAAATACTTATTAATAATAGTTATGTAAAATTGCAATTTTACGGTCTTGGTTACATGTCTGTGTTTTTTGAAGAAATCTTTATATCACGATAACTGCTAAGTTTTGAAGTGATTTTGTTTGAGATTCATATCGTGCTCGACGGTGAAGGGGAACATCTCGAGGATACTAACATAGGCATTTAGGCTAGTTGAGAAGAAAGGAAACTTAGATTTATATAATGTAATCAGATTTTTCTTTTTATTTTAAATAGTTTTGATTTTCTCTGTAATACATGTAACTAGTTAGTGTTATATCTCTAAATCTGTAGTGAAGGAAAGTAACGAGCCATTCCCCAAACGAGTGTCTATGACTACTCTCTGGGAAGACTCGACCACAATGTATTGTATAAGATTTAGAAATAATAAAAACTTTTTATTTATTTTTATTTTATACTGGCATGTCTCGGGAGAATCAAAAAATAAGTACACCTTTCAATATAGAGGAGAAATGTGTTTTTTGTTAACGTTTCAAATAACATTATCTGTGGAAAATATAAAAAAAGTTAATATGGATGAAACTAATGTTATTTCAAGTATCTTCTTGTGTGGCATTAAATTCATATTTATTTGTTTTTTAATCGAACACTTTATTGTTGGTATGAAAAAGTTTTTAAAAAAATAACTTAGCATCGTAGCAATGCACTACGGTCTGTAGCAACAGGCTACGAAGGTATGAAAAGAGAAGTAATTAATTAGGGTTCTTGTCAATACTTGTAGTCCCTCTTCTGAGTAAGATAGTATTGTGTTTCAATAGTAAGCAATATTCTGAGCGGCAGTCTAGATGTTATCAGTCAACTTGTGATTTTACTGAATGAAATGTTACGTTACAGTTTAACTTTGCATATAGTTAATTAATAGATCATTTTATACAAGGTTTTCTTATTTCTACATTCTTATTCTCATTCTTATTCTCTCATTCTTATTTCCCATAATTCTTCATTTTCTTTAAGATCAGTAAACATTAAAAAAGGAACTCAAAAAACTCTACAGAGTGGTACAAAATAATATTATTGATTTTTTTTAATACACGTATTATTATAAAGTCGGCTTAAAATTAGGTCACAATTGACAGAAAAAAACCTAACATAAAATATAATACACAAAAAAGACAGCCGAATTAAAAACTCAAATATATATTTTTCCTAAGATAGCTAAGCAATCACTCATTTACTCATTCAATTGACCGTCACTTCGTATTAAGTAAAACAAACGCACAACGACCCTCTTATCCCCCGAGCTCTCAGCGGTCAAGCTGTAAGTTCAAAACAAGTGTTGGAATACTTCCTTAAGAATAATAATATCTCTTCGGACCTGCAGCGAGGAGATAGTGATGTTAGCTATTCACTCGTGTACGGAGCATATGATAATATTTATCTAAAAAATCGATTTCAATAAGCCTATACTAACTCGTCGACAGTCGTAAAGTACAAAAAAAAGTAAATATGGACGAACATAAAACCTCCTTCTGTCTTGTTGTCAGCTAAAAATGTATACTAAAAAAATAATTAGATTTCATATTAACCCAGCACATATATTTTATGTACAATACAATCTATCTTGATAATGTCAATTTCACTTGCTTGAATTTTCAAAATTTCATAAAATATTTTTTTATTGAGACTAAGCATGGTAATTATGAAAGTTACAACAACTTTTATTAGTATTTTGTGTTATTTTTTTTTAAATTTTTATTTTATTATATAACATTTTCCTAGACTCTTTTCGTCCCACCAGTACCCATCCCTCTTGTTATGTCAGGCTACTTGTCTGCGATATGTGATGAAACAAATATAGGGATTATCTTTCTCGTCTATTACGATAAAAATGGTTAACTAATTGTCAATAGAACTCTTTTCATCGATTATTTGAAACCTTAAAATAATATATACATATAATATATTTATGTAGGAAAGTTTGCACAAAATTAAAGTTATATTCTAAAAAAAAAAGCGTCTATTCTTTTATAATAAAGTTCCTTACAAATATTTACAAGTATTAATAAATAGCAAGTGACTAACTTAATTTAAAACTGAGAAATTATATTAACTTTTTTTTTTTTTTTTTTTATTCACATCTACAGGCTTACATGCGCTTATACCCTTTTCTTTACATATATTTTATTGTTATATACAGACGTTTTTATAGCAAAAGTAAATAAGTACTTAGAATTTATTAACTTATATATTATATTATATATATATTATATTAACTTATAACACATCCAGTACGCGTGACAGAACACCGCGTGCTATTTCAAGACTCAATACTTAGCGGATTACACACAAAAGGTATCGCAAGTGTTAGTTGTTAGGAAAAACATAATTAATAATTCACTCGTCCTCATAAAAAGCTCCGTAACTCAGACAACCATTTGTAGACCTTCGTAGCATGTGCTACATAACGTAGTACTTCGCTACGATGATTGTATTTTTTTTTGTGTTCGTTATTATTAAGATGTTCTTCGCATTTAAGTAAATATTTAAATAATCTACCGGATTCGTTATTGACTATAACCAGCCATGCCTTTTTTACTATGACTTGGCGAATAATTTCCGTACAAATACTTAGAAAAATGATTGTTTTTGATTATAACCAGGGACGTTGACTTTACGAGGAGAGTAATAGTAGAACAGCACGGTCTTTGAGGACAGTTACAATTTTAAAACAACTGGAGTCAAATCCATGATTCGGCGTCAATTAAACTCTTGTCACCACTATACCAGAACGGTAGCTAAATAAATAACCAAATCGAATATCGGCTCTTTTTACCCGACTGCGACAGAAGGAGGGTTATGTTTTTCAAGTGTGTGTATGTATGTATGTATGTATGTCCATTTCTTTGGCACACCCTACAGCCCAAACGGCTGGACGGTTTTTGACATATGAGGTGTCGTTGGATTTGTCTAAATTGTAGTAGTGACATAGGCTATATAAATTTTCAAAATGGCGCCCAGAAATGGCAGAATGAGGGGGGGGAGTTGAATTTTTTTTAACTGTAGCAATATGGGTATTAAATGAAAGCTAGTGTAATGTTTTATTCTTTTTAGTTTATAATAAGAGTATTTTACGCAGTCGGACGTACGGATATGAGACACTAGGCGATAAAGACAACATCGTTTTTCGGAAATGCGGTAACTTACATAATATACGAAGATTGTACTTAAATATACTTTACAGTAAAACTGCGCGTGTTTATAAATCTTATGAAACATTCAAAGCAGGGAACTCAACGCGTAAAGGTAGCACCTCTGTATACAGCTTGTTTTAAAAAGATTGATTATTGTTGTTTTTTTTTATAACTCTTAGTAGAATATCTTCACATTTAACGAAATTATTTTTTATTTTTTTATTTTAAAATACAATTTAAGTATTATTTTCTATTTTGTATTGACAGTTTTAAACCAGCCGGATAGTTTACGGAAGATTCAGTATCATTGTATTGTTTAATATTATATTATTTAAAGGAACTTCCTTTTATATAGTTTTAGAAGCAAAATATATTCTATGAAAATTGCAAGTATCATTCTGTTAAGTTTATAGCCATATGACAAAAAAGTAGTGTATCAAACTTCCAAAAAATCAAATTTCAACCAATTTTTTTTTATTTATTTAGTAACAGACATTAAAAAAAATACTTATTTCAACCCGTTTCAAATGTTTCCAAGCAACCTCTATTAAGACACAGCACTCGTAATACTGCTTTTGACTTTTATAGCGGCTACGTGCGACCCGAGCAGGTTCTGTGCCCGGTTGATATAATTTATGACTTACACACCCCATTACTATACATCTTAAATTATGATATTATACATTCTAAACTTGACTTTTCTCGTGGTTTCGTACGTACTAAATTTCATATCGTCATGAATGCTGCCTGAATGAGCTGATTTTAGGTTAAGATGTTCCTTTTATTCAAGATAGTCTGTCCCACTGTTTAAGATCATCGCTGTTTTCTAGATAATGAAAGCATGTCAGCAAGTTCCACGGGTTTGGTCGATTTGAAACTTATTGTTCCATTACATCGATACTATTATAATAACATACATAATTACATATACTGAAAGTAGCTTGATTGAACTATTACATATTTTATTTAATATTGAGTCAAAGGTGCAAAACTTTGGCAAACACACAGAATAGCACTTCAGTTTTACAAAATTTATATAGAAATACAAATTTTTATTCAAAGTTACATTTTATGCAGAAATAAAAAACAACCACTTTCTATAAAACCTCTTTGTATAATAATAAGACTTATTAATTATACTCTATTATCTACGGAAGCACAAAGTCTCCTTGACAGATTTACGATTATCCCGCTAAGTGCTTCTTATCCGGTAGCGGTCAAAGAAACAAATAGAAATCTATTTTGTCTTATCCGACTTAAACGTAGAAGGTCTCCTTTATCATTTCACTAGTTGCGCATTATAACATTATAATTTTAATACAACATATGTAGTTATATGAAATTTATATCTAAAAACCGAGACACATAAAATATCGCATCCAATGTTACCTTTACATTCGTGTTACGTCCGTAAAAAATTTAACAGAACTGCAAATTTATTCATAGTGTATTTTTACTTGTAATCTTAAAATAAAGGTATACTTTATATGTTTTAAAATATTTATATACATATAACATTATAAAACAAAATTAAAAGCTATTATTATTTCGCGATGAAAATAAGTAATTATAATTTTTGTATTTACTTACACTGACAAACAAACAAACGTCTCACACTCGTCGAACTATGATTATTATGACATTAATAATATTTATTTTAATAAATTAGAATATTTAAAACGTGTCATTAATAAAGGCGGTTCTCCTTTACCTACCTTGTCATTAATTTTTATTGGCGGCTTCACGATATACGGCTCTCCAGTCACAGGAAACATTGACGATATAATTGCTGGCGCGATGATCACTTTCACGGCTTGGTTTTGACAGCACGACTTTGACATTTCACTCACACTAACCTCACACGATTTAACCTTATTCTCACATCCACAACAACAATGATGACAGTATTTGATAGACGAATGCCGACAGTAGTTCTGAGTTTTTTCACAGACGATATTGACAGATGAAGAATCTTCAAATTGTTCTTGACTGTTGTCGTCAGTTGTTTGTATCGAGGTATTGTTCACATCAGTAATATTTTCATTTGTTTCATTATTGTTAGATAACTCCGTATATAATTTTGGTTTTTTGGAAAAGTCCTCTGGTATTTCAAGTAGTGGCGTCTTCCTTTTCAACTCGAGTGGTGTTTCTAATAAGTATTTCTTTGGTTTGTCGTTTTCGTTTGTGTTGGATAATTTGAATGGATGGACTAATAGTGTTTTTGTTGATTTTTTTGTTGTCGGGTTAGACGTCCCGGCCCCGGAGGGCTCAATTTTATTTGTCGAATCCAATTTGATTTTTTGTATTTACTTTTTGGAAATTATTTTATTCCAAATATCGTCAACTATTATATTATTCTTTAAGTCACCAGTCTTTCCCTATTTTATAATTTTAAATGTGTCAAATATATATGTCACTTTAAATTACTTCTGAAATAACACCATCAAAAACAACAACAGTCGGAATTCACTAAGTTTTTCGCAATTTGTATATATTTCACTATTACTCACTATTCTAATCTTATATCCATAGAAAATGTGTTTTATGTATATTTAATATACCTTTCTCTAAAATTAAATTACCTTTTCCACTGTACGTAACACCACGTGTACAACAGCGTCAAAACATAAACGTCCTTGACCTTCCTCAACCAGATGACATTTGTTTGTAAACAAACAAGACACAAACAATGAAAAACCATTCAATAAACACTGTCATTTAATGAAAAAACATTTATACTTAACGATAAACATGTTAATGAACATATTTGTTAATATTTCCACACTTAAAATCAAAGAAACTTAGGTTTTTCCGTCAAGAAAACGTATATACGATCGTACGGCGCGACGTATTGATTACAACTGAAGCATCCAGGAGGGTTCGTAGGCGGGTACTAGGGAGGGTGTTGGTATAGACCACGCCTCTCAAATATAGGTTCTAAATTATTTCAGACTTTCTAGGAAATGCAAGATGGGGTGACATTTCATACTTCCTACTTTTTATAATATATTGAGGTTCAGGCTGAACTTAGTTTAAAATGGAAATTATAAATAATGAAATTGTTAATATGTTGATATGAATCTAAAACAAGTACGCTTAATTAAAAAAATCAAAAAACCCGACTGCGTAAAATACTCTTATTATAAACTGAAAATAATAAAACAATTTACTAGCTTTCATTTGATACCCATATTGCTACAGTAAGAAAAAAAATCCAACTCCCCCCCTCATTCCACCATTTGCGGGCGCCATTTTGAAAATTTATATAGCCTATGTCACTACTACAATTTAGACAAATCCAATGACACCTCATATGTCAAAAACCGTCCAGCCGTTTGGGCTGTAGGGCGTGCCAAAGAAATGGACATACATACATACATACATACATATGTACATACATACATACATACATACATACATACATACACTCGAAAAACATAACCCTCCTTCTGTCGCAGTCGGGTAATAAATACCTTTTCGTTTTATTCTAGAGTGTTAGCAAAAAACTTCAAAACGTTGAAAACGTTATAAAAATAAATTATCAAATATGTCATAAGAAACAAAAAGGCAAGGGCGTTTTAAAAGTTTTAATTTTGTCATATTTAATTAAAAGTCTAACTCGGATTTTATCGCGTTTATTTGTTTTAAAACTTTACAGTTTAACGATTTTTAATTTATTTTGTCATATTTTCATAAAAAAATGAGATAAAATGATGTTCACAGAACTGAAATCAAATCAAAATTTACATGTATTAAAATTTTTTCAAACAAAACATACGTTGCCGTTAATAGAAAGTTAATAATATTGTTTCATTTTAGCTTACAATTAGAAAATACATATATATATATATATATATATTTTTTTTTTAAATTTAGATTTTTAAATAACACCTATCATTATTTCATGCAAACTGAGCCTTTAATTACTAAAGAAATTATGATTATTAATTCATGTTCACAATATTTAACATAAATTCTATCAATTCTTTTTTTTTTTTTTGTACAAAAGAGGGTGAAATTTTAAAAGGCCACAAGACAAAAGCCTCGTTATCGACGTGTTGATTTTACTGGAAGAAAGATTGTGCTTTGAATAATAACGACTTGAACCATTTGATTGAAAATTTATTTTTTAATTAGTTTTGTACCATAGACTTTAACTTCAACATAACACTAAATCTATATTAACGAAATGCAGACGGAATAACAAAGTTAGAAATAGGTATCATCATTTAGGCTGTTTCAGTCAAGATGACTTACTTGGTAGAACACATGTATATTAATTGTTAACCAAAAGGCTTGAAAATCTTGGAATCCAGACTAGCATCGTTGAGATTTCTGATATTACAATTATATCACAATGGTAGATCATTGGTCGATATATTAATAAATAAGTACGGCACAAACAACGGAATTTCTGTTTCGGTGATCCTGAAACACACAACACAAACAAAATTGCTCAGACCTCAACAAACATCGCGCTAGTTCAAACATTTATCACAAACGAGAAACTGTGGGTGATGCATTTGGACGCTTTCATCGTACGCCAATAATGTCCACATCCTTTAATCCTAAGATTACGTTGTCCTGAGATTACTGCAAGTAAATTAAGTTTAAACCTAATTTAAAATAGCTTACACCACACGACACGACTCTTTTAAATAAAAATAGAAAACAAACAGGCACTCAGCTAATGGCATGTGATTATAGCCAATACTTCGAGTACCAGAGCCTTTCTATATAAAGAAGAAAAAAAAAACGGGTTTTTTGGTTTCGGACTGTCACTCACCATACAAAACACAGCTATAGTAGCCACGTTATACCGATTTTCTCAGAGCGTGGATCCAGCACAGTCGACACAGCCGCAAACGATATGCACCTGTACACATGTACATGTACCTTGATAACACGATGAGGATATGACAAGGGAATCGTAATTGCAATTCAAACTGAAACGCTGCTAGTATTTTAGCTACTATTACACGATGACAAATTTTCACGCCTAATATCTTATTTTGTTATCGTTACTCTTGCGTTGTAAATTTTCTTACATATTTTTATTTTTCTTTTTATTTTTATTAATTTGCTCATTTAAGATATCTTAAAACGAAAATATACTAATGCAGTCATATTAATTCGCCCACTATATTCAAACCATTTTTCTACAATTGCTATTAAATTGTTACACCAGGTACAGACTCTTCAGCTTGACCAAAGTTAAAATAACATTATAAGACATTACACATCGCAACGGATCGCTATTATACGACACGACATGCTTTGCTTATATTTAGGTCTATTTATTACTTTTTTTCTTTTTCTTCAATACAAAATATACGTTTTGTTCCGAGTTGTCGTTGTCTATCTAATACCGTATCGTGAGGTATAAATGACCCAAACCCGTTCCGGTCCGGTGCTATTTATTTGATAGCCGAGAGGGCCCGTGTGTGTTAGGAAATAAGGGTTTCTAAATCTAACTTTATGTCTTATGTCTTTTGGTAATACCTTTATGTTTTTGAAGTGAATACTTCTTTAGAATCGTTGTGATTTGAAATTCGATGTAATAAAAATTGCGTCACGATAAAGAAACTAACACATAAACGTGTAGGAGATAGTGAAATAGTAAACATAGATTTTATATTTTTAAATTATTATTTGACCCAAATATTAATAACCAATTACATATCCTAAGTCTGCGAATTCCGACTTAAAAATAAAAAATAAACCTTAATAGTATGTACATTAGACAAATTAAATATAATTTACTTTAACTATTAACATTATTATTTTTTAGTGCTACACTCCACCCGTTCAATATATACACATATAAATAAATATAATATAATACAATATATAAGGAATATAATAAATTTACATAAATTTACTTAGATAAATATAAGCGGGTGGAGGATTACGCCCCGGCAGGGAGATCAAACGGTCGGGGGTTAGGGCTGTAGGCTGAGAAATCGGCGGACAATCCTAGCCGAGTCGAGTAATACCGCCTATTGCATCCTGGCTGCGAGCGAACCGTCACGGATACCACTATTAACATTATTATTATCATATATAAATAAAAAATATAAAATATAATATAAAAACTTAAAAAATATAATATATCTAATGACTAAAATATATTATTAAAAGGAGTCCCTTTAGGCAAGATTCCGAAGATACTGGCAGCGTTCCTTCTTTGAATTGACTGATTCTTTGTCCGAGGTAGCTGCCAGCTCTTCGGTCTCCCGTAATGTCGACTAATACATACAGAGTACCTTTATTAAGTTCAAAAATGGTCTTGAAGCCAATTTGGATAAAGGAATTTCAGATATTTCTGTTGTGATTTTTATTATTACCCGACTGCGACAGAAGGAGGGTTATGTTTTTCGAGTGTATGTATGTATGTATGTATGTATGTATGTATGTATGTATGTATGTATGTATGTCCATTTCTTTGGCACGCCCTACAGCCCAAACGGCTAGACGGTTTTTGACATATGAGGTGTCGTTGGATTTGTCTAAATTGTAGTAGTGACATAGGCTATATAAATTTTCAAAATGGCGCCCGCAAATGGCGGAATGAGGAGGGGAGTTGAATTTTTTTTCTTACTGTAGCAATATGGGTATCAAATGAAAGCTAGTAAATTGTTTCTTTTTAGTTTATAATAAGAGTATTTTACGCAGTCGGGTTTTTTGATTTTTTTAATTAAGCATACTTGTTTTATTTTTAAACTTTGATTATTTTGGCTTAAAGAAGTGAAATAAAATTACATTCTTTGTTATCACTTATTTTGTATTAAAACAAAAAATAATCTACTTATGTTTAAGAAAAAGTTATTTAATAAATAAATTTGAAGAGCTTAGGTGACTCAGTGAATGGTAAAGGATCTAGATCTGCCTGCAAGTCTCGAGAAATTTCGAGACATCTAGGAATAAGTTTATTTAATATTAATGTGAGATTATTATTTGAACTGTTAGCAATGTTGGACGCCATATTTAAATTTTCCTACGCTAAGTAATTCATATACTTAAAATAATATCTCAAACAATATGTTGAAATCCGTCAAACTATTCGGCCTGTAGAGCGTATAAATATTTATTTGAACTTGAATTGAAAAAAAAATGTTTATATACATTCTTTTAATAAATCAATACAACAGTTTTTTTTTTGTTTTGTCTACCTTTACTTCCATTTTTGTCAAGAAAAAAAAATCTTGACATTCGATCGAGAAACATAAATTTACCAAACTTAGTTCGATAAACTTCCGAATAGGGTAAAGGAACAATAGGGCACGTCTGTCTGTGATACGCTTTGATTTAGATGCGGGTGTGTTATGCTTAAAACAGGGCACCCTATCTATCTTCACTTGACTTTTGTTATAGCAACGAATATTACAGAATTAAAAACAAACTTATATACGAAGCATAACTTTCCATCGGAGTATTTTTTTCTATGGAGAACGACTGGAACGTCTGTGCCATCCAAACAATTCCCGAATAATATAAATTACACATGATTACATGGTAATTGATGGAAATTAATATTAATATCTCCTCTGGTTTGATTGATTGTGAGAGATGGTAATTATTCGACATTAGGTGAACTGTTTCTTCGTTTGCTGACTGGTAGTAAAATAATATAGTAATAATAAAAATTGATCACAACGTCACTTATAAGATAAAAAAAATATAAACATCACTGAAACGCAGTGAAATTGTATTCACTTCAGAAATCAAATTTTATGGTGATTAGTCGTTCCCTAAGCTATAGCCCCTTACAGCAATAATTAAGGGTACAGAAGTCGGTGCGAAATTAATTTCTTAATTCAACTTTCAATAATTTAATTAGATTTCACATAGTAAAGATTAATTCGTTACAAATTTTGTTAATTTTATTTTACTCTCTTCGCTCTCCTCTTCTCTTCTTAAGTTTCGATAGCTTTTTAAGTATCGTAATGTTTGATTTAAATTTAATCCGGGACGTCGACAGAGTATCATTGTTTATTGTTATCATCTGTAGTAATATTACAAAGAAGATTAAAATTTGTTTGCTTGTCGATAAACTCTAAAACAGCAGAACCGATTATAATAATGCTTTCATAATTAGGAAGTTACATTACATACAAGTTTATATAGTGTGTAGGTACATTTATATAATCAACGTATTCAAACTGAACGTGAGTACCTAAGTTATGTTAGTAAAACAGTCCGATATATAAAGCAGTATATCGCAAGTAACGTCTAATATTTTAATACACAAGAGCCCAATAAAGTTTTATTATAAGTATATATTCAACGCTACAGTAAGTTTTTAATTAAATATTAAAATTCATACTACAAGCTGTGATAAGAGCGCTCCCTCGCGGATGTAGCTCACGCAAACCGTTTTGATACTTTTATTTTCTTTGCTGTGCAATACTATTCTAATATGTTAATTAGATACTTGTTTCTTTTTTTCCTTTTTTTTTATAATTAGATAAAAATTGCTGGTAGAGACTTAAACAAACATGTAAGGTCGTTCACTTAATTGATTTCTTCGCAAATATTCTAAATTGACACGTTGCATTTCATTTCTTATGTTACCCCATGTTACCGCGTGTTACCGCGTGTTACCGCATGTTACCGCGTGTTGCCAGAGGATACGGCGCTCCACACGCTTGAGGTGTGTGCCTCCTAGGAACCACAGCGTCGCGCGCTTTCAGCGGTCCTCGGGCGGGATCTCTCACTGCCGAGCGTCGTAAGAACCATGCTCGACAGTGAGAGATGGTGGCAGGCGGCGGTCTCCTTCTGCGAAGAGGTAATGACGCAGAAGGAGACTGCGGAGCGGGCTAGGGAGGATGACGCCTCTGCTGACCCGCTCCGACGCAGACGCACAGGGGTAAGGAGGAGACGGTTTGCCCACCTCCTCCCCTCCTCGTAATAATGGGGTCACTGACCGATAGTCGGTGGACTTCAGCCAACTTAACAGTGCGACCCCACATGTCTGAGGGATGGCCTTTGTTGTGAGCAAGGCCGCCCCACCTTGTGCCGGGGTCCCGGATGTTCATCCGGGTCTACCGCCGGGGCGAGGTGGTGAATGCTAGCGCGACCCCGTTTCGCCCCACCCAGGCGGATGACTGCTCACACGTGGGGTTTATAGCCCGCGGGAGTCGGGCATAACCACTTCGGTGTCCCCGCGCCGGAGTGGTATCCATAATGGATTTTCCCCACGTAAAAAAAAAATGTTACCGCGTGTTACCACGTGTTACCGTGTGTTACCGCGTGTTACTGCGCCACTGCCCGAACGCCGACTGAGCAATGCACGACCAAACGTTATATCAATGAGAGTAATAACTAAATAACTAATGTTAATATAATTTATATATGCTATAATTATTTGTTTATTATTATTTGTTTATTATTATATTTTTTTAACGAATTAATATGATAATATTTAAAATATTTTCAAACAATAAGTAATGTGTCGTGTAATTTATTATTGTATTTATATACTAAATTCTATTTATTTATTTTTTTGTTTTAAATTTATTATAGCTGCCGCTGTTGCTCGTGGGACATCCTTCAAGGTGGTCATCTTATATCAACGTTAGATGTCATTGCTGTTTCGAAAGTGTATATATAATATTATAAAATTATGTGTTTATAATTGAAAAGATTACTGTTGAAAAAGGCAAAAACTTCTGAAACTTAAACCAGACTACAAAAAAAAAATTGGTTCAACTACTGACAACTAGAAACTAACAAGTGTTGTGTTAAGTTTCGATACTAACTGGATTCTTCTCATGATTCTCTTTCTGATTATTTAACGGTTTATACCATTAAAAAAACATAGTAAAATCTCGTCTAATGTATTCGATATTACATGTATCAAAACCACCGCGACGCAGTACAATCTTATTCGGGCCTAAGATCAAATCATGCGGTGAATCGGCGTTCCATTGCTATCTGAGCCAAGTCATAAGAATTTTAACCGAAATTAATTTAGAAAAATGGCTCCAGTGACGTTTCATACAAAGCGAATATTCGATGTATGCTTCGACTAGTTGATAGACGACACTAATTGTTGGCGTCATTTCTGTAATTTTATATATTTATAGACCATTACGATTATATCTGGTGTATTATTTCGTCATACATTATCTATTTTTGTAGTTCTTCATCCGGGTTCTCCGGTACTTACTATAACTCCTCTCTCCGTCCGTATCACAGAGCTTATAGAAGCGT
Organism: Euphydryas editha; assembly: GCA_036937285.1. Taxonomy (NCBI): domain Eukaryota; kingdom Metazoa; phylum Arthropoda; class Insecta; order Lepidoptera; family Nymphalidae; genus Euphydryas; species Euphydryas editha. Next base: position 11,196,207 of record JAUPFZ010000029.1, on the reverse strand, counting down.
AATAGATAATCACTTCTCATTTTCAAAGAATATGGTGACTGTAACGAGAAATATCAAAAATAAATAAAGTTCAAATAAAAAAGGTTCCAAGACAAAAAGAAAATACGTTTATTTATTAAGTAAATTTTAAACTACAGTCGTACAGAACCTATCGTGTGTGAGATTAAATAATATGTGGTGCAGTATTTACAATGTTATAATAAAGATCGATAATTAATAAGGCTTAAGCCCACGTGAACATATGTTTCGTTAACACAAATAAATTATTTATCTAAATACTTAAAACATTAACTTGTCACTAAACATTGACAAAGAATGTAACTTAGTTATTGTTCGAAGTGATACGTCTTTAAAAATAAAATAAAATATTTTTGTCATGACGAATAAAACGAATTGAAACCAGAATATTACATTCTCATCTAAATGACATAAGTATGCCAAATTTCTCCATGACTCCAGTAACTTCTAAAAAATTCGTTCCATACTACTGCAATGTTTAACAAAATATATTTGTTTACATGAAATAAAAAAATACGCGTTTCTTTTAATGCGTCTTACTAAAATTAAATATTAACGAAACAACATATTTGTTTAGATCAAATAAATAAACGCGTTCCTTATATGGGTTTTACTAAAATTTAATATTAACAAATCAACTTTAATGAAATTCGGAGCAATGTGAATGTTTGATGTGCGTTACTACTTGTTGATTGATAGCACTCATCTTCAGTTACAAATCCTGAATCGCGCTGGCAAAATTATTATTATTGTATATATAGTCCGATTGGTTTCTATCGTCAAAGATTAGCTTTAAGAAATCTATCGTGGTGCGGTAATTTTTGCAGTTCCGTTACCTAAAAGCTTCAACGGAACCCTGCTACTAAAACTCCGCTGTCTGTCCGTGTGACAGATCTATCTTTAGATCAGTAATAGGTAGACATTCGGTTGCTATAAGGACAAGAAATAAAAATATCAATTCCCCGTACGATACTGTTCTCAAAGAAGAAACTTTCATTGCTAAATCTTAACAAATATATATTGTTATCAGACAAACTACTGAAACACGAATATGTGAATTATAAATACATTAATGTGTGAATAATGAAATGAGTTCTATTTAATTGATATTATTTTCAAAAAGTCTAACTTTTTTCTAAAATTTTTAATTTTTTTTTTCTGTACATGTCTCCGTCCTATAATATTCCTTCCATAAATTATGTCCTTTTACAATCGTACCAGAAATATTTTAATTTGTTCATTTCCATCACTACATATTATTATTTAAAAAGTCCATCACCGACCTTTCTGTTTGTCTGTTTGCAATGAATTCAAAATCTACCGAACTACAGTACACAAATAAACACATCAAATTATTAATTATTACGTGTTTTATTTATATGTACAATGAAACTGACCAAGTTCGTCTAAAGTCTCGTAGTAAAAATAAATAAACAGCCGTCTCGTATTAGGAATTCTTTTAATTTTAACTTTTTGTTATTTATATTAGTCTTGTGACACAGCACAGTAACTGTGTGTAACGGAACTAACTATATTACTAAAACTCCGGTGTCCGTAGGGATGTTCATGTAATAAAATCGATACTTTTTTTCGATATAATACATCGTATTGTTGTATCGATACTTTTCGATCTATCGTAGAAACATACGGAGTTTTTACGATATACCCGAAGTAATTTGTTTATATTTAACTATTCGCATAATGAAACTATACGCATAACTATACGCAAAATGAAAGAAAAAAAAAACTGAAATGCATTCTGTATTCTCTGATCCTATTTTGATTGATTGCTGATTGCTTATTTTGAAATTGATGCAAATAACAAAACGACAGGTGAATTGAGTGTCCGTTTCCTGTTCCTTAAGATTCACAGTCGTAATAAAATATTTGCTCAGGCCTATATACCTACGTATCTTTAATAAGAACAAGCTATACCCACAACTTCATTCGTGAACATACAATTTGATTTTCCACCCCTCTCGATAGTTAGACGATAGTTTCACTGTATGTGATTTTATTTTGTTGTACCGTCTGTTTTAGTGCGCTCGTCAAAATATAAACTACCTTAAATGCACTTACTTTGTTTTTCTTATAATTGAATTTTATTCTTGTGAGATATGATAATAAACATTTCTATAAAAACTATTAAGTGTCCTAGCTCGTAGTATAAACTTAAATCATGCCCAGTTTTATTCAAACCCATTAAGTAGTTTGTGGCGTGGTGTGTGCCCAAGATACAGACAGACAGACCAAAAAAATACAAGTTTGGCTTCGGTAACGATTACAGAATACACTTAAACTAAAATTAAAAATATCTTCAATGGACAGAATTGATCTTGTTACAGTTTTAATAAGTATAGATAAACATTTCGAGATGCAGTATGTACGAAACTTATATTAATATATTCAATAAACTATCGTTCGATCTTGATCCAAGCGAAATTACGAATATCAATAAAGTGAATGTTTCGTCTTGTTGATAGATGGCACTCATCGTCGATTACATTAATTAAATCGCGATGGCAAGATTCTTATAATAGTGTTTATAGTCGGTCGTGATCTTTTATGACGTCAGTAGCGTTAGTGCAGTAGTTAGCGCTGTAGTTAGCTTTGTAGTTAGCGCTGTAGTCGTCTTGGCTTTAAATACCCACCTCGGGTTCAATTTTTTGAAGTTTCGTTCCCCGTCACTGGGTGTAACGGAACATCATAACTATAACTGCGATGACCGTCCAAGTCCCAAACTCTCTTTAGAACCATTACAGGAAGACATTTGTCATCTTCACAGAATATCTTACAATGTCCGCTACATAAAAATAAAATACAATAAAATAAAGTACAAATTAAATTTTCAAAACAAGAAATATGTTTATTAATTGATTCGGAACCTTTACGTAGTTCCACTTGCAATTGATAGGTTTTATTGTATTAACGGAATGAAATTAAAATGAAAAGCTACATGAAAAAATGTAACAAAATAAATAAAATTAAGTTATTAATTAATAGAATCCCTATACAGGTTGTAACAATTATAATTGAGCAGACTTTGCGTAGGGGGAAATTGCTCACGTGAATGGATAGGCGTGTTGGTTGTTCAGTGTGAGTAGCATTGTAACACTGAATAGTTTAGTGGGGATCGGAGGAGGAGCCGCTCGGGGCCTTATAAAAGGACGGGCTCGGTAGAATCTTTCCTTTTTCTCGTCTCTTCGGTGCAGGGTGCGAATTGTTGGGTGAGTCATTGTAATTATTATGTAGAAGCTTGTATATGCCACTCAGTAGGTAGTGTAGATGTAAAATTCATTCTTATCTAGTGTGTTTATTTAAAAAATTGTGTTTTTTTTTTTTTTTTTTTTTTTTTACGTTAAGTGAATAGGCAAACTGACAGACGTTCCACCTGATGGTAAGTGGTTAACGTCGCCCATGAACATAAACTAGTTTACCTGGAACTAGCCCAGGCAACTCATCTATGTGTTGCCTATCCAGAGACATAAGGTGTTAGTCTCGGTGCCAGTAATTACACTGCCTGTCTTGCCCTTCTCTCCGAAACACAGCAAAGCTGTTTCACGGGAGAAATAAGCAAGATGGTGGTACCCATGCAGCCGGGAGCGCGGCACAGCGCATCCCTCCCACCGGTATCTCTATAAACCAATGGTTAGGTTGTGTCCTTGTCTTGTGGGCCATTTCCATGTCAACCCAGAAACAACTGGGGGTTGACTACGGGAAGGCTCACCGGATGGTGTGTCCTTCCAGGGACCGGGTAGGCGTACGGAGCCGTCGACACTAACTCTTCCCACGTGGCGACTTCAGCGGGTGAACCTCGGACCTCAACAACAGGCTTTTTTCTTGATCTCGCTACGAGAAGGAAGCAGGGGGGCAGGGAAGCCCATCCCTACAACCGTTCTACGGCGAGAGACGTCGAGCGTCGGACGGGGTACGCCGTCCACGTGTCCCGGCGCGCACATCATTCCAGTCACCTAGCACCAAGGCGGAGACCGGCTGGGGGTCCGCCACGCACCACGTGCCCCATCCTTACACCAAGGCGGAGACCGGCTTGGGGGTCATCCATGCTCCACGTGCCAATAGTTAAGTGCCCGTCCGATTAACCTCTAGACCTGAACCAGGAATAGTTATTGAATTACGTAGCTCGTAATCTTTTAAAAATTAATAATAAACATTGTTATTGATAAATTTCTAACATTTATGTAACTTGCCTACCTACATATATAACTATGAATATAAATGTTGTAGTTTTGTTCATTTAATATTTTTTATTTATTTCTCTCTTTTACTTAAATATCTCTTTATTATTCGTCGGTATAATATAAATATATACCGCGACAAGGTAACGTGTTTTATATATTCTTAAAAATAATCAGTACATTTATTAAACAGCAACAATATCCAAAGAATCAATAACTGTATTAAAAGTGAATTAAAAGAAAATATTCAATAACTATGACAAAACTCAGAATACAACTAATATAAGAAATAATACAAAATAATTTCACGTTGAATATACATTCTATATGTGCAGGTACAAATTACAACATTAATTACAATTAATTATTTGTACAAGTAGATCGTTGTCTATGTCAAGCTCTGTATATGTTCGCTTTAAATACTTACGTACATATCGTGTCCATAAATTCAAACGTACCTGCAACGAAATAGTAGTAAATAGTTTTGTCAAAACAATAAAAATGTGATGATGCAATAAACTTAATTTTAAACATTATAATTTAATCTGTTACACATATTTTAATGTGTTTATTTTGTCTAAGGAAGTGTTATTACTAAAAATAAAATTAAATCAAAGTCTCCATTCTCGATAATTTTTAGACTAAAGACAAGTTTCCTGTTTGTTTTCCTTTTCATCGCATTACCAAGCAATAACATTAAACAGTAGACACAGTATTAACGTAGCTTGTTGTATAAAGATGGAATATGTCATAGATGATGACGATTATTGTTGTCTTCAATAACTTTTGTCTGAAAACAATAACTCTTCTATTTTTAATTAATAAAAATGTAACAATGCTATGTTTTCAATGTGTAAAAAAAAAAACAAACTGTAGACGTTGATACTAACACATTTGGGAGTTATTTAAATTATAATTTACAAGTTTATTTTATTTTTATTATTAGTTGTTGAGGTCATAAAAATACATGTTGTGTGAAAATTATCTATCACAACTCTAAAGACAACTCTGGGATATGTACGGACAGCGGAGTTTTGGGTAATACATATAGTTAGTTCCGTTACACACAGTTACGTGGTAAGGAACTCAAAAAATTAAGTTTGATTAGATAGAATGCTTTTGCCTTGTACTAGAAATAATCATACCTGTCTATATATAATATAATAAAAATCTTGCCACCGCGATTCAGGATTTGTAACCGACAATGAGTGCCATCTATCAACACATCGAATTGGTTTTAATGAAATTTCATACGTAAGTCAATATTCGATACAGTGTTGGGTAGAATGAAAAATCTTGTCATTTTTTTAATATTTAAAATTACCAACATCGCTGAGAAGCTGTACAATCTTGTTCAGTTCTAAGATAAAATTATACAATTAACCGTCTTTCCAGCGCGAATCGAGCTAAGTTACGCAGATCTGAGAATAACATCACATAAATTAATACTTAAGTATAAATACATATTGACGTGATCAAACTTGCGGAGTCCGCAAATGAAACGAATAGGTACATAAGTTTTCTAGCTTCTCAATTTTATTGACATGTTCTCAGTAGCATCGAGGTTACGTTTAAGCTTTAAATTCCTCAAAATCGATTGAACAAAAAGAGTTCTAGTTTATTTTTAGGAAATATTGGAGTTTTTTAAGAGAATGAAATGAGAAATTTACTTTTTTAGAAATATCGTTTATGAGTTTGGACCAGAAGAAGTCACTGTTAAAATGAGGACCTAGATACTTATCTGTATCGACGTAATTAATTGGCACACCATTAGGTATACATCACAGTATCAATATTGTTTGAGGACAGACATGAGATCATATGACGACTAACAATTTAATAATTGGTACAACGCAAATGTTCGATGTATGCTTCGATTTGTTAATAGATGGCACTCATCGTCGGTCACAAGTTTTGGATCGCGGTGTCGAGACTTTTATTAGTGTCTATAGTACAATTTGTTTAAACATATATTTAAAAAAAAAAGCCAAACAAAAATTAAAAAACCGGACCTCCTTCAATTTTTGTAATTCCGTTAACCAAATAGGTCAACGGAACCGTATGAACACTAAGAAATTATAAAAGTTCACTTATAGCCATTTAACAACCGTTCTGGTGTAGTAATGCGAGTAGTCTTCCAACTCTGGCCGTCGCGGATTCGATTCCTGCTCGGGGTAGATATTTGTATTTATAGAAATATTTGTTTCTGGTCTAGGTGTATGTCCTTGTGGGTTTCCCCACCGTGCCTCCGAGAGCACGTAAAGCCGTCGGTCCCGGTTGTTATCATTGATACCTGGTAATGATCGTTCCTCATGGTAGGAATATTGTCCGCCAACTCGTATATATATGGAGAAGAGTACATGAATTGAAATCAGATCATGATCATAAAATCTAAAGATGGTCAGAAATACTCTTTCGCTTCCAATTCTCTCACTCACCGCACAAAACGCTTTGTTGAAAATTAAAAATTTTACCCAATTTCACACAAACAAAACATTCACTAAAACAAGGTACATGACGCCACAGAATAAATAATAGTACAAGTATTAGTGATGACGCTAAGCATTATAAAGTAAACGAATACAAAGTAGAATTACCGACAAATATCTTAGAATTTCTTTAAGCACGTTTCTTTAAAGTGTTCCCTTACAATGTTTCATTCAATGCCAAATTTTAAAACAAGCTTAGCATATGTAAGCACATTGAGGCTAGCCCAAATATGAATTCGCGACCAAACAATTCATTTTATAAGGTATTCAACATTAATCTCTACAAGTTTATTTTACAAAAGACGGTGAAATAAAAAAAAAATGGAAGACAATAGCATCGTTATCGCCGCGTCGATTTTATCGGAATCACACAACTTTTAATATAGGATGTTTATTTTGAACTGGCTTTGCGCCATGGGTTTTAACACCGTCAACCTCAATACAATTAAACTCTTATATTGCAAACCATTAACGAACACCTTTACTACTAAGATTGTGTAGCTATGTAACATCTGTTATAAATATATTTAAAAATACATTTATAACACAAAACAAGTTTGTTTTTAAATTAAAATAGCACGCTCAAGTCATTTAAAATTGTGTGTGTATAATTTCTTATACCGTTTTACGGTATAAGAAGTCCAAGTCTAGTTTAATAGGTCCCAAGCTTAATCACCCTCATGAAAAATGTTTGTATAGGTGATATAGATGAGGCTAGGCATTTTTGTTCATGTTTTCAGATCCCCGACACAGGAGCCCCTTACTAGGGGTCGTCACTAAGGGCATAGTCTGATAGTCTAACACATTAATTATTTTTACTAACAAGTTGAATCTTCATTGCCTACGGTTTATAACGCTACGCGCTATTTAAACATGGACATAATTATGTATTTATGATTTGTGATTTCAATTATTTTTTTTCTAATATCGTATCGTGAGGTATAAATGACCCGAACTGGTTCCTGTCCGGTGATATTTATTTGATAGCGGGGTACAAACGACTCGTCTGTCTGTTATGGAATAAGAATTGTAATAAGAGTTTGCAAACTTAACTTTATGGTATCAGGGGGCGTAATACTTTTGTTGCGGCCATTAACATAATTTTTTATTGTAATCAAAAATGGATTCACAATATATTTTTGAAAAATTACTTATTTTATTTTAAATGTATTTACAATTAACTTCTGCGCATGGAAACCTAACTAATTAACAAGCACACTTGAGTAAATTTTTAGTTTTCTTAATCCTAACTTCCTTATGAGTTCACGTGCATGTTTCGAGAAATTATCAGACACTGGGAAGAAGCTTAAGATGTACTTATATGAGAGTATTATTTTAACGGTTAGCAAAGTACTTAAGAGCTCAAAGATTCCAGATACATATATTTACTCGTATTATTTGAAACAAACCATATTAATGATATTGTGTAAAATATATATCTTTTGCTATTATTAAAAAGTAACGAACGAGTCTTTAAAATTCAGAAAGTAGCCTAAGCGAATCTAAGTTTTCATTTAAGTGATTTTTGGTGCATTTCGATATGTTGATCGAAAATTCTAAATCGCGGTGGCGAGATTTTTATTGTTATCTATAAAGTCAAACGTTACGTTTGAAGTAAGTAACAAAATGCATTCATTTTTTTCATTAAATTTTTGCAGTTCTGTTACAGATGTCACAGAACCCTACTACTCAAACTACGCTATCTATCTGTGTCACTGGACTATCTATATTACGAGTAGTAGGTAGATAATTGTAATTTTTATAGAATATGGGCGTTTGTGCACTACAAGGAATTTTACTGTCCGGTAGTCCGATTTTTATTGTCCAATGTGGCATGAAAAAAAAAGAATGAAAATCAGATAAAAATGAATGGGAAAACGTAAAATGTCGGAGGGTAAAATTACGTATAGTGCAAAAACTAGTATATACATTTATATGGCGTGCCATATCGGCCCGTAAAAATCGGACTGCCGGAAAGTAAAATTCCTTGTAGTGCACAAACGCCCTATGTGTTACTACGATTGGTATTAATAAAAAATAAAAAATTAATTAGTCAAAAATTTTAATTTTCTTCTTATTTCTTTTTCTTTCTGCTCAGTAAGAAAATCTTCATTCGTTACTCACAACTTACGAACCATGGTCAGAGAACAACTGACGCAACTAAAACGAGAAATGTATCAAAACAACAACACCTACCGACATTAAAGATTTTTCGTATGAGGTAGTCGACGTTTACATGTGTTACAGCGAACCACACGGTATTTCAAACAGCGACATCTGTATGATTTCCTATCATCGGTCTTTTTCTGTTATTGTGTCTGCCGAGACACTAAATACAATCGTGTGACACGGACGGACAGTGAAACTGTAACATATAAGCATTAGTAACAGGGTTCCTTTGACACATTTGAGTGAAGGAACTACAAAAATTGCAACTCGTATTTTGATTTTTATTGTAATCATGAATACTAATATAAATGATTAAATATCTTACAACGAAAATCTTTCCACCGCGATTCAGTATTTGTTACGATAAGTGCCATCTATCAACAAGTCGAGACATACACCGAACATTCACATTCTCTTATCTACGAAGCTTCGCTCGGATCGTGACGGAAAGACGGTTCACTGCACAATTTGATCTTACAACTGAAAGAGTTTGTTCTGCGCGACGGTGATTTTGATATTTTTTCAAAGTCAAAGTCAAAATATTTTATTCAGCATAAAATTATTACAATTATTCACTGAACGTCATAAGTCTACCACCAGTTCGGAAAGAAGAAGCCTCTGACCCGAGAAGAACTGGCGAAAGAAACTCAGCGGGACTAATATTTTTTTAACGTAATGTTTTTTTTTCCAATGTAAATTGAAATTAACAATAATTCTCTGTAAGTTGAAATAGCCTGGTCACATCACATCATTCCCAGGGCGTACTATCTTCTAGAAAATCGTTTATCGAATAGTATCCTTTAGTACACAAACGTTCTTTCACAATTTTTTTAAAGTTAGCAATAGAAACTTTTTGAACGTTTTCTGGGAGCCTGTTGTATAAGCGTATACATTGTCCATAAAAAGAATTACTGACTCGGCGTATGCTCGGCGTAAGTTTTAAAATATAAAATTAAATAACTTTTTTATTGTGATTGTTCACCGTATCATATGGTATGGTGGTTCGGCCAGGTGTCGAAATTCGACCTAATCTATAATTAACAGCATTGTCAACATGATAAAAATATTATTGCGCATAACATGGTGAGCATATGCAGCAGTCATTGAACCTGATCTGTGATTAAAAAAAAAATAGTTGCAAGACCTGTATTTAAAACTGTGTTCAATAAGAAATTCGTTGCAAGACCTGTATTTAAAACCGTGTTGACAAAAGACGGACAATGAACAAAATTCGTGTATATATGTAAATTGTACATATGTGTGTGTTTTTTTTTTCTTTTTTTTTAATTTATTGTATTTTTTGAGCATTATTATAAAAAATATTAGCATTCTATACTTCTTCAAATTTAGCATTCTAAACTTCCATAAAAATACACTTTTAAAAAATATTTAAAAAAGTGGATGTATACTTATGTACGTACGTAAAAAGTTATACTTATAATAAGACGATGCGCAGAGTTAATGGTTGGTGCGCGCCATCTGTAATCAGACCCTGAAAACCTACCAAAACAAAGTACTCGTCGAGACGAATCAATGGAGCCGAAACTCGATGGGGTTGCGTCGTTTCATTACAGAGTTCCTATGACCACCTTCTAGCTACATCATCAAACCCTGGTTACCATTGAAAGACAAACTACTCGTCTAGAGGATTCAAACGAGCCCGAACTCGATGAGGCTGTGTCGTTTTATTGCGAAGTTCTTATGAGTGTGTTCCAACTCCATTATCAGATCAGACCCTGATAACTATCTAAAAATAAAGTACACGTCAAGACAAATCAAACAAGCCAAAATTCGATGGGGTTTCAACGTTTCATTACAGAGTTCCTATGATCATCTTCCAGCTCCATCATCAGACCCTGGTTACCTTTGAAAGACAAACTACTCGTCAAGACAATTCAATCGAGCCCGAACTCGATGGGGTTGCGTCGTTTCATTACAGAGTTCCTATGACCACCTTTCAGCTCCATCACCAGACCCTGGTTACCATGAAAGACAAACTACTCATCAAGATGAACTAAACGAGCCCGAACTCGATGATGTTTTGTCGTTTCATTGCGAAGTTCCTTTGCCTGCCTTCTAGCTCCATCAACAGATCAGACCCTAGTAGCCATCTAAAAATTAAGTACTCATCAAGACGAATCAACGAGCCTAAATTCGTTGGGGTTGCGTCGTTTCATTACAGAGTTCCTATGACCACCTTTCAGCTCCATCATCAGACACTGGTTAGCATTGGAAGATAAATTACTCGTCAAGACGATTCAAACGAGCCCGAACTCGATGAGGTTGTGTCGTTTTATTGCAAAGTTCCTATTGCCACCTCTCAGCTCCATCATCGGATCAGACCCTGGTAACCGTCTTGAAACAAAATACTTGTCAAGCCGAATTAAACGAGCTAAAACTCGATGGGGTTGCATCGTTTCATTACTGACTTCCTTTGACCATATTTTAGCTACATCATCAGACCCTGGTTACCATTGAAAGATAAACTACTGGTCAAGAGAATTCAAACGAGCCTGAACTCGATGAGGTTTTTTAGTTTCATTGCGAAGTTCCTATGGCCACCTTACAGCTCCATCATTCGATCAAACCCTGGTAACCATCTAAAAACAAAGTACTCGTCAAGGCGAATAAAACGAGCTGAAACTTGATGGGGTTGAGTAGTTTTCATTAGGGAGTTCCTATGACCACATTCCAGCTCCATAACCAGACCCTGGTTACCATTGAAAGACAAACTACTCATCAAGACGATCCAAACGAGCCCGAACTCGATGAGTTTGTGTCGTTTCATTGCGAAGTTCCTATAGCCACCTTCCAGCTCTATTATCAGATTAGACCCTGGTAACCATTTCAAAACGAAGTATTCGTTAAGACAAACCAAACGAGCCAAAACTCGATGGGGTTGGGTCGTTTCATTACTGAGTTCCTATGACCACATTCATACTTCATCACCAGACCCTGGTTACCATTGAAAGACAAACTTACTCGTCTAGAGTACTCTAACGGGCCCAAAATCCTTTCTTTGGCTACCTTCTAGCTCCTCCATCAAATCAGCACCATGTAATTATAATATTGCATTGTCACATGATTTACTATTATTTTGGATCAAAATTAATTTACAAGATTTGATGACAAATATCGAGACATGTGAAACAAAATAAAAGATTGTAAAAAGTGAGTTAACACATCCAGCGCAATGAAGTAAGTTAGCGCAATTGCGCGGCGCCTACTACTTAGCTTTATGTTGTCGGTTTTTTGTCACAGAGTGCACGCGCATCGTATAAAGATTTACTCTCATCAAGAAGTTATAGCTTTAAAATACAAAAGTTATTTTGAGTCCTTATTTTCTATATTTATTTTTATTTATTTAATGTTAATATACATTAATTAACAGTTATTGCTGTTATGACTCACTTAATCAATCAGGTGCATTCTAATAATGACATAATTATATGAACTCAATAATGATGACCACGCTGGCGAAATGGTGCGCGCTGTTGTATATTAAGCGGGAGATCCCGGGTTCAATCCCCGGCAGAGTAAATTTTCTTTCTCTGATCTGCTTTGGTGGGAGTCCTTGGTATTGGCTAGTTACCACCCTATCGGCAAAGACGTGCCGCCAAGCGATTGAGCGTTTTGCTACAATGCAGTGTAGAAACCAATTAGAGGGATAGGTTTAATATAGCTGCCAACTGAATAAAATAAAATAACTTACGTACGGGAAGCATGGAAGCCGTGGAGCGGGCAAACTACCTCAGCCAGTCGCGGTTATGATTTATTAGTGTTCTTTAATACTTTGCGTGATTTTGGTACAGCTACATAAGACATGTCCCATTCTTGCTTTTTCATTCCGTTGACCATTTTACAGGTTACCTTTGAAGATAATTATATCTAGGTACCTATCTACACCTATTATTCCACTATATTATACTTGTACAGGTACACTGATTCATTCACTGCAAATGTAACTTTGTAATTCTATATATTTATTATGGGATTACAAAGTTATTTATGCAGTTGGTGTATCTAGAAAACTGGACCGAAATTGCAAAATATTTGAATTTTTCCTTGGTTTATATACTAAACACTAATGGTATTCTAAATTTGAAGCTTCTATGTCTGCTAGAAGTGCCTTAGAGTTTTGATGATCGGTCAGTCAGTGAGTGACAAAATTCGAAACTTTGACTAATTATAATTCTTAAACTACTGGTTCAAATTGAATGAAATTTGAAATATACCGTGTTTATACAATTCCTGCTTGGGTATTGAAAATTCAGACTTCTAGTTTCATCCACAATGAAGTTATAGGGGGTCGAAAATGGCCTGAGTTGCTTCGAGAAAAGGATAGTACGGCCGTGCCACTTTTTTTTTTGCTCGACTTGGCGGAGGCACTGCCGTGCCTCCAGATGTTCAGTGTACGTTTTGAGTTGTTGACAGATGGCACTCATCGTCGGTTACAAATATTGAATCGCGGTTACAAGATTTTTAATGTTGTATATATAGTATGTAAAATAACAATCTATATAATAAAAGAACAATATTCGGCATATTGTTATTTTGGATATAAATATACTATTTAATTAATATCTTATTGTTAGCTGCACTAGAATTGTTGGAGTTCCGTTCTCCCAGGGATGAACGGAGCTATAATACTACAACGGTACTGTCCGTCTGTCTGAGCTTTCTGTGAACTGTAATAAGTACACACTTGTTATTTTCACAGATTATGTATTCCTATGGACGTTATATTAAATATAATAAAATAAAAAATTATTAATCAGGTGTATCGCCATGCCGTGTTCTTGTTCTTGCTCTTGCTCTTTAGGTTCACTGTTTATTAACAATTATCTGATTCCTTAACACGTGTATAAAGTGTTTTTTTTTTTTTTTTTCATAATATGCTCTTTAATAAATAGTGCTAAAATTATAATACTAGAATTATTTTCCACGATAACTTTCATCAAATGTTCCGATTCACTCCGAGTTTGCTTGTCATAATAATATTTATATATAATATTTATATATAAACTAGTGTTGTGTTAAGTTTTGATAGTCACTGAAACGTCCTCTTCTGCCTCCTCTTATACTGCAAATATCTATGAGCGGCGAAACCATTTAACGTTTATTAACCACAATAATATGTTTATTTGGAGACTGTTATCATAAACACTTAGTTACAATAAAACATTATCGTTGTTTATAACATTAAATAATTACCAGCATCACTGAAACGTTGCACATACAATTTCAGTTCTGAGAAAAACATTTCGTTGGGTATATGTTTCGACTTGTTGATAGAATAAATGGCACGCATCGCCGGTCATAAATCGTGAATCGCGATAGCAAGACGTTTCGTAGTGGATATAAATAGAAATGAGTTTTTAATTATTTTCTGTGAGAATCATTTTAAAATGTTATGTACAGCTAAACTAAAGTATGCAGCATGCAACGCATCGATTGGGCTGGGTGACAAGGCTAGCTTCCAAAAAAAGTTGGCCTTGTCAGCAATATTTCGGTCCCGGGATGAGCAACAAATTCGCGATTAGAGCAACTAATTAGCACATAAATAGCACTAAATCCACACATATGTTTTATTTGATTGGGCTGGGTGACAAGGCTAGCTTCCAAAAAAAGTAAGCCTTGTCAGCAATATTTCGGTCCCGGGATGAGCAACAAATTCGCGAATAGAGCAACTAATTAGCACATAAATAGCACTAAATCCGCACATAAGTTTCATTCGATTGGGCTGGGTGACAAGGCTAGCTTCCAAAAAAAGTTAGCCTTGTCAGCAATATTTCGGTCCCGGGATGAGCAACAAATTCGCGAATAGAGCAACTAATTAGCACATAAATAGCACTAAATCCGCACATAAGTTTCATTCGATTGGGCTGGGTCGTCAAGGCTAGCTTCCAAAAAAAGTTAGCCTTGTCAGCAATATTTCGGTCCCGGGATAAGCAACAAATTCGCGAATAGAGCAACTAATTAGCACATAAATAGCACTAAATCCGCACATAAGTTTCATTCGATTGGGCTGGGTGACAAGGCTAGCTTCCAAAAAAAGTTAGCCTTGTCAGCAATATTTCGGTCCCGGGATAAGCAACAAATTCGCGAATAGAGCAACTAATTAGCACATAAATAGCACTAAATCCGCACATAAGTTTCATTCGATTGGGCTGGGTGACAAGGCTAGCTTCCAAAAAAAGTTAGCCTTGTCAGCAATATTTCGGTCCCGGGATGAGCAACAAATTCGCGAATAGAGCAACTAATTAGCACATAAACAGCACTAAATCCGCACATAAGTTTCATTCGATTGGACTGGGTGACAAGGCTAGCTTCCAAAAAAAGTTAGCCTTGTCAGCAATATTTCGGTCCCGGGATGAGCAACAAATTCGCGAATAGGGCAACTAATTAGCACATAAATAGCACTAAATCCACACATAAGTTTCATTCGATTGGGCTGGGTCGTCAAGGCTAGCTTCACGGACGTTCGTCAAATGTAAACTGCCTTAAATGCACTATATTTTCTCACAAGTGAGCAATGAAGCATAGAAGTATCAATTGATCATTCAAATGACGATGGAAATGAGTCTGAAGTGATTCAAATTGACATTTGTACCTTTTTGTTTTTCTTCTCTTCTTTTCTGTTTTTTTTTTATCTTTTAGTATACTATAAAGAATACAAGGAAATACAATTATCTTTAAAATGTTTGACTGCCTGTCTATCTGTATGTATTATTGTTACCGTACCACGCGAAATCTGCTGCACGAAATTGGACGCGTTTATCACAGCTGTGATCCTGGAGGTCTAACTCAACATCTGTGTAGGTTTCATCTTGATACTCTGCAAAATTAAGTAATTGTGATGTAGCGTAGCTGTAGGTACTTGAATATAGCTTGTAAGCGTATCGACCACGATAGTTGTCATTATTATTATTAGCGTCGAGTAAATCGTAAGTTTCTTTCACTTAATTTTCTAGTCATCAAAATTAACGGTCATATTAGATCCTATTTGAGAGAATTTACGAAGATTTTGATTGAAATTAACCGTTGACGAACCAGCTTTTATGAAGTTTCATACAACGCTAATGATCGGTGCATGTTTCGAGTTGTTAATAGATGGCAATCTTCGTCAGTTACAAATACTCAATTGCGGTGGTAATATTTTTATTAAGTCATATATAGTCAATTAAGATTTTTTGATGCGATGCATTCTTAAGCCTGTTCATTCCTTCAGCTTTAAAGTAATTTTTTGAGTTCCTTACCCCGTAACAGGGCGTAACGGAACTATAATTATTTTAATATCGTTCAACTAATACGAACTATAAAGTAATTTAATAAAACTAAGACACTGGAAAAAGAAACCAATTTCTGTATATAAATTTTAAAATTAAGTAATAAGTTATTATATATCTTATAATATAATATTTTGTAACTAATAAATAAAACAAATATAGATTAGCTATCGATATGTAAATAAATAAATACGGCACAATCAACAGTATTCCCGTGTCGGTGATCCAGAAACACACAACATAAACAACATCTCCCAGACTACGACAAAAGTTGCACCAGTACAAACATTTATCACAAACGAGGACTGTGGGTGAAACTTTTGGACGCTTCCATCGTACGCCAATAATGCCGATATCTTTCTGAGTCCTGAGCACTGCAAGTAAATTGAGTTTAAACCTAATTCAAAATAGCTTACACCACACGACACGACTCTTTTAATAAAAATAGAAAACAAACCCACTTAGCTAACGTCAAGTGATTACAGCCAATACTTAAAATACTAGATCGTTGCTATGTAAGGAAGAAAAAAAACGGGTTTGTTGTTTTCTAGCTGTCACTCATCGTACTAACGACAGCTATATACTATACTTACGCCACGCTATACCAACTTCCTAAGAGCGTGGATACAGCACAGTCGTGTCAGCACCATACATGTTATTAATCAGTTACATTATGCAAAGCTGTGCCTCAATAAAACATACCTCATATGACGAACGTACCTTGATGACATGATGAGGGTACGCCGAGAGAATCGTAATTGTAATTAAAAAGGGAAACACTGCTAGTATTTTAACTACTATTACACGATAAACATTTTTACCCCAAATATTTTATTGTTTATCGTTTTTTTTTTTTTTTGTAATGTAAACATTCATATAAATTTCAAATTTTATTTTTAATAATTTTCACATTTAGTATGTTATAGGAAGACAAAAATATGCTTATGTAGTCGTTTTAATTCATCTATTACAGCAGTTTTTATACAATTCCACTTAACACCAGGTACAGAGCTTTCAGCTTGACTACGGTAAAAATAATGTTTTAAAACGTAGACAACGCAGCGGAACGATATCTAACGATACAGTACGCTTTTCTTATATTTAGATCGGATTATTATTTTTTCCTCTTTTTTTCAATGCAAAATACATATTTTACTTCAGCAGTTATCGTCGTCTTTCTAATATCGTATCGTGAGGTATAAACGACTCGAACCCGTTCCAGTCCGGTGATATTTATTTGATAGCGGGTACAAATGACTATTCTCTGTTATGGAATAAGGGTTTGCAAATCTAACTTTATGTCTTGGGGGACTTAATGCCTTAATTATGTTCAAAAGTGGTTTCAAAGGCTACTTGAATAAAGAAATTTTAGATATTTTTCTAATTAGGGTTTTTTTTAACCTAGATATATTTAGGTACTTTCATGAAATGAAATAAAATTAGGATAACTTGTTACCACGTATTTTATTTAAAAACGATAAATAATAATCTACTTTTAACTATATGTTCGAAGAAAAGTTATTTAATAAATTAATTTGAAGATCTGAGGTGTCTCGGTGAATGGTACAAGATCTCGATCTGCCTGTAAAGTAGCCTGCAAGTATCGAAAAATTTTGTTACATCGAGGAACAAGTTTAATTCATATTAATATGACATTTTATTTTAACCGTTAGCATTGTGTGGTTTTTCCGAATTCCTGTAAAATTATATTTGTAAAAAAATGCTATTAACATACGATGTAGAAACATAAATTAACGCAGGTTAGTTTGATAAATTACCGAGTAGAGTAAAGAAACAATAGGGCGCGTCTGTCTGTGATGCGATTTGATTTCGATGTCATTTGTCATTTGGTCGAGTTCCGATCGAATTGACGCAAATCAGATTAGTTGAAAAGTGAATGTTCGATATTTGTCACAATTAGTCAATAGATGGCACTCATCATCGGTAACGAATTCCTGATTCACGGTGACAAGATTTTAATTATTCTATGTATAGTAAACTATGATTATTTCGAAAATTACTTTTCCTAAGGTAGCGTAGGGGATACCGTGAGGTTCCCCCAGAGCGAGGCTCCACCACGGTGTAGCTGGACTGGGGTGGGGTCCTCCTCTGCGATTATCCCTAATGCGGATAACTCGGACGCATAATTTTTGGTAGTGGGGACTGCATACACGCCGTCCCCCTAATTTTTAACCACTCCGACGACGTTCTAAGCCCAGGTGCGATCTCACTAGGAGACATCCTTAGGACGAACGTCCAGTCTGAGCCCCACTAGAGGGCTCCCAATTTTCACGGCTGGGTCTCAGTACTTAACTTCCCCCACCGGTAACGCTGTGACGGCCGCTAGGCCCAACAGTTATACACATTTCGAAAAAAAAAAAAAAGAATCGAAAATTATTATCAAAAATATATCGTTATTTTGTCAATCCGATATATTGGGGATATATATCGATAATTATCGATATATTGATAGATATCGGATGCAAATTATCGATAGTTATCGATAATTATCTCATGAATATATCGATAATTTCATGTCTCTCATGTCACACACTTGCACTGAAACAAAAAAGTTAGTAAAAATGTTGACATAATAATTTATGATTGTAATTTAATAGAAAAGGAAACATTTTATTGAACATACAAATAATGCACAAGATCAAATAAACAAACAAGTATCCTTAATTAAAAAAATCAACAAACCCGACTGCGTAAAATACTCTTATTATAAACTAAAAGAATAAAACAATTAACTAGCTTTCATTTGATACCCATATTGCTACAGTAAGAAAAAAAAGTTCAACTCCCCCCCCCCCCCCCTCATTCCGCCATTTGCGGGCGCCATTTTGAAAATTTATATAGCCTATGTCACTACTACAATTTAGACAAATCCAACGACACCTTATATGTCAAAAACCGTCTAGCCGTTTGGGCTATAGGGCGTGCCAAAGAAATGGACATACATACATACATACACTCGAAAAACATAACCCTCCTTCTGTCGCAGTCGGGTAAAAAGGTAAAATGCATAAATCATGCATGGGAAGTCTTATCACTAATGTGTTTAATTTACTGGCTATCACCATAAGAAACGGTCACAAAGAACACACAAACATTTCAGTTCTAAGATCCAATTGTATATATTTAATGGCTGTCCTTCCATCTCAGTTTTTCCATTCGCAGTTTTGTAGATCTGAAAATGGGGTTGTTCGGTGTGCGTTTCGACTTGTTGATAGATGGCAATTGCGGTGGATGCGACTAATATAGTATCGTTGGAAGCGACTCGTGCCCGCGTCCATAGTCACACAGTCGTCCGTTGTCGAGTGAGTCTTTTATATGACTTTATTTACTACCTGTACCTGTACCTGTAACAAACAAGCTGTATTATTAATAATAAAATTAAGAAATAAAATACAAATACATTACCTACGAATTCAAACGTATGTGTTATAATTTTTTTTAATGCTTATCATATGAAAAAATATTTAAATAATCGAGAAGCACTACAATCTCGTTGATTCTCGATCAAGTTGTGCAGTGCGAATTTTATTATATTACAATTTTAACTGAAAGTAACCGTTAATGAATCGGCTTTGAAGAAAATTCATGTAAAGTTAATGTTCATTGTATGTTTTGAGTTGTTGCATGTTGGCACTCATCGTCGGTTACAAATATTGAATCGCGGTGACGAGATTTGTAATGTTATACGTATAGTATGTAGTCGAATATTGTTATTTTGGATATAAATATAGTATTTTATTAATATCTTATTATTAGCTGCACTAGAATTGTTGGAGTTCCGTTCTCCCAGGGATGAACGGAACTATAATACTACAACGGTACTGTCCGTCTGTCTGAGCTTTCTGTGAACTGTAATAAGTACACACTTGTTATTTTCACAGATTATGTATTCCTATGGACGTAATATTAAATACCTACAATAAAATAAAAAATAATTAATAAGGTGTAATGCCATGTCGTGTTCTTGTTCTTGCTCTTTAGGTTCACGGTTAATAACAATTATCTTATTCCTTAACTTGTGTATAATGTAGGTAAAATTTTTCCATAAATAGTGTTGAAATTAAAACATAGATATGTAGGAACATAGTACTAGAATCATTCTCCTCGATAACTTTCATGAAATATTTCAATTCACTCCGAGTTTGGTTGTTATAATAATATTTATATACGTATTATAAATACGAAATGTAAATATGTGTATCACTCGTCTGATAACTCAAACATAAGCATCAAGATTACTTTTAGGCATCAAGGCGCCAACCTTAGCAGCAGTCGACCGTGTGAGTATGTTAAACATATTTATATTTTATTTATAAATATAATATTAGTAAGTATCGATGATTGATAGTGAAAGATTTGGTCTGTCTTTTCGATAGTAAAAACGTGATGTGACGCTTAAAAATTACCATAAAGATTTATATCAGACGAGCTATATGGTACCACGAGGTATGTATGATATCATATTCCTGTATTATTTTACTTTCCTGTTTAGCGAGCGTCAAGCAGAGACATGTTAATTACAAGGTACAGTTGTAAGTAGCATGTCTCTGGCGTCAAGTATGTGTCTCTGCCAGTATTTTCATTGATTGTGACTGGTGATAAGTCAATCGTCCCTTTGTTTGCTGACTGCTAGGTAGAAAAATTTATAAATAACAGTCGTTGCGTCGACCGCAAAGTAAATATTCGGTGACGTTTCGACTTGTTGATAGATGGCACTCATCGTCGGTTACAAATATTGAATCGCGGTAGCAAGATTTTTATTGTTTTGTATAAAGTGTGAAATATATATTGTTTTAAAATAACGCGATCACTATTCATATTTAAATTTATATTTGTTCGGGTGCTTACCGCGTTTATAATTTTGTTGAGTTCCCTATATTTCGGCAATGTTTCAATCGCCATGATCACGGAAAGACTGACGTACGGAGATGGTGGATGGTGGCAGATCAGAAAAATCTGTCTACCCTCTTTCTTCTTCGTTTTGGTTCGACTAGTTTCGGCACACGGACGCACTTGTTCACTACGGCACACTATACTGACAGTGTCTTTTTTGGACTCTGAGCACCGATACCGTGGCGCATTCCACACAAACCGATATATGAAATATAGGGAACTAAACAAAATTATAAACACGGTAAGCACCCTAACAAATATAAATTTAAATCTGAATAGTGTGAAATATATTTATTTCGGGTATCTGATTTTTGAAAAAGTTTTGGAGATTTTTAATGTTAATATTCAATCATACTTATTTTCATCTCTGTCTGTTTGTTGTATTGTTGCTATGACGGAAAATGAAATGAAATGAAATAAATATATCATCATCATTCTCCTCCTTCCTTCCTTAAATATAAATTATTATATATGCTGTTGGTTAGCAGGGAAGAGGACATCAGGTACCAATCAAAAAACACCAATTGCAAATTCATGCGACGTTTCGATCCTTTATTGGACTTCTTCTGGCATCTACAAATTTATTGTTATACATAAGTGAAAGGCCATATATATAATTTACACAATATAGGCAATAAGTGAGGTGAACAAACTTTTTCTTTTCTTTTTACCTTTATATAAAGTGTCTAATTAGTATCCTTATATTTCCAACTTCATTGAGTACAGCTTTAATTTTTAGAAACAATTTCTGAATTATTATTTTTTGAAAAAACAAACAACTAAGGTATTATCTGCTATTGGTTAAAATTGTTCATATTGTTATTTTAGGAAAAATATTCTATTATTAAATTTTGACCCCACCGAATGAAAATTTCCGTCCGCCGAAAGCAATCAAGCGCAGTTAGATTATAGATTTCTTGGCCTAGAGTTGTCTTAAGTCGTGATAGATAAGACACGTGTCATTTTCACAGACACAGACATGACCCCTGTAACGACAAATTAAAAAAAAAACTTATTATATTTTTTTAATTAAAAAAAGAAGAGTTATTTATTTTTCATAGAAAAGTTATTGAAGAAAAAAATAATCGTCAATACAGATGACATATTTCCACTTTACATAACATTTAATGTTATTTCTTTGTAATTTGTAAAGAAAATAAATCTACTATTAAATAAAAAAATTAATATTCTTTTTAACAATAAAATTTTCTAAAATCAACAGTAACAACAAGCTTACTTGCTACGTTAATGCGCTCTTTAATATTATTCCTTTGTAATGCGAAGAAAAGTAAATTTAAAAAAATAAATAAATAAATGGTACTTGTCATTAGTTAAAATTTATTATTAATAGAAAGATTTGATTAAGTTTCCTTTTTAGTAATAACATTTTGACGCAACAACTACGAAAAGTTTACTGCTGAACTAATATTTTCGAATAAACTAATAATTACAGTGTTTCAGTTTAAAGTTTTCCTAATTTTATGACTACCCTATACTAAATACTTTATTTATTTGATTCATTTGCATTAATAGTTAAAGCAAATTTAAAAGACGGCTACGAAAAAATGATCGATGTATGTTTCAAGATGTCGATAGATGGCACTTATCACCGGATACATATTATCTTAAATCACGGTAGAAAGATTTTCATTACTGCATATATAGTCAATTATGATAATCTAGGGGTTTAGTTGTTTTACCTTTTTTACTGATTTATTTTTGGAGTTCCGTACCCCGTATCAGGCCGTACCGGAACTATAGTACTAAAACTCCGGCGTCCGTTGATGTCACTGTCTTGTGATCTTCAATAAGTACTACAACTTCATTCGTGAACATACAAATTGACTTTTGTTTCCTCTCCTAAGGAAACCGTATTGAATTTTGAGAAAAAAACTATTAAATGTCCTAGCTCGTAGTATAAACTTAAATCGTGCCCAGTTTTATTCAAATCCATTAAGTATTTGTGGCGTGACATGTGCCCAAGATATTCTCTAAATATGAATCAGTGATTTTTTTATTAATTACGTTAGTGAAGCTATATTCACTTTATATTAGTGAATTTCAATAACAAGTTAGTGAATACTCAATAATTCACATACACATATTCAATGATCAAATCAGTGCACTCTCAAATTCACATATTCATAGATTGAATAGTGAGTAATTCTGCGTGGTAAGATTCGCACATTGATGAAAAGTGAATAGTCACTTCAAATTAGTGAAATTCCATTAATTCATGTTTAGAGGGTACACAAAAAAAGAAATATATAAGTTTGGCTTCAGTACCGATTATAGAATACAAATAAATTAAAATTAAAAATATTATCAATGGACAGAATTGATCTTGTCACAGTTTTATCATAAGTATAGATAAACATCATCGAGACGCACTATGTACGAAACGTATATTAAACTGTGCAATAAACAATCGTTCCATCTTGATCCAAACAAAATTACACATATAAAATAAAGTGAATGTTTCATCTTGTTGATTTATTATTTTATCATCTTGGCACTCATCGTCGATTACATTAATTAAATTGCGGTGGCAAGATTCTTATAATAGTGTTTATAGTCGGTCGTGATCATTTATGACGTTAGTAGCGTTAGTGCAGTAGTTAGCGCTGTAGTTAGCTTTGTAGTTAACGCAGTAGTTAGCTTTGTAGTTAGCGTTGTAGTCGTCTTGGCTTTAAATACCCACCGCGGGTTCAATTTTTTGAAGTTTCGTTCCCCGTTACTGGGTGTAACGGAATATCATAACTATAACTGCGATGACCGTCCAAGTCCCAAACTCTCTTTACAACCATAATATTAGACATTTGTCATCTTCACAGAATATCTTACAATGTCCGCTACAGCTACAAACTACAACATTAATTACAATTAATTGTTTGTACAAGTAGATCGTTGTCTATGTCAAGCTCTGTATATGTTCGCTTTAAATACTTACGTACATATCGTGTCCATAAACTCAAACGTACCTGCAACGAAAAAGTAGTAAATAGTTTTGTCAAAACAATAAAAATACAATGAAATGTGATGTAATATTTAGAAGTTCTCATGGAACCAGAAAATCAACTTGACCATGAGTGAGAAAGCTGGAGTCCAAAATACTTATCTTCTTTGATCTCTTCTACACCTCATCATTCCTTTAGCTCGTAAATAAAATTATTCGTGCCTCTTCTGTTAATGCAAAGGCTCTTGCATGATGATAATTATTCAACATCAGTGCAATTGTGTGTTATTTATTTATTTACATTTTTTTGTACAACACAAATATATAAAAAAGATAAGTTTATGAC
The DNA here is from genome assembly GCA_036937285.1 of Euphydryas editha. Taxonomy (NCBI): domain Eukaryota; kingdom Metazoa; phylum Arthropoda; class Insecta; order Lepidoptera; family Nymphalidae; genus Euphydryas; species Euphydryas editha. The sequence continues at coordinate 11,171,830 of JAUPFZ010000029.1, read as the reverse complement.
AATTACAAAATGTGAAGTACAAGGGGCAGTCTTATGGCTAGTTAGCCATTTCTTCCAGACAACCCGAAATAAGTTCGAGTAATTTATTTAACAGAGAACGGGTAGGTGGTGCAGTTATATAATAATAAACTTACATACAAATATCCACACACTAGTACTTAAACACATACATACATACATACATAGTATAATAAACTAATAAATATACTAAAATATACCAATAACACCAAAAAAAAGAAAAAATGAATAAAATAATAATACACTTAATTTGAATCGTCCACATTATTAAGGTAGTGTCTCTTAGCGGAGTTTTCAAATATTTGGAGTGATTTTGCTTCTTTTTTATATAAAGGTAAATCATTAAATAGCTTTATTGCCCGGACAGTGAAAGACTGACTAAAAAATCTAGTCTTAGTTCTTCTGCTAACAATATAGTTAATATTAACAGTTTTTATAGAAATGTTTACTTTTGCTGTTGATTTTAAATAGTAGTACCTGGATGACCGAGCTTTGCTCGGTTAAATTATATTTAGATACATTACTTACATACTGATGAAACATAAATAATATTTTCGATCTTACCGTCATAATAGTAAAATAATAGGAACTGGTTATTTAAATAAAAAATAAAAAGAGCTCTCAATAATAGTTTTTCTCACAAAAGAACAAACTAAAAAAAAGGAAAAAAACTGGTCTGTAGACACCTGGATTCGAATGCGGGTCTTCTGATTTCGAATCCGCCCGTTTCCGATCGGAGCTATTATAAACTTATTAATAATAGTGAATTTTAATTGCGTGAAAAAAGGGATAAAACGACATTTTCTAAAAATAAATCCTAGCTGGATCGATTTATCGCGCCCGAAACCCCCGGCATACTAAATTTCATGAAAATCGTTGGAGCCGTTTCCGAGATTTAGATATTTTTATTTAGATACTAGCGGCCCGCCCCGGCTTCGCACGGGTCTTTAACTAAAATTTTAAAAATTATACATTTATATTTTTTATCACCTACACCTGCGTCGATACTGGAAAATATTTTATAATAGACGGATTGAGTGACAGATTTATTATATCTATATACATACATAATTACATACATACATACATATATATGTATATAGATAGTACGGATGAAACATTTGAACTGTTTTTTTTATTAATTATTTTCTCATTGATGAATACCATATTTTAATAAGTATTATTCCCGACGAAATCAAATCCAAAAACACAAAAATCATAAAAATCGTTCCACTCGTTCTCGAGTTATAAACGGTGTAACTAACACGACTTTATATATATATATATATATATATATATATATATATATATATATATAGATTACAACTTAAATAGCTATAACCATCCAACTTTGTACAGTCAACAAACAAATAACGACCAAATATTTTAAATTTTAACAACGAACAAACAATCAAGACCGTAGTACCCTAAAGTATTTAATTATATACAAAAAAGAAAAACAGATGTTTAAATACGGGCGAGTGTTATTCTTTTGGCCGAAGTTTTGGTCAGCGCGATTCAGAAAATTATCTGCGCCATCTATCGTATAATTGTAGACTATCGTTTTTATATTTAGTGACATTTAACATAATTAATATTTAACATAATAGTATATTAATTGAAAATGATGTTTATCTAAAATATTAAAACGATTTCTATTCCTATCCGACATATTTAGTAAACTTTTAAGTTTAACAAAATAATAACTCAAATATAAGTTTTGTGAGTTTTAAAGATTCCTTAGACCAGATGGCGTTGGCGGCGTAGGTACCTATTTCTATTTTCTTAAATATTTATTTTTAAATTTAATTACAATGAAACAAAAACTAAATTATACTGTGAGTTATTTCCAATTTTTATGTATTAAAGTTATTAACATTGGTTTTGTACTTTTTACATGATACGTGATCAGAGAAAAACACGATAAGAGATGGCGCTGATACAAAAAAATACGCGCTATTGAAATTTATTCTTGATGATATATAGTGTATTAATAAAACGGAGGTTTTAACAGATTTATTATTTGTATAGATATATATATATATATATACACCAGAATTGCTCGTTTAAAGATATAAGATTTAAATACGAATTACATACTGATGAAATATAAATAATATTTTCGATCTTACCGACATAATAATAATACAATAGGAACTGGTCATTTAAATAAAAAAGAGCTCTCAATAATAGTTTATCTTACAAAAGAAGAAACTTGAAAAAAAAAATTGATCTGGAGGCACCTGGACTCGAACCGGGGTCTTCCGTTTTCGAGACCGCCCGAATTCCTACCTGAGCTATTATAAATTTATAGATAGTGGCGATATTTACCTTCGTATTCTAATGATATTCTAGCAGTTTTTAATTGCTCTCGTGATTTTTTATTTAAATAACCAGTTTATATATTTTTTCCTACCTCCGCCGAAAGTTTGATTTTTGTCCCAGTAATGCAGGACAAAATTTACACTTTCTGACCCCGCTTCACATTGACAAAACCCGAACTTTCGTCCTAGGTAGGAAAAAAAGTATGTGCAACATGAGACGAAAGTACTACATCCTTTCACGTATGTTTGCTGCCCTCGCCTTCGGCTTGGGTGGCAATTTCACATAAGGGACAGAAAGTAGTACTTTCATCCCCTTGTGACACAAAATACTATATTATTATATAAGTAAGATCGAAAAATATTATTCATATTTCATCAGTTACATCGTATCCAAATATAATTTCCATAAAAAAAAAAAAAACGTTTTACAAACAAAAAAAAATACCGAGCAAAACTCGGTCATACAGGTGGTAAAGGGCTCTCAATAATAGTTTTTCTTACAAAAGAGGGAAATTGAAAAAAAAAAAGAAATAATAATGGGACTTCAGGCATCGGGATTCGAACCCAGGTATGATTTCCCTCCTCAGTTATTATAACTTTGTGGATTATAGCGAAATTAGGTTTAAAGAGCATTTAGGTTTAAAGAGCATTTAGGTCTAATAATATTCTAATATTCTAGCAGTTTTTAATTGCACTCGTGATTTCTTATTTAAATAACCAGTTCATATTTTTTTATTATTATTTCGGTAAGATCGAAAAATATTATTCATATATCATCAGTTCATAATTCGTATGTAAATATAGTTTCCAAAAAACACGAATTACAAAAAATAAAAAAATAAAATACCGACCAAAGCTCGGTCATCCAGTTAGTAAAGGGCTCCCAATAATAGTTTTTCTCACAAAATAAGGAACTTTAAAAAAAAAAAAGAAAAAAAAAAATAGTTCTGTAGAAATCTGGATTCGAACCTAGGGTTCTTCTTATTTCGAATCCGCCCGGTTCACATCGGAGCTACTACAAACTTAACAATGACAGCGAAATTTACCTTCATATTCTAACGATATTTTTTAATTCCCTGAAAAAAGGGATAAAACGACATTTTCTGAAAATAAATCCTAGCTAGATCGATTTATCGCCCCCGAAACCCCCTGCATACTAAATTTCATGAAAATCGTTGGAGCCGTTTCCGAGATTCAGATTATATATATATATATATATATATATATATACAAGAATTGCTCGTTTAAAGATATAAGATTAACATCACCAAGACGTGTTATTGACACACGTATAGTATATCTTGTTAAGTTAAAAAATCAAATTGGTTGATTTAGATCAAAGAAAATATTTATATGGTCAAACCGCGATCTAGAATTTACAACCGATGACGATGATAAATTATGTAACTTATATTTTAATAAATAACTATTATACGTAATGTACAGTTTGCTATAAAAATAAGGGAGCTTAGAATTTTTACTCCGTTTTTATATTGTGGATCGGTATACCCCGTATACCTCTTAGGACGTTAGATGTTACTTAAGACTAAATTTCTATCTGTTAGTCTAGTTTACATGTGCCAAAAATCTGAAAAACATTTTTTTTTTAATTTTTCAGACACTGTTTTTTTTTTAAAGCAATTGCATACGTTGATACTCACAAAAGGAATTATTTTAATTATAATTTATAAGTTAATTTTACTATTATTATTGGTCGCTGAGGTCATAAAAATACATGTTATGTGAAAATTATCTACCACAACTCCAAAGACAACTGCGGGACATGTACGGACAGCCGAGTTTCAGTAATATAGTTAGTTCCGTTACACACAGTTACGTGGTAAGGAACTCTAAAAATTAGTAAATTGAAATTGAAGATAAGCTTGTGCTTGAATTAATAATACTTGTCTATATATAATATAATAAAATTCTTGCCACCGCGATTCAGGATTTGTAACTGACAATCAGTGCCATCTGTCAACAAGTCGAGATCATAAGTTTTAAGGCAAAGTGACATACTACCGCGACAACCTTCTGAGCGTAACTAGGAATATAATATATAAAATACATTGAAACATATTACGAGTAAATTGTTTATTTACTAGAGTCTAGTGTAGTAAGTAGACGATAAATATTTAATATATTGTTCATAATATTACAGTTTTGTCGGAATATTTTTAATAAGATAGACATACTTATAATTTCATAAACACTATATTTATAATATCATTATGTATATCCAAACAAGTATTGATTACTTAAGAGAAGGGTAACGTTGATACGGACAATAAAAAGGCCCATTTATAGTTTTTTTTTTTTTTTGACGAAACCGTTGAAATTTATTTATTTTAATAAATGGTATATTACAGGTCAATATTTAAAGAACATTAGAAAAAAAAATGTATCGAAAAATATTCAAAAATAAAGCCACGGCAGCAATTCTTGCGAGGCGTCGCGGAAAAATCTTCAGTGGTGGTGTCCATCTTAACTCGATGTTAGATTTTGAAATTTGAAATAAAAAAATTTAACCCTACCCCTGGTAGGGAAATTATACGCCAACCTGCAGTGGAGCAGCGTGGTGGATTAAGCTCAAACCCTTCTTCTATACGAAGAAGAGACCTTCACTCAGCAGCGGGTTGTGGGTTGCTAATACAGTATACCTTATATGATTTCTGTGTTGCAGACAAAACAAACACTTTTTGTTTATATGAATTATATTTTTTAAGTCTTATTCATATAAATAAATAGAATATTTGAAATCCGGACTTATTAATAGACAGAGAAAAAAATGAAGCACAGAAAGAATAACTAAAGAGAACTCGGGGACATGTACGGACAGCGGAGTTTTGGTGATGTAGTTAGTTCCGTTACACACAGTTACGGGGTAAGGAACTCAAAAAATTACCAAAGAAATTAAAAAAAGCCTGTGCTAGAAATGATCATACTTGTCTATATATAATATAATAAAGATCTTGCCACCGCGATTCAGGATTTGTAACCGACAATGAGTGCCATCTATCAACAAGTCGAAACAAATACCCAACAAGATATTTTGATCTCAGAACTGAACAAGTTGCGCTTGAGCGCGTTACTCGCCCTAACAAAATAATATATTCAAACAATCGCAATAGCAAGATTTTTGTTAATGTGTATATAATAAATTATGAACGGAACTATATTATATACTAGAACTGCACTGTCCGTCTGTCACGTAGCTTCCTATGAACCATAATAAGTATACACTTGTTATATTCACAGATTATTATTATGGCCGTAATATTAAATACAATAAAATGAAAAATAAATTAATCAGATATAATGCCATGCTGTGTTTTTGTTCTTGCTCTTTAAGTTCACTGTTTATTAACAATTATCTTATTCCTAAAAATATGCATAAAGTAGGTAATATTTTTCTATGTGTGCTTTTTAATAAACAGTGTTGAAATTTCAGAACAGATAATATGTAGGAACACTAGACTAGACTACTAGAATAATTTTCAACGATAAACACGAAATGTTATAACTTATATTCTATTAAAATATAGAACTGTCACACAAAGATTAAATTTTCAAAAAACGCTGAAACACGCAAATTTGCTTGTAATTAAAAAAGTAATAATTAAATTTTAAACTTCAAATTTCTAAAATGTGAAACTTTTACACAAACTTCCACGTTCCATTTTCACCCTCTTGGGAGTAAAATTCCGAAACATCAATTATAAAAAAATATTCCTTTCAGCGTAAAATATATTTTTTAGTAGAAGGAAGTCAATCTTACAAGCTTATAGTTTTATAAGTACATGGTCAGTGTTGAGTGATAATTTTTTCACAGTGTGGCAACGTCGACCACTTTCCGAGTGTGTAGGAGGCAGAAAGGCTAATATGAACACAGGAACAGACAACAAAAAACAGGCTTAATATCCTGGATGAAACGCGCTGGAATGATAGATAAGAATGAGAGGCTGATTCTAAATTAATCTAATTCTAGAATTTGTAACATTTCCAAGGTTCAATAAGTATATTTTTAACAATCAGATGTAGGTAGACTTAAAATCGTATACAATATCACAAAACGTAATGAACAATTTCATGGAAAAAAAAGAACTTTTAAGAAAATTAAAAGTGATATTCAAAATAAGATTAGTTCAATAAAATCCCTTATTTTATCTCTTGACATTATTGGAATTCATACAAATTATTAGGATAATGTGTACTTTTTTTTTTTTTTAACGCAGGGGAATCCATTTACGGATGATATCCAGGACGCCCGGGTCGGCAATCCTAGACCTATGTCGGACTCGGCACTTTGGGAATGCAATACCGTACTAAACCCCTGCGGGAGCCTTCAGCCGCTTTAATTGGAGAGTCCCGGATCTGCAGGCAACAGGATCCCTCCAGCGACAGGCTGGCCTCGGCGAAAAGACCAGACTTCTCCTCCATGGGGACTGTCCGGCTCACCTCTGAACAGTCCTGACGACGCCGTGTCTAGCAGGACCGGGTTCCCATCCCGGCCCGACACGGGCACAAGGGCGTTACTGGAGGCGCATTAAGTAGCGCCTCCTACGCACCCCCATTCGTTGCCCGCGGATGGAGGCCACGTCGGCGGCCTCCTCTCTCCTCCGCTCGTCGGCCTCCTTCTGGGACATTACTGTCTCGCAGAAGGAGACCATCGCCTTCCAAGACTCGTCGTCGCCGAGCATGGCGGTGATGATGCTCGGGAGCGACAAGTCCCCTCCGAGGACCGACGTCAGACCTTGACGCAGCGCCGCCCATCTCGGGCACACCTCGAGGGTGTGCTGGGCAGAGTCCACCGCCGCGCCACAATCGTGACATTCAGTCGTCGGCTCCCTCTGGGCCGTCCGGCACAGGTAGTCACCAAAGCAACCGTGCCCGGTGAGAATCTGCGTCAGACGGAAGGTGAGGGGCTTGCGTTTTCGACGCATCCAACGCTCAAGGACCGGGCGAATGGCAGCCGTTTCACGTTTGCCGTACGGCTGCCCCGCCAGGTCCTCCCCCACCTCCGCATAAGCGCTTTCTGACCTATCCGACGCACCCGTAGGATCCCGTCCGACGTAGGGTTCTCACCAAGAGCCCTCCTACCCGAGATGTATGAGTAGGTCTCGGCAAGAACCTCCGCCACGAGCTCCCACGGGGGGTCGCCAGCTAGAGCAGTAGCTGCAGCCCACGATACCGTACGGTACCCCCGAATCACCCTCACCGCGATTGTTCGCTGCGCAGCACGAAGCGCCGCCTTATTTTTCGCGATGAGGCGATCCGCCCAAACCGGGGCACCATACGTCGCCATACTCCGGCAGACTCCGGAGTACAGCTGCCTGCAGGCGGCGCTGGGTCCTCCGAGGTTCGGGAGGAGTGTGCCCAGCGCACTCGCCACCTTCATGACCTTCGGTCCCACCATCGCGAAATATGGGCCGAAGGTCCACCCTCCGTCCAGGATGAGCCCGGGATATTTCATTTGGGGGCTCATGGCTGGCCGAGGTCGGACTCGACCTCGTGATCAGCCGCATAGAGAGTTTAGGGCTTCGTGTCAGGATTGACAAAACCGAAGCCCTGCTCTTCCGCGGGACCGGCCATAAGGGACCTCCACCGGGGGCTACCCTTCAGATCGGAGAGGTAGTCCTCCAACAGCCTCCTTAGATACGGGGGCACTCCGAAGTATTTTAGTGCCTCCCTTATCACCACGTGCGGGAGACTGTTGAAGGCGTTCGCGATGTCTTACGACACCACGACCACCACCTCCCTCCCATGTTCCGCCTCACCCGTCACCGCCCGTAGGCGTTTGAGGGCGTCGACAGTCGACCGGCGTGCTCGAAACCCGAACTGGAATTCCGACAGTCCAGGTCCCGAGCCCTCCTCCAGGTGCTGAACGAGCCGGGAAGCCACTATCTTCTCCAAGGCCTTCCCAGCTTCGTTCAGCAGCACCACCGGTCGCACTGCCAAAGCTGAGTCCGGGGTCCACCCTGCCTTAGGAAGTAGGCAGAGCCGACCCTCTTTCCAGGCCCCCGGGAACTGGCCAGACCGCATGCAGCGATCAAACAGCTCCCGGAGGCTTTTTTTTTTTTTTTTTTTTTTTTATACTAAACCTCCGACAAACAGGAGTCTGTGTTTACAAATATTTTTTTTTTTTTTTTTTTTTTTTTTTTTTTTTTTTTTTTTTTTTTTTTTTTTTTTTTTTTTTTATATTTATTATTCTATATTATAGTTTTCTCGCTTTTACTCTGCTCGTCTAACATGCTGCATACCAATTCTTTCTTACATACATCGTCTATCATACTTTTTGGGTCTTTCCCATTATAGCTGAAGGCTTATGTGTGTACCTAAACTTATGTCTATTATTTTTGGGGATAATAAGGGGAGAAAGCAATAACAATTCTTTAATCTAATCATTTTTACAAACTTATTATAAACTACTTAACTATATAATCTAATTACAATATCTTTTTTACTATATACAATAGGCTCATATACTAGACTAGAAACTTAACTAATTTATTTACAACTTTTGTTTTTTGTATAAAACATTGTTTTATACTTACATTTATTTCTTATAACTAACTTAACACTACGTTCCTTATTATTACTACAATATATTTTATGTTGGCTTAACTATACTACACTATATTTAATCAACATAAATTCTAAATCCTATTTCTATTATTTACTACTTTACAAATTTTTACGCAATATTGTAGGAACGAGTCTCTGTTTTCGCTGTCTAAAATTGCGGAAATCGAGTTAATATCTAATTTGTAACCAATAACGTTTTCGATTTTGAGCCTATCGTAGTCATGGGCCGGGCAGTCCAGAAGGACGTGGAGGGCAGATTCAGAACACCTGGGATCGCAGACGCACGATGGACTCTCCTTGCACTTGAAACGGTGCAAGTACTCGGAGAATCCACCATGTCCCGTCAACACCTGGGTGACAAATCTGTCCACCTTTATTTTACCGATGATACGGTATGCGGCTATCGCGTCCAGGAAAAAGACCCGGGTGACACCGGCAGTTTCACCGGCCCGGTATCGCTGGTTCCATTCATCAAGCGATCGCATACGAATGCTTCGCTTGATGAATGAAACCGGGCAGCTGTCGTAGTCGAAGGCGCGCTTGGACTTTAGCGCAGCTTCCTTGGCCAGATGGTCGGCACGCTCGTTCTCTTCTCTTCTTACCCTGGAGGCGGGTAATCACCACCTCCCCCAACCCACCCGGTCCGACCGCGATTGCGCCAGTTTTGACTGCGCCAACATCGCACTTGCCCACCTGCGCTGCCGCAGTGGCCACCATCTCGGAGCTGACTGAGTCGTCCAGCCCAGAAAAACGAAGAGTCGCAAGCTTCGTGGGTTGGACGACCTTCGCCATGCTACCCAGCGCCTCCTGCATAGCCTCAGCCAGGCGTCCCGCTGCTTCCGGGGTCTGCCCCTTCGGCAGCTCCAGTAATCTGGCCCCGGTCGCGGCGCGCCGCAGCTTGAGGCCACCGACTATGCCGAGCTCGGCCAAATCAATTGTATCTGCCGCCCGCTTTAAGAGGTGGCAGTACGTTACGCCCTTACTCTCGGCGTACTCGTCAAGCGTGACGAGCACTGCCGGAAAGCGGGGGGCAGCCAGCTTAGGCTTTCGTGCCTTCTTTTTCTTCGCCGGCATCTGCGGCGTCTGTTTCTGCGGGGCCGGAGCAGCGGCGGCGGCGGCGGCGTACGACTTAGGCTCCTTCTTCTTTTTTCTGCGCCCAACGACGTTGGTCCATTTAGACGTCATAACCCTTAGTACAACATCCAACTCTACTTGACACCCGGAATGTACATCAACCTTTGAACGTACGACTCATCTTAAGCTATCGTTTTACTCTTTACAATATCCTTAATAAAAGGAATTGCAAACGTGAACTGTGTCCCGGTACAGCTAGTATAATATAAAATAACATTGTTGGTTATATACTGAATATGTCAATCCAAAGGCTTAACATCCTAAAATTTTAAAACGAGTGTAAAAACCAATAAATGTAAAAAAATTAAATCTCTTATACATAAGAAGTTATATCAGGTACACCGCGACCCTCTAACAAAGGAACCGCCGGTCTCACCAACCCCTTTGTCGTCCGAATTAATATTTAAACAAGGTATAAGGGATGCTACAATGAGGTTCATCGATAAGCTTGGTTATACTGGGACTTGAAATAATATACGTTGAAACATATTGTACTTGTTTTTAACTATTATTCGACTTAGTAAGTTTAATCTTTGAAACCACATTAATAAATGTTTTTATAACTTAACTAGCTGTACCCATGGTTTTGTTCGCAATTACTATTTCTAGTTCTAATGAGCCTCGAGATAAACTAAAAACGATATATTAGCTATTATTATTAATTTGAGGCGTACGCTTTACGGTTTCTGTATATATATTCTGGGCTTCAAATTATTTAGACCTTCAAATATTTACGGGAAAATATTTTAATATAATATCCTGTCTATAACATATTTAAGTATAGATTATGATTTTAATACCCTCTCCCAAGGTATCCGAGTTGAATTATGCGTATCTAGTTTTTTAGCTCGTAGTACGAACTAAAATTATACTTATTTTCACTTAAATAGGTACATTAAGTCATTTCGGCGTGATGTGCCCCCAAGATACAAACAGATAGACAGACAGAAGAAATTTAAAAAAAAAAAGGAAATATGCTACATAATATCTAACACAAAAACTTTTTTATCGGTTTACTAGATACCAATAACGGGTTCAAAAAACAAATGAATGAGCTCGCTTGCGCTACTAATATAATAATATATAACACATGAATTCTCTTCAAAAATCCCGCAAGGAATATTAGATTTGCCACTTCAGATATTAAAAGCTAACTTCGAAAACTTTTGAGAACTAGATAGAGACAATTGTTACGTTGTATTAGATAGATAGGTTTTGATAGTATTTTAAGCATAAAACTACCGAACAAATACAATAAAAATTTGTATATAAATAGCCAAGATTTAAAAAACACAGGCTACTATTAACCATTTTATTTTAATAATAAAAATTAAGAATAAATTTATTTTCATGTCGATAAACCGTAGCTGAGGACATCACTGTCGCGCCGCGCCGTAGGCGACGACGCGTTCCAATTAGCCAGAGCAAACACAGCGTGCAATAATATTTTCATTTCTATTCCTCTTGCGGTGTACCTTGATGCGATGTGCGGTGCTTATGATTTATTTAACTGAAAACGGGTCAAATATTTTTGAATACTAGCTAAAACTAACTAACTAAAGACGATCTTCCGTTCTTTTTATATTATAATTTGACTTATACTAAGATTTGTATCTCAATTTGAAACTCTTAATGATGAATCTTAATAACTGGACTTTTAAAGTCTACGGTGGGAAGAACAGCCTCTTTACCTCGTCGTGACATAACGTAAACATCCATGCTCCAGCTCCTGCTTCCGAATTCATAAAACACATTCTAGAGGTGTGACAGAAAGACAGCAGGTTGTGTCGGAACTTGACCGTTACCATGTCTCTGAGCTAAAATCTAAGACATACTAAGGAAATTGTTGGAAAATATAAATTAACATTGATAGCAGATCATTTCTTTTTTTTTTAGTAAATCTTACGAGTTATAAATTGGTGCAAATACCTTACATGAGCGTTAAACTAAGATAAACTTTAAATTATCCCGAAGTGAATTACGATGTGCTTCAAAATTTAGGGTACATGTGTAATTTGATCGAGTTAATAGACAAATAGAGAGTTTTTTTACATTAAATGTTAACTAGCTGCTGCCTGTGACTATTTTCGTGGTGATTTTATATTATTTTGCGTAGATTCTATTTATTCTTGAATAAAAATAGTCTAAGATAAGTAATACCTGTAAACTTCTGATCAAATTCTTTTATTAAATTAATATTTTGAAAATCAGCCAGAATAAAGGGACAAATTAATATTTAATATATATTTTTTTCGTTTTATTAACCTTATACAACAATAAAAAAGCGGTAAGTCACAGACACTGATACACTGATACAGACACAATTACACAGACTGAGAAAAAGAAGAGTGAGTATGTATAACATTTCAAAAATAGTTTTTATATATTGATGTAGTTAATATTAGGTTAACACACGAAGCAATTACAATTGCTTCATGGGTTAACATTAATAAGAATTTAAAAAAAAACTTGAGTTTTTCTTTTCCTCAGAAAGGCGACCCCGTAGGAAGGTGGTGTTTGACTTTAATCTGAAACTCATTCATTATTCACTCGCCTTCGACTTGTTGAATACTTCTCAATAACTAACCAACTGCGAGCAGAAAAAAGAGTTATTAGGTAACTCAGATCGTGACAAAAAATAGTTCACTGCAAAATTTGAATGATCATGTTGAAAATTCTAATATTGCGAAAATACGGATTATCTTGACGTGTAAATACAAACAAAAATATTATTATCTTGTTATTTCTAAAAGATCTTATTTTGTAAATAACCTTATTCCGTTAGAAAGCCTTTTTTTATTTTATTTTGATATATTATAAGTAAACAGACTAACAAAATTATCAGCTTCACAATGTAATTTAAATATACATAATGAGAGCCAGTAGCCTGTCTGTATAAAAACGACGATATCCATCTGACCGGTGTTAATTAAAAGATCGGGAGGTTGGATAAAAAGCACATGAATCATTCGGTCAGCGGATCTGTCCGCTCCACCGTCCACGTTGCATTTTTCACCGATAATAATTGCTATAAGAATATGGTTAGGATTATATTTTTACCCGACTGCGACAGAAGGAGGGTTATGTTTTTCGAGTGTATGTATGTATGTATGTATGTATGTATGTATGTCCATTTCTTTGACACGCCCTACAGCCCAAACGGCTGGACGGTTTTTGACATATGAGGTGTCGTTGGATTTGTCTAAATTGTAGTAGTGACATAGGCTATATAAATTTTCAAAATGGCGCCCGCAAATGGCGGAATGAGGGGGGGAGTTGAATTTTTTTTCTTACTGTAGCAATATGGGTATCAAATGAAAGCTAGTAAATTGTTTTATTCTTTTTAGTTTATAATAAGAGTATTTTATGCAGTCGGGTTTTCTGATTTTTTTAATTAAGCATACTTGTTTAGCTACCTATTAAAAATATATTGATCTACTCTCCAACTCGAGCTACATTTTTCTTAATTAAACATTCTTTCAGCGTTTTTTTACCCGCAATAATCAGTGTAACGGCCAGTTGATGTGACTATAATATTTGATTGGATTTTGAGCTTTCTTTTTTTTCTTTACTAACTTTACCTTTATTAAATCTCATATAACTCCACATATATTTTTAAATAGAGACAAAAAACGCTGACATGACACGTTTCTTGTATCGGAACCTTCTTTACTTTTTAACTACATATAATTTTTACTATTTGTCGTTATAGCGGTTACAGTAATACATATCTGCTAGTCTACCTATTATGATTTAAAAAAAGTACTGAAGGCGGATTTAATCGGAATTACGATTCAATAAAAAACTTTCAACATTTTACGACCATTCCACACAGACATTATTTACTATTAACAATATCGGATATGAAAAAAATAACTTTACAGGAGAGCGATGCAAAGTTGCATTCGTCTTTTTACATATTTCTTTTAAATACCGACATTTATTAATTAAGTGATTAAAAAACTATTCATAAAATAATATTTTTCTTTTCAGCTGATGATAGACTTGGTTATTTAGGAACGTTTTATGAAAAAAATCAAAAAAATCGATTTTCCGACGATGTTAATAGTCACAAGCGAATTTATTGTCGACCGTTCTGGTGTAGTGGTGCGAGTAGTCGCCTCAACGCCGAGTGCCGGCGGTCGCGGGTTCGATTCCCGCTCGGGACAGATATTTGTATTCATACAAATATTTGTTTGTTTGTCTGGATGTATGTCCATGTGGGACTCTCCACCGTGTCTCGGAGAACACGTAAAGCTATTGGTCCCAGTTGTTACCATAGATACCTTCTTCTCTATGGAGTAGAGGCATTTGCTCAGCAGTGGGTTGTTTACAGGCTGATACAGTACAGTACAAAAATTTGTTTAAGTTTGTACCCTAATGTATAATATTGTAATTATTAAGAAAAGAAAAAAAACAGTAGTAACTTGAGCAATTTAAAGATGTTAATCTTAAATACAAAATATTCGGTTTGTATTAACCTCTAATTTTTAAATGCGTTCATTCCATTCCTACGCACATAGATATCCTACCTCCAATGTTTTAAATTCCAAGTCCTATTATTAACCCTTGAATGAAATTAAACAGTAAAAATCTGTAGACCGGAGGACGAAATGACTTAAATTGTTCGGGAGCGAAAGGGTTAATAGGAGTAGATAAAGTAACATCACCATTTCAAGGCAAAGCTATGTACGGAGCGCGCGCTCCAGTATACGTAGGTGTAAGTAATTTGGATACACAACGTAATGTACAGTGTAGGCGTACACCCGAACTGTGTTTGGTAAACTTAGCTGAGACACGGTTGAACGAAAATGTTGAATGAAAACTATACAACTTGTATAGTTTTAAGTTTTTGTGTTATAAGTTTGTTAAAAACTGATGTTGTTGTAATGACGTCATAACGGTGATAAATGGTTTTCCAACATCGTACTGGAGAATTAAATAAAGAAAATAATAAAGTACTGACATAAATGATGTTACAGATCTATTAATAAAACACTATTGAAACAGGAGAATCATGCCCTTGAGAGTCATGACTACTTCAACATAGAGCCCCGCAACCCTCCCCGATAACAGTAAAACAGTTTTTAGCTTATGAAGGGCAGTTATAGAGATATTCAGGATCATATGAACATACATGTACCTGTTAAAATAATGAGTCCTCTCATCGATACTGGCATATGAAGGTGTGTAAAAATCATATTTATATCGGTACTTTAAGATATTTTTTTAAGAATTTGTTTTTTTTATGAGAAAGATAAAATAAAATATATAGCACGAAATTTACTGGAACGTAAAGTTCATACCTAAAATTCACTCACTTCATACAGCGAAGTAATTACGATATGTAAAGAAGGATTAATGTTTCCTATACACTTTTGTACACATGTATTTGCCTGATTTATATTTATTATTTAAACACAGTAAAACTCAAAGTTATGTATTCTTGTACGCGAATTAAAAATATTTATTACGTTAAAAAATATGTTTATTAAAAAATATTATACTCGTAGGCTATAATATACCACGGAACAACTCACAGTGACGGTACAATAACCAAACATCTAAGTTCAATCAAAACACGTGAATCTAGTTTCAAACAAATATACACAGAATCAAAGTTAAAACAACATCTCGCTCTCACCGATCTAATCAATTAGAAACGTAACAAGTGTACCGTGTAAAGGAGACGCGATTTTTCCTCAAACAAAGACGATGTTTTATTTAAAGTCCTAATTTGCATCGAAAACGGCGCGTCCGTTTCCACTCGAACCGTTCCTTTATCAAGATTATTATTTCTTTACGATTCGTTGAGACTTGTGTGGATGAGACGGTTGTTGTTAAACGCCATTATGTCAATTTGTTTAATTTTGTGATAACCTTTATGTATGACAAAGTACACGATGATGGAACTATAATTATACTATTTCACCGGTGGGAGGGATGCGCTGTGCCGCGCTCCCGGCTGCATGGGTACCACCTTCTTGCTTGTTTCTCCCGTGAAACACCCTTGCTGTGTTTCGGAGAGAAGGGCAAGACAGGCAGTGTAATTACTGGCACTGAGACTTTAACACCTTATGTCTCTGGATAGGCAACACATAGATGAGTTGCCTGGGCTAGTTCCAGGTAAACTAGTTTATGTTCATGGGCGATGTTAACCACTTACCATCAGGTGGAACTTCTGCCAGTTTGCCTATTCACTTAACATTTAAAAAAAATGAATGGTGTAAGTACATGTGCATGTGTCTGTGCTAGTGTGTGTATGGTGTGTGTCTCAGATCTTTGTCTTTTTATTTTACGTAGGTAAGTTGAAAGTGCACATCGTCTTATCAATAGTAAACTATCGCTTGACGTCATTCGAAACGTGGAATTGAATCCAACTGCTCGTGAAACACAGATATATCTCATTCTTATATACACATGTCGTATGAAAATTGAAATATACTGAAGATACTAAAAATATATATTTATTATTACTCAAAAACAATCTTATTTGATTAGGTTTTTACAAACACGTTCGAACCATTTCCTTACTATACTTTCAGTCATCATAATAGTTGTTTCTTTGGGAAGTCAAAAAATTACAGATAACAACATGCAACGTTACACATGCATTAATATTTGTGTCTACTGTTATGTAAATATGAATCGTGTTGTGATGTTTAAAAGCCTACATTCCTTATGGATATGTAATAAGAGACTTGTATATAAGAGACTTGACATATAAGAGACTTGAAATGTAGTTTTTTAGTTGTAAAAATATTATTAAAACCGACTTAATAGTTTTAGAGCGTATTATCCTCTTCATTATATCAGTATAGATTAGGAGTCGAACCAGCTAATCCAAAATCTACAGCACAAATCGTGATATATCTTCCATCTTTTTAACCATTTAATTTCGACTACTTACCTATACATACACGTATATACAAAGAATGGGGAAAAAAGATATTAAGGCGACGTCACACATGTGTTCCGATGTGATATTAATATGTTATTTATTGATCTCGAGGAAACTGTCGTCTTTAGAAAACGTGTGTGATAGCCGAATACACTAACATGTATATTATATTAAATAAAAAAATATTATTTTTTTAATATAATTCCGAAACAAAATTGTTCTGTTTTTCTATAAACTCTCTGAGTCTATCGCCGTGTTTTCCGCTCTTCTAAATCAAACAAGTTGTGATGTAATTTTTTAAATCCGCCTAGAATATTTCATTATACCTACACATCTCTTTTCCCCATAAACTATCTCTTTCTAACGTTTTAAGAAAACAGCGATTAGTGCAAAGAATGTGGAACCCCATTTGTATGCTTATTAGCGATCCCCTGAACACTTGACAAAACTTCTCATATTTAAGTATGATCCAATTTATAGGAGAAAGCGATTCAGTGCAACAAATAAAGTTAAAATATACACGCCTCTGATTAATCCTTCAGTCTCTTAATGAAACCAACTAAGTTTGTGTCGTACTCGGAGACAAAGAGTTTCGTATCTTTGGAAAAAAAATTTATGGAACATATTTCTTAAGATCTAGGAAAAAGAACACGTCTCTTCTATCAGGACCTCCTCTTGTTATAACTTTCATATTTCAGGTATCTACACAGGTTGATTATAAAAGTACAGTTTTAAATATACAGCTCAGTGACTAGTACATAGATAGATGGGTGGAAGGACAGCGTAAAATGATTCTGTTTTCTTACTTAAGCGATTTTTTAAATTACAAAAACGCTCTCATAACTAACTTGAACCACACCGTAAACGATCAAAGTCAGATACTTAGTAGCAAAGTCTAATTATAAAGAAAATTTTTATAGCTCAGAGATGACTTGAAAGAATTTTCATCAAATTTTAAAAGCGGATTTTTTAATGTTCATAAGGTTGTCGTCTCATTCTTGGTACTTACAAGGATTTGTTTTATATATATTTTTAAAAGACTCAAATAACAACGATTATGTATTAAATATTATTATAATCGACTTCATAAAAGGCGATTTTCGAATGGTGTCTTTTTCCTTGCACGTTTATATACTGCCATTTTTTGTTTGATATTCATATCGTGCTCGACGGTGAAGGGGAACATCTCGAGGATACCGGCATGTCTAGGGAGAATCCAGAAATATGTACATATTTCGATATAGAGGAGAAATGTGTTTTTTTAAGGTTAAAGATCATTTATTTCTCAAAAGAATACAATTCACTTACATGAGAAATTACATTCACTAAGACTAAACAAATATGTATGTTGGGTACATCGCAAAATAATACTTTGGCGTTGAGTCGGGTTGCCACTGAAAAGGAAGGATCCTTCGACCAGACGGTGTTGCGTCTGGTGGGCTACGCGCCGCTTAACGCTTATTGTCGAGTTCTTGTATATGTACTCAATCGCTTTGAAAACTTCGATAGCGGGATGTAGGATTCGTTAGTTTCTTCTGGTTCGTATATAGCGAGATAGATGTCGCTACATCACTCCCCCTCCGAGACCGGAGGTCGATAGCAGGTTGAGTCGTCCATACATCTTCTTGTGATGCTTGCCGGGCCAGTGGAATGATCCAGTGAGTCGGAACCAGATGCCGCATAGTTCACGGTGAGTCGGAACTGTCTGCGGTGATGCCCCAGTGAGTCGGGGTGGTGCGGTGCTGCGTAGTGGCTGGCTGCTGCGTCGACCAGGAGAGAAGTGCGTCTCTGCTTGTTGACCGGCCGAAGTGCAGTGTGCTGTGCCAAGGTCGCTGAGAAGGCTGTAGGTAATGACCAGGAATGCGAGTTCGCTGCATGCTAGCGGTCAGGATACCCGTAGTAGCCGTGGATGCTGGCTGGCTGTATGACTCGCTGCTCGAAAGCTTGAGGAAGTGATGATGACGTTACGATGACGTAGACTTGCGAAGGCTGCGCTGACGTTCATGCTCGGGGTCACCAGTTTGGCGTAGTGAGAGGCTGCTGTTGAAAAGGAAGGATCCTTCGACCAGACGGTGTTGCGTCTGGTGGGCTACGCGCCGCTTAACGCTTATTGTCGAGTTCTTGTATATGTACTCAATCGCTTTGAAAACTTCGATAGCGGGATGTAGGATTCGTTAGTTTCTTCTGGTTCGTATATAGCGAGATAGATGTCGCTACAATACAAACAATTCTTAGGTAAGACAAGCAAACAATATGGACGGTAGGACTAAAATATTTATACGAAAAGTTAACATAAATATAAGCGCAACTGGAAGTGTCATTGTTGGTAATTTATGTTACACTATATAACAAAATTTAATACTAGTTTCGTCAATGTAGACTTACGAAGTACTAATGTGTTAGTTGTTTTGTTAGATTATTCAATTTTTTATTTAGCTTTTGAGTAGTTTCTTATGAGTTAAAAGCGATTTAGCTTCTTTATTGTCATTTGGTAGTTTATTGTACAGTTGGGCACCTTCAAACATTACACATTTTTTCCCATAGTGGTTTATAAAGCTTAATATCATTGGCAGATCTTAATTAAATTTTTGTATTTCTCGTTTTTTTATAAAAGTTATTTTAGAATGTAAATCTTTGTTTAATATTGTACGTATTGATAAGCAATTATAATATACATAGGTTTGATGAACATTCAGAAGAACCAGTTTCTTTGTAAATTTTTTGATTGGAGGTGCGAAAGTCGTATTTAAATAAAAATTTTATTAATTTATTTTGTGCTACTTGTAAAGGTTTTAAGTTGGTTTTGACTGCTGAGCCCCAGATTTCAACTAAATAGTCAATATGTGGCTTAATAAGAGAATTATATATGATATAACGAACAGCGTGCAGTAAACATCGAACAATGTTTTTTATAGCTCCGATTAAAGATGTTAATTTTGATTTTATTTTATGTATATGTGGTTTCCAAGTCATTTTACTATCCAATATTAATCCTAAATATTTTTCTTGGTCAACTTTTGTTATTGCTTGGTTATTTATTACTAAAGATACATTACATACAAGACATTTTGAGATATTGTTTTATTTTTTGGAGCAAACACGATATATTTAGTTTTTGATATGTTTATTGTAAGCAAGTTAGATTGGAACCAAATACTTAAGATATCTAAATCGTTTTGAGCATCCTTTGTTATACTTTCTAAGTTATTTCCAGAATAAAATAAGCTAGTATCATCTGCATATAACGAAATATCACCTCGAAGATTTAAAGTATGGATATTGTTTAAATATATAAGAAAGAGCAAAGGACCCAAAATTGACCCTTGGGGAACGCCGCAAGTTATAATCGTAGATTACTCTGCGTTTCTCCCATCTTAACTACTTGATATCGATTTGTAAGATAGGATTTTACCATTTTAAGCGCTGATCCCGAGATGTCAATAGATTCTAGCTTTTTTAAAAGAATTTCGTGGCTTACAGTATCAAATGCCTTCTTCAGGTCAATAAATATACCTAACACTACTTGTTTTCTATCGATATGTAGTTTAATTTTTGTTACAACATCTATAGTTGCCGATAATGTATTACGTCTTGGTCGAAACCCATACTGTTTGTCATAAAAGAAATTTTGTGAATTCAAAAAAGACTCTAGTCGGATATATATTATTCTTTCAAAAATTTTGGACAAAATAGGAAGCACTGATATGGGACGATAATTTCCTGGATCAGATTTATTTGTTTTTTAAACGTTTCAAATAACATTATCTGTGGGAAGTATAAAAAAAGTTAATATGGATGAAACTAATGTTCTTTCAGGTCTCTGCTTGTGTGGCATTAAGTTCATATTTATTTATCGAACACTTTATTGTTGATATAAAAAAGTTTGTTAAAAAATAACAAAGCATCGTAGCAATGCACTACTGTCTGTAGCAACAGGCTACGAAGGTCTACAAAAGTTGATTTTTTGAATCGAACACGTTACTATTATGAAGAGCGAAGTATTTAATTAGGGTTCTTGTCAATATTTGTGATCCCTCTTCTGAGTAATATACTTTAGTTTTAGTATTGAGTTTTAATAGTAAGCAATATTCGGAGCAGCAGTTAAGATGTGATATCAGTCAATTTCAGCTTGTGATTTGTTATCTATGTTGTGTATGGAATGTTACGTCACAGTTCAACTTTGCATATAATTAATTAATAGATCATTTTATGACAAGGTTTTCGTATGTTCTTATTTCCCATTCTGCTTTATTTTCTTTAAAAATCGTGCTTACATTACAAAAACTTTTATAAAAGAGAACTCAAAAAACTCTACAGTGTAGTACATAATAATATTGTTGATTTTGTTTATACGCGTATAATACACAACTGACAAAAAACTCTAACACAAAATATAATACACAAAAAGATAGTTAAAAAAAATGATACATATTTTACTAATATAGCTAAGCAAACATTCATTCACTCATTCAATTGACCAACACCTCGTCTTAAGTAAAAGAAACGCACAACGATGCTTTTATCCCTCGAGCACTCAGTGGTCAAGCTGTAAGTCCAAATTAAGTGTTGGAACACTTCCTTAAGAATAATATTATCTTTTCGAACCTGCAACGAGGAGATAGTAATGTTGGCTGTACACTCGTGTACGGAGTATATGAAAATATATATTAAAATTATAATTATTTCAATAAGCCTATACGAACTCGTCGACAGTCGTAAAGAAAAAAGTAATATTTTTGTTTGTTTTTACATGTACTATTTTAAATTCGGGCTGGATGTACTAGCGGCCTTTAGATATATCAGCACGTAATAATAATATATAATATACATTATGAATATTACTTTAGTGAAAATATCGGTGTAAACACAAAAAATAAACATGTATCAACATAGAACCTCGTTCTGTCTTGGAGTCAGTTAAAAATTTATACTAAAAGAATAATTAAATTTCATATTATACCAGCAAATTTATATATATATATATATGTATATATATATATATATATATATATATATATATATATATATATATATATATATATATATAGTAAAACTACCTATCTTAAAAATGTCAATTTCACTTACTCATCAATTTTTTTTTTTAAATAAATTTATTGTTTGAGACTTAGCATGGTAATAATGATAGTTACAACAACTTTTATTAGTATGTGTTTTTTTTATTTATTTAATATATAATATTTTTCTAAACACTTTTCGTCCTAACAGTACCCATCCCTTTTGTTATGTCAGGCTGCCTGCCTGCGATAAGTGATGAAATAAATATATAGTGGGATTATTTTTCTTGTCTGTTAGGATAAAAATAGTTAACTAATTGACAATAGAACTCTTTTCATCGATTGTTTGAAACCTTAATATAATATATACTCTTATAAATAACACCAGAAGTTATTTTTTTAAAAACAAATTTATTTCTACCCTAAAGAATATAATTCACAAAAACGAATCTACCTTGAAAATAATTAAATTTAACAAAGCAAAATTAAACGAAAACTAAAAATGAAAGACCTCTACTACAATTACGTAACAAGAAAACCAAAATCTAACGGACAGAAAGACGTTGCCGAGATGTTGACCCGTTGACAGCCGAACAGCAAAAAAAAGCGCGCCGGGTGTTGGCGCTGTCTTTTATACGTTTTCCCCACTCTTCTTTCTATCTTTCATCTTCTACACGGCCTTTCCTGACGGGAGACCGTCCTCGGACTCCTTCATCTTCTAACTCCGGAGATTAGTCTCCGAAATTGGCAGCGAAGGCTCTGAGCAGTCATCACTCGACGTGAAGGCGAATGATGCAGCAGGCTCTTCGCCACGTGTCTGCGTTCCTGACGTGCTGGGTTGCGGCTCAATCGCGTCACCAGGAACGTCGACATCGGAAGGCTGGGTAACGCTATGAGCTGTCGACTCCTCGCCCTCGTCGTCTGTGCCTGCACAGAACAAAATAACCGCACAGAACAAAGGTTAAAATTCGATATCGGTCACCACGAATTTAAGGGTGAGGAGGGGGTGAGAGGGGAGGGGGGAGGGGAAATTAACCCAACCCTCGCAATACAAGGTAATGCACCGTTCTTGAAAAAAAAATTTAAATTGCGTGTACTAGCGTACACTCGTAAGAAGTGAAACTTATAATAAAAACAGTTTACTTTTTATACGATCGTAATTATATGAGTCCTGTGTTTGCGTTCGGACATATTTATATTCGAATTACCTACTCACTATAGCATACATCATACAATAACTGCAAACTTAATTTCACTCAAGAATCTTAGAGATTGCTAGCTCAGTGGTTGCCAACGCGAATTGAATTTCGTATATCGCTCGAGAGCTGCAAGTTCAAAACCCTGCGAGAGCCACATTTTGTAGCATTCAAAATTTGATATTTGGTTTATTTAGTTTAACTATTTATTTATATAATATATATATAGGATTTCATCTACTACCACTCGGAATCTTCCTTGCGCATGTGTTTATTTAAAAACGATTGAAATACGCAATAATCAAGAACAAGATGGCGCGTAACGCAAGATGGCGCGTAACGCAAGATGGCGCGTAACGAAAAAATCTTTCCAACCCCGATAAAGAAGTTTCACTTCAAAAAAGAAAAAAATTAATCATGTAAAACTAACCTCAAAATTTGACGTTTATCGGTACAATTTCGTTCTGTGACGGCTCCGGCGCTATGGATGCCCATTGTTCTTGTCTTAAAAAACAAACGTAGAGACTCACGATTGCAAAATACAACATTTTCAATTATTTTCTTTTATTTTTAAAACATTAGTTTTACGTCTTTAATGATAATATTTACTTTTCACTTGTCAATATCGTATATATACCACAGAGCATGCTAATATTTACAGAAAATATATACCAGTCGATGTACGATAAACATCAATTGAAAAATATCGATTTCCAAAAATATCGATGTTTTCGATACTTTTGGAACTAAGTATAACTTTTGGAACACTTACATGAGACATAACTTTGCATGTGTGAGTCGGTACCCATAAAAGCATGCTTCAACCCAAGCTTGTAAGCTAAACTGACAACATAGAATAGTCTAAACACGGCGGATATAAAACAAACAGATATGAGTACCAATCACCCGGGGCAGTTCCAAAAATCGAAATGAAGTTGGTGAAGTGACGTTTTAACTCGTCAGTATCTTGTCGATACATACAATAAACAAAACTTTGAAAATGCATCGATAACGATGATAACATAACGATAACCGTCAGCTTCGGGCAATAGACCTAGTACATCTATGTGAATCGTATCAAGGGGCACGTCTGGTTTCTTCCAGGAATGAATGGGCTGTAGGGAGCACGGGCAACTTTCTTGTGTGAAAGGCACACTAAACAGTGAGTTACGTACTTGGAGACAAAAGCTCTTAACCCCGGAAACCAGAAGTGTTTCATAATAAGATCGAGTGTCTTCTCTACCCCAGGATGCTCATGTTCATCATGGAATATACGTAAAAGACTGACGATTGAAACTGAGATAAGACGATTGTACTTAAATATACTTTTAAGTAACACGCGCAGTTTATAAGTCTTATGAAACATTCAAATCAGGGAACTCAACGCGTAAAGGTAGCATCTCTGTATACAGCTTGTTCTAAAAAGATTAATTATTGTTGCTTTTTTTTTATTTATACAAAATAACTTTTCGTAGAATATCTTCACATTTAAAGAAAGTATTTTTTGTCCTATTTTAAATTCCAATTTTAGTATTATTTCGTATTGAAAGTTTTAAATCAGCCGGATAGTTTACGAAAGATTTAGTATCATTGTATTGTTTAATACTATATTATTTTATTATCTAGTTGCTACGCTACGTGTGTCAAGTTAAACGTCAATTGAAATAATATTTTATTTTAAATATTTTTTTCATTATATATATACAATATCTTTATATATCAGAATAAAAAATAAATAATATATCTATTTCACTTGTGAAAATATAATAATAAAACTGTGTGGCTCAATCTCTTAAAATGAATAAGTGCGATAAATGTACAAAGAGTATTACTAAAAGAAGCCCTGGATTAGAATGTAGCAAATGTGGAAAAAAGGTACATGGTAATACAACATGTTCAGATTTAACTAATAAACAAATTGCCGCAGTACGCGCAACAGAGAATCTGGAATGGACATGTCAAGATTGCCATAATTCCTCTTTAAGACGCAGTTCCTTCTTCACACCCGATGATGATGATGACAATGAAGAAATACCTCATGATCCACAGACCCTAACAATGAATATGAAATATATATTAAAAGAATTAACAAAAGAAATGGAAAAAGCTATACAAAGAGAGATGAAGGATTTTATTAAATCGTTACAATATCAAAGTGAAAAAATGGACGAAATAGTGGAAAGTATAGATTTCTGTAAACAAACTATTCATGAATTAAAGAAAAAAAATAACGAACTATCGAATAAAAATTCTAATCTAGAAACAAGAATTAGTGCTCTAGAACAACATAATAACGATTTAGAACAAAATAAATTAAATGATCAGTTAGAAGTTTTTAATATACCAAATACTGAAATAGAGAAAACAAAGCTTATTGCTACAAATATAGCTAAAAAATTAAAAATGCCGTACGACGATATTATTCACATACAGGCTAATAGAAATACAAAAGGAAATGATCAGCCTGGAACCCTAAAATTTAAAATGAAAAATGCGGAAACTCTCCAAAAATGGATACAAGCATCAAAAATTACAAAAATATTTTTAAAAGAGATTGTAGAAAATGAAAATGAAAATATTTATTCTAACAAAATAGTATTTATGAAAGAATCCCTTACACCATATAACAAAAAACTTCTTTGGAATGCTAAAGAAAAATTAAAGGATATATACCAATTCATATGGTGCAAAAAAGGCGTTATCCGTGTGAGAAAAAGTAATAACAGTCAAACTATAATACTGAGGTCACTAGAAGATATAAATAAGCTTATTTAATTCTTCATAGTTAATATTTTCTCTATTTATCCTTATTTTTATTACTTAATTTTAATATAACTATATTAATTCTTATAATTTTACAACATAATGGATGTAATTAATAACGAAGTAACCGAATTATTTAATTGCTCAAATTTGAATGATTTCATAGCTTGTGTATCTACTAATAATAATGATATAAGTTTGTCATGTATTCATGTCAACATAAGATCCATGATTAAAAACTTCTCAGCATTAGAACAAATAATTACGCATTGTAATATAGTTTTAGATATCATTGTTGTAACAGAAGCAAATATTTCGGACTCTATTAGTAATATGTTTAACTTGGACGGTTATGAAATGCACACAGCATTACGTAAAGCGCGCAAAGGAGGTGGAATTATTATATATATTAATAAAAACCTTAAAGCAACTTTCACTAAGCCAAAAACTAATACTTTTGAATGTATTTTAGGGTATATAAAAACACCAAAAAATTATTCCGTAACACTATGTGCAATCTACCGTCCTCCAAATAATACCAAACATTTATTTATTAATGAATTAGAAAAACTTGTGAAAAATATATACGATAAACATGAAATATTTTTAATAGGTGACACTAATATTAACTTAAAATCAGACAATTCCATTAAAGATACTTACAATAACATGATGTCAAACCTAGGCCTAATGTGTGGGATTTCAGATTACACGCGGATAGAAATATCTAATAATAAAATTAGTAAATCTTGCATTGACCACATATATGTTAAATCCCGCTCACTAGATATTTTAACCGCAGTACTTGACACAGTACTTTCCGACCATAGAATGATTGCAATGGCATGCCTTAGTTCAATACCCATACAAGATAATAAAATAAAAAATAAAGTTGTCATTAAAAATGATCAACTCAAAAGCCATTTAAAAAATATTAATTGGAAAGCGATAGAAAATATTAACTGTCCATTAGAAATTTATACATATCTTAACAAAAGCTTTAATGAATGTTATAATAAATCAAAAGTTGAAATAAAATTAAAAACCAATCCAAAACGAAGTCATAATAAATGGATAAATAAAAGTATAATTAAAGCATGTCAATTTAGGGATAAATTATTTAGAAAATGGAAAAAAGATATAAATAATATGATATTAAGAGTTCAGTATAAAAAAGCAAGAAATTACGCAAATTATAAAATTAATTACTTTAAAAATAAATACTATAAAAATGAAATTATCAAATACAAGAATGACCCAAGAAAACTATGGCAGTTATTAAATACACTAACTGGTAGGATAAAAAAATCATTAGATGAAGTTATACTAAACGCATTTGATAGTAAACCCATCTCGGTCAAAGATATTTCGAATAATTTCGCAAAATCTTTTAATAACAACGTTAAAAATATAATAAATATATGTAAAATACCATTACTTGATAAAAATATTTACAAAAATTCAATTAATGTTTCATGTAGATTTATTAAGGCTGATAATTGTAATATCTCTAAAAAAAACAAAATTTTAACAAAAAACATTAACCGACTTCAAAGCAAAAAAAAGAACGGTAAAACAAAAATGCACTAAAAAGTAAAAAAATAATTACGTATTCTTTTGTCTGTAATCAAATTATTACGATAATATAATGTACAATTATTGTTGTTATTGGAGTCGGTGTCAGCCAACGTAGTTTAACATTACAATAGGTGTACCGGCCTACACTATTACGCACTCTTTTCCTTATTTCCTTGGCTAACACCGACTCCAATAACAACAATAATTGTACATTATATTATCGTAATAATTTGATTACAGACAAAAGAATACGTAATTATTTTTTTACTTTTTAGTGCATTTTTGTTTTACCGTTCTTTTTTTTGCTTTGAAGTCGGTTAATGTTTTTTGTTAAAATTTTGTTTTATTTCTTGATTTTTAGTGAATCTGTAGTTCGATAACTGATTTATTTATATAAAGCTGGGCGGTTACAGTTCACAAGCTACAGGTACCACCCTCGAAAAATTGACAATGCCCAATTTGTTAACGATAAAGGAATGCCACTCGGACGCAAGTAATAACGATATTAATTTAAGTTGTATAACATAATATAATATATTGTATTTTATAAAAGAGGATATTAAAAATACATCCTAAAAATATTTTGCATTATGTTTAGCATATTTTATAATATGTTATACAACTTAAATTAATATCGTTATTACCTGCGTCCGAGTGGCATCCCTTTATGAATAAAAAATTGGGCATTGTCACATTCCTTTGGCGTAAAAAAAAAAGAACTAGTGAACTATAGAACAAAAAACCCGAAAAAAATCTGCTCAACATGTGCGTCAGTGCGGTGCGCGCGGGGTGAGGCGGCCGAGTATGAGAGGCATAGAATGCGACATAATTACGCCGTATATTGTTTATATTCTGCCTATTGAATTACATTAAGCAAACGTAATGAGACCAACGGCATAACTCATAACGTGCCTTCCTTTCTGCCTTTCATTAGGTATTTGATATTATACATTATGTTATAAACATTTAAGTTAAATTATTTATTTAATTTAAGTTGTTTATTTATTTCATTCCAATGCCACCCAAGATTCTGTCATTACTTTCCTGAGATTACATCATAAAAGATTCCGCTGCTAATAGGTAAACTTGTTGCACACACAATATCACATTTAAGATTTTAGTCTATGAAAAAATGACGCAAAATGGTGTCCGTTAAATATTTTGACAAATTAAAATTTTTTAAAACAATTAGTAACAGTTAGTAAACAGTTAGTCTAGTTATTCACCGATGAAAAGTTATTCCTTTACATTTTGCCGTATAACTATTTTTGAGATATGATCTTTTAAATACAGGACGCGCTTTGAAACGTGCTATCAGGCTATCTCAAAGTTCAGCGCAACATAACTCTACACCTGAGTCGTAATCTGAGAAACAAAATATAATATTGTATAGTTTAACTCGTAGTAAACATAAAAAACATAATACGTGATAATCTTCCGAAACAAATTAAGCCTCAAGGAACGATAGTGTGCAACGCGACCCGCGCAGCGACGCGCGGTATCAGGAACAAATATACGCATTATTAAGGATTACTCAAAAACTACTAGTCACATCTCGCTCAAATTAAAATGGGACCACATGACGAGCACTAGCTTTTGAATATAAAAAGAATCATTAAAATCGGTACACCCAGTAACAAGTTATGAGGTAACACACATAAAAAAAAAAAAAAAAAAAAAAAAAAAAAAAAAAAATACAGACGAATTGAGAACCTCCTCCTTTTTTTGAAGTCGGTTAATAATAAATTCACTTAATACCAAAAAATCAGCAGGCATAGATAGTATTCGCGGAATTGATATCGTAGGATTAGGTGATAAATTATGTCCTATCCTTGTAAAATTTATAAACAGTAGTGTAATGTCAGGAATTTACCCAAAAGATTTAAAAACTGGCGTCGTTAGACCAATAATAAAAAAAGGAAATTTCGACTCATATGAAAACTATAGACCTATAACTATACTACCAATAATTGATAAAATAATGGAGAAATACATTCATCGACAAATTCAAAATTTTTATAATGAAAATAATATACTATATAGTAATCAATTCGGTTTTCAACCAAAAAAAAGTACGACACAACTTTTATCAATATTTTCAAATTCAGTAAATAAGCATTTGAACGACAAAAAACACATTTTGGTAATATTTATAGATTATAGCAAAGCATTTGATACTCTACAACATGATGTCCTTATTGAAAAATTAGAAAATAACGGAATCAGGGGCCCTGTTTTACATTGGTGTTATAATTACCTTTCGAATAGGACATATCGTGTTAAAATTAGCGGCACGCTTAGTGATGAAGTACCAGTAACAGAAGGAACCGCACAAGGTTCAGTTTTAGGTCCCCTTTATTACCTTACATATGTTAACGATCTTCAAAACGTTATCAAAGACTGTGAAATGTACCAATTTGCGGATGATACATGTCTTCTATCGACCCATCGCGATATAAAACAAGCAATAAAAAATCTTCAATTTGATTTTGATCAACTTTCGAAATGGTCACATGATGTTGGTC
Source organism: Euphydryas editha (assembly GCA_036937285.1). Classification (NCBI taxonomy): domain Eukaryota; kingdom Metazoa; phylum Arthropoda; class Insecta; order Lepidoptera; family Nymphalidae; genus Euphydryas; species Euphydryas editha. The sequence continues at coordinate 11,141,791 of JAUPFZ010000029.1, read as the reverse complement.
TAATATTAAATGCAGAAAAAACGAAAGCCATCTATATAAGCTCAACACACAATAGATTCTCTGGAGATATACAAATTACTGCACATAGCCACCAATGTTTCCACAGTCCACAAACTTATACATGTACTTGTAGCACTATCGAATTTGTTAAAACACAGCGTTACCTAGGAATTACAATAGATACAAACTTCAATTGGAAAAACCACATAAACAATGTTTGCGACAAATTACGTGCCCTTTTAGCAAAATTAACCCTAATAAGACACAAAATTCCTTTCTCGATACTATTAATGTTTTATAAATCCTTAGGAGAATCTATTATATCTTATGGACTAAGCACCTACGGTCTTACATTTAAATCAAATCTTGATAGAATTTTTCATCTTCAATTAAGAATATTAAAAACAATTGTACCCATATACATAAGAAATAAATACAAAAATGATTACTTGAAATTATTTAATTACTGCAAAGTAATGCCAATTCATACTAAAATAAAATATACGTTATTAATCGAACAATATTTTAATTCTAACATTCAAATCAAATTAAATCATAAGAAAATAACCAGAAATATTACAAATCAAATATTACAAATCCCTAGACATATTAATTTTTATGGAAAACGTACACTTGAATATATTATTCCTTTGTTAATAAATAATCTGCCATCAGATTTAAAAGAAAAAATTAAAAAAAAAAACTATAAAAACATACCTAAAAAATTCTTTTTAAACCAACATATAGATAGCAAATAAAATGGCCACATGTATATAATAATTTATAATATATTATTTTAATTAAAAAAAAATATTTAGTTTAATAATACACAGAACTCGTACTCGTGTCGATCGCTGTCTCGAGTTATGTGTATTGTTTAGATGTAATTTAGATATAGTTTTTTATTTCTTATTTTATTTTATCGGCAATAAATGGTACACAGTAAAGTTTCATTGTAAGCTTATGTTGTACCTTAAATTTATATTTGTCTAAACTTGTAATTGTTAAATAAATAAATAAATAAATAAATAAATAATTTAAAGGAACTTCCTTTTATATAGTTTTAGAAGCAAAATATATTCTATGAAAATTTCAAGTATCATTCTGTTAAGTTTATAGCCCTGTGACAGAAAAATTATAGTATCAAACTTTCAAAAAATCAAATTTCGACCTAAATTTTAATTTATTAAAAACAAAAAAACAAAAAAAAAATTCGACCCGTTTCAAGTCTTTCCAAGCAACCTCTATTATGACACCGCACTCGTAATACTGCCTTTGACTTTTATAGCGGCTACGTGCGACCCGAGCGGGTTCTGTGCCCGGTTGATATAATTTATGACTTACACACCCCATTACTATACATCTTAAATTATGATATTATACATCTAAACTCGACTTTAGTCGTGGTTTCGTACGTATTAAATATTCTTTCATTCAGGCAGCATTCATATCGTGATGAATGCTGCCTGAATGAACCGATTTTGATCTAGTTTTATTTTATTTAAAAGGTTAAGGTGTTCTTTTTATTCAAAATAGTCTGTTCCACTGTTTAAGATCATCTCTCTTGTCTAGACTATGAAAGCATGTCAGCAAGTTCCACGGGTTTCGAACTATTACTTATTTTATTTAATATTGTGTCAAAAAGGCTAAGACAAGCTCATTTTAATAGAATATATTTTAAATTTTAATTAAATTTAAACCTTAGCAAACACAAAAAATAGCACTTCTGTTTAACAAAATTTATATAGAAATACAAATTTTTATCCAAAGTAACACTCTATTCAGAAATTAAAATAAAAATAAAAAACTACTTTAACGCACAAAAACAAGACTTATTAATTATATCCTATTATCTACGGAACCACAAAGTATCCTTGACAGATTTACGGTTATCCCGCTAAGTGCATCTTATCCGGTAGCGGTCAAAGAAACGAATAGAAATCTATTTTATCTTGATCCGACTTAAAGGTAAAAGGTTTCCTTTATCATTTCACTAGTTTGTGGGCTTATTCGTGTTATTTCCGATTTCCCGGGAAAGTCGAGATACAGAGTTGGTACCTACATGTTTTATTATAGATCCTCAACTTTCTAACAACCCAGTCAGTATATACGTATAATCGTGACATATATATATCTAGATAACAAATATTCATTCATCAATACATACATTCGTCCTGACAACATTTTGCGTTTACATTATTAAAGAGTATATACAAATACGTTATGCCTCCTTTCATTACATTATAATTTTAATACAATATATTATGTATTGATATGAATTTTATATCTATAAACTGAGACACATAAAATATCGCATCTAATGTAACCTTCGCATTCGTGTTACGTCCGCAATAAATTTAACAAACTGAAATTTTATTCATAGTATATTTTTCCTTGTAATCTCAAAATAAAGGTATACATTATCCGTCTTACTTATAAAAATCACGTTAAGTAATATTTAGCCACCGTTTAGTTAATCCACTCATAAGCTATAAATCAAGGATTAACTTTTGTTTACTTATAAACATTGACTAGCTGTTACTTAGTTAAGAAACGAACAAAGAACGATACATAGATGGTTGGCACAGATTATAGCCAAAATAATCGATTAGATAGAGAAATTGAATGAACGAAATTGTTAAAAATAATATTCAAGCGACATCTATTAACATTATAGAGAAAACTCTCGAAGCTCGATATTGTTGTGAGTCACTACTAGTGACCTCTATTGACAGGAACTTGGATCAATATTCTAATTTCTAATCATTTTTATTTTGATGGGTACTAGTCGGATCCTCAATTACAAAATTCAACAAAGCTTATTAAATATTAAATTAATAAATTTACTTCAGATATAACCTAATTTAAATTATGTTATTATAATTAAAATTAGGTACCTCTAAATATCTGTATTAAACAGACAGATAACGCTAATTTAGTATATATTAATTTTTATATAGAGGAAATTTCATTCTAAATCTCTTCTTACTAACAAACAAACGCAAGTAAGTAGATCAGACGTCGTCATAGAACAGCTGATTTATGTGAAATCCGCCATCTTGCCGCTCAACGAGGGTTAAACTATGTCTCGGCAGGGTTTAATTTTGACAGCGATTTACGCATTACTTAACGACTTCTTAACGCTAAATACTGTTTATGAGTGAGGTTTTTGCTGATCAGTTGTTAAGCAATGGATTAAATATTAAGAAACGTTTATGAGTAAGACCGTATATGTTATAAAATATTTACATACATAAAACATTATAATAAATTATAATTTTTGTATTTACTTTGTATTTACTCACATTCGTCTAACTATGATTATTATGACATTAATAATATTTATTTTAATAAATTAGAATATTTAAAACGTGTCATTAATAAAGGCGGTTCTCCTTTACCTACCTTGTCATTAATTTTCATAGGCGGCCTCACGATATACGGCGCTCCAGTCACAGGAAACATTGACGGCATCATAGCTGGCGCGATGATCACTTTGACAGCTTGGTTTTGACAGCACGACTTTGACAGCTCACTCACACTAACATCACACGATTTAACCTTATTCTCACATACACAACAACAATGATGACAGTATTTGATAGACGAATGTCGACAGTGGTTCTGAGTTTTTTCACAGACGATATTGACAGATGAATAATCATCAAATTGTTCTTGACTGTTGTCGTCAGTCGTTTGTATCGAGGTATTGTTCACATCAGTAATATTTTCATTTGTTTCATTATTGTTAGATAGCTTTGTATATAATTTTGGTTTTTTGTTAAAGTCTTCAGGTATTTCGAGTAGTGGCGTCTTCCTTTTCAACTCGAGTGGTGTTTCTAATAAGTATTTCTTTGGTTTGTCGCCTTCCTTTGTGTTTGATGATTTGAATGGATGGACTAATAGTGTTTTTGTTGATTTTGTTGTTGTCGGGTTAGACGTCCCGGCCCCGGAGGGCTCAATTTTATTCGTCGAATCCAATTTGAATTTTTGTATTTACTTTTAGGTAATTATTTATATTATTCCTAATGTCATTTACTATTACGAGTATGTTATTCTTTGAGTCACCAGTCTTTTTGTATTTTTAGCGTTAATTTAAAAATTTTCGTATATATAAGTCACTTAAAATCACTTCTGAAATAACACCATCAAAAACAAAAACCGTCGGAATTCACTAAGTTTTTCACAATTTGTATTTATTTCACTATATCTCAATATTCTAATCTTGTATCCATAGAAAATGTCTTATGTATGCTTATAAACCATTTTGTAAAATTAAATTAACATTTTCCACTGTACGTAACACCACGTGTACAACAGCGTCAAAACATAAACGTCCTTGACCTTCCGCAACCAGATGACATTTGTTTGTAAACAAACAAGACACAAACAATGAAAAACCATTCAATAAACACTGTCATTTAATGAAAAAAACATTTATACTTAACGATAAACATGTTAATGAACATATTTGTTGATATCTCTACAGTTTAAATCAAAGAAACTTTGGTTTTTTCCGCCAAGAAAACGTAAATACGTTCGTACGGCTCGACGTATTGATTACAACTGAAAAATTGAGGAGGGTTCGTAGGCGGGTACTAGGGAGGGTGTTGGTATACGTAGACCACGCCTATCACATAGGTTCTAAATTATTTCAGACTTTCTAGACAATGGAAGATGGCGTGACATTTCATATTCCCTGCTTTTTACATTGACGTTCAAGCTGAACTTAGCCACAGTATATTAATATATACAGTATTCCAACTTCCTACAAACGGACGAAGCGCGAGCTATGTCTACGCGCCTCAATCTCGGGTTACGCTCCGGCACGCAAAGAGTCGCGACTGTGCCGCAATGACAAACGGACCGTGTGTTGTTTTTTTAACAATAACCGCACGATTTTTTACCCGACTGCGACAGAAGAAGGGTTATGTTTTTCGAGTGTATGTATGTATGTATGTATATATGTATGTATGTATGTATGTACGTATGTATGTATGTATGTATGTATGTATGTATGTATGTATGTATGTATGTATGTATGTATGTATGTATGTCCATTTCTTTGGCACGCCCTACAGCCCAAACGGCTGGACGGTTTTTAACATATGAGGTGTCGTTGGATTTGTCTAAATTGTAGTAGTGACATAGGCTATATAAATTTTCAAAATGGCGCCCGCAAATGGCGGAATGAGGGGGGGAGTTGAATTTTTTTTTCTTACTGTAGCAATATGGGTTTCAAATGAAAGCTAGTAAATTGTTTTATTCTTTTTAATTTATAATAAGAGTATTTTACGCAGTCGGGTTTTTTGATTTTTTTAATTAAGCATACTTGTTAACTGAAAATAATTTCAATTACATATTTAATATGACGAGTAGGATATATTGTGCAGTTTTTGATTGCATGAATTCGTCAATAACGCGTCCAGAGATATTTTTTTTTAGATTGGATACCTGGAAACTCTGAAAGGTAAGACTATAAAATAATTTTACTTACTAGTAGGTAGGTACATAATGTGTGTCTTTTTAATGGATAAGTATTTTTAATTAAGCTTTATATTAGAATACGGATTTTTTATACTTAAAAATTTAATAATAAAGCATTTCGTACGTCATAGTCGAGGCGCAAATATTTTTCGGTCGCAAATTTATAAGACCGATTTGCTATTCAAACATAAACATGTTTTTTAATTAATTCTAACAATCAAAAAACAACACGTATTTTTATTGAACAATTCCTATTCAATTCACAAACTTTTTTTTTGTTTATATAAAAAAAAGGTATATTTACAATCACAAAACTAAATGGAAACACAAAATAGGCAAATGTTATTAAAATGCTGGAGGCGGGCAGCCCTATCGCATGTTTACGTAGCGCGCGGCTATAGCACAGATACGGCCGAGTTACAATATTCTATAGATTAATATACTGTGACTTAGCTTAGAATGGAAATTATTAATAATTAAATTGTTATATTGATATGAATCAAAAATAAATACCTCTTCGTTTTCGTTTAGCTTATTAAAAAAAAATGTTATTAACTAACAAATACGCCATAAAAAAAGGCAAGAACATTTCAAAACTTTTCATTTTGTTATAGTTTAAAAACGAAATAAGATAAAACGATGTCTACAGAACTCAAATCAAATCACATTATCATTGACCACATATTACAGATTTTTCCAAGGAAACCGTTTTTATGTAATTATTAATCTTATTCAGATTACATTACTCTGTTTAGCTGTTGTGAGAATCTTACCTATAATAATAAATAAATTAAAAGAGTTTGACTGTCTGATTTGACTATTCAATATCGGATTTGATGGATGCAATTCAAAAAGTTATTGCAAAGTAAAAAGGATTGTTTGTCGAGGAAGCTATGTAATAAGAAACATTACCCCACAATTTACAAGCGACCTGTAAAGGTGACTATAAATATGATAAAATAAGTTAAAACATAATTTTTCGATAACATTAATAAGAAATTAATAATAAGATTTCATTTTAGTGTAACGCCACAAGATGTTGTGTAGCTGAGCCCTATAACGCGATGCCATAGCCAAGCAACGCCAAAGCCAATTGATTGTCTGCCGGTGGGAAGTGACGTCACACTCCACCACAAAATAAGAGGATATAAATACCCACATTGTTAATTTTGCATTCATTCTTTTGTAACAATTGAAGTAAGCAGAAACTCTGCCAGTTTGTATAAAATTACTAAATAAAGTAATAATCTGCATACGTATTTTATTACCTCTGCGTATTATTAGTTAAATGTAACTATTTCTTTTAATTAATTAAAAAATAATTGATTTTTTTTTTATAACAACTATCATTATTTCATGCAAAGTGAGTCTTTAATTAAATAATAAATATGCTTAACACATAATAAATATGAATGATGATGAATTATAAAAGAAATTATTATTATTGATTCATGTTATACATATACAATATCTAAAAACAATTCCAACTTTTTTTTTCTACAAAAGATATTGAAATTTCAAAAGACCGCAAGACAAAAGCCTCGTTAGTGGAGTGTTGATTTTACTGGAAGCAAGATTGTGCTTTGAATAATAACGACTTGAAGAGTTTGATTGAATTTTATTTTTTAATTAGTCTTGCAACATAGGCTTTAGCATGAACGTTATACTAAATCTATACTAACGAAATTTAGACGAAATAACAAAGTTAGAAATGTCTTTGTTGAGGCTGTTTGAGTCAAAATGACTTAGTTTGTAGAATACATGTATGTTAACTCTTATTCATTCCTTTGTCGATGATCCAAAAACTCACAACATACAAAATTGCCCAGAGTACAACAAACATCGCACCAGTACAAAATATTATCACAAACGAGGAACTGTGCGTGAAACTTTCGGACGCTTCCATCGTACGCCAATAATGCCGACATCCTTTAATCCTAAGATTACGTAGTCCTGCACTGCTAGTAAATTGAGTTAAAATCTAATTTAAAATAACTTACACCTCACGACACGACTATTTTAGATAAAAATATAAAACAAAATCACTTAGCTAATGTCAAGTAATTACAGTTAATACTTAGAATACTAGATCGTTGCTATATAAAGAAGAAAAGAAGAAAAAAAAAAGAGTTCTTTTCGTTTCTAACTGTCACTCGCTATACAACATACAGCTATAGTAGCCACGTTAAACTGCTTTCCTAAGAGCGTGGATACAGCACAGTCGAGCTAGCCGCCAACGATATGTAGTCGACATGTACACAATTACCATTAGCAAAGGTCTACCTTTAAAACAATATATAAATAAAACGTACCTCATATGAGGAATGTACCTTGATGACATGATGAGAATACGCTAAGGAGATCGTAATTGCAATTCAAAAGGGAAACGCTGCTAGTATTTTAGCTACTTTTACACTATAAAAATAATTCTCGCCTAATATCTTATTGTTTATCGTTACTTTTGCGTTGTAAATATTTGTATATATATATATATATATATATATATATATATATATATATATATATATATATATATATATATATATATATATATTATTTTTAATAATTCGCTCATATAAGAGATCTCTCAGATCTCTCGTGATATCTCTGAAACAAAATATACAAATGCAGTAATATTAATTTTCCAACAAAAATCAAACCATTTTTATACAATTCCTACTAAATTGTAACATCTGGTATAAAGCTTTACCAAGCTTAGAATTACGTGATAAAACGTAGAGAATGCAGCGGAGCAATATCGTACGATACGGTACGTATACTTATACTTATATTTAGATCTATTTATTAATTTGTTCTCCTTTTTCAATGCAAAATAGATATTTTGCTTCCGCAATTGTCGTAGTCTTTCTAATACCGTATCGTGAGGTATAAACGACTCGAACCCGTTCCGGTCCGGTGATATTTATTTGATAGCGGGTACAAATGACCCGTCGCTGTTATGGAATAAGGGCTTGCAAATCTAACTTTATGTCTTAGGCCGTAATACCTTAATTTTGTTTAAAATGTCTGATTCAAAAGCACTTCTGAAGCCTACTTGAATAAACAAATTTAAGATACTTTTGTAACGAGGTTACTTTTTTTTGTTTGACTCTCAAAAAATGAAATAAAATTAGGATAACAATTTGAAACGACATAGAAAAAAGCTACTCGTATTAAATAAATAAATTTGAAGAGCTGACATGTCTCATTCAATGGTACAGGATCTCAATCTGCCTGTAAAGTAACCTGCAAGTCTCGAGAAATTTGGAAATCCGTCAAGTCAGGCCTAAAGAGCGTATACAGATTCATTTCCCATAACCATAAACTGGTTATAATAAGAAGATGCATAGTATGCAGGGAATGGAAGTAATATCCCAAGCACAGGGTTCTAGTTAGGAGTCAGCGCCTACCTTCGTTTGCAAACATACAAATTACAACCTTAGTAACACTGCAAGTTAATTCTATTCATTACTGTATTATGTTTTATAGTATTGTATGTGATTTCAACTTAAACCTGTACCTTATATTGTAAGTACTGTTGATTTTATACAAATAAATAAATAAATAAAAAACAAAAAGAAATTGAATACATGTTTATATTTCTTTTAATAAATCATCATCAGCTTTTCATGAAAGAAAAATTATCACGTGACACATACAATTACATACAGTTAATTTGTAAATTTGCATTCCGACAACCCGTAATCTTATTTTTATCAAAAAGAGAGGTACTTAACATTCGATCGAGAAACATAAATTTACCGAAGTTAGCTCGATAAATTTCCGAGTTGGGTAAAGGAACAATAGGGCACGTCTGTATGTGATGCGCTTTGATTTAGATGCGGGTGTGTTATCGGTTAAACTGGGTGTCCTATCTTACTTCACTAGACTTTTGTTATATCTAGGAATATTACAAAATTAAAAACAAACTATTATATACGAAGCATAACTTTCCATCGGAGTATTTTTTTCTATGGAGAACGACTGACGCTTAAGATGCTTTGCTATCCAAGCAATTCCTGAATAATATAAATTACACATGATTACGTGGTAATTGATGGACATCAATATTAATATCTCCTTTGGTATTGTAATTGATTGTGAGAGATGGTAATTATTCGACATTAGGTGAACGGTTTCTTCGTTTGCTGACTGGTAGTAAAATAATATAGTAATAATAAATGTTTATCACAACGTGAGTTATAACATTAAAACAATATAAACATCACTAAAACGCAGTCAAATTGTATTCACACCAGAAATCAAATTATACAGTGATCAGTCGTTCACTCTAGCTATAGCTCCTACAGCAATAATAAGGGGAACCTACAAAAGTCGGTGTGAAATGAATTTTTCTTAATTCAACTTTCAATCTTTAATTTAGAGTACCTGGATGACCGAGCTTTGCTCGGTTAAATTATGTTTAGATACATTACATACTGATGAAACATAAATAATATTTTCGATCTTACCGACATAATAGTAAAATAATAGGAGCAGGTTATTTAAATAAAAAATAAAAATAGCTCACAATAATAGTTTTCTCATAAAAGAAGAAACTTGAAAAAAAAAAAGGAAAAAAAATTGGTCTGTAGACACCTGGAATCGAACCCGGGTTTTCTAGTGTCGAAAGTCTAAACCGCCCGATTTCTATCCGAGCTGTTATAAGATTATTAATGACAGCGAAATTTACCTTCGTATTCTAATGATATTTTTTAATTGCGTAAAAAAAAGGATAAAACGACATTTTCTAAAAATAAATCCTAGCAAGATCGATTTATCGCCCCCGAAACCCCCTGCATACTAAATTTCATGAAAATCGTTGGAGAATGGAACTCTCTACCAGCGTCTGTGTTCCCCGAAAGCTATAATCTGGGCATCTTCAAGTCGCGAGTGAATAGGCTATTTCTAGGTAAGCGTGCTCCATCCTAGACCGCATTCTCACTTATCATCAGGTGAAATAGTGGTCAAACGCAAGCCTATCAAATTATAAAAAAAAGCCGTTTCCGAGATTCAGATTATATATATATATATATATATACAAGAATTGCTCGTTTATCTTTAAAAATTAGATTTCACGTAGTGTTCTCTTATATTTAGGCGAATTTTATTCATTTAATTAAAAGTCTAAAAACGGATTTTATCGCGTTTATTTAATTGATTCATTATTCAGACACCCACCACCTCAGTCCCCCGAGATCATGGACGCTGTAAAGGGTCCGAAACGTCGTGAAATAATTTAAATTAAATTGTTAAACAGTAACTTTAAATAAACGTGATAAAATCCGTTTTTAGACTTTTAATTAAAAGATTTCACATAGTCTTAGTTAATTAGTAACAAATTTTGTTAATTTCATTTTACTCTCTTCTAAGTTTCGATAGCTTTTTAAGTATCGTAATGTTTGATTAAAATTTAATCTCCCGTCAACAGAGTATCATTGTTTATTGTTATCATCTGTACTAATATTACAAAGAAGATTAAAATTTGTTTGCTTGTCGATAAACTCTAAAACAGCAGAACCGATTATAATAATGCTTTCATAATTAGGAAGTTACATTACATACAAGTTTATATAGTGTGTAGGTACATTTATATAATCAACGTATTCAAACTGAACGTGAGTACCTAAGTTATGTTAATAAAGCAGTCCGAAATATAAAGCAAGTGTTATCGCAAGTAAGGTCTAATATTTTAATACATAAGACTTCAATAAAGTTTTATTATAAGTATATATTCAACGCTACAGTAAGTTTTTAATTAAATATTAAAATTCATACTACAATTTAATTAAAAGTCTAAATCGGATTTTATCGCGTTTATTTGTTTTAAAACTTTACAGTTTAACGATTTTTAATTACAATTATTTTTATTACAATTATATTTATTACAATTGATTCATTATTCGGACACCCACCACCTCAGTCCCCCGAGATCATGGACGCTGTAAAGGGTCCGAAACGTCGGGAAATAATTTAATTTAATTAAAAATCGTTAAACTGTAAAGTTTTAAAACAAATAAACGCGATAAATCCGATTTAGACTTTTAATTAAATGAGTAAAATTCGCGTAAATATTAGAAAACAGTTCATACTACAAGCTGTGATAAGAGCGCTCCCTCGCGGATGAAGCTCACGCAAATCGTTTTGATACTTTTATTTTCTTTGCTGTGCAATACTATTCTAATATGTAAATTAGATACTTGTTTCTTTTTTAACTTTTTTTTATAATTAGATAAAAATTGCTGGTAGAGACTTAAACAAACATGCAAGGTCGTTCACTTAATTAATTTCTTCGCAAATATGCTAAATGGACTCGTTGCATATCATTTCTTATGTTACCCCGTGTTACCGCGTGTTACCGCGTGTTACCGCGTGTTACCGCGTGTTACCGCATGTTACCGCATGTTACCGCGTGTTGCCAGAGGATACGGCGCTCCACACGCTTGAGGTGTGTGCCGCCTGGGAACCACAGCGTCGCGCGCTTTCAGCGGTCCTTGGGCGGCATCTCTCACTGCCGAGCGTCGTAAGAGCCATGCTCGACAGTGAGAGATCGTGGCAGGCGGCGGTCTCCTTCTGCGAAGAGGTAATGACGCAGAAGGAGACTGCGGAGCGGTCTAGGGAGGATGACGCCTCTGCTGACCCGCTCCGACGCAGACGCACGGGGGTAAGGAGGAGACGGTTTGCCCACCTCCTCCCCCCTCGCAACAATGGGGTCGCTGGCCGATAGTCGGGGGACTTCAGCCAACTTAACAGTGCGACCCCAGATGTCTGAGGGGTGGCCTTTGTTGTGAGCAAGGCCGCCCCACCTTGTGCCGGGGCCCCGGATGTTCATCCGGGCCTACCGCCGGGGCGAGGTGGTGAATGCTAGCGCGACCCCATTTCGCCCCACCCAGGCGGATGACTGCTCACACGTGGGGTTTTTAGCTCGCGGGAGTCGGGCATAACCACTTCGGTGCCCCCGCGCTGGAGTGGTATCCATAATGGATTTTCCCCACATAAAAAAAAATGCGTGTTACTGCGCCACTGCCCGAACGCCGACTGAGCAATGCACGACCAAACGTTATATCAATGAGAGTAATAACTTAATAACGAATAATTTATATATGCTATATTTATTTGTTTATTATTACGATTGTTATTTTTTTAACGAATTAATATGATAATATTTAAAATATTTTCAAACGATAAGTAATGTGTCATGTAATTTATTATTGTATTTATATACTAAATTCTATTTATTTATTTTTTTGTTTTCAATTTATTATAGCTGCCGCTGTTGCTCGTGGGACATCCTTGAAGGTGGTCATCTTATATCAACGTTAGACGTCATTGCTGTTTCGAAAGTGTATATATAATATTATAAAATTATATGTTTATAATTGAAAAGATTACTGTTGAAAAAGGCAAAAACTTCTGAAACTTAAACCAGACTACAAAAAAATAATAATTGGTTCAACTACTGACAACTAGAAACTAACAAGTGTTGTGTTAAGTTTCGATACTAACTGAATTCTTCTCACGATTCTCTTTCTGATTATTTAACGGTTTTTACCATTAAAAAAACGTAGTAAAATCTCGTCTAATGTATTCGATATTACATGTATCAAAACCACCGCGACGCAGTACAATCTTATTCGGACCTAAGGTCAAATCATGCGGTGAATCGGCGTTCCATTGCTATCTGAGCCAAGTTATAAGAATTTGTACCGAAATTAATTTAGAAAAATGGCTCCAGTGACGTTTCATACAAAGCGAATATTCGATGTATGCTTCGACTAGTTGATAGACGACACTAATTGTTGGCGTCATTTCTGTAATTTTATATATTTATAGACCATTACGATTATATCTGGTGTATTATTTCGTCATACATTATCTATTTTTGTAGTTCTTCATCCTGACGGGTTCTCCGGTACTTCCTTTTTTTTTACAATTTTTTATACCCACGGGCTCATTTTGCCCATGCCTTTTGAATTCCTATTTATTATTTTATCAGTTCGTACTCTGTACATTGTAGCTGATATATTAGTAACTTAGTATTTCTAAACTTAGAATCTCTAATGTGGAGCGTGAGTCCACCGACCGAAATATTTTCTCTACTCTCCGGTACTTACTACTATAACTCCTCTTTCCGTCCGTATCACAGAGCTTATAGAAGCGTAAAGATAACCACTTCTCATTTTCAAAGAATATGGTGACTGTAACGAGAAATATCAAAAATAAATAAAGTTTAAATAAAAAAGGTCCAAGACAAAAAGAAAATACGTTTATTTATTAAGTAATTTTATTTATAAAGTAAATTTTAAACTTACAGTCGTACAGAACCTATCGTGTGTGAGATTAAATAATATGTGGTGCAGTATTTACAATGTGGGGGGTAAGGGGGGAACGGTGAACAACATCAAAACCGACCCAACTGTCAACCTCACCTGCACGCGTCAGTGGTTAGTAAGAATAGCTGACGACGGTACTTAGTATCGTGGTGCCCCCTGCTAGAGAACTAACGAGGCTCTGGCGACCGAGCAATGGCGGTATAACCATACACACCCGATCGGAAAACTGGTTGGATGAGGCTACAGCGGCCTTGGGGTTTAAATGACCTCTAAAATGTCTGGTGCAGAAGGCAAGGGGAAACCACTGCACTATTCTCCCATGAAAGTCATCATGAACAGTAATAATAAGGAATTTAAGTGCCCATGCGACCCGTTCAATCGGCGCCATACTGTGTCCGGGACAGATGGTGTGAAATCTGCTACCGGCCATGCGGACGTAGGAAACCAGGCGCCCCACGGAAATCTTGTTACTGGAATACCAATGAAAATGCGTCAGATCCAGAAGATTGGCACATGGAATGTTCACGGTCTCCTTCAACCAGGGAAACTCAAGATTCTGGAAGACGAACTATCCAGACACAACATAAACATCTGCGGTATTAGTGAGACGCATTGGAAAGATAATGGTCACTTTCACACAGAGGCGAACGTCGTATACTTCTCTGGAAATGCAGAAAGTAGTAAAAATGGAGTTGCTTTTATTATTCCAAAAAGTTCCAGAAATTGTGTGTTGGGGTATGAACCTGTAAGCGATAGATTAATAAGTATCAAGCTGAAGGCATCGCCAGTAAACTTTAACATCATACAGGTATATGCTCCGACCAGCACCGCATGCAGTGAGGACATTGAGTCTTTCTACTCAGACCTTGAGACTGCCATATGCAAGATTCCGCAAAGGGAGCTTCTTGTTATTATGGGAGACTTTAACTCCAAAATAGGTTCAGATTCTCACTTGTTAAGTCCTTGTGTTGGAAAGTACGGACTGGGACAGCGCAATGAAAGAGGCGAACGTCTAGTACAGTTTGCAGCCGATAACAACTTGGTGATATCTAACAGTTTCTTTCAAAATCATCCTCGAAGACTCTACACCTGGATATCACCCGATGGCAACTATCGCAATCAGATCGACTATATTTTGGTTAGAGCACGGTGGAAAACATCTATTAGGAACACCCACACGCTACCAGGAGCCGATTGTGGATCCGATCATCAATTTTTGATGGCAAAAATTCGGCTTAAGCTAAGAGCGGCCCGGAAAATTGTTCAACATCGAAGGCTCGAAGTCAGAGATAAACCACAGTTTACAACTGCATTGGAAAAAGAGTGGGATCAATGGGCGTCTGTGGATCATAATACCGAAAGTCCAGACAAAATGTGGGATCGTGCTAAGAGTTTAATTAGTCGCGTCGCCAAAAATACAACGCTACCTGCAGGAGCACGCAAACGGCAACACTGGATGAGCGATAATACTCTAGCTCTTATAGAGGACAGACGACGGGTGAAGGGGTTGGGGGTTGATGTGAGGACTTTGAATGAAAATTCTGCAAAAATACAAGCCGCTTGCAGGCGAGATCTTAACGCTCATATTCAGAACATCTGTAAAGAAATTGAAGCACACGCTAATAAACATGAGTCAAGAGACCTCCATCAAAAAATTCGTACACTCACACGGTCTTTGTCATCTAAAATATGGGCTATCGAGAACTCTCAAGGTGAAACAGTGACAGAGCTAGAGGAAATATCGGAAACGTGGAGAAAGTACTGTCAGTCGCTGTTCGAAGACCCGCAATCACAGTGTTTTGATTCAACAGAGCCATCGGATGAAGAAAAAGAGCCAAACATCTTAAAAGATGAAATAAGAGCGGCAATAAAACACTTAAAAAATGGAAAAGCCACGGGAAAGGATTCCATCCCTATCGAGACTATCAAGGCCTCGGGAGAGTATGGTATCCAGATCTTCCATTTACTATGTAACAAGGTGTGGCAAACATGTAAATGGCCCCAAGAATGGGCTCACAGTGTCTTCATACCACTACACAAAAAGGGCTCTACAAAAAAGTGCAATAATTATCGCCTCATTGCACTCATACCGCATGCGAGCAAAATTCTACTGCACATTATTAACGAGCGTCTTAAGGCCTACCTATCGAAAGAGATTGCACCTGAGCAAACATGCTTCGTCAAGGGAAAAGGTACCAGGGAGCAAATTTTTATTGTACGCCAAATAATTGAGAAATCCCGGGAGTTCAACAAACCAGTATATATTTGTTTCGTCGACTTTTCCCAGGCGTTTGACTCTGTTAAATGGCCTGTACTTTGGAAGACTCTGCTGGACATGGGCACACCAAAACACCTTGTTCATTTGCTCAGGTGTTTATACGAGGGTGGTACTGCATCTGTGAGGACAGACGATAAGCTGTCGGCTAACTTTCATCCGAGCGCCGGCGTTCGGCAAGGGTGCATTATTTCTCAGATTCTGTTTAACATCTACACAGAAATGATAATGAGACTAACTCTTGAGGACTGGACAGATGGAGCAACAATTGGAGGCTTAAAAATCTCCAACTTACGTTATGCAGATGACACCACCCTATTCGCTACTAGCATCTACCATATGGAAGAACTGCTCCAAAAGTTGGAATCCGTAAGTCTTGAATTCGGCCTCAAGATCAACCGCAGCAAGACTAAAGTTATGATTGTCGACCGAATTAACAACAACTCTCCAGAAGTGACACAAATAGCGATTTGTAAAGTGGTGCAATCATATGTGTATTTAGGAGCGTTGATCTCGAACAACGGAGGCTGTTTGGACGAAATTAAACGGCGCATGGCGATATCCAGATCAGCTATGGATAAGCTGCAAAAAATATGGAGGAATCGAAAAATTACCAAGGCCACTAAGACCCGGCTAGTTAGAGCACTGGTATTCTCCATATTCCTCTACGCTTCGGAGACGTGGACGTTGAGAGAGAGTGAGAAGAAGAAAGTAGACGTTCTCGAGATATGGTGCTGGAGAAGAATGTTAAGAGTGTCCTGGAATCAATTCCGGACCAACAAGTCCATTCTGAAGGAACTCGGCATCAAGCAGCCTCTATCTTCAATCGTACAGGCTCGGATTCTCACTTTCTTTGGTCACGTGACTAGACGTGACAATGTCTCCATCGAACGTCTAGTCGTTCAGGGAGAAGTAGAGGGCACTAGACCTCGCGGCAGATCGCCTATGCGTTGGACGGACCAAGTGAAGGCTGCAGTGGACGTCCCGCTGCATGTGTGCTCCCGAAAAGCAGCTGTTAGGGAGGAATGGAGACGGATCGTCAGGCGTGTTACTGCTGTGAGGTGATGACCACGACCGCTCTGGCAAGAGTGTAACGAAGGAAGAGAGAGATTTACAATGTCACAATAAAGATCGATAATTAATAAGGCTTAAGCTCACGTGAACATGTTTCGTTAACACCGTTCGACGCGTTCATCCGGGCCTACCGCCGGGGCGAGGTGGTGAATGCTAGCGCGACCCCATTTCGCCCCACCCAGGCGGATGACTGCTCACACGTGGGGTTTTTAGCTCGCGGGAGTCGGGCATAACCACTTCGGTGCCCCCGCGCTGGAGTGGTATCCATAATGGATTTTCCCCACATAAAAAAAAATGCGTGTTACTGCGCCACTGCCCGAACGCCGACTGAGCAATGCACGACCAAACGTTATATCAATGAGAGTAATAACTTAATAACGAATAATTTATATATGCTATATTTATTTGTTTATTATTACGATTGTTATTTTTTTAACGAATTAATATGATAATATTTAAAATATTTTCAAACGATAAGTAATGTGTCATGTAATTTATTATTGTATTTATATACTAAATTCTATTTATTTATTTTTTTGTTTTCAATTTATTATAGCTGCCGCTGTTGCTCGTGGGACATCCTTGAAGGTGGTCATCTTATATCAACGTTAGACGTCATTGCTGTTTCGAAAGTGTATATATAATATTATAAAATTATATGTTTATAATTGAAAAGATTACTGTTGAAAAAGGCAAAAACTTCTGAAACTTAAACCAGACTACAAAAAAATAATAATTGGTTCAACTACTGACAACTAGAAACTAACAAGTGTTGTGTTAAGTTTCGATACTAACTGAATTCTTCTCACGATTCTCTTTCTGATTATTTAACGGTTTTTACCATTAAAAAAACGTAGTAAAATCTCGTCTAATGTATTCGATATTACATGTATCAAAACCACCGCGACGCAGTACAATCTTATTCGGACCTAAGGTCAAATCATGCGGTGAATCGGCGTTCCATTGCTATCTGAGCCAAGTTATAAGAATTTGTACCGAAATTAATTTAGAAAAATGGCTCCAGTGACGTTTCATACAAAGCGAATATTCGATGTATGCTTCGACTAGTTGATAGACGACACTAATTGTTGGCGTCATTTCTGTAATTTTATATATTTATAGACCATTACGATTATATCTGGTGTATTATTTCGTCATACATTATCTATTTTTGTAGTTCTTCATCCTGACGGGTTCTCCGGTACTTCCTTTTTTTTTACAATTTTTTATACCCACGGGCTCATTTTGCCCATGCCTTTTGAATTCCTATTTATTATTTTATCAGTTCGTACTCTGTACATTGTAGCTGATATATTAGTAACTTAGTATTTCTAAACTTAGAATCTCTAATGTGGAGCGTGAGTCCACCGACCGAAATATTTTCTCTACTCTCCGGTACTTACTACTATAACTCCTCTTTCCGTCCGTATCACAGAGCTTATAGAAGCGTAAAGATAACCACTTCTCATTTTCAAAGAATATGGTGACTGTAACGAGAAATATCAAAAATAAATAAAGTTTAAATAAAAAAGGTCCAAGACAAAAAGAAAATACGTTTATTTATTAAGTAATTTTATTTATAAAGTAAATTTTAAACTTACAGTCGTACAGAACCTATCGTGTGTGAGATTAAATAATATGTGGTGCAGTATTTACAATGTGGGGGGTAAGGGGGGAACGGTGAACAACATCAAAACCGACCCAACTGTCAACCTCACCTGCACGCGTCAGTGGTTAGTAAGAATAGCTGACGACGGTACTTAGTATCGTGGTGCCCCCTGCTAGAGAACTAACGAGGCTCTGGCGACCGAGCAATGGCGGTATAACCATACACACCCGATCGGAAAACTGGTTGGATGAGGCTACAGCGGCCTTGGGGTTTAAATGACCTCTAAAATGTCTGGTGCAGAAGGCAAGGGGAAACCACTGCACTATTCTCCCATGAAAGTCATCATGAACAGTAATAATAAGGAATTTAAGTGCCCATGCGACCCGTTCAATCGGCGCCATACTGTGTCCGGGACAGATGGTGTGAAATCTGCTACCGGCCATGCGGACGTAGGAAACCAGGCGCCCCACGGAAATCTTGTTACTGGAATACCAATGAAAATGCGTCAGATCCAGAAGATTGGCACATGGAATGTTCACGGTCTCCTTCAACCAGGGAAACTCAAGATTCTGGAAGACGAACTATCCAGACACAACATAAACATCTGCGGTATTAGTGAGACGCATTGGAAAGATAATGGTCACTTTCACACAGAGGCGAACGTCGTATACTTCTCTGGAAATGCAGAAAGTAGTAAAAATGGAGTTGCTTTTATTATTCCAAAAAGTTCCAGAAATTGTGTGTTGGGGTATGAACCTGTAAGCGATAGATTAATAAGTATCAAGCTGAAGGCATCGCCAGTAAACTTTAACATCATACAGGTATATGCTCCGACCAGCACCGCATGCAGTGAGGACATTGAGTCTTTCTACTCAGACCTTGAGACTGCCATATGCAAGATTCCGCAAAGGGAGCTTCTTGTTATTATGGGAGACTTTAACTCCAAAATAGGTTCAGATTCTCACTTGTTAAGTCCTTGTGTTGGAAAGTACGGACTGGGACAGCGCAATGAAAGAGGCGAACGTCTAGTACAGTTTGCAGCCGATAACAACTTGGTGATATCTAACAGTTTCTTTCAAAATCATCCTCGAAGACTCTACACCTGGATATCACCCGATGGCAACTATCGCAATCAGATCGACTATATTTTGGTTAGAGCACGGTGGAAAACATCTATTAGGAACACCCACACGCTACCAGGAGCCGATTGTGGATCCGATCATCAATTTTTGATGGCAAAAATTCGGCTTAAGCTAAGAGCGGCCCGGAAAATTGTTCAACATCGAAGGCTCGAAGTCAGAGATAAACCACAGTTTACAACTGCATTGGAAAAAGAGTGGGATCAATGGGCGTCTGTGGATCATAATACCGAAAGTCCAGACAAAATGTGGGATCGTGCTAAGAGTTTAATTAGTCGCGTCGCCAAAAATACAACGCTACCTGCAGGAGCACGCAAACGGCAACACTGGATGAGCGATAATACTCTAGCTCTTATAGAGGACAGACGACGGGTGAAGGGGTTGGGGGTTGATGTGAGGACTTTGAATGAAAATTCTGCAAAAATACAAGCCGCTTGCAGGCGAGATCTTAACGCTCATATTCAGAACATCTGTAAAGAAATTGAAGCACACGCTAATAAACATGAGTCAAGAGACCTCCATCAAAAAATTCGTACACTCACACGGTCTTTGTCATCTAAAATATGGGCTATCGAGAACTCTCAAGGTGAAACAGTGACAGAGCTAGAGGAAATATCGGAAACGTGGAGAAAGTACTGTCAGTCGCTGTTCGAAGACCCGCAATCACAGTGTTTTGATTCAACAGAGCCATCGGATGAAGAAAAAGAGCCAAACATCTTAAAAGATGAAATAAGAGCGGCAATAAAACACTTAAAAAATGGAAAAGCCACGGGAAAGGATTCCATCCCTATCGAGACTATCAAGGCCTCGGGAGAGTATGGTATCCAGATCTTCCATTTACTATGTAACAAGGTGTGGCAAACATGTAAATGGCCCCAAGAATGGGCTCACAGTGTCTTCATACCACTACACAAAAAGGGCTCTACAAAAAAGTGCAATAATTATCGCCTCATTGCACTCATACCGCATGCGAGCAAAATTCTACTGCACATTATTAACGAGCGTCTTAAGGCCTACCTATCGAAAGAGATTGCACCTGAGCAAACATGCTTCGTCAAGGGAAAAGGTACCAGGGAGCAAATTTTTATTGTACGCCAAATAATTGAGAAATCCCGGGAGTTCAACAAACCAGTATATATTTGTTTCGTCGACTTTTCCCAGGCGTTTGACTCTGTTAAATGGCCTGTACTTTGGAAGACTCTGCTGGACATGGGCACACCAAAACACCTTGTTCATTTGCTCAGGTGTTTATACGAGGGTGGTACTGCATCTGTGAGGACAGACGATAAGCTGTCGGCTAACTTTCATCCGAGCGCCGGCGTTCGGCAAGGGTGCATTATTTCTCAGATTCTGTTTAACATCTACACAGAAATGATAATGAGACTAACTCTTGAGGACTGGACAGATGGAGCAACAATTGGAGGCTTAAAAATCTCCAACTTACGTTATGCAGATGACACCACCCTATTCGCTACTAGCATCTACCATATGGAAGAACTGCTCCAAAAGTTGGAATCCGTAAGTCTTGAATTCGGCCTCAAGATCAACCGCAGCAAGACTAAAGTTATGATTGTCGACCGAATTAACAACAACTCTCCAGAAGTGACACAAATAGCGATTTGTAAAGTGGTGCAATCATATGTGTATTTAGGAGCGTTGATCTCGAACAACGGAGGCTGTTTGGACGAAATTAAACGGCGCATGGCGATATCCAGATCAGCTATGGATAAGCTGCAAAAAATATGGAGGAATCGAAAAATTACCAAGGCCACTAAGACCCGGCTAGTTAGAGCACTGGTATTCTCCATATTCCTCTACGCTTCGGAGACGTGGACGTTGAGAGAGAGTGAGAAGAAGAAAGTAGACGTTCTCGAGATATGGTGCTGGAGAAGAATGTTGAGAGTGTCCTGGAATCAATTCCGGACCAACAAGTCCATTCTGAAGGAACTCGGCATCAAGCAGCCTCTATCTTCAATCGTACAGGCTCGGATTCTCACTTTCTTTGGTCACGTGACTAGACGTGACAATGTCTCCATCGAACGTCTAGTCGTTCAGGGAGAAGTAGAGGGCACTAGACCTCGCGGCAGATCGCCTATGCGTTGGACGGACCAAGTGAAGGCTGCAGTGGACGTCCCGCTGCATGTGTGCTCCCGAAAAGCAGCTGTTAGGGAGGAATGGAGACGGATCGTCAGGCGTGTTACTGCTGTGAGGTGATGACCACGACCGCTCTGGCAAGAGTGTAACGAAGGAAGAGAGAGATTTACAATGTCACAATAAAGATCGATAATTAATAAGGCTTAAGCTCACGTGAACATGTTTCGTTAACACAATTAATTATTTATCTAAATACAACTTATCACTAAACATTGACAAAGAATGTAACTTAGTTATTGTTCGAAGTGATACGTCTTTAAAAATAGAATAATTTTTTTGTCATGACGAATAAAACGAATTGAAACCAGAATATTACATTCTCATCTAAATGACATAAGTATGCCAAATTTCTCCATGACTCCAGTAACTTCTAAAAAGTTCGTTCCATACTACTGCAATGTTTAACAAAATATATTTGTTTACATGAAATTAAAAAAAAAAACGCGTTTCTTTTAATGGGTCTTACTAAAATTAAATATTAACGAAACAACTTTCATGAAATTCGGTGCAATGTTAATGTTTGATGTGCGTTACTACTTGTTGATTGATAGCACTCATCTTCAGTTACAAATCCTGAATCGCGCTGGCAAAATTATTATTATTGTATATATAGTCCGATTGTCTACTTTTTTTCTATCGTCAAAGATTATCCTTAAGAAATCTATCGTGATGCGGTAATTTTTGCAGTTCCGTTACCTAAAAGTTTCAACGGAACCCTGCTACTAAAACTCCGCTGTCTGTCCGTGTGACAGATGTATCTTTAGATCAGTAATAGGTTTTTCGGACATTCGGTCGCTATAATGACAAGAAATAAAAATATCAGTTCTCCGTCGGATGTTGTTCTCATAGAAGAAACTTAATTTGTTAAGCTCGTCGTAACTTTCATTGCTAAATCTTAACAAATATAATTATATTGTTATGAGACAAACTACTGAAACACGCATATGTGAATTATAAATACATTAATGTGTGAATAATGAAATTTGTGCATTTAATTGATATTATTTCCAAAAAGTCTAAAATTTTTAATTTTTTTTTGCTGTTCATGTCTCCGTACTATACACATATGTCCTATTACAATAGTACCAGAAATATCGTGATTTGTTCATTTACCATCACTACATATTATTAAAAAAGTCCACCGCCGATCTTTCTCTCTGTCTGTTCGCAATAGCGAGATTTCATTCAAGCGAGATTCAAGCGAGATGTCTAGCACAGTGAAATGTACGAAGTGTAATATTGTTATAAACGAAGTACTTGCTTTTGTGTGTAACAAAATAGATGTTATGGACGAGGAAAGTATTTGTAGAATATGTTTGAGTGCTTTTACACCCAGTGAAATTACGACAGCGAAAGATTTGTTGTATGATTCGGTTCCTAAATCAAAAAAGAAAATCCGTAAGAAAGAAGGTAAAACGCAAAGGGAGATTGAGGACATCATATGCTTGTTGAAGGACACAGACCCAGAGTGTATTCCTATCTTCGTGGCCAGGGACTTGCAAAAGCTACCCCCGGTTTCGTTCGATCATGTAGATGTTACAAGTCTATTGAAAGATATCGTAAAAATTAAATCTGATATCACACGGATTAAGGAATGTTATGCATCAAATGAAGAAATAACGTTGCTTAAATCGGAAATAGATGCTCTAAAAAATGCGCCTATAGTGAATGATGCTCACAAAAATGTTACTATGAAACGTGGAGCCTGCTTAATGAATAGCTACATTTATGATAGCGGTCCTATGGGATTACCTCCCATGCCACTAAATATATTGCCACAAGACGTTTCCACAGACTCGTCCCAGGGCGAGAGCTCATCGCCAAGAATCTCCTCGCAGCCACTTATTAATAATAACGTTGAGGGTATGTCAGGTGCGAGTAAGCTAAAAGCTACCCGCACATTAGAAGCGGCGAACAACGGTCGTTTACCCGAACCAGTGAGTCACCCGCCTACCGAGGTGCAAGCGAGCGGACACACGGCACTAGCGGCCGGTCGTAAATCAATGGCCGATATTGTCCGTAACGGTGAATGGAAGGAGTGTTCTCCTAGTGAAGAATGGAAAGTGGTTCAAAAAAGAAAGTTGCGAAATCGATTTATAGGGAAAACTGGAAAAGCTGAAACAGAAATAAATGAAAAATTCAAAGCAGCAGAAATTAGTGTACCAATTTATATCTATAATGTTTCAAAGGAGGTGGCCGTGTGTCACATCAAAGAGTATATTGAAAAGAAATCGAATGTTTCTGTTACTATAGAAAAAATGAATATGAAAACGAGAAAGGAATATGATTCATATAAAATTTTTGTACCTAAACACAAATTAGATTTGTTTATGAGTGATGAATTTTGGCCGAATGGAGTATCATATCGGCAATTCATCAACTTCGGGCATAAAAAACGGGTAATAAACAAACCAAATAATGATGGAAAACAACCGAAGGACATTACAAAGCAAACCGGTACATAAACTAATTAGTTTTAATTGCAAATGTTTTAAGAGGTCTATTGAAGGCATAAGATTGCTTTGCAAGTCAAGTGACATTATAGCCCTGCAAGAGACGTGGTTGTTGCCACATGACCTGCCTTTACTCAATACGGTGGACGTGAACTTCGGGTGCACCGGTACGTCGGCGGTGGATGTTTCGGCCGGTCTGCTTAGCGGCCGTCCTCACGGCGGTGTGACGATCTTGTGGCGTAAAAGTGCGTTTGAAAAGGTGTCGGTAATAGATTGTAATAACGTTAGGATTGCCGCCGTTAAATTAACTGTAAGTACTAGATCTATAGTGGTTTTTAGTGTATATATGCCAACCTGTTCTCAGGAAAATTTACCGATATTTACGGAGTGCTTAAGTGCTATAAGAGCTATAATGGAAACAGAGGAGAACTCGGGTGTTGAATCCTTTTATATTTTAGGAGACTTTAATGCTCACCCCAACGAATTATTTTTTAATGATATGATTAATTTTTGTGATGAGCAAAAGTGGTTATGTGCGGATGTTAAAAATCTAGGAATAGACTCTAATTCTTATACCTTTATAAGCGATGTGCACGGTAGTGTAAGGTGGTTGGACCATTGTATAGTCACAGAGTCAGCTAGTAAGACAATAAATAATATATATATTAAATATGACGTCTACTGGTCGGACCACTTTCCACTTGTGATTGACTGTGATTTATTTAATGTAAAGCCTAAAATAATATTACCTAATTGTTGGCACAATGACGACCGGGCTAGAGTAATGTGGGGGGAAAGGAATATTTCTCGAATACAAAAGTATAGTGAGATTTGTAATTCGAAACTTAGAGAAATTAACTTTCCGGAAGAAATGATTAATTGTTGTGATAGGTATTGTAACAATTCCGAGCACAGGGCTAGTATTGACAAAATATATGATACTGTAATCAGTATTCTATCTGATGCTGCCGCAGCGACGTATGGCGGCAGGTGCCCCAGAAAGAACGGTTATATAGCGGGGTGGAATAGGTATGTCGCAGACTCGCACAGAGCGGCACGACTTCGATTTAGAATTTGGGTGAAAAATGGAAAACCGCGAGTGGGAAAAATTTATGAAGAAATGGTAGAAAGTAGGAAATATTTTAAAAACAAATTAAAGTGGTGTCAAGACAGACAAGAACAAATAAAAATGGATGTCTTAGCATCAGATTTATCGGGAAAGAACTTTGGAAAATTTTGGAAAAATACAAATAAATTAAATATTAGGCCCAGTATCCCCATATGCGTAGGGGATAAAAATAATTTAAAAGATATCGCGAATGTTTTTAAAGAACATTTCACAGTGATATCACCCTTAGACTCTGCATCGGGTAGCAATAGTGACACTGTGTCTGGGAGATCTGTTCAAATTTTAGCAAAAGATGTGTCAGAAATTATTGCTAAAATGACGAAGGGAAGGTCTCCTGGACACGATAGCCTAAGTATAGAACATTTTAAGTATACCGGCGAGTATATGCCTCGTATACTTGCGATGCTTTTTAATTATAGTCTGGGACATACCTATTTACCAGAAGCATTCATGCGTACGGTTGTAGTGCCTGTTGTTAAAAATAAGACGGGTGATACATCTGACAAGAGCAACTACCGGCCTATATCGCTTGCAACTACAGCTGCAAAAATACTTGACAGCTTGCTTAACGGCTACCTCGGTAAGTATGTGGAACTTCACGATGCTCAATTCGGGTTCAGGCCGGGTGTTTCTACAGAAAGCGCTATTTTTAGTCTTAAGCATACTGTCAAGTATTACACTAAGAGGAAAACTCCGGTGTACGCGTGCTTTTTGGACTTATCCAAGGCTTTCGATTTGGTAAATTATGAGCTCCTGTGGGAGAAGCTGAGAGGCACGGGTATACCGGCGGAATGTACCGAACTGTTCAAATTTTGGTATAAGCACCAAAAAAATCAGGTTAGGTGGGCGGGTGCCTTGTCGGATGAGTATACCCTTACGTGCGGTGTGAGGCAGGGTGGACTTAGTTCCCCCACCCTTTTTAACCTCTACATCAATCAGCTGATGGAGAGGCTTAGCAGCGTTCATGTGGGATGTTACATTGATGGACAATGTGTAAATAACTTGAGTTACGCTGACGACATGGTGCTGCTGAGCCCCTCGATCGGAGGGTTAAGAAAATTATTAGAGATCTGTGAGTCGTATGCGATGGCCCATGGCTTGATATACAATGCCAAGAAAAGTGAGATCCTCGTTTTTAAGGCTGGTAAGCGGTTGCCAGGTTGTGTGCCGACAATTACTTTAAACGGGTCAGCATTAAATCGAGTTAACAAATTTAAATATTTAGGCCATATAATCACTGATGATTTGAATGATGATGATGACATTGAGAGGGAGCGTAGGGCACTGGCGGTAAGAAGTAATATGCTCGCACGCAGGTTCGCTCGTAGTACTGTGAATGTCAAAATTACTCTATTTCGGGCTTTTTGTCAGTCCTTTTACTCGGGTGGTCTGTGGGTGAGCTATACGCGTCGAGCCTACAGTGCACTACGCGTGCAGTATAACAATGCCTTCAGAATGTTGTTGCGGCTACCGCGGTTTTGCAGCGCCTCAGGAATGTTCGCGGACGCACGGGTTGATGGATTTCATGCGATTATGCGTAAAAAGGCATCGTCTCTGCTGCGACGCATGAGGGTCAGCAACAACGGCATTCTGAAGACAATCACGGCTCGCCCTGATTGTTCTATTCAAAAACACTGGATAGAAACAATGACGGGCCAAATAAAATAATTCCTTATTTTATTTATATATAATAAAATTATACTAACAATAACTAACATAGTCTATAAGTAAACATTGTTACTAACACACTAATGCCATATGGATGTTTTAATCTGAAATAAATTATTTTTATTTATTTATTTATTTAATAAACTCAAAATCGTCCGAACTACAGTACACAAATAAACACATCAAATTATTAATTATTACGTGTTTTATTTGTATGTACAATAAAACCGACCAACTTCGTCTAAAGTCTCGTAGTATAAATAAATAAACAGCTGTCTCGTATGAGGAATACTTTTAATTTTAACTTTCTGTTATTTATATTAAACTTGTGACACAGCACAGCGTACAACGGTGCTTTTATGTTGTCGTAATAAAGTTCCGGAACGATATCCGAGTTCACGAAACTCCAAAAATTTGATTTATAATTGTTCGATGTGTGTGCAGTGCTCGAAATTATTTTGACTATACATACAAGAATAAAAATACTGTTAATAATATTATAATATTAAGTGTCGGTATTTGTTTCGATTTTTTTATAGATGGCACTCATCGCCGGTTACAGATACTGACTCGCGGTGGGAATATTTCTCTATTATATTATATATAGACAAGTTTGATTAATTCGAGTACGCAAAGTAAAATACTCAAGTTCAATTTTTTGAGTTCCTTACCACGTAACTGTGTGTAACGGAACTAACTATATTACTAAAACTCTGCTATCCTGATGTTCATGTAAAAACAAATAGATTTTTTTTTCGATATAACATATCGTTTTGTTTGCGCAATAAAATATTTGCTTCAGGCCTATATACATAGCTTCAATAAGTACAAGCTATACCCACAACTTCACTCGTGGACATACAATTTAATTTTCATCCCTTCTCCTAAGGAAACCGTACTGAATTTCGAGATAAAAACTATTAAGTGGCTTAACTCGTGGTATGAACTTTAATTGTGCCCAGTTTTATTCAAATCCATTACGTAGCTTGGGCGTAATTTGTGCCCAAGATACAGACAGACACAAGAATTACAAGTTTGGCTTCAGTAACGATTACAGAATACACAAACTAAAATTAATAATATTATCAATGGACAGAATTGATCTTGTTATAGTTTTAGTATAAGTATAGATAAACATCCCGAGACGCAGTATGTACGAAACTTATATTAAAATGTGCAATAAACAATCGTTCCATCTTGATCCAAACAAAATTATGCATATAAAATAAGGTGAACGTTTCGTCTTGTTGATAGATGGCACTCATCGTCGATTACATTCATTAAATCGCGGTGACAAGATTCTTATAATAGTATTTATAGTCGGTCGTGATCATTTGTGACGTTAGTAGCGTTAGTGCAGTAGTTAGCGCTGTAGTTAGCTTTGTAGTTAACGCAGTAGTTAGCTTTGTAGTTAGCGCTGTCTTGGCTTTAAATACCCACCTCGGGTTCAATTTTTTGAAGTTTCGTTCCCCGTCACTGGGTGTAACGGAACATCATGATTAAAACTGTAATGACCGTCCAAGTCCCATACTATCTTTAAAACAGGTAGACATTTGTCCTCTTCAGAATTTTTAGAATATTTTTACAATGTCAGCTAAAACAACACATAAAAAAAATTGTGTGTGTCAGCTCCGACGCACGACTGGAGTTTACTCCTTAAGTACGATTATCTAAACATACGCAAAAAGAGTTTATCCAACTGAAAATAAGATTAATACCATATGAAAGGATTCATTAATTTGTTAATTTATTAACAAATTAATGAAAATAATATACATATATAAATATATATTTATTCATTTTATATACATTTATTATAACTAATCGGATTTTATATTATAAACAATGTAAATATTTGCCTGAAATGAACATTGCTCATATAAAAAGCTCTAAAGAAATGATAAAACAAATTAAATGTTTAAAAAAATGTATACATTTCAAGAATAATCAAAAATAAAAATGTATGAAAGTCGACCTATGCATGTCCACCTTAATACACTCACAACCAAATTAGAAAGTTGCGCACCGTAGGTGCACCCGCACCAAAAAAGTAACGAGGTCATTCATCAGTAGATTTTACCTCTCATATTTTTCTCATACCGGGCGCCTTATATATGAAAATCGATTCAAACTCCAATAAACTCTAATAAAGTACAAATTAAAGGGATTTTCAAAACAAGAATCATATTTATTAGTTGGTACGGAACTTTTACGCACTTACAATTGATAGGTTTTATTGTATTAACGGAATCAAATTAAAATGAAAAGCTATCTAGCTGAAAAATGTAACGAAATAAATAAAATCAATTAAGTTGTTAATTAATCGAATCCCTATACAGGTAACGTATTTTATATATTCTTAAAAATAATCAGTACATTTATTAAAAAACAACAATATCCAAAGAATCAGTAACTATATTAAAAGTAAATTAAAAGAAAATATTCAATAACTATTACGAAACTCAAAATACAATTAATATAAGAAATAATACAAAATTATTTAACGTTGAATCTACATTCTATATGTGCAGCTACAAACTACAACATTAATTACAATCAATTGTTTGTACAAGTAGATCGTTGTCTATGTCAAGCTCTGTATATGTTCGCTTTAAATACTTACGTACATATCGTGTCCATAAACTCAAACGTACCTGCAACGAAAAAGTAGTAAATAGTTTTGTCAAAACAATAAAAATGTGATGATGTAATAAACTTAATTTTAAACACTCACATTTTAATCTGTTTATCTTGTCTAAGAAAATATTAACACTAAAAAGAAAATTAAATCAAAGTCTCCATTCTCGATATTTTTTTTAGACTAAGAACAAGTTTCCTGTTTGTTTTTCTTTTCATCGCATTACCAAGCAATAACATTAAACATTATTGTTTTCTTTAATAACTTTTTTCTGAAAACAATTACTTTTATATTTTTTAAATAATAAAAATATAACAATGCTATAATTTCAATGTGTAAAAAAAGCAACTACAGACGTTAATACTAACGAAAGAAGTTGTTTTAATTATAATTTGTAAGTTCATTTTATTTTTACTATTAGTCGCTGCGGTTATAAAATACATTTTGTGTGAAAATTATTTATCACACCTCCAAAGACAACTGTGGACATGTAGGACACGGACAGCGGAGTTTTGGTGATATAGTTCCGTTACACACAGTTACGGGGTAAGGAACTCTAAAATTTAGTAAATTGAAATGGAAGATAAGCTTGTGCTTGAATTAATAATACTTTTCTATATATAATATAATAAAATTCTTGCCACCGCGATTCAGGATTTGTACCTGACAATGAGTGCCGTCTATCAACAAGTCGAAACATACGTCCAACAAAATGTTTTAGTAATAAAAATATATATTGCAACTGTAGTAAGTGATCATAAGTTTTAAGGCTAAGTGTCATACTACCGCCACAAACTTCTGAACATCAATTTGCTGATAAATATAATAAATTGAAACATATTACGAGTAAATTGTTTATTTACTAGAGTCTAGTGTAGTAACTAGACGATAAACATTTAATAGATTGTTCATAATATTACAATTTTATCGTGATATTTTTAATAAGATAGACATACTTATAATTTTATAAACACTAAAATTATTTATAATATCATTATGTATATCCACACAAGTATTGATTACTTAAGGCGGGGTAACGTTAATTCGGACAATAAAAAAAAATACAGACGAATTGAGAACCTTCTCCTTTTTTGAAGTCGGTTAAAAAGGTCCATTTTTAGGATTTTTTTTTCGACGAAACCTTTGAAATTTATTTATTTTAATAAATGGTATATTATAGGTCAATAGTTAAAGAACATTAGGAAAAAAATATATATCGAAAAATATTAAAAAATAAAGCCACGGCAGCAATTCTTGCGAGGCGTCGCGGCAAAATCTTCAATGGCGGTATCCATCCTAACTCGATGTTGGATCATTTGAAATAAAAAAATTGAACCCTACCCCTGGTAGGGTAATTATCAGCAGCGTGGTGGATTAAGCTCAAACCCTTCTTCTATACGAAGAAGAGACCTTCACTCAGCAATGGGTTGTTGGTTGCTGATACAGTATATCTTATATGATTTCTGTGTTGCAGACAAAACAAACACTTTATGTTTATTTGAATTATATTTTTAAGTCTTATTCATATAAATAAATAGAATATTTGAAATCCGGATCTAATTAATAGACAGAGAAAAGAAGGAAGCACAGAAGGAATAACTAAAGACAACTCTGGGACATGTACAGACAGCGCAGTTTTGGTGATATATAGTTAGTTCCGTTACACACAGTTACGGGGTAAGGAACTCAAAATTACCTAAGATATGAAAAAATGCTTGTACTAGAATTAATCATACTTGTCTATATATAATATAATAAAGATCTTGCCACCGCGATTCAGGATTTGTAACCGACAATGAGTGCCATCTATCAACAAGTCGAAACAAATACCCAACAAGATTTTTGATCTCAGAACTGAACAAGTTGCGCTTGAGCGCGGTACTCGCCCTAACAAAATAATATATTCCAACAATCGCGGTAGCAAGATTTTTGTTAGTGTGTATATAGTAAATTACGAACGGAACTATATTATATACTAGAACTGCTCTGTCAGTATACACGTGTTATATTCACAGATTATTATTAACGGAACATCATAACTATAACTGCGATGACCGTTCAAGTCCCAAATGCTCTTTAGAACCATAACAGATAGACATTTGTCATCTTCACAGAATATCTTACAATAAAATAAAGTACAAATTAAAGGGGTTTTCAACACAAGAAATATGTTTATTAGTTGGTTCGGAATCTTTGCGTAGTTCCGCTTACAATTGGTAGGTTTTATTGTATTAACGGAATGAAATTGAAATGAAAAGCTACATGAAAAAATGTAACGAAATAAATAAAATTAAGTTATTAATTAATATAATCCCTGTACAGGTAACGTATTTTATATATTCTTAGAATTATTCTAATAATTTATTAAAAAAATAACAATATCCAAAGAATCAATAATTGTATTAAAAGTGAATTAAAAGAAAATATTCAATAACTATTACAAAACTCAAAATACAATTAATATAAGAAATAATACAAAATAATTTTACGTTGAATCTACATTCTATATGTGCAGGTACAAACTACAACATTAATTACAATTAATTGTTTGTACAAGTAGATCGTTGTCTATGTCAAGCTCTGTATATGTTCGCTTTAAATACTTACGTACATATCGTGTCCATAAACTCAAACGTACCTGCAACGAAAAAGTAGTAAATAGTTTTTTCAAAACAGTTAAAAATGTGATGATGTAATAAACTTAATTTTAAACATTATAATTTAATCTGTTACACATATTTTAATGTGTTTATCGTGTCAAAGAAAATGTTAACACTAAAAAGAAAATTTAATCAAAGTCTCCATTCTCGATAATTTTTTAGACTAAAAACAAGTTTCCTGTTTGTTTTCCTTTTCATCGCATTACCAAGGAATAACATTAAACAGTAGACACAGTATTAACGTAGCTTGTTGTATAAACATGTAATATGTCATAGATGTTGACGATTATTGTTGTCTTCAATAACTTTTGTCTGAAAACAATAACTCTTCTATTTTTAATTAATAAAAATATAACAATGCTATGTTTTCAATGTGTTAAAAAAAACTGTAGACGTTGATACTAGCAAATTTAGGAGTTATTTAATTTAAAATTTACAAGTTTATTTTATTTTTATTATTAGTCGTTGAGGTCATAAAAATACACGTTGTGTGAAAATTATCTATCACAACTCTAAAGACAACTCTGTGACATGTACGGACAGCGGAGTTTTAGGTAATACATATAGTTAGTTCCGTTACACACAGTCACGTGGTAAGGAACTCAAAAAATTAAGTTTGATTGGAAAGTATGCTTTTGCCTTGTACTAGAAATAATCATACCTATCTATATATAATACAATAAAGATCTTGCCACCGCGATTCAGGATTTGTAACCGACAATGAGTGCCATCTATCAACAAATCGAATCGGTTTTAATGAAATTTCATACGTAACTACGTAAATAAATATTCGATACAGTGTTGGGAAGAATGAAAAATCTTGTCATTTTTTTTTAATATTTAAAAGTACCAACATCGCTGAGAAGCTGTACAATTTTGTTCAGTTCTAAGATAAAATTATACAATTAACCGTCTTTCCAGCGTGAATCGAGCTAAGTTACGCAGATCTGAGAATAACATCACATAAAG
This sequence comes from Euphydryas editha, assembly GCA_036937285.1. Lineage (NCBI taxonomy): Eukaryota > Metazoa > Arthropoda > Insecta > Lepidoptera > Nymphalidae > Euphydryas > Euphydryas editha. Next base: position 11,108,203 of record JAUPFZ010000029.1, on the reverse strand, counting down.
TGTAAATACATATATTGACGTGATCAAACTTGCGGAGTCCGCAAATGAAACAAATAGGTACATAAGTTTTCTAGCTTCTCAATTTTATTGACATGTTCTCAGTAGCATCAAGGTTACGTTTAAGCTTTTACTTCCTCAAAATCGATTGAACAAAAAGAGTTATAGTTTATTTTTAGGAAATATTGGAGTTTTTTAAGAGAATGAAATGAGAAATTTACTTTTTTAGAAATATCGTTTATGAGTTTGGACCAGAACAAGTCACTGTTAAAATGAGGACCTAGATACTTATCTGTATCGACGTAATGAATTCGCACACCATTGTACATCACAGTATTAATATTGTTTGAGGACAGACATGAGATCATATGACGACTAACAATAAAGCAAATGTTCGATGTATGCTTCGATTTGTTAATAGATGGCACTCATCGTCGGTCACAAGTTTTGGATCGCGGTGTCGAGACTTTTATTAGTGTCTATAGTACAATTTGTTTAAACATATATTCAAAAAAAAAAGCCAAACAAAAATTAAAAAACCGGACCTCCTTCAATTTTTGTAATTCCGTTAACCAAATGGGTCAACGGAACCGTATGAACACTAAGAAATTATTAAAGTTCACTTGTAGTCAATTAACAACCGTTCTGGTGTAGTGGTGCGAGTAGTCTTCCAACTCTGGCGGTCGTGGGTTCGATTCCCACTCGGGGCAGATATAAGTATTTATAAAAATATTTATTTCCGGTCTAGGTGAATGTCCTTGTGGGTTTCCCCACCGTGCCTCCGAGAGCACGTAAAGCCGTCGGTCCCGGTCGTTATCATTGATACCTGGTAATGATAGTTACTCATGGTGGGAATATGGTCCGCCAACTCGTATATATATATGGAGAAGAGTACATGAATTGAAATCTGATCATGATCATAAAATCTAAAGATGGTCAGAAATACTCTTTCGCTTCCAATTCTCTCACTCACCGCACAAAACACTTTATTGAAAATTAAAAATTTTACCCAATTTCACACAAACAAAACATTCACTAAAACAAGGTACATGACGCCACAGAATAAATAATAGTACAAGTAATAGTGATGACGCTAAGCATTATAAAGTAAACGAATACAAAGAAGAATTACCGACAAATATCTTAGAATTTCTTTAAACACGTTTCTTTAAAGTGTTCCCTTACAATGTTTCATTCAATGCCAAATTGTAAAACAAGCTTATCATACGAAAACACATTGATTCTAGCCCAAATATGAATCCGCGACCAAACAATTCATTTTATAAGGTATGTAACATTAATTCCTACAAGTTTATTTTACAAAAAACGGTGAAAAAAAATCAAAGACCATAGCCTCGTTAGTGTCGTGAATAATAACGACTTTAACCTTTTAATATTTTTGTTTATTTTGAACTAGCCCTGCGCCATGGGTTTCAACACCGTCAACCTCAATACAATTAAACAAGGCTATAATCAAAAATGGGGCATTGATTACAATGAGACTTTCTCCCCTGTGGTTCGTCATACTACTTTAAGGTTATTATTAGCCTTAGCAGTGCAGCTTGATTTTAAAACTTGTCATTTAGATGTTAAGACTGCATTTCTTAATGGAGAATTGGAGGAGACTATATATATGAAAAAACCAGATAGTTTTGAGTGTTCTAAAGTTGATAAAAATAAAGTCCTTAAGCTAAATAAAGCTATATATGGTCTCAAACAATCGTCACGTGCCCGGCATAAAAAAGTTGATAATGTAATGTTAAGTAATGGATATAAGAAATCCAAAATAGAGCCATGTTTGTATACCAAGATTGTTAATGAACTCAGAACAATAGTAACTTTATATGTGGATGATTTTTTTATTTTTTCAAATGATGAAAAGGAAATGATATTGTTAAAGGAAATTTTAAGTGGTAAATTTAAAATTAAAGAATTAGGTGAAATTAAACAATGTCTTGGTATGACTGTGTACCATGATAAAGTGAATAATGTAATTACACTGAGTCAAGCAAGCTATATAGATCAGCTGTTGCATAAATTTTACATGACTGAATGTAAGGCTAGTGATACCCCCATGGAGGCTAAATTAAATATTGTTAAAAAGGAGAGTCAGATAAGTGATAACCCTTATCAGCAGCTTATAGGGAGCCTTATGTATCTTGCTGATCTTACAAGGCCAGATATTGCGTATTCTGTTGGATATTTAAGTCAATTTAATAATTGTCACAATAGTGAACATTGGTATTATGCTAAGAGAGTTTTGAGATATTTAAAAGGTTCTAAAAATGTGGGTTTAAAATACTGTAAAGATGGAAATGTTGATATTCAGGGTTATGTTGATAGCGATTGGGGAAGTAATTCTGTAGATAGAAAATCTTATTCAGGCTTCTGTTTCATGTTATCGGGTTCTGTCATTTCATGGGGTTATCGAAAGCAAAAAACAGTTGCGCTCTCAAGTACTGAGGCAGAGTACATGGCACTCACAGAAGGTTGTAGGGAAGCAGTGTATCTTAAAAATTTACAAAATGAGATAACTAAGCGATTGTATACTATTGTATTATATAATGATAATCAAGGTACTAAAAAGTTATCTGCAAATCCTATGTTTCCTAACAGAACTAAGCACATTGATATCCGTTATCACTATTGCAGAGAAGTTATCTATACTAATATTATAAAGAGGAAAACTTTGTTTGTTTGTTTGGTTGTAATGAATAGGCTCAAAAACTACTGGACCGATTTTAAAAATTCTTTCAACATTTGAAAGCTACATTATCCACGAGTAACATAGGATATATTTTATTTTGGAAAAAATAGGGTTCCGTAAGATATTTGGGTTTTTCGGACACAAGGTGTAAGAAATTAACCAGAAAAGTTACTTATTTTGCGTACGCTGCCTAAACTATAAAAGATAGATCCATAAAATGTTCCAATTAATTGTAGATCTTATAAATATCTACAATAAAGTCCGCGACGCACTATACCTATCTACGTCGAGTGAGGCACAACAACCATTTTTTTATTTAAAAATCTTGAATTTTTTGGACTACATTTAAACGCGTTTATTTTACTCATGCTATTAATCCTTATCAAAATAAATTCATTTCATCACTAAGTACAGTTTATGTAGATAATATTTGGTCTTTGAATGATTAAAATTGGACGTTTGGTTTTGAAGTTATGGCGAAATTAAAATATTACGATTTCTGCTGCACGGGCCGTTGCGAAGAGCGGGGGCGTCACCAAGGCTGGGGTGCGCGTGCGGGAAGGGCATAGAATACTTTTTATCGCGAAAATAATGGTAGAAGGGGTTGAAATAGGGGACGAAAATTTGTATAGAAGTTCCTAATTGTCAAACATAAAAATAAATCATGTAAGATTGTTCAATTGTTTAAGACAAAGACAAAAAAGCGTGCACGGGGAAAGGGGGGGGGGCGTATCGGGCAGTAGGCTTACCATGTCGCGCGATATAGCCGAATTCCACGCGGGCGAAGCCGCGGGCGGAAAGCTAGTTTGTAATAAGATAGTTAAAGTTGATTATTTGCCTACTGATGATATGCCAGCAGACATGTTTACAAAAAGTTTGGTTTTAGTTAAGCACCGTAAATTTATGAATATGATGGGTATTGTAAATGTTTTATAACTAATGTAAATTTGTAATTTGAGAGTTGGGGTGTTATTTTGTAATTACTCAAATTATGAGGAATGCCATCTATAATCTGTCATCTAATATTGTCTGTGCTTTTATCTTTTTGTACTCTGTATGCAACTAAGAAATAATTTTTATAACTTCTCTTCCGTTCATGTCAGCACAAATAAAGCACGTTTTCTTAACATTAAATACTTTTTATAACAGTTTACTTTGTTGATTTTGTATTTGTTGTTGTACTACTTGTTGGTGTTGACTTCTGAATAAATAAATAAATAAATAAATTATAACTACCTATAAAACGTAAATAAAGAATTGCTTAACTATGTTAACTAGTTTTTTATTTATATGTATATTTTTTTATATAATATTAATATTTTTTATATACGTTACAAAATAATTCTTTTCACTAATAAAGTAAGCTAAAGTTTATGATTTAAAAAAAAATTCAATTATCAAGAGTCAGTATAATCTCGTTCACTTAAAATAAATAAATAAAAATAAAAAATAAAAATAAAAATAAAAAAGCCTTTTATTTGATCCTACTACATTTCTTCTTAATTTACTAATTTACTATTTTTTTATTTTTTTTTAAATACTAATTATATTATTTTTTTTTTAAATACTATTTATTTAAAACACTATTTATCTATACTATTTTTTATTATTATATCTATAATACTATGTATAAATATTAGCAAGATCCCCAGGTTGGGTAAAGGCCTCCTCCAACGATGCCCACTTCTCTCTGTCCTGTGCTATTTGCCACCATTTTGGACCAGCGACTTTTTTTATTTCGTCCTCCCAGCGTGTTAAGGGCCTTCCTCTCTTTCTTTTTCCTTGAGGTCCTCTCCATATGGTGGTGTTGTAGGTCCATCTTTTGTCTCTAAGCCTCGCTATGTGACCGGCCCATTTCCACTTTAACTTTTGTGCGTAGTTTAAGGCATTAGTGGCTTTTGTTATTTCTCTTATCTTTACGTGTCTAATCTTATCTAGTTTTTTTATTTTAAGCATGCTTCTCTCAATTCCGCGCTGACAGGATGTTATTTTTTGCTTAACTTTTGACGTAAATTTCCATGTTTGACATCCATAAGTCAAACATGGCAAGAGGCTAGAATTCATTGTCTTGGTTTTTAGTTTTATTGGCATGTTACTTTTGAAAATTTCTTTCAGACTCCAGAATTTATTCCATGTTCGCTGTACTCTTCTTTCAATCTCTAGTTCGTTGTTTTCTTTTTCAAAGCTGCAAAGCAAAGCTCTCGTTCACTTAAAAAATCAAATTTTGCAGTGAGCTATCTTTCCGTTGCAATCCGACCAAACTAACGCAGATTAGAAATAGTCAATGTTCGATGTATGTTTCGACTTGTTGATAGATGGCATTCATTCTCCGTTACAAATACTGAATCGCGTTGGCAAGATATTTATTATTGTGTATAAAGACGAGTACGCTAATTTCAGGCATCACCGAATAAAGACCATGTCCCACCGACTTTAAATTTTTTGAGTTCCTTACCACGTCACAGTGTGTAACGGAACTAACATGGTACTTATCGTCCTGAATCATGGTTGCAAGACTTTGAAAACTATATAATATATGTATATAATCAATTTTGTTAAATTGTATTTAAAAATATATATAACAAACAAAAAAAAAACTTAACAGTAAATTTTTTCCACAAGGCTTGAATGATTAAAAATATAACCATCATTGACACCTAGTACAGTTTCGAGATGAGATCGTGCAGTGAAGTCACATCACGTGCAAGGTAAATGTTCGGTGTGTTTCGATGTGTTAATAGGTGGCACTATTCGTCTGTTACAAATACTGAATCGTGGTGGCAAAATATTGTTATTATTGTATGTATAGTCTGATTATCTACTTGTTCCTATCGTTAAAGATTAATTATAGTACGTAAATAATTATTAAAATTAATCTTTGACGATTATAAAAATTAATTATAACTAGTGGTCGCCCAGGGGTCGAAATTTGACCTAATCTATAATGGACATCATTGTCAATATTATAAAAATATGATTACATATAACATAGTGAGCATATGCAGCAGTCATTGGACCTGATATGTGATAAGAAATTTAGATAATAAATTCGTTGCAAGACCTGTATTTAAGACCGTGTTGAGAACAGACTTTGACAAGAAACAAAATTTGAGTATATATGTCATTGTACATATGTGTGTGTGCCGTAGTATGTGTAGTGTTTTTTTTAAAATGAATTTAATTTATTTTTTTGCATTATTATTGTTACTGGCAATGTAATATTTATGATTATGATTGTTGGCAACATCGACGTAAGGCTATTCTCTCTTGCTCTGTGGAAATAAGTGTGTGCGCTGTATGCGGAGTCTTTGTCTAAAATTAAATATAAAATAAAAGTCGTCTTGCAATAAATCCATTGTTTTACTTACATTTTCTACAGGTTATGGGCCCAGGTACATAATCCTAAGAAAGAGTAAAACAATCGATAGTGTGTCGTCGAAAAATACTGCCGGCGTTAGCACGTAGTATCGTGCGGCGTGCTTGAGGTTAAGTTGGCGGGAAGGAAATATTTGCGAGTGAAGCAAAGTCTTGACGATCAGGAAGATGGCGGAAGAAATTTTAAAAATGCATTCACACATCAAGCTCGAGGGAATATCAAATTGGAATTTATGGAAATTTCAGTCTATCGTATTTCTACGGAGTCAAGATTTACTAGAAGTGGTAGACGGGCGTCGTGTGAAACCAGAGGCAGCCGCTGATAAAGCCGCATGGGAAAAGAAAGACGCGAAGGCTCAATCGTGGATTGTAACAAGAATATCGGAAAAAGCGATGCTGCATATCGTAACTTGCACTACGTCAGCGGAAATGTGGAGAAAACTTTCAAGTGTCTATGAACAAAAGTCAGAAACAAGCATCCACATCGTACAACAACGTTTCTTTCAATATAAATATGAAGAGGGAACCGACATGTCTACATTTTTATCAAAAATTGAAGAGTTACGAAACCAACTTAAACAAATGGGAGAAGAAATCTCAGAAAAATTCGTCATAACCAAAGTGTTGATGTCACTGCCAGACTGTTACAAACATTTTGTATCTGCGTGGGAGCCGGATGAGAAACAAAGCCTAGAAAATATCATAGCCAGGTTATTGATAGAAGAAGAACGTATTAACGAAAAATCAGTGTCTCAAAATTCACCATCATCGGCTTTTGTTGCTAAGAAAAACATTAGGTGTTTTAAATGTAATGAACTGGGACATTTTCAAAGCAAGTGTTATCAAAACAAAAGTTCGAGATATGACAATAAACCGCTTAAAAAGTGTTATTACTGTAATAAATTAGGACATACTAAAAGTGAGTGTTATTTTAAAAAGAATCGTGATAAAGACAGTAAAAGTAACGCGTTCGTAGTTGTAAATTCAAGTGGACATTTTGAACAATCTAAGTGGCTCGTGGACTCAGGCGCTAGTCAACATATGTGTCGCGATCGTAACTTATTTACGACGTATTTTCCATTGAACAATAAATCCGTGATCATCGGCAATGGCAATGAGATTAGTGCGCTTGGTCGTGGACAGGTGGCGGTACAAGTCTATGATGGCCGCCAATGGGTGAACACTACCATAGACAATGTCCTCTTCGTACCAGAGTTAAAGACAAATTTGTTTTCTGTCAAATGCGCGACTGAAAGAGGTTATGTTGTGAATTTGGACAATGTCTTGTGTAAATTTTACAAGAAAAATATACTATGTGCGGTAGCAAACCGTTATGCAGATATGTACTATATGAACGTACGTTACAGGTGTGAAATTGCAAACGCAACTGAAGTGAAACCCGGACTTAAAGAGTGGCATGAAAGACTCGCTCACCAGAACTTGCAATATGTAAGAATGCTACTTAAAAACAATAACATTGAAATAAAAGAATCAGACTTCAAATGTGAAGGGTGTTTGCAGGGCAAAATACACCGTATGCCTTTCAGTAACAGTGAAAGTAAAACAAGTAGACCGTGTGAGTTGATACATGCAGACACATGTGGACCCATGGAAGTTCCGTCTGTTGGGGGATCCAGATATTTCGTTATATTTAAAGACGATTACTCTAACTACAGGTCAGTGTACTTTATTAAAGGCAAAGATGAAGTAAAGAGATGTATCTCGGATTTTTTAAATAAGGCTGAGAATGTAACGAAAAATAAAGTGCTTTATTTTAGAAGTGATAACGGGTTAGAGTTTATGAATAATGAAGTAAGAAAGCTGTTTGAGAAACGTGGTATCATACACCAAACTACGGTACCATACACCCCTGAACAAAATGGCAAGGCAGAGCGAGAAAACCGAACTCTAATAGAAGCAGCACGAACAATGTTGTGTGCGACAGATCTACCAAAGAAGCTATGGGCAGAGGCTGTTCATACTGCAGCTTATGTAATAAACAGAACAAGTAAGAGTAATGAAACTGGAAAGACCCCATATGAAACATGGACAGGTAAACAATTTGACATAACTGATTTAAGAATTTTTGGAAATCCTGTATATGTCCATATTCCAAAGGAGCAAAGAAGGAAGTGGGATCCTAAAGGAGAGAAAGGAATCATGGTGTGTTATAGTGAAGACGTTAAGGGTTACAGAATATATTTTTTGAAAAATAACAGAGTAGAACTGATGAGAGATGTTGTATATCTAGAAAAAGGTGAAGAACAAAAAGAGCAGTTAGTTATGCTGGATATTACGAAAAATAAAGAGGAATGTATTAACAATAAGAGTCCAGAGCAACCTAAAGACAGAAAGGAGAAGATTGAAGAAGGAGGAGGAGAGCTTAGTGGAAATGTAGAGGATGTACAGTTGAATGAATACGCAGTCAGGTCTAGCGAGCATGAGGAAAATCTTAACGTGTCTAGCGAACAGGACAGTAATTTATATTCTTTATTGCACTTTTAGTAAAAATATTTTTATCAGTATGTACACACCATCCACTAGTGATGTAGGATCCAGTTATGATGAAGACGAAGAGATACCAACTCGTCAGAAAAGTACTCGAGTTAGGAAACAGACCTCGTTCTACAAGTGTCATCATGTTTTTGTGGACGGAAGCGAACCTAAGACTTACCGAGAAGCAATGCAACGAAATGATGCAATTAAGTGGCAAGAAGCAGTTCAGAAAGAACTAGAAACCCTGAAAGAAAATAACACGTGGACATATTGTGACAAACCTATAAGTGAAAAGACTGTAAGTAGTAAGTGGGTGTTTAAAATCAAAAACTCTAATAACAGTGTTCAGTATAAAGCTAGATTAGTGGCTAAGGGTTTTGAGCAAAGTGATATGATGGACTTATGTGATATATATGCACCAGTAGCGAAGTTGTCAACCTTTAGGTTATTTGTATGTATGGCGTCTAGGTTAAATTTACCAATCAGTCAAATGGATGTTACAGGGGCTTTTCTTTATGGGAATATTGATGAAATAGTTTATTTAGAACTACCAGAAGGTGCCTATTGTGATAATAAAAAAATTGTAAAATTAAATAAATCGCTTTATGGCTTAAAGAAATCACCAAAATACTGGAATGATAAATTTAATTCAGTCATTATAAAACAAGGTTTTGTAAAATCGCAAAGTGATTCGTGTTTGTACACAAAATGTAAAGGTGATGCTAGAACATATGTATTATTGTATGTTGATGACTTACTCTTTTTTGGAAACAATAAAATACATATAAGTGATCTTAAGTCAATGTTAAATAGTGAATTTAGAATGAAAGATCTTGGTTTTGTGTCAAATTTTTTTAGGTATAAATGTAAATCAAAATTTAGAAAGAGGAATTACTGAGTTAAATCAAAAAGAATATTTGGAAAATGTATTACAAAAATTTAAAAAGCAAAATTGTAAAGAAATGTGTACCCCTATGGACCTTAATTTTAATAAAAAAATATTAGAAGGAAGTAACAACTCTGTACTTAATAAGAATATTGAAAACAAGCTGACAAATTATAGGGTGTTTTGTCTTACGCTGTATTAGGAACAAGGCCAGATTTGTGTGCTGTTATGTCAATTTTAAGCAGATACCAAAATAATGCAAATAATGTTTTATTAATAGCCCTAAAGAGAGTTTTGAGATATGTAAAATACACTATTAATTACAAACTTGTTTATAAATGTAATAGTGATATGTTGATAGGATATTGTGATGCTAGTTGGGGAGGAGATCTGAAGGATAGAAGGTCGACAACTGGCTATTGTTTCATGTTTGCAAATTGCTTAATTACTTGGTGTTCAAAGAAGCAAGCCAGTGTTAGTCTGTCTTCTACCGAGTCTGAATATGTAGCGCTCAGTATGGCTGCTAGTGAAGCTTGTTGGCTTATTAATTTACTTAAAGACTTTAATGTTAGGAGTGTGTCCTGTTACATTGTTTTGCGATAACCAGAGTGCCATAATGGTGGCAAATACCGATAATGTTAAGAGATTAAAACATATATTTATACAGACCATATTATTCTCAGACAGAAACTGTTACAGATGGGCATATGCGGTAACTTATACAGATGGTTCTCATCATATGTTGAGAACAGAAGTCAGGTCGTCGTTCTTAGCGGTTACTCGTCGAGGGCTTTGTGTATTCCCTCAGGAGTTCCACAGGGGTCCTTATTGGGACCTCTGTTATTTAATATATTTATAAACGATGTCATATCCTGTTTTCATACGTCAAAAATACTGTTATACGCTGACGATATGAAAATACTTAGTAAAATTTGTTCATACGAGGATACTCTTAGCCTGCAAAGTGATCTAGACCGGTTTCAAATATACTGCGCTAAAAACAAATTGGACCTGAACGTCTCAAAATGCTGTGTTTGTACCTTTACACGCAAGCCTAATCCAATAACCTGCCGATACACATTGACTGGTACCACAATAACCAGAGTTAACACTGTCAAGGATCTAGGGGTAACATTCGACTCAAAGCTTTTATTTGATGCACACATTTCAAACATAGTTAGTAAGGCTAACAAGGCATTAGGATTCATCATTAGGACATCAAAAGATTTTAAAAACATTAAAACCATCAAATTGTTGTATTGTGCATTTGTCCGTAGTCACCTCGAATATGCTTCTCAGGTGTGGAATCCCAATTATGATATCTATATATCACGTTTAGAAAACATTCAAAAGAAGTTTTTAAGATATATACAGTATCGTTCCAACATTTATCTACCGGATTATTTCAGCCGATGTCGCAAGTTCCATTTGCTCCCTTTGCAACAGAGAAGAATAATAGCGGATATTTGCTTTTTATTTAAAATTGCGAATGGGTCAACGGATGTCGCCGAGCTGGTGAACAAAATTGGGCTGTGCGTTCCGTCTGCTCTGTTAAGAAGACATGACCTTCTTTTCACTCCTACAACCCGTAACATCTATAGACGGAACTCATATATGATCAGAGCTTGTCATTTGTTTAACACAGCGTGCCGGAGGGTCGATATTGATCTCTTCAACACGAGTGTAACAGGGCTTAAAAGGGTGATGTGTAACGATTTTTTTGCACCTCAAAGCAAGGGATGTTAAATTTAGTGTATTCTTTAGTTGTGTGTAAAATTTAACTTTAATTTACATATTATACTACTTGTTTCAAATTGTTGTCTTGACGTAAATGTAACTGTTATTCATTCATAATACTTGTGAAAACTTGTAATTGGCCGTAACTTAATCATTGATTTTAATTTCATAATTATAACTAGCTGTAAGTTTTCGAAATTTGAAAATAAAATAAAATAAAAAATAAAATATAGATATAAGATTCCATTTTATTAAAGAGTTAATAAAAAATAAAAAGTTAGTCCTAAAATATGTTAAAACTGAAGATCAAATTGCAGATGTGTTCACTAAGGCATTGAATAAAAATTTGTTAAATAAGTTTGTAAATAACTGTGGTTTGCGTAAATAAATTTATGTAATTAAGGTTTAAAAGATGTACTACATTGAGGGGGGGTGTTACTGGCAATGTAATATTTATGATTATGATTGTTGGCAACATCGACGTAAGGCTATTCTCTCTTGCTCTGTGGAAATAAGTGTGTCCGCTGTATGCGGAGTCTTTGTCTTAAATTAAATATAAAATAAAAGTCGTCTTGCAATAAATCCATTGTTTTACTTACATTTTCTACATATAGATATTCAGGAACATTTGAATCTTTAAATCAAATGTTAAAATAATGAGCTTTCTCTTTGACTTCGACGTAGGATACATATCGTTTTAGGTTTCCTTTCTTGTGATGTACTTTTTATGACATATAGGACAGGTATTATAAAATATATAGCTTGAAATTCACTGGGACGTTAAGTTTATGTCTAAAATTTTGCTACTTCATAATTATAGCGAAGTAATTACGGTATGTGAAAACGGATTTCAGTTAAACATACATATTTATACAAGTGTAGTCACCCGATTTCGATGACAAGTAACCTCTACTATTATTTTTAATTCGTCGTACGCATCAATTGTAACAAAAAAATAAAAAATTAAACAAGTGCCAGTCGGACTCGACCTACATACTAGATCTCGTTCAAACCAATTTTCGGTGGAAGTTTGCATAGTAATGTACTACATATATTTTTTTTGTTTTATCATTCTCTTATTTTAGAAGTTACAGGGGAGGGGGCCAATTTAACAAATTTGGAAGTATCTCTCGCGCAAACTATTCAGTTTGGAAAAAATGATATAAGAAACCTCTATATCATTTTTGAAGACCTACCCATAGATACCCCACACGTATGGGTTTGATTAAAAAAAAATCTTGTTTCAGTTCTAAGTATGGGGAACCCCCAAAATTTATTGAATTTTTCTATTATTGTGTGAAAATCCTAATGCGGTTTACATAATACATCTACCAAGTTTCAACAGTATAGTTCTTATAGTTTCGGAAAAAAGTGACTGTGACATACGGACGGACAGACAGACAGACATGACGAATCCATAAGGGTTCCGTTTTTGCCATTTGGCTACGGAACCCTAAAAATAACTTAAAAAACATGTCGTCTGTGAGGTGACACATCACAGACGTCGCTAACTGATCGTTCGTAGCCCCCCAGTAATATTCCCCTCTTTATGTTCCAGATGGCAGTCAGAGGACATTAGCTGGTTGCAGATATACACACTTCTTTATTCAGTTTAAATTTCAGATCAAATACTTAAAACTTTACGTCCCGAACCGCTTTACCTGTGTCATTTAATTTATGGTCAGATTACCGCAATAAACCGGATGTTAAGAACCAAACAATTTATCAATTTTAGGATTTCTCAAATTCATCTAAAAACAAACAAATCATATTATACTATTACGGAGATTAAGGTATCCATAAAAATCAAGGCTTATCACTAGCCTATATTAATATATAACATATGTTAAAAAGCATGTTTATTGAAGAATATTTAGGCCATAAAATATCATGAAACAACTCAGTGACGGTACAATAACTAAACATCTAAGTGAAATCGAAGCAAGCTACTCTAGTTCTACAAAAATATACAGAACCAAAGTTCAACATAAACATCTCGCTCTCAACGATCTTATCAGAAACGTAACAAGTGTACCGTGTAAAGGAGACGCGATTTTTCCTCAAACAAAGACGATGTTTTACTTAAAGTCCTAATTTGCATCGAAAACGGCGCGTTCGTTTCCACTTTTATCAAGATTATTATTTCTTTACGATTCGTCGAGACTTGTGTGGATGAGACTTTTGTCATTATAACAAAAAACCCTGTTATGTCACTTTGTTCAATTCTTGTGATAACTTTTATGAACTACGCAGTATAAAACGTTGAAAGAGTACATTATGTCCGTTAGTTCATCATTACGTTTTAATAAATGTAACTATTATTATCTAGACAAATAATAAATCTGTTAAAACCTCCGTTTTATTAATACACTATATATCATCAAGAATAAATTTTAATAGCGCGTTTTTTTTGAATTAGCGCCATCTCTTATCATTTTTTGTTCGTGCACGTATCACGTAAAAAGTACAAAACCAATGTAAATAACTTTAATACATAAAAATTTAACATAATTCACAGTATAATTTAGTTTTTGTTTCATTGTAATTAAATTTAAAAATAAATATTTAAGAAAACAGAAATAGGTACCTACGCCGCCAACGCCATCTGGTCTAAGGAATCTTAAAAACTCACAAAACTTATTTTTGAGTTATTATTTTGTTAAACTTAAAAGTTTACTAAATATGTCGAATAGGAATAGAAATCGTTTTAATATTTTAGATAAACATCATTTTCAATTAATATAGGTACTATTATGTTAAATGTCACTAAATATAAAAACTATATTATTACCATTATACGATAAATGTAGATGATAAAAAATATAAATTTATAATTTTTAAAATTTTAGTTAAATACCCGTGCGAAGCCGGGGCGGGCCACTAGTTATTATTATAAGTGCACATATATACTGTGTGTGTGGTTTTTTATGCAAAAAGAATATTTTTTTACATCTGAAATAAAATAAAACTTCTAACGAAACGTAGTTACGAATATATCTCGATACAATAAAGATACAAATAAATCGTATATAAATTTGGATATACTTAATATATAAACAATATTTACAATATATCAAAAACGAAACGTTTGTTGTTCAAATAGGCTTTTAAAACTTATTTACTTTAGAAAACTCTCAGTTCTATGCGAAACTACTGCCGGCTTAGTGTTAATAGACGTTATCTTTATAAAATCGTTTTAATAAAATATTGTCAAAGATAAAAAATAATTAGTTATATAATTAAAAATTATAGTTATATTACAAAAAAGTTATACATATTTATTCACCTTTGTCTTTATTATTTAAAAATATAGTATTATAATTTATGTAACTGAATATTCAATACATATAGTTTATGACTTTTACGTTACTTAAAAAACAGGCATTAAGTTGCCTACCTTAGGAACAGACGATCGTGTGTGTATGTCAAGCCTATTTATTTTATTTATTTATATATCGTATGAGTATCAAAATCATCTTATACACAATTAGGGAATGCAAATCTCGCAAGAAAAAGATTGAATTCCCTATTCACAACCCAGTGTCTACTACGCCCATCCAATCATTTTCCCTCTCTTTAACTATTCAATTTCAAAATCTTATAAATAAAAAGAATGGGGGAAAAAAGATATTAACGCGACGTCACGCATGTGTTCGGATGATATTCGTATGTGATTTATTGGTTTCGGGAAATTGTCGCGTTAAGAGAACATGTGTGACAGACGAATACACTATCATGTGTATGTTGCCAGGAAATGTTTTCTTTATTGATATAATTTAGTTTAAAACTTATTATTGTTTTTGATAATATATCTACTCGTAAGTATAGCGCCGTCTTCTCCGCGCTTCTCAATTAAACAGCAGACTTTAATGTAATTTTTGAAGTACGTCCAGAATATATACGCTATCTCTTTCTAACATTAAAAAAAGTAATTAGTGCAAAGAATGTAGAACCCCATTTGTATGCTTATTAGCGATCCCTTGAACACTTGACAAAACTTCGCCTGTTTAATTATAATCCAATTTATAAGTGAAAGCGATTTAGTGCAATAAATAAAGTAAAAGTAAACTTAATAGTATCAATCCGCTAGTCTCTTGATATTAACGGTCAAGTTTAAGTTGTATTTAGCCTCAAAGGGCGCCATGTCACCGTACTACATGTTACACCACAAATTTTTTTTAGATTTAATAAAAACTATGAAGTAACACGTTTTCTGGTGTATTATAAATTGAAAATTTTAAGTATCTATTCATTGACTCCGTACATAGCGACAAGTTTTCCGTTTACAAGTTTATGTATGTCCTTTTGAGTAAGAAACTTACTTAACTGTTTTTTTTTTTAATTATTGTTATGAATTAAATTTATAAAATTCATTATTAAACGCTCTAAGAAATAACTTGCACCACAATGAAAAGGATCAAAGTACAAAACTTAGGAGCGTAATCTAATTATAAAGAATATGTTTATAGATCAGAGATGACTCGAAAGAACTTACATCAGATTTTAAAGGCGGATTAATCCCTAATGTTCATAAGGTTCATTATATGTTGCTCGGTACTTACGAAAATTCGTTTCATGGGTTCTTTCAACACACTTCAGATAGCGATAGGTCAAGTATTAAATACTGTTTTTTTGTTAGGTATATTTCGTTTCGTTTTTTATATCTATTTCTGATCAACAAACTAATTATATAATAACATCGCAATAGATTTGATAAAATATACCAACACAAGTTTACTAGATACGGCTGTACAGCTTGAAGTCCGCCATTTGCTTAATATTATAGTTTGTGTAGCTGTGCAACAAACAAAAATGAATAGAGAAAAATGTATATAAAAGTTTATTACAAAAAACATAACGACCAGAAACACACAGTTTTATAAAAACACAGACAGTTTTATAGTTGCCACTTTCTTAACTTTCGTGTTAGTAATAAGATAATATTTCATAATGCTGTTTCAAAAAATAATACCAAGTACAAAATCGTATTTTTGTTTGTTTTTATATACGTACTATTGCAAAGTTAGTTAATATTGATTTAAAATGGGGTGATCATCACAACATAACATATAAAAAACACGGTTGAATTTAATTCAGTCAATATAATTAATCATTCAATTGACTCAACCACTCGTCATAAATAAAACAAACACACAACGACCCTTTTATCCCCAAGCTTTCAGCGGTCAAGCTGTAAGTTAAAAATAAGTGTTTGAACACTTTCTTAAGAATAATATTATCTCTTCGGACCTGCAACGAGGAGATAGTGATGTTAGCTGTACACTCGTGTACGGAGCATATGAAAATAATTAATTTAAAAAAAAGATTTAAATAAGTCAATACTAACTCGTCGACAGTCATAAAGTACAAAGTAATATTATTGTTAGTTTTCACACGTACTATTTTAAATTAGGGCTGAGTGTACTAGCGGCCTTAAGTGTATAAATACGTAATAATATATAATATATATTATGTGTATTACATTAGTGAACATATTAGCGTATATACAGAAAATAAAGATGACTGTATGAACATGGAACCTCGTTCTGTCTTGGAGTCTGTTAAAAATGTATACTAATACTAATCTTATATCTTTAAACGAGCAATTCTTGTATATATATATATAATCTGAATCTCGGAAACGGCTCCAACGATTTTCATGAAATTTAGTATGCGGGGGGTTTCGGGGGCGATAAATCGATCTAGCTAGGATTTATTTTTAGAAAATGTCGTTTTATCCCTTTTTTACGCAATTGAAAAATATCATTAGAATACGAAGGCAAATTTCGCTGTCATTGACAATCTTATAATAGCTCGAATAGGAATCGGGCGAATTAGAAATAAGAAAACTCGGGTTCGAAACCAAGTGTCTACAGACCAATTTTTTTTTCCTTTTTTTTCAAGGTTTTTTCTTTTGTGTGAAAAACTATTATTGAAAGCTTTTTTATTTAAATTACCAGTTCCTATTATTTTACTATTATGTCAGTAAGATTGAAAATATTATTTATGTTTCATCGGTATGTAATGTATCTACGAGTAAATATTATTTAACCGAGCAAAGCTCGGTCATCCAGGTACTAATGTATAAACGGTATACTAGTAATGTATGAAATGTCAATTTCACTTAGTCGTATGTTTCAAAATTTTATAAAATAACTTTATTGTTTGAGATCAAGCAAGTATCAAAGCTACAACATTTATTAGTACGTAGGGTTTTTTTTTAATTTAATTTACAATGTTTATCTAAACACTTTCCGTCCTAACAGTATCCATCCCTCTTGTTATGTCAGGCTGAGTTCCCCCAATAAGTTACGATTATAGTAGGATTATCTTTCCAATTTTCCCGGATAAACCCGGTCACGCGATTGATAATAGAAGTATTATGATTTATACAATAAAATAATTTTGAAACATTAATATAATAGTCAATATTATTATATGCGAGAGTGAGCAACGAAAAAATTTGGTTTTCTGTGTATAACAAAACTTCTTTAGAACTAGTTGCATGTGTAAATAATTTTAGCAATTAAAACAGACAAATTAAATTGATTCATAACACATAATAAGGCATCACAGAATAACGCAATAATTCTGCACTTAATACTTAGTATATTCAAAAGGCATCAAATATTGACAAAGACGGTAATTAAGGATTTGGTCGTTCTGATTAAAAAGGGTTTTAATCAGAGAAAAAACTTTGTAGACGTTCGTAGCATGTTGCTACTCAACGTAGCGCATTGCTACGAGACTACGGGTTTTTAAACCATTTTATACACAAAATATTAAAAAATTGTCGCACTTAATGTAATTTTTATTTTGTTTTCTTTATGTTTGTATAGCCAGTATAAGCTTCGTAGTAAAGAAAATATTCGAAACATTTACTGGAACTGCTTCCTCTGCTATTTTGAAGTTTTAGCGCTCAATCAGCCACGCTTTATACGAGTACAGTTACTACGAGTTGGCGAATGTTTTACCTCACAGTACATAAAGTTTGGATCGTTTGTGATGGAGTGGTTGTACCACTAGCAATGGCTTTATATACTCTCCAAGGTACGATTTTAAAGGACCATTCACAAGTGCAATATAAGAGGAATCAAACCCGAGCTTCAGTGCACTTCAAGCACCAATAAACTTACCTCATCACTACAACAGAAAAATCACAAAATAAAAAATAAATAGCGATTAAATCAGAAATTTATATAATTTATCTGATTAAAATCTATGACTGACAAAACATATAACACTAAATTGAATCTTATATCTTTAAACGAGCAATTCTTGTATATATATATATATATATATATATATATATATATATATATATATATATATATATATATATATATATATATATATATATATATATATATATATAATCTGAATCTCGGAAACGGCTCCAACGATTTTCATGAAATTTAGTATGCAGGGGGTTTCGGGGGCGATAAATCGATCTAGCTAGGCTTTATTTTTAGAAAATGTCGTTTTATCCCTTTTTTCAGGCAATTAAAAAATATTGTTAGAATACGAAGGTAAATTTCGCTGTCATTGATAAGTTTATAATAGCTTTGATGTGAACCGGGCGGATTCAAAATAAGAAGATCCCCAGGTTCGAATCCAGATGTCTCCAGAACACGTCCATAAAGCTAGAATGTTCAAATGGGCAGAATCACTTAATTTTATTATGAAAAATAAGTGCTCATTTAGTGCTAATTTAATGCTGCAAAATTAATTTTACGCTCCAATAGTTTACCGAAAAATTAGAAAACTGCTAACTTTTAATTAAGCTAGCAGTGCACTACTTCTTAAACGCTAACCGCAAGATATAGCATCAAATCGAAATGTAAATAATTTAGTGCTCAATTAGTGCTCCTGACATACGAAGACGAAAATATGAAATAATAATAATTATTATTTTTTTCATAACTAAACTTACTAACTTAACAATATGAGCATAGAACCTGCTGAAAACTTGAAATCTATGTAAGTTATCGCCTAAAGACCTTAATGAATAATTAAGTGCTGCTAAATAAATTGATATACGAAGACAAAAATATGAAATTATAATTTTTTTTTATTTTAATAACAGAAATTGCTAGCTTAACAGTATGAAAAGAGAACATGCTTAAAACTTGAAATCTGTGTTAGTTATCGCCTAATGACCTTAACGAATAATTAAGTGCTCAATTAGTGCTCTTGATATACGAAGACGAAAATATGAAATTATTATTTTATTTTTATTTTTATAACAAAACTTGCTAATTTTACAGTATGAAAAGAGAACATGCTGAAAACTTGAAATCTAGGTAAGTTATCGCCTAATGACCTTAACGAATAATTAAGTGCTCAATTAGTGCTCTTGATATACGAAGACGAAAATATGAAATTATAATTTTTTTAATTTTTAAATTATCGCCAAATAAAGAGGCCGATAAAAATTGAAAATTGTTTTCTTTTGATCGTGTGATTTGTACTTTAATATAAGAACTCTCAATACAGTCTTAGTCTCAATATAGTCTAAGCAAATCCTTACATCATCGGTTATCTTGCAATAAATTCTCTTCCGATCGGTTGAGCTCGTTCATATGTGGTGTGAAAAAGCAAGGTCTCCGGATACTATGTCTCGGGGGACTGAGATGGTGAAAGAGAAAATCCGGTCTAGACTTTTATTTAAATAGACATACACAATTAATACCTATTATTATTATTTCATCTCAGATAGCCGGGAAGTTGATGTTATGGGCCAAAGCCAAATGGACATTAACGGGGTAATTAAAACCTTATTGTTTATTTTTACTGAAATCTAACAAATATATATAATAATTTATGTTATATATTATGTGTTGGCCACAGTGATTGGGCTCCCATTGAAGAAATTTTCTTATCAATCTACATGTATTCAGTACCTACTATTGCTTTTTGCAACAGGTGATAAGCGCTCGCTGGTACCCTCACTTTATATATTTATGTTGTTTTATGTGAAGAGTTAATTATAAAATACCTACTTTTTCTAAGATCTTCAAAATTCAATTGATGTTGTCTTATCTCTGTATTCTCGACCTCATTTATTTATTTATTAAATAGGAAGCCAACGTTACATACAATTATTAATTTCTTATTCTAGAGCACACTTAAGTATCTATATTAAACATTGTATGCCTCACTTATAGGCTAACTCAGCATGTATGACAAATAAACAGTTCTTCTTAGGAACAAGAAATAAAAATAAAAAAATCTTATATAACTAAAACTAAGCACAAGAAATAAAAAAAAAATATATACACACATATGAAAACAAATTAAAAAAAGGAAATCAAGTACAAAACAAATTAAAACAATAAAAAAAAAATAAAAAAATAAAAATAAAAAATTAAAGCGAAAATAAGCAGCATAAATCATTTAAATAAGAGAAGTACACAATATATATAACCAAAAGAAAAACAAAAACAAATGACGCTTATAAAATTAATTAAAAACTAAGAGAGGCAATTTGAAGTGGCGAACATTTTCTTTAGTTGTTGTTTATAAGATGGAGCAGACTGACGGAAAATATCTACTCCTGCTTTTTTAAATACATTGTTGTACGTAGTGACTATTCTATTTACAGGGGCGGCTTTGCCAAGATTAGTCCTAGTAAATCGTTGTTGAAAAGTCTGTCTCATTTTATTGTGACTTCTAGCACTATATTTTGGTACTGCCAATCCTACTCTATTTAACAAATTTGGACTATCGATGCCTGTATTTATAATTTTATGTAAAAAGCATAGATCGATTAAGTCTCTACGATTAGATAGAGAAAGACATTTGTAAAATTTGAGATGATCATAGTAGCGTCTAGTTTGTTTTAGTACATTATCTTTATAAGCCAATTGTCGAAGAAATTTCTTTTGTACTTTTTCTATCCTGTCTTTATGTAATTTATACTGAGGATTCCATGCAATAGAACAATATTCGAGTCTGCTTCGTATCATCGAGTTAAATAGCACTATTTTGGTTGAAGACCGTTTAAATTCTTTAGAAGCTCGCATAATAAAACCTAATAATTTTAGTGATTTTTTTATAATATTATCAAAATGTGGTATAAATGTTAACTTGTTATCTAGAATGATCCCGAGATCACTGATTTGATTAACTTTCTCCAAGACATTCCCATTTATACTGTAATCAAAAAAATTCATCATTCATCGATTAATCTCCTTTGTATCTTCTCCATTTTATGTGACATTTGAATTCATTCGTATTATTTTGTCACTGCTGAAAGCCACTAAGCAAAAGCAATCAAGCGCACTTAGATTATAGATGTTGACGATTATTGTTTTCTTTAATAGCTTTTGTCTGAAAACAATTACTCTTTCTTCTATTTTTTATTAATAAAAGTATAACAATGATACGTATTTCAATGTGTAAAAAAACGGATGCAGACATTGATACTAAAAAAAAAAAATGGAGTTATTTAAATTATAATATATAAGTTTACTTTATTTAGTCGTTGAGGTCATATAAATACATTTTGAGTGAAAATAATCTATCACAACTTTAAAGACAACTCTGGGACATGTACGGACAGCGGATTTTTGTTATTAGTTCCGTTACACACAGTTACGGGGTAAGGAACTCAAAAAATTTGTGATAGAAGAAAAAAAGGTATAAGTTAGAATTAATCATACTTGTCTATATATAATATAATAAAATTCTTGCCACCGCGATTCAGGATTTGTAGCCGACGATGAGTGCCATCTGTCAACAAGTCGAAACAATCATCCAAGAAGATTTTTTGATCTCAGAACTGAACAAGTTGCGCTTGATCGCGTTACTCGCCCTAACAAAATAATATATTTCAACAATCGCGGTAGCAAGAATTTTGTTTATGTGTATATAATAAATCATGAACGGAACTAAATTGTATACTAGAACTGCACTGTCCGTCTGTCACGTAGCTTTCTATAAACCATACCTAATAAGTATACACGTGTTATATTCACAGATTATTATTATGGCCGTAATATTAAATACAATAAAATGAAAAACAAATTAATCAGATGTAATGCCATGCCGTGTTTTTGTTCTTGCACTTTAAGTTCACTGTTTATTAACAATCATCTCATTCTTAAAAAAGTGTTTGAAGTATGTTATATTTTTCTATGTGTGCTTTTTTAATAAATAGTCTTGAAACTGAAACATAGATATGTAGGTACAAAATACTAGAATCGTTTTCCACTAAACTTTCATGAAATATTTCAAATTACTCCGAGTTTTGTTGTCATAATAATATTTATATACGTATTATAAATATGTATACATTTATTTAATAAGAAATATAAGTATGTATCGATTCATTTCGCTTGTTTGATACCTCAAACATAGGCAAGTTGCCAAACTTAGAAGCAGTCGACCGTGTGTGTATGTTAAACATATTTATATTTTATTAGCGGCCCGCCCCCGCTTTGTACGGGTATTTAACTATAATTTCAATAATTATAAATTTGTATTTTTTATCACCTACACCTGCGTCGATACTGGAAAATATTTTATAATAGACGGATTGAGTTCTCAAATATGTGTCAAAATAAAATTTTATATCTTTAAACGAGCAATTCTTGTATATATATATATATATATATATATATATATATATATATATATATATATATATATATAATCTGAATCTCGGAAACGGCTCCAACGATTTTCATGAAATTCAGTATACAGAGGGTTTCGGGGGCGATAAATCGATCTAGCTAGGATTTATTTTTAGAAAATGTTGTTTTATCCCTTTTTCAGGCAATTAAAAAATATCGTTAGAATACGAAGGTAAATTTCGCTGTCATTGATAAGTTTATAATAGCTCCGATGTGAACCGGGCGGATTCGAAATAAGAAAACCCCAGGTTCAAATCCAGTCTCCAGGACTATTTTTTTTTTAAAGTTACTTCTTTTGTGAGAAATACTATTATTGGGAGCCCTTTACTAACTGGATGACCGAGCTTTGCTCGGTATTTTTTATTTTTTTATTGTTATTCGTGTTTTAATTCGTGTAAATAATTCGTGGAAACTATATTTACATACGAATTACGAACTGATGATATATGAATAATATTTTTCGATCTTACCGAAATAATAATAAAAAAATATGAACTGGTTATTTAAATAAAAAATCACGAGTATAATTAAAAACTGTTAGAAAATTATTAGAATACGAAGGTAAATTTCGGCAAAGGCAAAGGTAAATACCGGGGTTCGAATCCCGATGCCTCAAGTCCCACTTTTTTTTTGCTTTTTTTTTTCAAGTTCCCTCTTTTGTAAAAAAAAGAACTATTATTGAGAGCCCTGTACTACCTGATTTCCGAGTTTTGCTCGGTATTATTATTATTTTTTTTTTTTTTTTGTTAATCGTTCTTTTTTTTTTAAAGTAGGAAAAAAAGATATAAACTGGTTATTTAAATAAAAATCACGAGAGCAATTAAAAACTGCTAGAATATCATTAGAATAAGAAAGTAAATTTCGCCACCATCTGTAAATTTATACTTAGGTGGGAAATCGGGCGGTCTCGAAAACGGAAGATTTTTTTTTTTTTTTTTCAAGTTCCTTTTTTGGTGAGAAAAAATATTATTAGGATCTCTTTTTATTATTTTATTTATGTAACCAGTGACTATTGTTTTATTATTATATCGGTAAGATTGAAAATATTATTCATATATTATCACTATGTAATTTGTGTCTAAATATAGTTTAACCGAGCAAAGCTCGGTCATCCAGGTACTGGAATTTAAATTAAAAGCACTAAGGAGTATTGATATCAACTTCGCAGCAAATAACTTTCAACCCCCTTTTAACCCCGTTAGGGGACGAATTTTTTATAAAATAAGAAATACGTCTTAAATCAATTCTGTTAAAGAATATTTATGCAAAATTTGAAGTGGATTGGACCAAGGAATCAAGTTGTCCCGTACAAACTTTGCCCCCCTTTTTCACCCCCTTAAGGGTAGAATTTCGTAAAATCCGTTCTTAGCTAATCTCTATTCGGCGAAAGGAATATTCCTACGAAATTTCAAGTCTCTAGGCCTTATAGTTCGACAGATATCGTGATGAGTGAGTGAGTGAGTGACCTTTCGCTTTATATTATATTTAAGATTTATAAATGTTATTAACGATGTTTGTACTAGTATAAATTATATATTATCCTTCACTGCTATTGACTACATAAAAGACAAACAAAAATAAAAATGAAAAACAAACTAAAATCTATATACGAAAAACTGAAACAAAATACTGAACACTAATAGTCACTGAAACGTCCTCTTCTGCCTCCTCTTATACTTCAAATGTCTATGAGCGGCGGAACCATTTAACGTTCCCAGTATAATCTGTCTGTTTGCTGACTACTATTATAAAGACTTAAAAAAATTAGAAACTATCGTTCTTTATCACATTACAAATGACGAACATCAGCGAAACGTAGCACAAACAATTTCAGTTCTAAAAAAAATTGAATGTTCGGTGTATGTTTCGACTTGTTGATAGATGGCACTCATCGTCGGACACAAATCGTGAATCACGGTGGCAAGACTTTTAGTAGTGGCTATAAATACTCTAGTAGCAGCAGTATTCGATTACTGTACATAATATAGTGTAAATAAAATAAGGTATAAACTAAAAGTAATAATGTAAACAACGCTATCAACCAATTTTTGTACTTTCGTTACTCACTCAGAAGGATTAACGGAACCCTTAAACTGCGCTGTCGTGTGAACAAAAATAAATTATAAAAGGTCACTAATAGTCAAGTAGTATCATCATATGTAATTATATAACATCGTTAGAAGATTGGATGGTAGCTTTTCTGTGCCATCTACAGTATTTTCGAACCGATACGACTTAGGGCCCTTAAAGAAACCCGTTTATAAGGCCGGAAACGCGATAATCCTCTGATTTGGCGAGTGTCTATGGATGTCGCGTAAACTTACCACCAGGTGAACCGACTGACCGTTTGCCCTCACTTACATAAAAAAAAGTATATGACTTTGTTTTTTTTACCCTCTGTTTTAGTACGCTCGTCAAAATGTAAACTACCTTAAATACACTTACTTCATTTTCTTATAATTGAATTTTGTTCTTGTAAGGAATGATAATAAACAATTCTTACACGATAATATTATTTTCTATCCTGTTCTCCTCAGCAGAATCTATACCTATTGAGAATCCGGCGGTAGCATCATATGTATTACGTAGATATTATTGTATAATAATTATTCAAAAGTACTTTTCAAGCCTAGCTATTTATTATGGAAATAAGAATATTCGCTTTATATAGTATGATTATTTTAGAAAGTATAACATTAACGAGACACTAAACATACGTATGTAAATGTATAACTTGTTCAGTCGCAATATTAAATCGAGTAGTGAACCGTCGTTCCATCGCGATCGAACTTACGTGCATCTGATCAAGTGATAGTTGTTGTTGTTGTTGTTGATAACTTGTCGATAGATGGCACTCATCGTCGGTTACAAATCCTGAATCGCGGTGGCAAGATGTGTATTGTAATAATATATTTGGACAACTATGATTAATTCAAGTATGCAATTTTATAAAAGTCACATGTAATTTTTGTAGTTCCTTACCCCGTAACTGTGTGTAACGGAACTAATTATATTACTAAAACTTCCCCATCCGTCCATATCACAGAGTTGTCTTTAGAGTCGTGACAAGTCACTTTCACAGATATCTATTCCTATGAGCGCTGTAACGACAAATAATAAAAATACAATAAAGTATAAACTTAAATTATAATGACCCCTATATTTGTTAGTATCAACGTCTGCAGCAATTTGTTTACGTAATAAATAACATGGCATAAACATATCATACATATATTTATTTTGGGTATCTGATTTTTGAAGAAGTTTTGGAGATTTTTAACGTTAATACTCAATCATCCTTATTAATCTGTCTGTTTGTTGTAATTGTCGCTATGATAGAAAATGAATTGAAATTAAATTATGTTCCCAATATAATAATCTTATATCTTTAAACGAGCAATTCTTGTATATATATAATCTGAATCTCGGAAACGGCTCCAACGATTTTCATGAAATTTAGTATGCAGGGGGTTTCGGGGGCGATAAATCGATCTAGCTAGGATTTATTTTTAGAAAATGTCGTTTTATCCCTTTTTTTACGCAATTAAAAAATATTATTAGTATACGAAGGTAAATTTCGCCGTCATTGACAAGCTTATAATAGCTCGGCTAGGAATCGGGCGGATTCGAAATAAAAAAACCCGGGTTCGAATCCAGGTGCCAACAGATCCATTTTTTTTCCTTTTTTTTTCAAGTTTCTTCTTTTGTGAGAAAAACTATTATTAAGAGTTTTTTTTTATTTTTTATTTAAATAACCAATTCCTATTATTTTACTATTATGTCGGTAAGATCGAAAATATTATTTATGTTTCATCAGTATGTAATGTATCTAAATATAATTTAACCGAGCAAAGCTCGGTCATCCAGGTACTTTATATTTAAGGAAGGAAGGAAGGAGTAGAAAGATGGTGATATATTTATTTCATTTCATTTCATTTTCCGTTATAGCAACAATTACAACAAAGAGAGAGAGAAGAAAATAAGTATGATTGAATATTAAACATTAAAAATCTCCAAAACTTCTTCAAAAATCAGATACCCGAAATAAATATATTTCACACTATATACACGACAATAAAAATCTTGCCACCGCGATTCAATATTTGTAATCGACAATGAGTGCCATCTGTCAACAAGTCGAAACGTCACCGAACATTTACTTTACGGTCGATGTGACGCATCGACAGTTATTTATAAATTTTTCTTCCTACAAGTCAGCAAACACAAAGGGACGATTTACTTATCACCGAGCACAATCAATGAAAGCACTGGCAGAGACACTACTTGACGCTCGCTAAACAGAAAAACAAAATAATACAGGAATGTGATATCATACATACCTGGTGTAGCATACAGCTAGTCTATTATTGCGCTATCGTACACAAACATGACAATTTATATTACATTAAAAATTTAACACTTCAGATCTACTACAATTATTTTGAAATAAAAATGAAATGAAAATTATGGTGAAACCGCGGGGCATAGCTAGTAAAAAATAAACGAAAAACTTGTCTTCAGTCTAATAATATATTGATAATGGAAATTTAATATTCTTTTTAATAATAACATTTTCTAAAATCAACAGTAACAACAAGCTTAATTGCTACGTTAATGTGCTCTTTAATATTATTCTTTTGTAATGCGAAGAAAAGTAAATTTGAAAAAATAAATAAATAATTTACTTTCTTTAGTTAAAATTTATTATTAATAGAAAACTTTGATTAAGTTTCCTTTTTAGTAATAACATTTTGACGCAACAACTACGAAAAGTTTACTGCTGAACTAATATTTTCGAATAAACTAAAAACTGTTATTTTCGAATAAACTAAAAATTAGAGTGTTTCAATTTAATTTTTTCCTAATTTTATGACTACCCTACTAAATACTTTATTAATTTGATTCATTTGCATTAATAGTTAAAGCAAAACTAAGAGCCAGCTACGAAAAAATGATCGATGTATGTTTCAAGATGTCGGTAGATGGCACTCATCATCGGATACACATTACCTTAAATCACGGTAGAAAGATTTTCATTATTACATATATAGTCAATTATGATAATCTTGGGGTTTAGTTGTTTTACCTTTTTTACTGATTTATTTTTGGAGTTCCGTACCCCGTAACAGGCCGTACCGGAACTATAGTACTAAAACTCCGGCGTCCGTTTACCGTTATATTATATTTATCAACGTGCGAATCTTACCACGCAGAATTACTCACTATTCAATCTATGAATATTTGAATATGAGAGTGCACTGATTTGATCATTGAATATATGTATGTGAATTTGTAAGTATTTACTAACTTGTTATTGAAATTCACTGATATAAAGTGAATATAGAGAGGAAACAAAAGTCAATTTGTATGTTCACGAATTAAGTCGTGGGTATAGCTTGTACTAAATGATATATATTATACTATTACTTGTATTAAAGAGCACAAGACAGAGACATCAACGGACGCCGGAGTTTTAGAAATATTTTTTCAATTAAAAAAAGAAGAGTAATTGTTTTCAGACAAAAGTTCTTGAAGAAAACAATAATCGTCAACATTTAATGTTATTTCGTTTTAATTTGTAAAAAAAAAAAATCTACTATTAAATAAAAAATAAACGAAAACCTTGTCTTCAGTCTAATAATATATTGATAATGGAAATTTAATATTCTTTTTACCCGACTGCTACAGGAGGAGGGTTATGTTTTTCGAGTGTATGTATGTATGTATGTATGTATGTATGTATGTATGTATGTATGTATGTACATATGTCCATTTCTTTGGCACGCCCTACAGCCCATACGGCTGGACGGTTTTTGACATATGAGGTGTCGTTGGATTTGTCTAAATTGTAGTAGTGACATTGGCTATATAAATTTTCAAAATGGCACCTGCAAATGACGGAATGAGGGGGGGGAGTTGATTTTTTTTCTTACTGTAGCAATATAGGTATCAAATGAAAGCTAGTAAATTGTTTTATTCTTTTTAGTTTATACGAAGAGTATTTTACGCAGTCGGGTTTTTTGATTTTTTCTAATTAAGCATACTTGTTCTTTTAATTAAGAAAAATATAAAATTCTGTTTTAAAATGTAAGACTCTCGTAGTCATAAATTAAACTGCTTCCGCTATGCTTCATTACGTTTGTAGCGACATGTATCTCGCCATATAAGAACTAGAAGAAACTAACGAATCCTACATCCCGCTATCGAAGTTTTCAAAGCGATTGAATATATATACAAGAACTCGACAATAAGCGTTAAGTGGCGTGTAGCCCACCAGACACACATCCGTCTGGTCGAAGGATCCTTCCTTTTCAAGGGCAGCCTCCTTACCCCCAAACTGGTGACCCCGAGCATGAACGTCAGCGCAGCCTTCGCAAAGCTACTTCATCGTGACCTCATCATCACTTCCTTAAGCTTTCGAGCAGCAAGTCATACAGCCAGCCAGCATCCACGGCTACTACGGGTATCCTGACCACTAGCATGCAGCGAACGCGCATTCCTGGTCATCACCTACAGCCTTTTCAGCGACCTTGGCACAGCACACTGCACTTCGGCCGTCAGCAAGCAGCATCCACGGCTACTACGGGTATCCTGACCACTAGCATGCAGCGAACGCGCATTCCTGGTCATCACCTACAGCCTTTTCAGCGACCTTGGCACAGCACACTGCACTTCGGCCGTCAGCAAGCAGAGACGCACTTCTCTCCTGTTCGACGCAGCAGCCAGCCACTACGCGCAGCACTGCACCACCCCGACTCACTGGGGGCATCACCGCAGACAGTTCCGACGCACCGTGAACTATGCGGCATCTGGTTCCGACTCACTGGAACATTACACTGGCCCGGCAAGCATCATAAGATGTATGGACGACTCACCCTGTTATCGACCTCCGGTCTCGGAGGGAGAGTGATGTAGCGACATCTATCTCGCCATATACGAACTAGAAGAAACAACAACAAACGTTAAGTGGCGCGTAGCCCACCAGACGCAACACCGTCTGGTCGAAGGATCCTTCCTTTTCTATGGCAACCTCTCCCTACGCCAAACGTTAATAAATTGATCATAAATATTAGGTAATTTCCCGCAATTATGTGTTTCGCGATTTCACATGTGTATATTTTTTTCACGTGTAGACGTTATCACGTCAAAAAAAAACCCCTTGTATTTATAATAATAGTTAAGTTTAAGATTAAATTTACTGTTACTCAGGGCGATTCTGGAGGTCCAGCAGTGGCGACAGATTCTGGAGTTCAAGTTGGGATTGTGTCATTTGGTGAAGGCTGTGCTCGACCGGGATACCCCGGAGTGTACATCGAGGTAGCTAAAGTGCGTAGCTGGATCGAAACGAACGCTGGCGTCTAAACAACAATATAATCGTGATGAACATATCAAACATTGAGTTTTCTATTTATTGATATGAAATAAATAATTATTGAATTGGCATGGACATTTTTATTAGGTCTCTAATATAACAAATATTTAATATTAACAACCATATTCATAACATTAGATGTTATGAATATGGTTGTTAATATTAAATATTTGTTGTCGGTACTGTTTAAATGTTTTGATGTTTTTAATGTTAATAAAATATTCATTTATGTAACCGCCCAACTAGCAAAATCAGTACTTAAAACGATCTCAAGACTACTTTTATTTTCACTTATAAGAAACTTATAGCATGCTAAAAAGCTGGATTTGGGCGCAGTTATAGGAGCGTTTATTTCTGTAACTATCTTTTATTTAACTTACAAAATGTTACTAAGTCCTGTAAAATACTTGAGGAAGCACAATAGCTTCTAAAATGATCTGAGACTACACAATTACAAGCACAAACGCTCTTGTTAGTAACTGACACACGTATGTTACTAAGCCAATCTTGTTTATAATGCGCTAGTAATGTACTTACTTTTAGTTATAAGTATGTTTTATTAGAAGTTTTCTTTGTTGTTGTCTCGGCTGGTGGTTTCGGGAGTTTTTTATTAAATATTTGATAAAAACTTAAGTACATTTTCTATTACTAATATTATTATTGTAGAACATTACTAGTAATACATATATTGTTAATATAGTGTATGAACTCGTGGGGAAGTAATTTTTACTTTAAATGTATACCGCAATTTTGTAAGTTTCACAATGCCCCCCGCAAAATAGCACTTAATATATTGTTGTTAAAAAAAAATATTTCATAAATTCATATGAGTATTCGCCATATTTAAAATTGCTCTGCATTAAGTACTTTGTAGAACCATTGTAGGTAAATTAGTACTTGTAAGACGAAGGAGTCTAGATAACTCACCTCCATTTTAAAATAAATTAAGGTTCCTTTGAAATCTGCCTAATTGTCTGAATTGAGTTTTTATTGGAATTAAATTACAAGATCGTTGTATTTCGATGTATATTTCGATATATAGTATTTCGATATGAATGTCGACTGTTTTTTTGACAAAATATTCGTTGGTTTTTCACCCTTTTAAATCGTTTCCAATTGCTTAAAATCATGTTAAACATTATTTTCACAAGACGAAGGAGACCAACTGAATTTCAACAAAATGACTGATGTTTACTAATAAAGTGTTTGATCTAGTAAATTATAAGCTTTTTTATCTTATAGCTGTCTTATTAAGTGCTATTAGATTTAAAAGAGTCCTGAGCAAGACTATAACAGCACAAACTTATAGTGATCTCGGTTAATCTATAATATAAAAATAAGTCGGGTTTTCCTTCCTGACGCTATAATTCCAGAACGCACGAACCGATTTCCACGGTTTTGCATTCGTTGGAAAGGTCTCGGGCTCCGTGAGCTTTATAGCAAACAAAATTCAGGAAAATTTTCAACAGAAAAGCAGGAAAACAGGGAAAATCATTTTTCACATACAGCGCCATCTCTGATACATAGCATGTACTACAAACCAATATGGTTTTGCATGGCTGCAGTACGTGGTGTGAGTATCCCTCACGAAAATAAGTTGGTGGCGAAACGGAGTTCGCCGGGTTTGCTAGTATGTTATAAATATCTTGTTCCCTTACAAAATGCTTCTATAGGATCAAACTATTATCCAGGATTATTTAATTTCACTGCAAACAATTATAGAAGACTTATTCTTAATAGTGTCCTACAAGATAATCTTGTAGTTAACTATAAGACTCAATATAAAAGCAACTGCTTTTGAGGAAATCTACGCTTGTGAAATAGTGTTACAAGTAAAAGTGTCTAATAAATGTTTCATGGCTCAGTCTTGTAGCGAATTACAAGACCGACATATAAAAGTTAATGCACTTGAGTATGTTAAAGCTTGACAAATGCTGTTATAAATTAAAGAGTCTACACAATGCCTTTATATGAACATTATTAGTAGTGACAGACTTATAATCTTTCTTTATAAGATTACTTTGCTTGTTGGGCGATGCCTTATATTCAATAAACTAAATTGCAATAAATTTATATTAATTCAAAATGTATTTATTTTTATTTTTTATTTATCTCATGTATACATTAAAAAAATCGTTTAATTTATATAGATGAACCAACTAAAAACTTGAATTTATTATTATTATTTGGGATACTCTAGCAGCACTAAGTGCTGATGCGTGTATATCACAACACTTGCGTTAATTATTTTCCTCCCTCGACCCCCGCACCGCCCGCACGCGCACTATCGTTATGTGTTTTTCTTACGATTTTAGTCTCACATTTTTTTTAGTTCGGTCGCGTAGGAAAATCCATATGTCCTTTAAGCCTGCCGTGAGGAACTTTGGTTATTAGTTCCGTTACACACAGTTACGAGGTAAGGAACTCCAAAAATTTGATGATTGAAATTGATAGGCTTGTGCTAGAATTAATCATACTTGTCTATATACGACATAATAAAAATCGTGCCACCGCGATTTAGGATTTGTTACCGACAATGAGTGCTATCTATCTTTAAAATGATATTATCGCCTTCTTATATTTTAATCGTTTTCAGCTTAAACAATAAAACGTAAACGATGTTATTTTAATATTATACGATGGTATGATTTGGAGAATATCGACATAACTACAATTCGTCGATTTATATTATGTCTGTACTCGTAATGACGCTCAGTGGAAATTATGACGTTTGGTTATTTTTTGATGATGCTTAAATTTTCGAAACATTTTAATAGTGATGATGAGATCGGCTATATTTAGTATCATTAATATCTTATAATTGATAGATTTTTGAATGTTCAGATTTATTGCGTCACAGCGCAAATTTGAGTTAAGACAACGAGCCAACGTAGCAAGCTGCGCTAGAGTTTTTAAATTGATTCAAGGGATTTTTCTCAATTACCTATGTCTATAATAGTGACGTGAAAGGACAGCGGGATTTCAGTAATAGGGTTCCGTTAATACCCATTTAGAGTACGGAACTGCAAAAATAATGTGCAATCAATGATGTTTCACTTCACTTCAAAGTGAATGCGGGGTGAAGAAACGAACATAGCTGTATGTTATTATATACTATAATAAAAATATCTTGCCACCGCGATTCAGGATTTGTAACCGACGATACGTGCCATCTATCAACAAATCGAAACATACGTCGAACAGTCAGTTTATCTGATCTGTGTAAGTTCACTTGGATCACGACGGAACGAAGGTTCACTTCGCAAGTTTTATCTTGAGACTGACATATTGTATGTGTGTACTCTGTATCTGTAATCGATTAGTACTTTTTCAAATGGTTAGCCTAAAGGAAATATTGTTATTGCCACAGATTATATTTTAAACTAATTGCTAGCAAACAAATAGACCACTCACCTGCTGATGTTAAATAATTATCAGCGCTAAAAAAAATTTGCAGCACCAGATGAGATACAAATGTATTGCTTGCTCGCTTGTGTAAAACAAGAAGCATATGGCGGTTCTAAGAATCAATTTACATTCATGGTTCTTAACACAGCTATAGTAGCTATTCCACGCATATTTTCTGTGCGAGGATAGTACTACAGTTATAGAGACGTGTACAACACAGCTACTTATTTGATTTGCAATGTATGTGCTATTTCAAAACTGAAAAATATAACATAGGTATTGTCCCAACTTTTTTTTGTAGTTTATTTTGAATAACGGAGGTTTTTAAGCAAGACCGCTTTTCGCTCAATATATTTATATTTATTAATTACGCAACTTACTACATGCTTGCTTACAGCATGATTGTTCATATATATAGTTTAGTTCATATATAGTTTGACTGACCTGTTGGCGTAGTTTGCAGTGACCCTGTTTTCTGCTCCAAGGGTTGTGGGTTCAATTCCCGCTCCGAGTCTGGGTGTAATATATGTTTATTTATATAAGTATTATTTATATTTATATTTATTTAAAAAAAGTATATCAGTCGGCTGTTACCTAAAACACAGGCATTAAGTTGCCTACATTAGGAACAGATGATCGTGTGTGTGTGTGTGTGTGTGTGTGTGTGTGTGTGTGTGTGTGTGTGTGTGTGTGTGTATTAAACATAAATATATTAAACATAGTTATATCGTGGTACCATATATACATGTAATTTGCGTTTCGACCAGCGTAATCTCACGATAAATCGGCGTTAATGACCTATTAACGCTGGATTTTGATGGATAAGCGAGGATAGGAGCTGAAAGCAATTAAACTTCCTTATTCCATATTTAGTTTTCTGGTACTCTTGTTCGTTCTTTACTTAGCGTATAATTTGTGTCTCGTCTTGTGTCGCAATTGATTGCGAATGACGATAATTATTCAACGTCAGGTTCATCGTCCATACATTTACTGGCTATTAGCAAGAAAATATAGTAAGAGTAAAAATTTAACACAAATATTATAATGTTATAAATATATATACACATAGCCGACTACATTCAGTTCTGAGATCAAATTGTGCAGCGAATTGTCATTCCGTCGCATCGCTCGCTGAGTGTTCAAGTGTATGTTGCAGCATGTTTCGATTTGTTCATAGATGTCACTCATCGTCGTCGGTTACGATTACTGAATTACAGTGATAAGATTTTTATTATTGTATGTAAAGTAATTTAATAAATTTGTTTCGAGCAATAAATTTTTTGTATCATTTTTTGTTTTTATTTTTTTTATTGGAGTTTACTCCTTAAGAATCGATTTTCATATATAAGGCGCCCGGTATGAGAAAAATATGAGAGGTAAAATCTACTGATGAATGACCTCGTTACTTTTTCGGTGCGCGCGCACCTACGGTGCGGTGCGAAAGTAATATAATAATATACATATATAAATATATATTTATTCATTTTATATACATTATGAAATAAATGCTTTTTTGACAGCTTCCGTTGCGTCCTTTAATATTTCTTTTCTCGAGACATTTTTTAACTATAGTTCCACTTTTAAAGTAAATATCACATCACTATTTTACTGAGAATTTGCGAAAAAAACTAAGTAATACGTTGAACGACCCAGGAATCAAACCTGAGACCCCTTACTTAGCAGTAACGCTTGCGACCACTCGACCAACGAGGCGGTACCTACTCTTAGAGTAATTCCTTAAGTACGTTTTTCCCTCAAATTAACGCGGGTGAAACCGCGGGACATAGCTAGTAAAAAATAAACGAAAAACTTGTCTTCAGTCTAATAATATATTGATAATGGAAATTTAATATTATTTTTAATAATAACATTTTCTAAAATCAACAGTAACAACAAGCTTACTTGCTACGTTAGTGCGCTCTTTAATATTATTCTTTTGTAATGCGAAGAAAAGTAAATTTAAAAAAATAAATAAATAAATGGTACTTGTCATTTGTTAAAATTTATTATTAATAGAAAGCTTTGATTATGTTTCCTTTTTAGTAATAACATTTTGACGCAACAACTACGAAAAGTTAACTGATGAACTAATATTTTCGGATAAACTAATAATTACAGTGTTTCAATTTAAATGTTTCCTAATTTTATGACTACCAGACCTACTACATACTTTATTTATTTGATTCATTTGCATTAATAGTTAAAGCAAAACTAAAAGCCGGCTACGAAAAAATGTTCGATGTATGTTTCAAGATGTCGGTAGATGGCACTCATCATCGGATACATATTATCTTAAATCACGGTAGAAAGATTTTCATTATTGCATATATAGTCAATTATGATAATCTAGGGGTTAAGTCATTTCGTCTTATTTACCTATTTATTTTTGGAGTTCCGTACCCCGTAACAGGCCGTACCGGAACTATAGTACTAAAACTCCGGCGTCCGTTGATGTCTCTATCTTGTGATCTTTAATAAGTACAAGCTATACACACAATTTCATTCGTGAACATACAAATGGACTTTCATTTCCTCTCCTAAGGAAACCGTACTGAATTTTGAGATTTAAACTATTAAATGTCCTCGCTCGTAGTATAAACTTAAATCGTGCCCAGTTTTGTTCAAATCCATTAAGTAGTTATGGCGTGTTATGTGCCCAAGATACTCTTTGCATATGAATCAGTGAAATTTTTTATAAATTACGTTAGTGAAGCTATATTCACTTTATATCAGTGAATTTCAATAACAAGTTAATAAATACTTAGGTACTAATTAATATACACATATTCAATGATCAAATCAGTGGACTCTCATATTCACATATTCATAGATTGAATAGTGAATTGAATAGATTGAATAATTCTGCGTGGTAAGATTCGCACATTGATAAAAAGTGAATAGTCACTTCAAATTAGTGAAATTCCATTGATTCGTGTTTAGAGGGTACACAAAAAAAAAAGAAATACATAAGTTTGGCTTCAGTAACGATTATAGAATACAAATAAATTAAAATTAAAAATATTATCAATGGACAGAATTGATCTTGTTACAGTTTTATTATAAGTATAGATAAACATCCCGAGACGCAGTATGTACGAAACGTATACTAAAATGTGCAATAAGCAATCGTTCGATCTTGATCTAAGCGAAATTACGAATATCAATAAAGTGAATGTTTCGTCTTGTTGATAGATGGCACTTATCGTCGATTACATGTTTTGAATCGCGGTGGCAAGATTCTTATAATAGTGATTATAGGCGGTCGTGATTATTTATGACGTTAGTAGCGTTAGTGCAGTAGTTAGCGCTGTAGTTAGCTTTGTAGTTAACGCAGTAGTTAGCTTTGTAGTTAGCGCTGTAGTCGTCTTGGCTTTTAATACCCACCTCGGGTTCAATTTTTTGAAGTTTCGTTCCCCGTCACTGGGTGTAACGAAACATCATGAATAAAACTATGATGACCGTCCAAGTCCCAAACTCTCTTTAGAACGATAACAGGAAGACATTTGTTATCTTCACAGAATATCTTATAATGTCCGCTACATAAAAATAAAATACAATCAAATAAAGTTCAAATTAAAGGGATTTTTAAAAGAAGAAATATGTTTATTAGTTGGTTCGGAACCTGTGTGTAGTTCCACTTGCAATTGGTAGGTTTTATTGTATTAACAGAATCAAATAAAAATGAAAAACTACATTAACAAGTATACTTAATTAAAAAAATCAAAAAACCCGACTGCGTAAAATACTCTTATTATAAACTAAAAAGAATCAAACAATTTACCAGCTTTCATTTGATACCCATATCGCTACAGTAAGAAAAAAAAATTCAACTCTCCCCCTTCATTTCGCCATTTGCGGGCGCCATTTTGAAAATTTATATAGCCTATGTCACTACTACAATTTAGACAAATCCAACGATACCTCATATGTCAAAAACCGTCCAGCCGTTTGGGCTGTAGGGCGTGCCAAAGAAATGGACATACATACATACATACATACTTACATACATACATACATACCTACATACATACATACATACATACACTCGAAAAACATAACCCTCCTTCTGTCGCAGTCGGGTAAAAATATAACTAAATAAATAAAATTGAGTTGAAAATTAATGGAATTTGAATACAGATAAATTATTTTATATATTCTTAGAAATAATCAGTACGTTTATTAAAACAACAATATCCACAGATTCAATAACTGTATTACAATAATTAAATTAAAAGAAAATATTCAATAAATCTTACAAAACTCATAATATAATTCATATAAGAAATGATTGAAAACACAAAATGATTTTACGTTGAATCTACATTCTATACGTACAGCTATAAACTTTTTTTTTTTCGCTGGGAAATGCATTTACGCATCCCGCCGCCCGAAGGCGACGGGTATGTGGGACTCGCTGACACGGCAGAACGTGCCAGAATACTGCACTAAAACCCAGCGGTGCCCTCATCGTCGTAGTGGGGCGCCACGGGATCGCTTTCGCATGCAACCGTGATGCCCCGACCCCCCTATCCTTAAGTGAACTACAAAGAATTAATTGAAAAAAAATGTGAATACATATCGTAGGTAGAATATATATGTGTTGTTCCTTTTGCTCTTATCCCGTGGCCCATGCTAGGTGGGGTCGACACAACATGATTTCGTCTCTGTCATGTCGTCTCTGGTGCTCCCCAAGTCGAGATGCCCAAAGCAATTGCTTAAATAGCTTATAGGCTAATCCGGCACTGGCTCTAATTACTTACCCATATGTTATGCTTATTACAATTAAAACGTACCTGCAACAAAAAAGTAATAAGAAGTTTTGTAAAAACTTTGTGAAATGTGATGTGATGTTTAGTTTCAGTGGAACCTTCCATCAGACTAGTTATATAGTAGCATAATGTATGTATGGTATCATATTCTGTATTATTTTAGTTTCTCCTCCTTAGCAAGCGTCAAATATTCGTCGCCCGGTGTTGTCATTGATTGAAACTGGTTGTTGGATAATTGAAAATTGGTGATAGTTGTTACATCAAATGATAAAATTCATGGTCTTCCCTTTATTTCTGATGCTATGTTATTTAGCAAAAAAATAATCCTTATGATAAAGCCTTTGGATCGGTATGATAAAGCTACTGAATTTTTCTTTCTCGCTTAGCGGGTTCGAATCCCGATTCAATCAGAAAATTATTTAAAAATCTATGAATGTAGTTTAAATTTTTTTTTAAATTAAAATGAAGTCTTCTTTCAGTAAAATGTTACATCTACAATATTTAAAGTACTTGCCCTCCATGCGACATAGCCGTGGGACACCCATTATCATTCACTGCTATTGACTACATAAAAGACAGAAACAAAAATAAAAATCAAAAACAAACTATAATCCATATACGAATAACTGTTACATAGCAAACTGTGAAAGAAAAAGTGCTGTGTTAAGTTTTGATAGTCACTGAAACGTCCTCTTCTGCCTCGTCTTATATTGCAAATGTCTACGAACGGCGGAACTATATTTTTTTGCTGATAGTTATCATAAAAACTTAGAATTAAAAAATATTGTTGTTACATTAAAAATGATCACCATCACCGAAACGTGGCACAAACAATTTCAGTTCTGAGAAAAACATGGCGTTGGGTGCATGTTTCGACTTGTTGATAGATGGCACTCATCGCCCGCACCCGTCACAAATCGTGAATCGCGATGGCAAGACGTTTCGTAGTGTATATATATACTCTAGTAGCGGTAGTATTCAATTACTTTAGATATAATTTAGATATAATGTAGATTTACTGTAAGACAAAAAAAAAATGTATATTTTATATGGTATAGTACATTCATCGTTCGTTACCCATTCACGGGGGTTAACGAAACCCATAAACTCCGCTGTCGTGTCAAACAAACAAATAAAATTTATTCTTCTGAGGAATTATAATTAGCATTTGTTATACGATATTATTATTTTCTCATTTAATTAAAAGTCTAAATCGTATTTTATCGCGTTTATTTGTTTTAAAACTTTACAGTTTAACGATTTTTTTAAATTATTTCCCGACGTTTCGGACCCTTTACAGCGTCCATGATCTCGGGGGACTGAGGTGGTGGGTGTCCGAATAATGATTTTTTTTTTATTATTTTCTTTCCAGTTTTTGTCAGCTGAATCTATTTTCAGAATCCGGCGGTAGCTTCACATGTATTACGTATTATTGTAAAATTATGATTCAAAAGTACTTTGAAGTCGATTTGAATAGAATTTGATCCTAACATTGATTTTAATTTTGTAATTTCGCCTTTTATATATATTTTTTTTTGGTTCAATGGCTTTGAATGTTGCCAAAGAAGTTTTGTAATTTCAAAGGGTTTGCTTGAAAAAACCTACGTCATTATAAATAAATTACAAAAAAAAAAAAAAATTGCGTGTACTAGCGTACACTCGTAAGAAGTGAAACTTATAATAAAAACAGTTTACTTTTTATACGATCGTAATTATATGAGTCCTGTGTTTGCGTTCGGACATATTTATATTCGAATTACCTACTCACTAACGTCCATAAAGCTAGAATGTTCAAATGGGCAGAATCACTTAATTTTATTATGAAAAATAAGTGCTCATTTAGTGCTAATTTAATGCTGCAAAATTAAATTTTACGCTCCAATAGTTTACCGAAAAATTAGAAAACTGCTAACTTTATATTAAGCTAGCAGTGCACTACTTCTTAAACGCTAACCGCAGGATATAGCATCAAATTGAAATGTAGATAATTTAGTGCTCAATTAGTGCTCCTGACATACGAAGACGAAAATATGAAATAATAATAATAATAATATTTTTTTTCAAAACTGAACTTGCTAATTTAACAATATGAGCAGAGAACCTGCTGAAAACTTGAAATCTAGGTAAGTTATCGCCTAATGACCTTAACGAATAATTAAGTGCTCAATTAGTGCTCTTGATATACGAAAACAAAAATATGAAATTATTTTATTTTTATAAAAGAACTTGCTAATTTAACAGTATGAAAAGAGAAAATGCTTAAAACTTGGAATCTGTGTTAGTTATCGCCTAATGACCTTAATGAATAATTAAGTGCTCAATTAGTGCTGTTGATATACGAAGACAAAAATATGAAATTTATATTTTTTTTATTTTTATATCAGAACTTGCTAATTTAACAGTATGAACAGAGACTATGCTGAATACTTGAAATCTGAGTAAGCAATCGCCTAATGACCTTAATTAATAATTTAGTGCTCAATTAGTGTTGTCTACATACGAAGTTTATCAACAGCACTAAATTTGTACTTAATTATTCATTAAGGTCATTAGGCGATAACTAACACAGATTCTAAGTTTTAAGCATTTTCTCT
Organism: Euphydryas editha; assembly: GCA_036937285.1. Taxonomy (NCBI): domain Eukaryota; kingdom Metazoa; phylum Arthropoda; class Insecta; order Lepidoptera; family Nymphalidae; genus Euphydryas; species Euphydryas editha. Next base: position 11,067,226 of record JAUPFZ010000029.1, on the reverse strand, counting down.
TTTCATACTGTTAAAATAGCAAGTTCTGTTATAAAAAAAAAATAATTTCATATTTTTGTCTTCGTATATCAAGAGCACTAATTGAGCACTTAATTATTCATTAAGGTCATTAGGCGATAACTTACCTAGATTTCAAGTTTTCACCAGGTTCTCTGCTCATATTGTTAAATTAGTAAGTTCAGTTATGAACAAAATTATTATTATTATTATTTCATATTTTCGTCTTCGTATGTCAGGAGCACTAATTGAGCACTAAATTATCTACATTTCGATTTGATGCTATATCCTGCGGTTAGCGTTTAAGAAGTAGTGCACTGCTAGCTTAATACAAAGTTAGCAGTTTTCTAATTTTTCGGTAAACTATTGGAGCGTAAAATTTAATTTTGCAGCATTAAATTAGCACTAATTGAGCACTTAATTATTCATTCAGGTCATTAGGCGATAACTGACACAGATTTCAAGTTTTAAGCATGTTTTACTTTTCATACTGTTAAGTTAGCAAGTTCTGTTATTAAAATAAAAAAAATAATAATTTCATATTTTTGTCTTCGTATATCAAGAGCACTAATTGAGCACTTAATTATTCATTTAGGTCATTAGGCGATAACTTACCTAGATTTCAAGTTTTCAGCAGGTTCTCTGCTCATATTGTTAAATTGGCAAGTTCAGTTATGAAAAAAATTATTATTATTATTATTTCATATTTTTGTCTTCGTATGTCAGGAGCACTAATTGAGCACTAAATTATCTACATTTCGATTTGATGCTATATCCTACGGTTAGCGTTTAAGAAGTAGTGCACTGCTAGCTTAATTAAAAGTTAGCAGTTTTCTAATTTTTCGGTAAACTATTGGAGCGTAAAATTTAATTTTGCAGCATTAAATTAGCACTAATTGAGCACTAAATTATCTACATTTCGATTTAATGCTATATCCTGCGGTTAGCGTTTAAGAAGTAGTGCACTGCTAGCTTAATATAAAGTTAGCAGCTTTCTAATTTTTCGGTAAACTATTGGAGCGTAAAATTTAATTTTGCAGCATTAAATTAGCACTAATTGAGCACTAAATTATCTACATTTTGATTTGATGCTTTATCCTGCGGTTAGCGTTTAAGAAGTAGTGCACTGCTAGCTTAATATAAAGTTAGCAGGTTTCTAATTTTTCGGTAAACTATTGGAGCGTAAAATTTAATTTTGCAGCATTAAATTAGCACTAAATGAGCACTTATTTTTCATAATAAAATTAAGTGATTCTGCCCATTTGAACATTCTAGCTTTATGGACGTTACTCACTATAGAATACATCATACAATAACTGCAAACTTCTATATAGTGATACTTAATTTCACTCAAGAATGTTAGAGATTGCTAGCGCAGTGGCTGCCAACGCGAATTGAATTTCGTATATCGCTCGAGAGCTGCAAGTTCAAAACCCTGCGAGAGCCACATTTTGTAGCATTCAAAATTTGAAATTTGATTTATTTAGTTTAACTATTTATTTATATATATAGGATTTCATCTACTACCACTCGGAATCTTTCTTGCGCATGTGTTTATTGAAAAACGACTGAAATACGCAATAATCAAGAACAAGATGGCGCGTAACGCAAGATGGCGCGTAACGAAAAAATCTTTCCAACCCCGATAAAGAAGTTTCACTTCAAAAAAAAAAAAACTTGAGACCATACCTATGCATAATATTATCTGTTTTGAAATTGCTAGAACATTGCAAATCAAATAAGTAGCTGTTGTACACGTCTCTACTGTAGTACTACACTCGCACAGATAATATTCGTGGAATAGCTACTGTAGCTATGTTGAGAATCATGAATAGAGGAGCCAAAGTTAACGTACACTCATTCTTAGCAGCCTCATATGCACGGTTTTTTTTAAGTGAAAACTTCTTTAGTGGCGTTGTGCACTTTTTGTGATGGGTAAAAATGTTAAATTCGCGTCAGGACACGCTCCTGATCGAAAATTTGAAACGCTGATGTAACGCTTATCGTTATGCGGCGCAGAGCGCTTGCGCAAATAAATGTACGTGTCAAAACTGAAAAAACGTCGTTAAAACTGCAAAATTCAAGATATCATCCCGTGCCGGCATAGAAAAAATATGTCAATGGATGTAAGTTTAATTTTTTAATTAATATAATTTTATTATTCAGGTTAGGTTTCGATCGAGTTTATCGTACTGCTTGACGAAATTATTAATATAGATACATATTATACTTAAAAATTATAGATGTAATACATATTTGTAATATTATGTTTATACTCTATAGCATTAACTTATATTTTCATATCATCATAATAAGCACATGTGCGTTGTAGGTTTATCAAACAAATAATTTCGAATGAAAATAAATGAAATAAGAGAATAATAAATAATCTTCGTTATTCAGAGAGAGAAAAAAAAATAAAGGAACAAAATCGAAAACACCAAAGGGAATGGCGTCAGCGTAAAAAAGATTTGAACAAAATAGATTCGAAGGAAGAAAAAGAAGAAAAAAAAAGAAAAAGACATCGTGAGAATCAAAGGGCATATTATCAAAATACAAAAGGTTTGAAGGAAAATGACAAAAATATAGAAGTATTGTTCCATAAGAAATTGGATGATTTACAAATGTAATTTAATTTCATATTTTAAATATTGTAATACATATATAATTCATATTGTTATTATTTTATGTTATGATTTCTTTATTTTTGTCGCAGAAAAAGAAAGAAATCGGACAGTAATGAAGACCAAGAGAATGTTGTGTAATGCAGGGCTTTACAAAATTTTGAAAATGTACAGCTCGAACAAAATCAATTCCTCACCCAACAACTTCGTATATATGAAGAGAGTCACGAATGCATTACCCCCAAAGTGATTCTACACAGAAACACATATTCCAGGTGATGGTAATTGTCTATTTTATTATAGTTCTGAAGTGTAAAATTTTTAATGTAATATAAATTGTCATGTTTCTATACGATAGCGCAATAAATGAATATTGCCACATAAATGATACCTAGTACTTTTATACTGATAATTAAGCAAATCGTGTAAAATTATTCCCTAACCATTCCAAAATATCAAAAATGCACAACGTTAATATTTAAGTTTTCACTTCTACCGGCACTCCCGGAGTGCAACCCGTTGTTTTTTTATTTTTATTTTTTATTAGCTAGCAACACATTTGTATCTCATCTGGTGCTGCAAATGTTTTTGAGAGTGATAATTGTTCATCATCGATTGTGTTGTGAACCTTCGTTACACCGCGATCTGAGTGAACCAACGTAGATCAGATAAAGTTATTATTCGACATATGTTGCAACTTATTGATAGATGGCACTCATCGTCGGTCACAAATCCTGAATCACGGTAGTAAGATATTTTTATTATAGTATATAATTATAGCTATGTTTATTCCTTATTATTGCTGTCAAATTTATTGCACTTTAATTTTTGCAGTTCCCAATTCCTATTTAGGAAACGGAAACCTGTTACTAAAACTCTGCTGTCGTTTCCTGTTACTGAGATGATGATGATGAGAGATGGGTAACTCGACAAAACTCGTTGAATGAACTCAAAAAACAGCCTACTGCGGCGCATTAAAATTGAAAAGGAGGTCCATTAGTAGAAATTTTTATTTTCGATGGGTTTTGGGTCGATCATTATAAATATGTATTGTTAATCATTACTGTAGTACGGAAATATTCTTGTGGGAGTTCGACTGGCACTTGATCATGTGATCGCCGGCGTTAAGGCTACTACACGAACCTCTACACCAGAACTGTTGACTTATATTACAAAAAAATTTTAATAAAATATTTACCATATATCATTCTCATTTATATAATTTTGTACTGAATAATAATATAGGACTATTAAAGACTTTCCAATATAATCTTTAAATTTACTTTCTTGTTAATATCAAATCGTTTATGCGATTTTGTTATATATACGAACACTGTGGCTTAGGAACGAAACGTTTACGAATTCCAAAACTTGCGAGTTACAACTTATGATCGCTTACTTTTGTTGGGATATATTATTTTGTTAGTGTGAGTACCGCGCTCAAGTGCAACTTGTTCAGTTATGAGATCAAAAGTTAATGGTCGGTGGATGTTTCGACTTGTTGATAGATGGAACTCATCGTCGGTTATATTACAAATACTGAATCGCGGTGGAAAGATTCTCATTACATTATATATAAACAAGTTTCATTAATTCGAGTACGATTTTTGATATTAATACAATACCAAATTTTTGGAGTTCCGTACCCCGTAACAGGACGTACCGGAACTATCATACTAAAACTCAGGTGTCCGTTGATGTCTCAGTCTTGTAGTCTTTAATAAGTACAAGCTACAACCACAACTTCATTCGTGAATATGCAAATGGACTTTCGTTTCCTCTCCTAAGGAAACCGTACTGAATTTCGAGATAAAAACTATTAAATGTCCTAGCTCGTAGTACAAACTTAAATCGTGCCCAGTTTTATTCAAATCCATTAAGAACTTTTAATTGGGCGTGACATGTGACCAAGATATTCTCTAAACATGAATCAGTGAAATTTTTATTAATTACGTTAGTGAAGCTATATTCACTTTATATCAGTGAATTTCAATAACAAGTTAGTAAATACTTACTAATTCACATACACATATTCAATGATCAAATCAGTGGACTCTCATATTCACATATTCATAGATTGAATAGTGAGTAATTCTGCGTGGTAAGATTCGCACATTGATAAAAAGTGAATAGTCACTTCAAATTAGTGAAATACCATTGATTCATGTTTAGAGGGTACAAAAAAAGAAATACATAAGTTTGGCTTCAGTACAGATTACAGAATACAAATAAATTAAAATTAAAAATATTTTCAATGGACAGAATTGATCTTGTTGTTACAGTTTTATTATAATTATAGATAAACATCCGAGACGCAGTATGTACGAAACGTATATTAATATGTGCAATAAACAATCGTTCGATATTGATCCAAGCTAAATTACGAATATCAATAAAGTGAATGTTTCGTCTTGTTGATAGATGGCACTCATCGTCGATTACATTAATTAAATCGCGGTGGCAAGATTCTTATAATAGTGATTATAGGCGGTCGTGATTATTTATGACGTTAGTAGCGTTAGTGCAGTAGTTAGCACTGTAGTTAGCTTTGTAGTTAATGCAGTAGTTAGCTTTGTAGTTAGCGCTGTCTTGGCTTTAAATACCCAGCTCGGGTTCAATTTTTTGAAGTTTCGTTCCCCGTCACTGGGTGTAACGGAACATCATAACTATAACTGCGATGACTCCTCATAGAACATCTTTTACAATGTCAGCTAAAATAACACATAAATATAATAAAATAAAGTACAATTTAAAGGGACTTTCAACACAAGAAATATGTTTATTAGTTGGTTCGGAACCTTTGCGTAGTTCCGCTTACAATTGGTAAGTTTTATTGTATTAACGGAATGAAATTTAAATGAAAAGCTACATGAAAAAATGTAACGAAATAAATAAAATTAAGTTATTAATTAATAGAATCCCTATACAGGTAACGTATTTTATTATATTCTTAAAATTATTCTAATAATTTATTAAAAAAACAACAATATCCAAAGAATCAATAACTGTATTAAAAGTGAATAAAAAGAAAATATTCAATAACTATTACAAAACTCAAAATACAATTAATATAAGAAATAATACAAAATAATTTTACGTTGAATCTACATTCTATATGTGCAGGTACAAACTACAACATTAATTACAATTAATTGTTTGTACAAGTAGATCGTTGTCTATGTCAAGCTCTGTATATGTTCGCTTTAAATACTTACGTACAATACATACATCCTGACACACCTCACTACTTCAAAGAACGCTTTAAGTTTCTTTGTGACACCCATAATCTTTCTCTAAGATCTAACTCAAGTCTGATTCTTAAGACTCCACATCATAATTCTTCCTTCTATGCTAACTCCTTCTCTGTTAAATCCGTTAAGCTCTGAAATTCTCTGCCTCTCTCTATAAGACAAGCCCAATCACTCTTCTGCTTCAAAAAGTATCTCAAGGCTCATTATTTGTCGTTAAATCTGCCGTGATTGTCGTTATCATCTTTGGATGATATAAATGAGTATGGATTGTATGTATGCATATGTTACTTTGTATAAACTCGTACATATATGTTACACGTATGTGTGTGTATGTGTGGTTGTGTGTGTGTGTGTGTGTGTGTGTGTGTATGTATGTGAATGTGTATGTATATTCTATTATATTATTATATTTACTTATATATTATATTATACTTATATTTACTATTATTTATTACATTATCATATTATACTTATATTTACTTCACAACTACTTGTACACTTCTTAACCGCTTTTCTCTGCCTTGTCCTATACCCAAGGGTTGTCTGGAAGAGATCGCTCTTTTAGCGATAAGACCGCCTTTGTACATCTTCTCTAATTGTACTTCTTTTGTTCTATCTTTTATTGGTGTACAATAAAGAATATTATTATTACTATTACATATCGTGTCCATAAACTCAAACGTACCTGCAACGAAAAAGTAGTTAATAGTTTTGTCAAAACAATAAAAATGTGATGATGTAATAAACTTAATTTTAAACACTCACATTTTAATCTGTTTATCGTGTCTAAGAAAATGTTATTACTAAAAAGAAAATTAAATCAAAGTCACCATTCTCGATAATTTTTAGACTAAAGACAAGATTCCTGTTTGTTTTCCTTTTCATCGCATTACCAAGGAATAACATTAAACAGTAGACACAGTATTAACGTAGCTTGTTGTATAAAGATGAAATATGTCATAGATGTTGACGATTATTGTTTTCTGTAACAAATTTTGTGAGAAAACAATTACTCTTCTATTTTTAATTATACCCTGTACAAGATAGCTTGATCTTTTTGACAGATGTAAATTTTCTGATAGACATAACTTTGAAATGACGAACATATTATTTTCTTAATTTAAATGATTTTAAAAATTGTAAAAATATTAAAAAAATACATATAACACAAAAGTCCCTAAAGATTCAAGCGTTGTCCCAAAATTTTAAGACTTTTTATTGCTTCAAAGTAAAATTTTAATAGGAACACTGAAAATAATAGACGCTTGTACAATGTTAGTTACATCGGTGGGTCGGATTTTTGTTTCGACCGTTGTAACATTGTACAAGCGTCTATTATTTACAGTGTTCCTGTTTAAATTTTACTTTGAAGCAATGAAAAGTCTTAAAACTTTCGGACGACGCTTAAATCTTTAGGGACTTTTGTGTTATATATATATTTTAAATATTTTTACAATTTTTAAAATCATTTAAATTAAGAAAATAATATGTTCGTCATTGCAAAGTTATGTCGATCAGAAACATTTACATCTGTCAAAAAGATCATGCTAACTTGTACAGGGTATAATAATAATATAACAATGCTATGATTTTCAATGTGTAAAAAAAGCAACTCCAGACGTTGATACTGACAAAAAGAGTTATTTTAATTATAATTTATAAGTTAATTTTACTATTATTATTGTTCGCTGAGGTAATAAAAATTAAAGATTAATTCCTGAATGCAATCTGATTTGGTACGGATCTGATGATGAATTTCCTTCTCACAGAGATACCAGTTTTTTATCTTCGGGCATTCAGCCTCCATGTACACAAATGACATCTCGATTGTTGCCAGGAAGGGAAAAGGTGGGATAAGAGCCTGATTGTGTTTGTTCGGTACTACTGATAATTTATAAAAATCATACGTTGTTTTTGAATAAATTGGAAATTTGAATATAAAAACTATTTGCTTATTCATAAAATATGACCCTGGTTTAATAGTATTATAATATTCTCTAAGTTCTAAATCTAATACTTGCTCTTCTAAGTAAATTGATTTTAGTTTTAAAACCATAGATTCTAATACCTCGATGTCTATCATGGAATGATGTGTACTAGAAGCATGAACAAACGCTAAACTATTTTCTATTCTTAGTAATTCTAAAGACAAATCTTCTATGTTTTCGCTAATTAATTCTAAAAGCTGGGCCAAATTTGCGTATTTTATTAAACTGTCTTCGCTTATAACCTTAATTTGTAATATTGCTTCTAAGGTACTATTTATTCTATTCTGGTTATCTACTATCTGTTTAATAACGTTACCGTGTTTTAACATCCACTCCTTGCTCAGACTAATATGACTGTTAAATTCAGATGATAATTTTATTTGATTATTTTCTAATACTCTAATTGCCTCATTATATTTCAACGCATCATCGTGATCTAGATTACCGGTTAAACTTTTTATCATAGAACCTAACCCGTCTACGAGACCTCTTTTTATTCTACTAGGCTCTAAAGAATGTAGTTGTTTTAAAACATTGACAAGCTTGTTAATAAGATAGTTAATTTGAATTTCGTACTGGTTGTAAGTTTCATTAATCATGCAATTTCGACAGTCAAACAGTTGAGTCTCTAGCGAATGAATATTAGTTTCGATGTCATCTAATTTTACATACTGTATGAATGCATGATAGTGTGTATTTAGTTTCATGGGTCCGAGTTTGAAAGGTAATAGTCCTGGTCCATCATTAAGGCTCTCGAGTTTTATCTCCTGAAGTTGTGTCATTGGGAGGGTTGTTATTAGGAGAATCCTGTAACAAATTAGCTGTTTTAGGAATTCGATTTAGTCGGGATTTTGCTATAGGGCCACGTTTTTTAGAAGTATAAATATGGATTGGTAAGTCGGCTAATACAGTGTCATGAGTATATCGTGGAGCAGTTTTCTGTCGACTAGCAAGTGGGTTTTTTATAAAAATTGTTTGTTAGGGTGCATATTCTTTTTCAGGTTCACGATTTTTATTTCTTTTCTCTATTAATGCAGTACGATTTTCAAGTGAAGATGAATTAATGATATCATATACTTGTTTCATTTTATCTCTATGGTTCTGCGTATATTGTTGTAAGAGTTGTTGCGTTATATCTATGTCTGTGCAATCCCTAGGGTCAAAATGTCCAGTCAATAAGTCAAAGGGGCGACATCTTGTAAAACTATGTATCGAGCTGTTATACGCTATTATAGCATAGGGTACAAGGTTGACTATTGGTTCATCTTTATGTTTTAATTTGAGAAGTCTTAGGTGTTCTAAAAGGGTTGAGTGAAACCGTTCTATGTTACCATTATCATTAGGTGAATGAGCTAATATTCGATGGTGGTTAATTTTATGAAGTCGGGTAAATTCCATAAATAACTGGTTAGTAAATTCGGTCCCATTGTCAGTAATTAAAGTCATAGGTATGCCATGGTGAGTACTGTATTGTAGTAAGGCTTGTAATATACTTAAAGCTGTGCCGTCGCGAAGTTGATACGCTTGGCCATACTTAGTGAAAACATCAATGAAAGTTATATATTTTTCATGTTGAACTGTGAATAAATCCATATGAACTATTTCGAATGGTTTGGTAGCAGGTGGAACAACATTGAATTGTGGTCTAAGTGGGTTTCTGTCATATTTGGCTTGGCCACAAATAGTGCATTCATTAATGAACTTTGTTATTTGTTCCTTCATTTTTGGCCAATAATACTTGTGAGATAAAGCTAAATAACATTCGTTAATTCCACGATGATTCGTTTTGCCATCGTGATAGTGGCGAATGATTTCTTGTTGACGCAAATATTCTTTAACATTCTCTAGTTCTTTTTTTGCTAAAACAAGGTTTAAAGAGGAACTTTTGAATTTATCTTGTAGGATCGGGATTATTGAGTACATAGCTAAAGGAGGGTTTATTAAAATGGCTGTTTTAATTTTAGGACTTATATACTCTTTTACAGCATTTATTACATCTTCTTCTAAATTAGATTCAGATAATTGGATACTAATACGTGTATGTGTGTCAAAGGGCTTGGTAATTACAGGTCGTTTCTTAACGTCAGTCACAAGACTAAAATAGATCTGTCGGTTAAATCATAATCTGTCGGGGTTCGTCAGTTATCGGGACTTCTAAGATTGGGTTTTCTAAACTCGTGTGAGCTGTCTCCGTGGAAGAGTTGTTTTGGGCAAGAATGGTTTCCGATGGATTACCGAGTAAAGAATTAAGTTCATCTATTTCATCTATTAATGACAATGTCTCTTTTGTGTTAATTTCTATACGGGAAAGAGCGTCTGCGTTTGAGTTCGATTTTCCTTTTTTATATACTACGGTAAAGTCATATTCACTCAGTCTCCAGCGTGTAAGTCGGGAATTTGGTTCTTTCATGTTCATTAACCATTGTAAAGGTTTGTGGTCAGTATAAATTTTAAATTTACGTCCGAATAAGTAAGGTCTGAAATACTTTGTTGCCCAAACTATGGCGAGAAGTTCCTTTTCTATTGTACTATAATTCATCTCGCTTTCGTTTAAAGTCCTAGATGCATAACAGATAAGTTTTACTGAGTTTAAACGTCCTTGTGATAGAACAGCTCCAATGGCGACATTAGAGGCGTCAGTTGTCAGGTTAAATTCTTTTGTAAAGTCGGGGTATTGAAGGATAGGGTCATTTGTCAATAAAGTTTTGCATTTCTCAAAGCTATTTATATAGTCAGTGTCATGAACAATTTTTTTTCCTTTCTTAAGACATTGAGTGAGTGGCTTAGTAATACGCGCGAAGTCAGGTATAAATTTTCGATAATAACCGAGAAGACCAAGAAATTGTTTAATCTCTTTAGGAGTTTTCGGAATGGGGTATTTTTTTATGGCAGAAATTTTATCGGGATTTGGCTTGATGCCATCTTTACTTATTATGTGTCCGAGATAAGCAGTTTCAAGTTTTAAAAATTCAGACTTGTCCATTTGAATTTTGAAATTTGAGTACTGTATTGTAGTAAGGCTTGTAATATACTTAAAGCTGTGCCGTCGCGAAGTTGATACGCTTGGCCATACTTAGTGAAAACATCAATGAAAGTTATATATTTTTCATGTTGAACTGTGAATAAATCCATATGAACTATTTCGAATGGTTTGGTAGCAGGTGGAACAACATTGAATTGTGGTCTAAGTGGGTTTCTGTCATATTTGGCTTGGCCACAAATAGTGCATTCATTAATGAACTTTGTTATTTGTTCCTTCATTTTTGGCCAATAATACTTGTGAGATAAAGCTAAATAACATTCGTTAATTCCACGATGATTCGTTTTGCCATCGTGATAGTGGCGAATGATTTCTTGTTGACGCAAATATTCTTTAACATTCTCTAGTTCTTTTTTTGCTAAAACAAGGTTTAAAGAGGAACTTTTGAATTTATCTTGTAGGATCGGGATTATTGAGTACATAGCTAAAGGAGGGTTTATTAAAATGGCTGTTTTAATTTTAGGACTTATATACTCTTTTACAGCATTTATTACATCTTCTTCTAAATTAGATTCAGATAATTGGATACTAATACGTGTATGTGTGTCAAAGGGCTTGGTAATTACAGGTCGTTTCTTAACGTCAGTCACAAGACTAAAATAGATCTGTCGGTTAAATCATAATCTGTCGGGGTTCGTCAGTTATCGGGACTTCTAAGATTGGGTTTTCTAAACTCGTGTGAGCTGTCTCCGTGGAAGAGTTGTTTTGGGCAAGAATGGTTTCCGATGGATTACCGAGTAAAGAATTAAGTTCATCTATTTCATCTATTAATGACAATGTCTCTTTTGTGTTAATTTCTATACGGGAAAGAGCGTCTGCGTTTGAGTTCGATTTTCCTTTTTTATATACTACGGTAAAGTCATATTCACTCAGTCTCCAGCGTGTAAGTCGGGAATTTGGTTCTTTCATGTTCATTAACCATTGTAAAGGTTTGTGGTCAGTATAAATTTTAAATTTACGTCCGAATAAGTAAGGTCTGAAATACTTTGTTGCCCAAACTATGGCGAGAAGTTCCTTTTCTATTGTACTATAATTCATCTCGCTTTCGTTTAAAGTCCTAGATGCATAACAGATAAGTTTTACTGAGTTTAAACGTCCTTGTGATAGAACAGCTCCAATGGCGACATTAGAGGCGTCAGTTGTCAGGTTAAATTCTTTTGTAAAGTCGGGGTATTGAAGGATAGGGTCATTTGTCAATAAAGTTTTGCATTTCTCAAAGCTATTTATATAGTCAGTGTCATGAACAATTTTTTTTCCTTTCTTAAGACATTGAGTGAGTGGCTTAGTAATACGCGCGAAGTCAGGTATAAATTTTCGATAATAACCGAGAAGACCAAGAAATTGTTTAATCTCTTTAGGAGTTTTCGGAATGGGGTATTTTTTTATGGCAGAAATTTTATCGGGATTTGGCTTGATGCCATCTTTACTTATTATGTGTCCGAGATAAGCAGTTTCAAGTTTTAAAAATTCAGACTTGTCCATTTGAATTTTGAAATTTGAGTCTCGAAGTCTTTGGAAAACCTTTTCTAAATTAATCATATGTTCCTGAAGGGATGTACTAAAAATTATAATATCATCTAAATAAACTAAACAAATTTCGTTCTGAAGACCTCTTAGAACGTTGTCCATCACACGTTGAAACGTGGAAGGAGAGTTTTTTAATCCCATAGGCATCCGAAGAAATTCGAAGTGCCCATGCTCGACATTGAATGCAGTTTTCGATATGTCTTGGGGATCCATCTCGACTTGATAGAATCCACTAGCTAAATCAAGGGTGGTAAAATATTGACACTTCCCTAACTTGTCGAGAACGTCATTAATATTAGGAATAGGGTATTTGTCGTCTAATTTCTTTTCGTTAAGCTTCCGAAAGTCAACTACTAGACGCCACTTTTGTTTTCCGGAGGCATCTACCTTTTTTGGAACTACCCAAATGGGTGAACTCCAAGCTGATTCAGAAGGTCTTATAATGCCCTGGTCTAACATTTTTTCTATTTGAGTCTTAACCTCTTGTCGGTGTATAAACGGGTAACGATAATTTTTAGCGTGTACAGGTACTTCATCGGTAGTTCTGATTCGGTGTTTAATCTTATTTGTAAAAGTTAATTTTTCACCATCTATATAAAATACGTCAGAGTAACGAGAACAAAGAGCTACGAGATTAGCCTTTTCCTCTGGGTTTAAGTGGTCTGTACGTAATCGTGAAATAACGTCTTGTGTGCGAGTCCTTAGTTGTTGAGTACTCGTGCACTCAGTATTAAATAAATCCGCGTGAGCTGGACGATCGAGTGAAAATATAATATCATTTGATGTGGGGTTTTCGATCTCTAAGTAGCAACGATTATTTTTTACAGAAGTAATACATTCATGGATAATACAATTACACAATATTTGTTCTGGAATTAAAGCATCGCCTTCTATAATATCTACGGGAACACGGATAATTTTAGAAGTCTGCGCGGGGATAATATCTTCATATAAATTAACATTATACGAATTATACATTAAGATAGGATTTGATGCGTTTCTTGTCAATAATTTCTGTTCTTTTAAATCTATACGAGCTTCCCAATTATTTAATAAATCCAAACCTATTAACCCGTCAAAGTAGTCATGAAAACGATATACGAATAATTTAATATTATTATCGTCATTGAATTCCGCAAAACACGGCAAAGTAATAGAATAATCGTTTCTACTTGTCGCATGTATGTTTGTTACTTCGAATGGATCGAAATTTAACGAATAGTGAGCGAAATATTTCTCAACGGCTTCGGGGCTAATAAATGATTGGTTGGCACCGGTATCTATTAATAATTTTAACGGAGGATTTGCTATTTGTATATACGGGAGTTGTCTTTGTGTCTGATTGTTTAGTTCTATCTTGGTTTTTGTGATTTCGAAACCTCGTGAAAATCCTGCTGGTCTTGCTCAGCTGTGGCTACTTGTGTTTGAGAGTCAAAAGAATTATTGTCAAAAGTCATATCTAAATTATTTAAGTCATAAGTAAATCCGGGGGCAAACTCAGTATCGTAATAGTCGGTATAGTAATTGTACTCCGGTTCGTAACAATAGTTGTAATAGGAGTCGTCATATGTCGCACATTCATTAAAGTTCATTTCCCTCGGTTTAAAATAATTCGATTGCGAGGAATTATTATTATTTAAAGGTAAAGGTTTAGGTTTAAAGCGTTGAACACCACTCATAGGCTGAGGGCCTTGAGAGGGATTATTTCGGGGTGGTAATCTAAAAATGTTACTACGAGGGTTGTAATTAGGTGGAGGTGCAGCGAACATTCTCTGTGTGTTAGTTGGCATGCGTGGTTGATGTTGTCCGGGTACAGGGAATCTAAAAGGTTGTGGTGGGGGTCCCATAGGGCGTTGGTTAGCTGGAGCCGGCCAATTCGGTATAGGGATATTATGAGGTTTTGCTGGGGTAAATGCTACTGGTGGTAATGTAGGAGTCGGTTTAGGGGTTTGTTGAACTTTAGGGGAGTCACGTTGTTGCAAATACATTACATTAAGCTCCTCTTGAACGAACTCAAGAGCTTTTTCAATTGTATCTGGGCGCATGCATCGTATACGGGAACCTAGTGGTTCTTTTAATCCACGTACATATGCCTGCATTGTTACTTTTTTGTAAAGTTCTCGTTTCGCTTGGACTGTGGTAGGTAAGGATTGACAAGACCGAAGCGCTGCTTTTCCGCGGGACCGGCCGCAAGGGACCTCCACCGGGGGCTACCCTTCAGATCGGAGAGGGGAGAGTCAGGATGAGCCCCCAAATGAAATATCTCGGGCTCATCCTGGACGGAGGGTGGACCTTCGGCCCACATTTCGCTATGGTGGGACCGAAGGTCGTGAAGGCGGCGAGTGCGCTGGGCAGACTCCTCCCGAACCTCGGAGGACCCAGCGCCGCCTGCAGGCAGCTGTACTCCGGAGTCTGCCGGAGTATGGCGACGTACGGTGCCCCGGTTTGGGCGGATCGCCTCACCGCGAAAAATAAGGCGGCGCTGCGCGCTGCGCAGCGAACAATCGCGGTGAGGGTGATTCGGGGGTACCGTACGATATCGTGGGCTGCAGCTACTGCTCTAGCCGGCGACCCCCCGTGGGAGCTCGTGGCGGAGGTTCTTGCCGAGACCTACTCATACGTCTCGGGTAGGAGGGCTCTTGGTGAGAACCCCACGTTGGACGGGATCCTACGTGTGCGTCGGATAGGGCAGGAAGCGCTAATGCGAAGGTGGGGGGAGGACCTGGTGGAGCAGCCGTATGGCACACGCGTAACGGCTGCCATTCGCCCGGTCCTTGAGCGGTGGATGCGTCGAAAACGCAAGCCCCTCACCTTCCGTCTGACGCAGGTTCCCACCGGGCACGGTTGCTTTGGTGACTACCTGTGCCGGACGGCCCAGAGGGAGCCGACGACTGAATGTCACGATTGTGGCGCGGCGGTGGACTCTGCCCAGCACACCCTCGAGGTGTGCCCGAGATGGGCGGCGCTGCGTCAAGGTCTGACGTCGGTCCTCGGAGGGGACTTGTCGCTCCCGAGCATCATCACCGCGATGCTCGGCGACGACGAGTCCTGGAAGGCGATGGTCTCCTTCTGCGAGACAGTAATGTCCCAGAAGGAGGCCGACGAGCGGAGGAGAGAGGAGGCCGCCGACGTGGCCTCCATCCGCGGGCGACGAATGGGGGTGCGTAGGAGGCGCTACTTAATGCGCCTCCAGTAACGCCCTTGTGCCCGTGTCGGGCCGGGATGGGAACCCGGTCCTGCTAGACACGACGTCGTCGGGACTGTTCAGAGGTGAGCCGGACAGTCCCCATGTAGGAGAAGTCTGGTCTTTTCGCCGAGGCCAGCCTGTCGCTGGAGGGATCCTGTTGCCTGCAGATCCGGGACCCTCCAATTAAAGCGGCTGAAGGCTCCCGCAGGGGTTTAGTACGGTATTGCACTCCCAAAGTGCCGAGTCCGACATAGGTCTAGGACTGCCGACCCGGGCGTCCTGGATATCATCCGTAAATGGATTCCCCTGCGATAAAAAAAAAAAAAAAAAAAAAAAAAAAGGACTGTGGTAGGTAAGGTCTCATGCAAGGTCACGTATGTCATAATTGTGCTAAATAAAGTTTGGCAATGATTATAAAATTCCTGTGGTGTCCGACTACCTTGAGTTGCTATGGAGAGGTCATTATATAAAGCGGTTTCGTCACGTTGATCTGAGAAATTGTTAATGAGGGCTGTTCTTATGCCTAACCAGCTTTCTGGTATACCGTTAGAATTTATAGTACATGCAGCTGTCCCTGTTATCTTATTTAAAATTCCATTTATTAAACAAAGATTAGAAAATTCGCTACCGGGGTTACTACTGAGATATTGCGTAGCTAAAGAATCGCAAATTTTAATGAATCGGGTGAGGACGTTAGGGTTTCCATCAAACTCTGGGACGAGGCGGAGGGCCTTAAAAATTTCGTCTGGGTTATACTGCGTCATTATTAATCTTTCCGAGTTTACAATTTCTAACTTTAAACTATTTAATTCTAAATTATCTAATCCTACAATATTTCTATTACTATCTACTAATTGTCTGCGGGCCTGGTGCGATGCAGGCTCCCGCGAACTAGAGGCTCTAGGATGATAAATCTTGAAGTTTAAGATTTAAAGGAGCAACACGAGAATAATTCAAGTGTACTTACATATATATCATTTCTGGTTTTCTCCGTGAATCGATTTTCAGATTCTTCCCCCTGGTCTGCAGCAGGTCCGTAGATTCAGGATATCCGGAACGGTGCTTAATAGCTAACCCGGGCGACTCTCGACGTGGTTATCGATGTGAGATATGGTCTTGAAGTCTCCCGTGGATATCCTACCGACTGCGCCAATTACGTTTGCGACAAACGAAGGACTTAAAAAAAACCAAAATGATTTAAACTAACTTTAATTATATAAAAACTTAATACAAATTAAAACCTATGAACGATGATTCCACATCGAGGTGGGAATATGGAATGATCATTCTTACAAAATAATTATGAAAAACAATTAGCGGAAATCATTGCGTCATTCACTATTTAATATAATAAATATAAATTTATGGAAATGCAACGTAGGCTATCTTCATATGACAGTCCTATGTAATTAGTTTCGAATATAAGATAATATTTAGTGATTAAACGGGAATTGCTTCGTTTCCTATTGGCTGATGCGCTAGTGGTCGCGGGTTCGATCCCCGCGCATGACAAATATTTGTATACTATAGACCATACAGATGTTTGTCGTGGTCTGGGCGTTTGTGCTTGTGTATTGTGTGTGTTTCCGGACCCTCGACACAGGATTGACATTCTACTGGGGGCCATTGAGTGTGAGAGTGAATTTTAGCACTCAATCAGACACGGTTTTTCACTACAAGTTGCAAAATTTACGTGATTAAAGATTGTTTGTGATTACACCCACGAGCGATGGCCTTATGTACTCTCCAAGCAGGGGCGTGCGCTCTTTGTAGGCAGAAATGCAGTGCTTTACTTGCCATTCACAGATATTTTAATAAAACGTTCATACGTTTTAGATGAGTTTAATTAATAGTAAATAAATGAATAAACAAAATATAATAACTTAAAAACGCCTAATATTTTATAAATAGCAAGCACACAAACATTATGTTTGCCATGCGTTTGGCAACAACCAAGCGGCGCTTCAAAATAATGTACCTAATCAACTAAGTCATGCCGTCGCGTCCCGCAGGAGATTTGTTCGCATGTGTGTAGTAATTTTGGTGTCCGTGCACAGTTCACAAACGCACACACCCATGAATATCGAAAGCCGGACCAGCCGCGACTCGGCGCGCTACGATAGCGGCAGGCTACGAAAGTTTGGCAGTTGTCGGGTGTAATCGGAAATGTTAGTTACCTATAATCCGAGTAATGTAATGTTTAATTGTGTTTCATGGGGGCCATCTTGCTTTTTTATGTGATAAGCATTGTTTACTATTTTATTTGCACCAGTATATTTATAGTTTTCTTAGAAGATTTTTCATTTTAACATTTGAAAGTGTGTACATTTAATTGTTTATTACTGAGTTTCTATAATAATTGTAGTGATTTGCTTTTACTAGTGCGTTTTTTGTTTGTTTTTAAATGTTATTTGATTGTAAGGTTTGTGTTGAAAATGTGTGTTTATTAAAAATTAAAAATAACAAGTTCTCACAAATTGTCATTCAGTGAAAAGATTCAAGTTGTGTCTGAAGGTAGGTACAACAATTAAACCAGCAACAAAGGGAATGTAACTCGAAAGTTTCGTGTTATAGTTAATGTTAATAAAAATGTTAATAAAAAAAAGTTATGAAACGTATAACTGGCTGTGTGATTGTGTACACACGATTAAATTATATTGTTTTCCTTGCACATTGTTTAGTAATTCTAGTACAGTGTGGACTGATTCGGGATATTCAGATTTAAATAATTTCTATTCCGCGGCAAAGAATATGATCATGCTATACAGAAAAACATCTGATCCAACAGAGATCCGTCGCGCTTGCGTGGCTGTGGCTATGCTAAAAATCTATAAAAGAAAAAGTTTTAGTGACCGAGTACTCCGCCGCATACCCAGTGTCATAATACTGTGCACGCCGCTGTCTCCAAGGAACGATCTTAAAGGAAATTCACAATTGCAAAATAACAAAAATCGAACCCGAGCTTCATCATCAATAAAACTTTTCTCATCACTACAACATAACAATCACTAAATAAAAAAAATTAAAAGAAATACCGATTAAATCAGTTTATATGATATATCTGTTTAAAAAGTCATGACTGACGAAGCGTATACTAAATTCAAGCTCAGCTAAAAGTCAGGCGGGTCAGTATATAAACTTTTATTATTAGTATTTTTTGATAATTTCTTATTATAAAAATAACAATACAAACTAACGTAAGACACCACTCGATAAAGTATAGTTTTTCAAACATGCGATATCATAATAACAAACACATATGAAAATTGTATTTAAATATACTTTTAAGTAACTCACGCAGTTCATAAATCGTATGAAATATTCAAAGCACGGAACTCAACGCGTAAAAGTTGTTTCTCACACCTATGTATAGAGATGTTTTAAAAATATTAATGGTTTTTTTTAACTATACAAAATAACTTTTTAATGTATTTTTTTTAGAATATTATGTTATAGTGTTTAAAAAATTTTGAACCGACCGGGCTACGTTACGGAAGATTCAGTACTATTGTCTAAGAATGTATTTTGTGTACGGGGACTTCAGTTTAATTTTAAATTTTATTTTATTTGTCGTTATAGCAAAATATTATATATACAATATATATTCTGTAAAAAAATATATCAGTCTGTTGCGGTTTCAAATATATTTAAATAGGCCTTTGACAGAAGAATATATGTATATATAGCGGAGTATGTTATGTTTGTGTGGGCACCTTTCGGGTACAGAATTAATAAAAAAAGTTAAAGAAATTAATAAAACTATACATTCCTTAAATATCAACTAACATTTATTATCTTGTAAGTAATAATTAAAAAAAATCATTTTTTTGTCCCGTTTTAAGAATATTTTTTAGCTGCCTGTATCATAAAACCGCACTCATAATACTGCCTTTGACTTTTATAGAGGCTACGTGTGACCCGAGCGGGTTCTGTGCATGGTTGAAATAATTTACGACTAACACACCCCATTGCGGTACTTCTTAAATTATGATACTCGTACTTACTGAACTAGACTTTTCTCATGGTTTCGTACGTCTTAAATTTCACGTTGCCGCGATCGTTTCTAATCGATCTCGTTTTATTTTGTTTGATAGATTACTTCAAGGGTCTACTTTGTTACTCAAGTAAGTCTGTCCAGCTGTTTAAGACCATCGCTCTTTTGATGAATACATTTGAGCAACTTTGACGGGTTTTTTCGTTTCGAAACATTGTTCCGTTACATCTCAGAAAGCTTGATTTTAAACTATTACTGATTTGTCGATTTGGACTCAAATATACTGAGACAGGCTAACTTGAAAATAATATATTTTTTAATTTTAAATGTCTTAGGAGTAGCAACAAACATAATAGCAATTCAATATTACAAAATGTATATAAAAGAACAAATTAATTAAAATTATACATACTTTATTCAGAGAATGAAAAAAATATCCTTATCATAAAACGAATTTGTATAATATAAATAAAAATAAAATAAAAAATAAAAATTTATTTATTACTGTTATCTTTCTTACAATTAATTAATGAATTAATGAATGCCTACTAAAAGTATTAGATGTTTACTGAAAAAAATAATTTAATATAGTTATAAATTTAAAGTGAATTATTTAAATTATTATCGGCAACTGGATGTTTGTCTGTAACAGCTTGTCTGTCGACAAAGGCCTCCTCTAAAGATATCCATGTATTCCTGTCTCTTGCTAAGCGGGTCCACATCGGACCAGCTACCTTCTTCAAGTCATCTTCCCATCTTTTAGTTTGTCTACCTCTCCTTCTTTTGCCATCTCTTGGATACCACTCTGTTATTATCTTTGTCCATTTTTCTTTACTCTCTCTTATCATATGCCCCGTCCATCTCCATTTCGTTTGTCTGTAGATTGTGTGTGCATTTTTGAATTTTGTTGTATTTTTAATTTCTTGTAATTTCACTCTGTCCCTTCTTTTTATACCTAATACACTTCTTTCTATACCGGTTTGGCAGACTTTTAATTTGCTTTCCATTTGTTCTGTTAGTGCCCATGTTTGGCATCCGTATAATAAGCATGGCATAATGCATATTTCAAATACTTTATTTTTTCCTTTCATAGGCATATCTTTATCCTTCATTATTTCGCTAAGAGACCAAAAGCTTTTCCAAGTACTTGTTATTCTTCTTTCTATTTCTTTATTCATACAATCTTCTGTAGATATTAGTTGGCCCAAATATATATATTCTTTTACATATTCTATTTCATTGTTATTTACTATTAGCGTTTCAATTTGTTGGGAATTCGTCATAATTTTAGTTTTAGTAAGATTCATTGTCAGGCCAGCTTTATTACTTTCATCAGATAATTGCTGTAACATTAGTTCTAGGGTTCTTGCATCCTCTGAGAATAAAACTAAATCATCCGCGAAGCGTAGGTGACTAAGATTTTCACCGTTTATATTGAGGCCTTTTTTGGACCAATTTAGGTTCCTGAAAATCATTTCTAGCACTGCTGAAAATAGTTTAGGTGATATCGGATCTCCTTGGCGTACACCTCTTTTTCAGGGAATTCGTTTCCAATAGATTCAAGCTTAACTTGAGCTGTGCTCGCTGAGTATACATTTTTAATTATTTTTATGTATTTTTCTTGAAACCCTTGTCTTTCTAGAGAATCCCATATATACTCGTGTTCTAATGTATCGAACGCTTTATTGAAGTCAACAAATCCTATGTAATATCTTTTATTGTATTCTCTATATTTTTGTAGAATTTGTCTTAGCTAATCTTCTTGTATAATATAATACTTATCAATTACACACACTTATCTATAGAACCACTAAGTCTCCTTGAGAGATTTACGGTTATCCCGCTAAGTGCGTCTTCCGGAACCGGTCGAAGGAACGAATAGAAATCTATTTTGACTTTATCCGACTTAAAAGTAATTCCTTTATCGTTTCACTACTTATGCCTCGCGAGTTTGCACGAGTAAATTTCGATAACGTCTGAATTTCGAGATGAAAAGTAACTTATCTGTAACATATATATAAACTGAGTGGCATATAATACCACATCAAATAAAACCCTCACATTCGTTTTACCCTTCAATAAATTTAACAAAACTGCAATTTTATTCATGTTTTACTTTCTTTGTAATCTTGAATGTAAGTGTAGATGATATAGTGCATAAAATATTTATAAACTGAACCATACATAGAACAAGTAATAGTTTGATCGATTGATTAGGTTAGTGGCTTTCAGTTGTGTGAGTTGAGCTCAGTTGATTCCGTGAATGTCACGTAAAGTGGAGAACACACGGAGGAGATTGATCGGTGTGATTGAGATAAAAATAATATTTGAATTTATAATTTCTCATATGACCTGACATTCTACTGCTAACTACCTCACAACAACAATCTCCACCCACCTTGTCATTAATATTCACCGGTGGCTTCACGATATACGGCGCTCCAGTCACAGGAAACACTGACGACATCATAGCTGGCGCGATGATCACTTTGACAGCTTGGTTTTGACAGCACTTTGACATCTCACTCACACTAACCTCACACGATTTAACTTTATTCTCACATCCACAACAACAGTGATGACAGTATTTGATAGACGAATGTCGACAATGGCTCTGAGTTTTTTGACAGACGATATTGACAGATGAAGAATCTTCAAATTGTACTTGACTGTTGTCGTCAGTTGTTTGTGTCGAGGTATTGTTCACATCAGTAATATTTTCATTTGTTTCATTATTGTTAGATAACTTCGTATATAATTTTGGTTTTTTGGAAAAGTCCTCTGGTATTTCAAGTAGTGGCGTCTTCCTTTTCAACTCGAGTGGTGTTTCTAATAAGTATTTCTTTGGTTTGTAGTTTTCGTTTGTGTTGGATAATTTGAATGGATGGACTAATAGTGTTTTTGTTGATTTTGTTGTTGTCGGGTTAGACGTCCCGGCCCCGGAGGGCTCAATTTTCTTTGTCGAATCCAATTTGATTTTTTGTATTTATTTTTGGAAATTATTTTATTCCTAATATCGTTAGCTATTATATTATTCTTTAAGTCACCAGTCTTTCCCTATTTTTATTATTTTAAATGTATCAAATATATATGTCACTTTAAATTACTTCTGAAATAACACCATCAAAAACAACAACTGCCGGAATTCACTAAGTTTTTCATAATTTGTATTTATTTCACTATTACTCACTATTATAATCTTATATCCATAGAAAATATGATTTATGTATATTTATATACCGTTCTGTAAAATTAAATTAACATTTTCCATTGTACGTAACACCACGTGTACAACAGCGTCAAAACATAAACGTCCTTGACCTTCCGCAACCAGATGACATTTGTTAGTAAACAAACAAGACACAAACAATGAAAAACCATTCAATAAACACTGTCATTTAATGAAAAAATATTTATACTTAACGATAAACACGTTAATGAACATATTTGTTGATATTTCCACACTTAAAATCAAAGAAATTTAGATTTTTCCGTCAAGAAAACGTATATACGATCATACGGCGCGACGTATTGATTAGAACTGAAGAACCAAGGATGGTTTGTAGGCGGGTACTAGGGAGGGTGTTAGTATAGACCACGCCTCTCATATATAGGTTCTAAATTATTTCAGACTTTCTAGAAAATGTAATGGTGTGACATTTCATACTTCCTACTTTTTATAATACATTGACGTTCAGGCTGAACTTAGGTTAGAATGGAAATTATTAATAATTAAATCGTTAATATATTGATATGAATTAGGGGTGTGCGATAATTATCGATAATTCGTAATTACTCGATAATTTTTCATTCGATAATTATCGATAATTATCGATAAGTGTTTTTCGATAATTTTGATTCGATAATTATCGATAATTTTTTATTCGATAATTATCGATAACTATCGATAAGTTTTCATTCGATAATTATCGATATTTTTTTGCGACCCGATAATTATCGATAATTTTGTGCGATCCGATAATTATCGATAATATTGTGGTATTCGATAATAAATGATAATTGTTTTAGGATTCGATAAGTATCGATAATTATGGAATGGCAGATGACCTTTTTTTTTTAGGTATTCGGATAGGGTTCGGAGGAGAACGTCCACACGAAAGGTCGGATGAGCTTTTTATTTTATTTTTTGTCTTTTTTTTTTCGTCGTCTCAAAATTCTACCGGTAATTATCGATAACTATCGTCAATTATCGATAATTTTTATCCGATAAGTATCGATAACTGTCCCCAACTATCGATAACTTTTCATCCGATAATTATCGATAAGTGTTCATTCGATAATTATCGATAACTATCGATAATACAATACGATAATTATCGATAATAAAATTATCGATATTTTTTTCCGATGAACACCCCTAATATGAATCGAAAATAAACACCTCTTCGTTTTCGTCTAGCGTATTAGCAAAAAAACTTTAAAACCTTGAAAACGTTGTTAATTATCAAACCAATACTAATAATAAATCTGTTAAAACCTCCGTTTCATTAATACACTATATTTCATCTATACAAATAATAAATCTTTTAAAAACTCCGTTTCATTAATACACTATATATCATCAAGAATAAATTTTAATAGCGCGGTTTTTTTTTTGTATCAGCGCCATCTCTTATCGTGTTTTTCTGTGTTCACGTATCACATAAAAAGTACAAAACCAATGTAAATAACTTTAATACATAAAAATTAGAAATAACTCACAGTATAATTTAGTTTTTGTTTCATTGTAATTAAATTTAAAAATAAATATTTAAGAAAATAGAAATAGGTACCTACGCCGCCAACGCCATCTGGTCTAAGGAATCTTAAAAACTCACAAAACTTATTTTTGAGTTATTATTTTGGTAAATTTAAAAGTTTACTAAATATGTCGGATAGGAATAGAAATCGTTTTAATATTTTAGATAAACATCATTTTCAATTAATATACTATTAAGTTAAATATTAATTATGTTAAATGTCACTAAATATTAAAACGATATTCTACAATTATACGATAGATGGCGCAGATAATTTTCTGAATCGCGCTGACCAAAACTTGGGCCAAAAGAATGACACTCGCCCGTATTTAGAAAACTGTTTTTCTTTTTTGCATTTAATTAAATACTTTAGGGTACTACGGTCTTGATTGTTTGTTCGTTGTTAAAATTTAAAATATTTGGTCGTTATTTGTTTGTTGATTGTACAAAGTTGGATGGTTATAGCTATTTAAGTTGTAATCTATATATGTATATATAAAGTCGTATTAGTTACACCGTTTATAACTCGAGAACGAGTGGAATGATTTTTATGATTTTTGTGTTTTTGGATTTGTCTTCGTCGGGAATAATACTTATTAAAATATGGTATTCATCAATGAGAAAATAATTAATAAAAAAAACAGTTCAAATGTTTCATCCGTACTATCTATATATATAGATATAATAAATCTATCACTCAATCCGTCTATTATAAAATATTTTCCTGTATCGACGCAGGTGTAGGTGATTAACAATATAAATGTATAATTTTTAAAATTTTAGTTAAATACCCGTGCGAAGCCGGGGCGGGCCGCTAGTTATAATATATAATTATAGCTATGTTTATTCCTTTATAGCACCTGACTGGTAAATTTATTGCACTTTAATTTTTGCAATTCCCAATTCCCATTTAGGAAACGGAACCCCGTTACTAACTCTGCTGTCGTTTCCTGCTACTGTTCTAGATATGGGTAACTCAGCAAAACTCGTTGAATGAACTCAAAAACACCGGCGCAGCCTACTGCGGCGCAATAAAATTGAAAAGAAGGTCCAATAACAGAAATTTTTATTTTCGATGGGTTTTGGGTCGATCATTATAAATATGTAATGTTATCATTACTGTCGTACGGAAATATTCTTGTGAGAGTTCGACTGGCACTTGGCTGTTTTTTTTTACCAACTTCAAAAAAAGGAGGAGTTTCTCAATTCGTCTATTTTTTTTTTGTGTTTGTTACCTCATAACTTTTTACTGGGTATACAGATTTTAATTATTCTTTTTATATTCAAAAGCTAGTGCCTGTCACGTGGTCCCATTTAAATTTCAGCGAGATGTGACTAGTATTTTTTGAGTAATCCTTAATAATGCGTATTATTGTTCCTGCGACTGCGAACTGCGACTGAAAAAAAAAAACGACTTCAAAACGAAAAATTTTATTACAAAAAAGCACTAAAAAGTAAAAAAAAACAACTACGTACCTATTCCTTTGTCTATAATTAAATTATTACGACAGTGTAATGTACAATTATTGTTATTTTTGAAGTCAGTGTCAGCCAACGAAATAAACGTTCGATGTATGTTTCAAGATGTCGGTAGATGGCACTCATAATCGGATACATATCTTAAATCACGGTAGAAAGATTTTCATTATTACATATATAGTCAATTATGATAATCTAGGGGTTTAGTTGTTTTACCTTTTTTACTGATTTATTTTTGGAGTTCCGTACCCCGTAACAGGCCGTACCGGAACTATAGTACTAAAACTCCGGCGTCCGTTGATGTCTCTGTCTTGGGCTCTTTAACAAGTACAAGCTATACGCACAAATTCATTCGTGAACATACAAATTGAATTTGTTTCCTCTCCTAAGGAAACCGTACTGAATTTTGAGATAAAAACTATTAAATGTCCTAGCTCGTAGTATAAACTTAAATCGTGCCCAGTTTTATTTAAATCCATTAAGTATTTGTGGCGTGACATGTGCCCAAGATATTCTCTAAACATGAATCAGTGAAATTTTTATTAATTACGTTAGTGAAGCTATATTCACTTTATATCAGTGAATTTCAATAACAAGTTAGTGAATACTCACTAATTCACATACACATATTCAATTATCAAATCAGTGGACTCTCAAATTCACATATTCATAGATTGAACAGTGAGTAATTCTGCGTGGTAAGATTCGCACATTGATAAAAAGTGAATAGTCACTTCAAATTAGTGAAATACCATTGATTCATGTTTAGAGGGTACACAAAAAAAGAAATATATAAGTTTGGCTTCGGTACCGATTATAGAATACAATTAAATTAAAATTAAAAATATTATCAATGGACAGAATTGATCTTGTTACAGTTTTAGTATAAGTATAGATAAACATCCCGAGACGCTGTATGTACTAAACGTATATTATTAACACAAAAGTGCAATAAACAATCGTTCCATCTTGATCCTCTTCCCCGTCACTGGGTGTAACGGAACATCATAACTATAACTGCGATGACCGTCCAAGTCCCAAACTCTCTTTACAACCATAATATTAGACATTTGTCATCTTCACAGTATATCTTACAATGTCCGCTACAGCTACAAACTACAACATTAATTACAATTAATTGTTTGTACAAGTAGATCGTTGTCTATGTCAAGCTCTGTATATGTTCGCTTTAAATACTTACGTACATATCGTGTCCATAAATTCCAACGTACCTGCAACGAAAAAGTAGTAAATAGTTTTGTCAAAACAATAAAAATACAATGAAATGTGATGTAATGTTTAGAAGCTCTCATGGAACCAGAAAATCAACGTGACCATGAGTGAGAAAGCTGGAGTCCAAAATACTTATCTTCTTTGATCTCTTCTACACCTCATCATTCCTTTAGCTCGTAAATAAAATTATTCGTGCCTCTTCTGTTAATGCAAAGGCTCTTGTATGAAGATAATTATTCAACATCAGTAGAATTGTGTGTTATTTATTTACATTTGTTTGTACAACACAAATATATAAAAAAGATAAGTTTATGACAATTACAAAATGTGAAGTACAAGGGGCAGTCTTATGGCTAGTTAGCCATTTCTTCCAGACAACTCAAAATAAGTTCGAGTAATTTATTTAACAGAGAACGGGTAGGAGGTGCAGTTATATAATAATAAACTTACATACAAATATCCACACACTAGTACTTAAACACAACATATACATACATACATAGTATAATAAACTAATAAATATACTAAAATATACCAATAACACCAAAAAAAAGAAAAAATGAATAAAATAATAATACACTTAATTTGAATCGTCCACATTATTAAGGTAGTGTCTCTTAACGGAGTTTTTGAATATTTGGAGTGATTTTGCTTCTTTTTTATATAAAGGTAAATCATTAAATAGCTTTATTGCCCGGACAGTGAAAGACTGACTAAAAAATCTAGTCTTAGTTCTTCTGCTAACAATATAGTTAATATTAACAGTTTTTATAGAAATGTTTACTTTTGCTGTTGATTTTAAATAGTATTAACATCACCAAGACGTGTTATTGACACACGTATAGTATATCTTGTTAAGTTAAAAAATCAAATTGGTTGACTTAGATCAAAGAAAATATTTATATGGTCAAACCGCGATCTAGAATTACAACCCATGATGATGATAAATTATGTAACTTATATTTTAATCAATAAGTATTATACGTAATGTACAATATGCGATAAAAATAAGGGAGCTTAGAATTTTTACTCCGTTTTTATATTGTGGATTGGTATACCTCGTATAGCTCTTAGGACGTTAGATGTTACTTAAGACTAAATTTCTATCTGTTAGTCTAGTTTACATGTGCCAAAAATCTGAAAAACATATATTTTTTTTTAATTTTTCAGACAACGTTTTTTTTTTTTTTAAAGCAATCATACGTTGATACTCACAAAAGGAATTATTTTAATTATAATTTATAAGTTAATTTTACTATTATTATTGGTCGCTGAGGTCATAAAAATACATGTTGTGTGAAAATTATCTACCACAACTCCAAAGACAACTGCGGTACATGTACGGACAGCGGAGTTTTAGTAATATAGTTAGTTCCGTTACACACAGTTACGTGGTAAGGAACTCTAAAAATTAGTAAATTGAAATGGAAGATAAGCTTGTGCTTGAATTAATCATACTTGTCTATACATAATATAATAAAAATCTTGCCACCGCGATTCAGGATTTGTAACTGACAATCAGTGCCATCTATCAACAAGTTGAAACATACGCCCAACAAAATGTTTTAATAATAAAAATATATATTGCAACTGTAGTAAGTGATCATTTAAGTTTTAAGGCAAAGTGAACTCGTACTACCGCCACTTTCTGAACAGCACTTTGCTGATGAATAAAATACATTGAAACATATTACGAGTAAATCGTTTATTTACTAGAGTCTAGTGTAGTAACTAGACGATAAACATTTAATATATTGTTCATAATATTACAATTTTAACAGAATATTTTTAATAAGATAGACAAACTTATAATTTTATAAACACTAAAATTATTTATAATATCATTATGTTTATCCACACAAGTATTGATTACTTAATGGGGGGGGGGGGGGGGTAACGTTAATTCGGACAATAAAAAAAAATACAGACGAATTGAGAACCTCCTCCTTTTTTTGAAGTCGGTTAAAAAGGTCCATTTTTAGGACTTTTTTTTTCGATGAAACCTTTGAAATTTATTTATTTTAATAAATGGTATATTACAGGTCAATAGTTAAAGAACATTAGGAAAAAAAAATATATCGAAAAATATTAAAAAATAAAGCCACGGCAGCAATTCTCGCGAGGCGTCGCGGCAAAATCTTCGATGGCGGTATCCATCCTAACTCGATGTTGGATCATTTGAAATAAAAAAAATTGAACCCTCCTGGTAAGGAAATTATCCGCCAACCCGCAGTGGAGCAGCGTGGTGGATGAAGCTCCAACCCATCTGCTATACGAATAAGAGACCTTCACTCGGCAATGGGTTGTCGGTTGCTAATACAGTATATCTTATATGATTAATTCTGTGTTGCAGACAAAACAAACACTTTATGTTTATTTGAATTATATTTTTTAAGTCTTATTCATATAGATAAATAGAATATTTGAAATCCGGATTTATTCATAGACAGAGAAAAGAAGGAAGCACAGAAAGAATAACTAAATGAGTTATCACTCTGTGATATGTACGGACTGCGGAGTTTTGGTGATAAATAGTTAGTTCCGTTACACACAGTGATGTGGTAAGGAACTCAAAAAATTACCTAAGTAATGAAAAAATACTTGTACTAGAATTAATCATACTTGTCTATATATAATATAATAAAGATCTTGCCACCGCGATTCAGAATTTGTAACCGACAATGAGTGCCATCTATCAACAAGTCGAAACAAATATCCAAGAAGATGTTTTGATCTCAGAACTGAACAAGTTGCGCTTGAGCGCATTACTCGCCCTAACAAAATAATATATTCCAACAATCGCGGTAGCAAGATTTTTGTTAATGTGTATATAATAAATTATGAACGGAACTATATTGTATACTAGAACTGCACTGTCCGTCTGTCACGTAGCTTTCTATGAACCATAACAAGTATGCTTAATTAAAAAAAAATCAAAAAACCCCACTACGTAAAATACTCTTATTATAAACTAAAAAGTATTAAACAATTTACTAACTTTCATTTGATACCCATATTACTACAGTAAGAAAAAAAAATCAACTCCACCCCCTCATTCTGCCATTTGCGGGAGAAAATTTATATAGCCTATGTCACTACTACAATTTAGACAAATCCAACGACACCTCATATGTCAAAAACCGTCCAGCCGTTTGGGCTGTAGGGCATGCCAAAGAAATGGACATACATACATATATACATGCATACATACATACATACATACACTCGAAAAACATAACCCTCCTTCTTTCGCAGTCGGGTAATAAGTATACCTACACTTGTTATATTCACAGATTATTATTATGGCCGTAATATTAAATACAATAAAATGAAAAATAAATTAATCAGATGTAACGCCATGCTGTGTTTTTGTTCTTGCTTTTTAAGTTCACTGTTTATTAACAATTATCTTATTCCTAAAAATATGCATAAACTAGGTAATATTTTTCTATGTGTGCTTTTTAATAAACAGTGTTGAAATTTCAGAACAGATAATATGTAGGAACACTAGACTAGACTACTGGAATAATTTTCCACGATAAACATGAAATGTTTTAACTTCTATTCTATTTAAATATAGAACTGTCACTCAAAGATTAAATTTTCAAAAAAACGCTGAAACACAAAAATTTACTTGTAATTAAAAAAGTAATAATTAAAATTTTAACTTCAACTTTCGAAAATGTGAAACTTTTGTACAAACTTCCACGATCCCGTTTCAACCTCTTTGGAGTACAATTCCCAAATATAAATTATAAGAAAACATCCCTTTCGACGTTGAATATATTTCTTAAAAGAAGGAAGTCAGTCTTACAAGCTTATAGTTTTATAAGTACATGGTCAGTGTTGTTATCATTTTTTCATAGTATGGCCGTCGACCACTGTCCGAGTGTGTGATGCAGAAAGGCTGATATGAACCAAAAAAAGAAGCTTAATATCCTGGATCCAACGCACTGGAATGATAAATAAGAATGGGAAGCTGATTCTCAATTAATCTAATTCTAGAATTTGTAACATTTCCAAGGTTCAAAAAATATATTTTTAAAAATCAAATGTAGGTATAAGAAAATATCACAACACGTAACGAACAATTTATTGAAAAAAAAAAATAGCGGTTTTAAGAACAGTGATAAAAAGTGATATGCAAAATGAGATTAGTTCAATGAAATCTCTTATTTTATCTCTTGACAGTATTGGAATTCATACCAATTATTAGGATAATGTGTGCTTTTATCCCGAAATCTTTTAGGAGAGAGTATAAAAGTCAGTGTGTAATACCGCACGAAATCACCAGTACAGCTAGTATACTCGTAGTAAATACTAGTGGTCGAAATTAGACTTAATCTATTAAACTACTAACACCATTGTCAACATCATAAAAATATGATTGCACATAACATGGTGAGCATGCACCAGTCATTGAACCTGATCTGTGATAAAAAATTTCAATAAAAAATTCGTTGCAAGACCTGTATTTAAAACCATGTTGACAACAGACTTTGACAATAAACAGTGTATATATGTAAAATATGTACATTGTACATATGTGTGTGTCGTAGTATGTGTAGTGTTTTTTTTAATTAATTCAATGTATTTTTTGAGCATTATTATCAAAAAATTAGCATTCTGCACTTCTTCTTCATATAAACTTATCTGCGCCAAATTTCATACTTCTCCGTCCGCGTAATTTTCGTAAAAAGGGGTACAAAGTTTTTGCTTCACGTATTAAATATATAGATACTCGTAATACACATATCAAATACAAATTACTTATGTACGAAGTCGAGCGAAGGCTACTCTAAATTACATCTTTGATTTGTTTTAGGAACTAGACATTAAAAGCTTGCCGTAAGTCATTTGTAAAAGCCACTAAAAAGCTTTTAGCCTTAGTCTAGACTA
This sequence comes from Euphydryas editha, assembly GCA_036937285.1. NCBI lineage: Eukaryota > Metazoa > Arthropoda > Insecta > Lepidoptera > Nymphalidae > Euphydryas > Euphydryas editha. The sequence goes on along the minus strand of JAUPFZ010000029.1, from coordinate 11,035,247 downwards.
TCATAATATAATATATTATAACTGGTGAGTGTTGACAATATTTAAGTGAGGAAGTTGTTTCTGATATACAAGTCCTCTCACGCGGTTTTAATTGCTTGACATTTTGCAGTATATAATAATTAATGCCTATGTGTTTTATGTTATATTTATATAAATAAATATATGTTGAGTATACAAACACAGTCGTATGTTCCTAAGGTAGGCGACTTAATGCCTGTTACCTAATAATAACAGACTAAAACAAGTATTTGTAATTTATTTTTAATAAGTGTAAATATAAATAAAACATATCCCTGGAGCGTAAAGGAGAGCCACTCAACTGTCAACTGCGCTAACGGGCCAGTCAATTCAATATTTAAGTACGTAAATATCAATCGTGTTTTTATTAATTACAAACATATTTATTAAATTGAAATGAACCGAACTGTAACTTGTATTTTTTTTTAAATTGTCATCGACCGCTTTCGTGCATAGTATTTTACTGTCCATGAATTTCTTTAATTAACAAAATATCAAACTTCAAAGAAAATCAGGAATATTTTTTTTTTTTATCTCAACATAATTCAATGCATTTTAACAACCAACTACGATTAGGTTTAAAATGTATGTTAATCCCGTAATATCCTGAAAGTCGTCGTTTTCTTTGAGGGCCCCATAATAAGATAACAACCTTTTTAGAATCATGAATATGTATTAATATGAATAATTAATTTCGGTTCGTAATTTTTTACCAAGAAGTAAAGAAAAGTCTTCTAAAAGTTTTTTTTTCTTTTTTATCTGTAAAAATGAGGTATTGTTTTAACATCTGTTAAGATTGAGATGGAATAGGGGACATATTCCGTATAATAATAGGATAGAAAAGCAAATTAAATTTTCGAAAAGAAACTTTATTTAAACCGGCGTGTAGACACTTTTGTTTTGACATCCTAGTAATATTATAAATTTATAAGTTTGTGTGGATAGTTTAAAGGACTTCTCGTTTCGTACACTAGAGAAAAAGAAACTAAACATTCACAGGGCGGGTTGCCTTTAGGTGAGTGGGCGGAGGGGGTTAGGAGCGGTGCGGTGGTACGTTTTGTGCTGCGATTTTGTGATATTTCGGCGGTGCAGTGCGTGGCATCCTTGTAAATATTGGATACAAAAAAACTCGGTGCGGTATCAGTTGATTGCTAGTAAACAGCGCATACAGCAACAGCGCTACGTTTGTCCACACTTATTGCTTTTACTGAATAACTACATAAAATTTAAAATATCTATTCATTTTATAAATTAAGAATGAGAATCAACTGATGAGGACTGATTGCCCTCTATTAATATTTAAACTTTTTAAAAAAACCACACTATAAAATGAAGGAAGGAAAGCTAAAATATTTAAATTCAAAAGCGTTATAGTACCATCGTTAACGTGAAGATGGACTGAGATTGTATGAACGGCAGCCACTCGTGCTATGCGTCGATACAAAGCGATAGCAATTCGTGAGTGAGTGACTCATTCTTATAAACTACTCAAATGAGATTGGTTATATCAATAAAAATATATCAGTAATAGTAAATATATTTATTTCATATAAAATATTACAAATAATATTGTATATAAATAATTATATGTAAAAATATATTATTAATAATTTAAGGTGTAATTAAAATATAATATAATCTATAATACGTCGGCTACAATAACTACATTGTATTATTGTGTGTATGTTACAGTCTGAAAACGTACATTGCTGGGTATTAATTTTGATATACATCAAAATATCGATACTTAAGGCAATCTGACATGTCTCACAACAGAACACCACTGACAGCTTCTCCATTCTTTGACTATCACTACTGAAACCAACACTTGCTTGTTTTTAATTTTCAGTTTCTTTGCGAAGTCGAATTTTAGTTTTATTAAGTTTTTATTCATGAATGTCGATGGCATTTCTCATCCACTTGATCATCTCACTTGCATATGTTTGCTTTAGTGTCTTACCTACGTGTTATCCTTTTCAATTCGAACGTACCTGTAACAAACGAGTTCTATTATTAAAAATAATCTAAAAACTATTAAGTGTAAACAAAAATAGATATTTAAAAATATGAATTTGTAGAAAAATAAAAAACATCTAACAATGGATTGCAAATTTCGAATTAGACATATAATCTATACCTATAATAAAACTGTAGCAGAACTTATTATGTACATTGAAGATATTACAAAAATATTTTTGGAGAACACTTTTTAACCACTAATAAGGCCAGGAAAGTACTTTTTTCTATTGCTTAAAGTAAGTATTATCCAGGAAAAATATCAGGGTAGTCAGACGATGGAGAACGGCAATAATTCGGTAACCTCAATGTTTCAATTAGTGCCGGTCAAATGGATATCTTTATTATTATACAGAGTTTAGTTGCTTTATATGATCTATAATTTATACTTTGGTGTAGGGAGAGGCTGCCATTGAAAAGGAAGGATCCTTCAACCAGACGAGAGTTGTCTGGTGGGCTACGCGCCACTTAACGTTTGTTGTCGAGTTCTTGTATATATATTAAATCGCTTTGGAAACTTCGATAGCGCGATGTAGGATACGTCTGTTTCTTCTAGTTCGTATATGGCGAGATAGATGTCGCTACAATACTCATAATTAAATTGTAACAGGTCCAATTCTGTGACATTGAACATATCATAATCATTTTGTTTCGGAGGAAACTCTTTAATTCTTTGTCTGTCTATATATCTGTATCTTGGTCGCGGCCACGCTAAAACGACTGAGTGAATTCAAATGAAACTCGACACGATTTAAGTTTATACTACAAGCTACGCTATGGGTAGTTTTAATACCGAATTTCCGCACGGTTTCTTTGAAAGAGGGAATGAAAGAAAACGCGAAGTCAGAATTTATTAATTACTATTTTGTTACAAAGGAGATATTTTATATATTGGCCCTTAAATATTTTAAGGTTTGTTTTCAATTTCGAAGTGTATTTCAAGGTTGTTAAATATGTCAAGTTTGGTTTGTTAATTTAGAAATTACAGACATCATAACCCTTAGTAAAACATTCAACTCAACTTGACACCCGGAACGTACGTCTCACCTTAAACTAGCGTTATACTCTATATAATATTTTTAATGAAAGGAATTGCAAACGTAAACGATGTAACGGTTACAGCTGGTATAATATAAAATAACATTGTTAGTTATATATTGAATATGTCAATTCAAAGGCTTTACGTCCTAAAATTTTAAAACGAGTGTAAAAACCAATTAATGTAAAAAAATTAAATCTCTTATACATAAGAAGTTATATCAGGTACACCGCGATCCTCTAACAAAGGAACCGCCGGCCTCACCAACCCCTTTGTCGTCCGAATTAATATTTAAACAAGGTATAAGGGACGCTACAATTCGGTTCATCGATAAGCTTGGTTATACTGGGATGTGACATAATAATCGTTGAAACATATTTTACTTGTTTTTAACTATTATTCGACTTAGTAAGTTTAATCTTTGAGACCGCATTAATAAATGGTTTTATAATTTAACTAGCTGTACTCGTGGCTTTGTTTGCAATTGATATTCCTTCCAATGAGCCTCGAGATCAACTAAAAACGTTATATTTGCTTATTCGTATTAATTTGAGGCGTACGCTTTACGGTTTCTGTACATTAGGCTTCAATTTATTTAGACCTTGAAATATTTACAGGAAAATATTTTAATACTAGCGACAGGCCCCGGCTCCACACGGGTGCAATGCTGATACGTAATCATAAAGTTCTATAGATATAGGTATAATTGTTATATTTTAACTTCGAAAACTTTTGAAAACTAGATATCGACGATTGTTTCGTTATATTAGATACGTTTTGTTAGTATTTTACGCATAAAATTACCGAACAAATACAATAAAAATTTGTATATAAATAGCCAAGATTTAAAAAACACAGGCTACTATTAACTATTTTATTTTAATAATAAAAATTAAGTATAAATTTATTTTCATGTCGATAAACCGTAGCTGAGGACATCACTGTCGCGCCGCGCCGTAGGCGACGACGCGTTCCAATTAGCCAGAGCAAACGCAGCACGCAATAATATTTCCATTTCTATTCCTCTTGCGGTGTACCTGGATGAGATGTGCGGTGTTTATGATTGATTTAACTGAAAACGGGTCAAATATTTTTAAATACTAGCTAAAACTAACTAACTAAAGACGATCTTCCGTTCTTTTTATATTATAATTTGACTTATCCTAAGATTTGTATCTCAATTTGAAACTCTTGATGATGAATCTTAATAACTGGACTTTTAAAGTGTACGGTGGGAAGAACAGCCTCTTTACCTCGGCGTGACATAACGTAAACATCCATGCTCCAGCTCCTGCTTCCGAATTCATAAAACACATTCTAGAGGTGTGACAGAAAGACAGCAGGTTGTGTCAGAACTTGACCGTTACCATGTCTCTGAACTAAAATCTAAGACATACCAAGGAAATCGTTGGAAATTATAAATTAACATTGATAGCATATCATTTCGGACTTACAGCAGATATTTAGTAAATCTTACGAGTTATAAATTGTTGCAAATCCCTAACATGAGCGTTAAACTAAGATAAACTTTAAATTATCCCGAAGTGAATTACGATGTGCTTCAAAATTTACGGTACATGCGTAATTTGACAGAGTTAGTAGACAAATAGGCAGTTTTCTTACATTAAATATTAACTAGCTGCTGCCTGTGACTATTCGTGGTGATATCATATTATTTTGCGTAGATCCTATTTATTCTTTAATAAAAATAGTCTAAGATAAGAGACCTGTAATATTCTGGTCAAATTCTTTTATTAAATTAATATTTTGAAAATCAGCCAGAATAAAGGGATAAATTAATATTTAATATTTTTTTTTCGTTTTTATTAACCTTATAAAACAATAAAAAAGCGGTAAATCACTCCCTAAAGAATCAGCTTTTTGTCTCAAAATTCCGTTAAATACGTCAAGTAATTACACAGACTGAGAAAAAGAAGAGTGAGTATGTATAACATTTCAAAAATAGTTTTTATATATCGATGTAGTTAATATTAGTTTAACATGAATAAGAAATATTAAAAAAAAACTTGAGTTTTTTTTTCTTTTCCTCAGAAAGGCGACCCCTAGGGAGGTGGTGTTTGACTTTAATCTGAAACTCATTCATTATTCACTCGCCTTCGACTTGTTGAATGCTTCTCAATATCTAACCAACTGCGAGCAGAAAATAGTTATTAGGTTACTCGGATCGTGACAAAAAAAAAGTTGTGCAAAATTTGAATGATCATGTTGAAAATTCTAATATTGCGAAAATACGGATAATCGTAATGTATAAACACAAACAATAATATTATTATCTTGTGATTTCTTAACGATCTTATTTTTTAAATAACCTTTATCCGTTAGAAAGCTTTTTTTATTTGTATATATAAGTCAACAGACTAACATAATTATCAGCTTCACAATGTAATTTAAATACACATGATGAGAGCCAGTAGCCTGTCTGTATAAAAACGACGATATCCATCTGACCGGCGTTAACTGAAAGATCGGGAGGTTGGATAAAAACAATGGATAAAAAGCACATGAATCATTTGGTCAGCGGATCTGTCCATTCCACCGTCTACTCTGCATTTTTCACCGATAATAATTGCTATAAGAATATGGTTAGAAGTATATTTTTAACTACCTATTAAGAATATATTGATCTACTTTCCAACTCGAGTTACAATTATTTAATTTACCATTCTTTCAGCGTTTTTTCACCCGCAATAATTAGTGTAACGGCCAGTTGATGTTACAATAACATTTGAGTAAAATTTGAGCTTTCTTATTTTCCTATACTCACTTTACCTTTATTAAATCTCATAAAATTCCACACATATTTTTAAATAGAGACAAAAAACGCTGTCATGACACGTTTCTTGTATCGGAGCCTTATTTACTTTTTAACTGCATACAATTTTTATTATTTGTCGTTACAGCGGTCACAGTAATACATATCTGCTTGTCTACCTATTATGATTTAAAAAAAGCACCGAGAGCGGATTTAATAGGAATTACGATTCAATGAAAAACCGATACACGCAGACATGATTATACGTAATAATTAACAGTAGATAACAATTTATTTAAGTTTTATAACTTAATGTATAATACTGAAATTTTATTAAGGATATAAAAACAAAAGTCTAGTTAATTTAACCTCTAATTTTTAAATGCGTTCAGCTCCATTCCTATGCATATATAGATATTCTACCTCGAATGGTTTAAATTCCAAGTTCCTTTATTAACACCTGAATGAAATTAAACAGTAAAAATCTGTGGACCGGGGGACGAAATGACTTAAATTGTTCGGGAGCGAATGGGTTAATAGGAGTTGATAAAGTAACTTCACCAGTGGATGGCAAAGCTATGTACGGAGCGCGCGCTCCAGTATACGCGAGGTGCAAGTAATGTGGATACACGAACAATACACAACGTAATGTACAGTGTGGGCGCGCACCCGAATTGTGTTTGGTAAACTTAGCTGCGACACGGTGCCCCCTTCACAATAGTGCAACGACGGTAGGTCAGTTTGTATACAACTAATGTAATGTTGTTGTAATGGCGTCATAATGGTGTTAACGGTTTTCCGATATCGTGCCGGTGAAATTTATTTATTTTTTATTTATTTATTTTTATTTGGGAAACAAACAGTACAATATCACAGAAAGTAGAGAAAAACAACAACAAGATAGTGCATATACCAGTCAAGTTTCCACCAACAAGTAACACATATAAGAAGCAGAGTGCAAAAATTAAAAGAACAAATTTTAAAATTAGAAAAAAAATCTAAAACAAGAAATACAATACAAATACAAAATTAAAATTAATCAAAATTAAAATAAAAATTAAATCAAAATCAAATCAAAAATTCAATTAAAATTAAAACATAAAATTGAGTAACTTAACAATTGCAAAATGTTAATAAATAAAAATGAAAATCAAATGAATAATAAAACGCAAATACAACATAAAATAATTTAAATTCAAATTCAAAATAATTGAAATTCATTGGTTCATTAATTGATTAATGTTACGTCTAAAACTTATTAGTGAACAAGAGAATATATCTATATTTAAAAAAATATTTATTATACATATTGCAGGTACGACGAATAAAATCATTTTGGGCATATTTAGTTCTGGTAAAGGGCAAATAGAAAAGATCATTTTTACGTTTAAAAAAATTAGGGACATTAAAGTTCAAACAACTTAGTAAATAGGGACTATCAACAACATTAATAACCAGCTTATACAGAAAAATTTGATCTTTCAGTGTACGGCGAACTTCTAGCGAATTAACACAAGGCAAGTTTTGAGATGAGTGATAAAACCTACATTTCAAATGTTTAAGGAATTTAGCTTGTATCTTTTCAACGGACTCACTATATACTTTATACTGAGGGTTCCAAACAGTAGATCCAAATTCCAATAACGAGCGCACCAGGCTATTATATAGAATAATAAGAGTATAAACGTTTTTAAACTCGTTACCAACCCTCAGTATAAAGCCAAGCATCCGATAAGATTTAGCAATAATTTGATCTATATGGCTCCCAAATATTAACTTATTATCCAAGTAAATACCCAGGTCTCTCACCCCAGAAACGCGGTCAATAATTTTGTCGTTTAGAAGGTATTTACAAGCAATCGGCGTTTTTTACGTGTAAATGAGATAACGCTGCACTTTTTAACATTAAGAGATAGCTGATTATCCTCACAATACTTGCATAATTTGTTTAGGTCTTCTTGTAGTAGCAAACAATCTGACAGACCAGACGCCCTTCTAAAAATCTTCAAGTCATCTGCAAATAATAATATCGAAGAGAGGTCAAAAGCTTTACAAATATCATTTATAAAGATATTAAAGAGCAACGGACCAAGATGAGAGCCCTGCGGTACGCCAGATGAAACAGGAGTAAAAGATGAACAAAATCCTTTTATTGTCACTGCCTGACTTCTGTCACGAAGATAAGATGATAACCACCTAAGTAGGTCGCCGTGTATACCAACTTGCTCCAGTTTATTAAAAAGTATGTTATGGGATATTTTATCGAAAGCCTTCGAGAAGTCGGTATACACGACGTCCACCTGGCCACCATCATCCATGACTTTCAGTATACGATGAATCAAATGAAAAATGAAATAAAGAAAATAATAAAGTACTCACATATATGATGTTACAGATCGATTATTAAAACACGATTGAAACAGGAGAACCATGCCTTTGACAGTCATGACTACTATAACATAGAGCCCCGCCCCCCTCCCCGATAACAGTAAAACAGTTTTTTAGTTTATGACAGGCAGTTATAGAGATATTCAGGAACATATGAACAAACAATTACCTACCTGTTAAAATAACGAGTCCCCTCATAGATATTGTCATATGAGGGTGTGTAAAAATCATATTTATATCGGTACTATCAGATTATTATTTTTTAAAATGTGTTTTTGATGAGAAAGATAAAATAAAATATATAGCACAAAATTTACTGGAACTTAAGGTTCATATCTAAAATTTTCTCACTTCATACAGCGAAGTAATTACGGTATGTGAACAAGAATTAATGTTTCCTTTACACACTTGTACACGTGGATTCGCCTGATTCCGATTAGAAGTAGCCTCTCTACTATAATTTTAAATACGTCGTACGCGTCAATTGTCACAGTAAAAAAAACGATGTCGTCCGTGGGGTGACACGTTACAGACGTCGCTAATTGACTGTTCGCAGCCCCCTAATAATGTTTCCCTCGTTTCGTTCCAGATGACGGTCAGAGGACATTGGTTGTTTATAGATAAGTAGATGCTTTTTTTTGTGTATAAGAGGTGGGAAACGGACAGTCGGTTCACCTGGTGGTAAGTGAAAGCGACATTTATAGATTCCCCCTACGTTAGAGGATTAGCAGGTGCGTTGCTGGCCTTTTATTAAGTTTTTAATTCAGATGAAATACTTATAACTTTACGTAACAAACCGTTTCGCTTGTGTCACTTAATTAATGATCAACGTTATAATTGATAGTTTAAAGATACCAAAATAAAGATGCTTTAAAAAAAAGATAATAAATTTTGAATTTATTAAATTGGTCCTATAGATGCCGAGCTATAATGGGGTTTCAATTTTTTGTACAAAATCAGGGATATCACTAAAATAAATAAATTTATATTTATTATTTAAACACAATAAAACTCAAAGTTATGTATTCTTGTATATATTAGGCTATAATATATCACGGAACAACTGACAGTGACGGTACAATAACCAAACATCTAAGTATAATCGAAACACGTGAATCTAGTTTCAAACAAATATACACAGAATCAAAGTTAAAACAACATCTCGGTCACACCGGTGTAATCAATTAGAAACGTGACAAGTGTACCGTGTAAAGGAGACGCGATTTTTCCTCAAACAAAGACGATGTTTTATTTAAAGTCCTAATTTGCATCGAAAACGGTGCGTCCGTTTCCACTCGAAGCGTTCTTTTATCAAGATTGTTATTTCTTTACGATTCGTCGAGACTTGTGTGGATGAGACGGTTGTTGTTAAACACCATTATGTCAATTGGTTTAACTTTTTGATAACCTTCATGTATGTATGACAAAGTACACGATGATGGAACTATGAATGGTGTAAGTACATGTGCGTGTGTCTGTGCTGGTGTGTGTATGTGTGTGTGTGTCTCAGATCTTTATCTTTTTATTTTACGTAGGTAAGTTGAAAGCACACATCGTCTTATCAATAATATACTATCGCTTGACGTCATTCGAAACGTGGAATTGAATCCAACTGCGCGTGAAACACAGATATATCTCATTCTTATATACACATGTCGTATGAAAATTTAAATATACTGAAGATACAAAAAAATATATTTATTATAACTCAAAAACAACCTTATTTGATTAGAGTTTTAGAAACACGTTCGAACCATTTCCTTACAATACTTTCAGTCATCATAATAGTTGTTTCTTTGGGAAGTCAAAAAATTACAGATAACAACATGCAACGTTACACCGGCATTAATATTTGTGTCTACTGTTATGTAAATATGAATCGTGTTGTGATGTTTAAAATTTTACATTCCTTATGGATATGTAATGATATAAGAGACTTGAAATGTAGTTTTTTAATTGTAAAAGTATTATTAAAACAGACTTAATAGTTTTAGAGCTTATCTATATACATATAATAAAATGGTAGGAAAGTCAAAACTGTAAATTGAATATTTTTTTAAAAGAATACTTGGGGTGTGATCTACAATCGATACCGAAGCCAAAAATATAGTTTTTAGAATTTTTTGTCAAAAAAAAATCAAAAAATCAAAATATTTTATTCGTTATTAGGTGATTGATTACACACACTCAACGAACGTCAAAAAAAAAAAAAAATGTCTCGGTAGACATCTACAATTTCATCATCGGCTTTACTAAATATTACAATAATATAATAATGTTCCTAGTGTAGGCCGAGAGAAAAAAAGCCGGAGGAAAAAAAACTCTCGGTACTCTTTTTACCATATCATATTTTGTACATACAATATAAAAAAATTATTCACAAAGAACGAGCAAATCATGTCACTGCCAAGCAGCCTTGTCATTTAAAAAATCTTTAATGCTATAATATGCCTTACTACATAATTTGGATTTAATGAAGTGTTTAAATTTATTTAGGGACAAGTCTTGCACATTACCAGGCAGTGTATTGTACATGCGTATACAGTTACCTACAAAAGAGTTACTTACTTTGTGGAGCCTAAAATTAGGAATTGCCAATTTATTTTTATTTCTTAAATTTATATTATGTCTATCACAGTTCTTGACAAATTTATTTTTGTTTTTATGTGTGTATAATAAATTTTCAAAAATATATTGAGAATAAACAGTTAGTATTTTTATTTCCTTAAATTTATTTCGTAAAGACTCACGGGTGCCCATACCGTAGATAGCTCTGACAGCTCTCTTTTGCAAAATAAATATACATTGAATATCAGCAGCGTTTCCCCACAGCAGTAAACCATAAGTCATGATGCTGTGGAAATAGCTGAAATATACTAATCGCGCGGTTTTGATATCCGTCAACTGGCGTATTTTTTTTACTGCGTAAGCTGCGGAGCTAAGTCTGCCAGATAACTTCCCAATATGAGGACCCCACTGTAATTTTGAATCTAAGGTTATACCCAGAAAGACAGCCTGATCGACCAATTCTATTTCCTTATCCCTAATCCTGATACTGGTTGTAGCCAACTTAACATTCGGTAAAGTGAATCTCACACATTTTGTTTTGGATTCATTTAATAGTAGATTATTTACATTAAACCAGTGGATAATCTTAGAGAGAGCCCTGTTTACATCGTCGAGTGAATTTTGTCCACGTTTAACCTTAAACAGTAAAGATGTATCATCTGCAAACGAAAGACTATCTCATGATCATCTCTAACAAGATGAGGGAGGTCATTAATATAAACCAGAAATAGAAAGGGACCTAAAATCGAACCTTGAGGTACTCCCATTGTTACAAGAGAGCCGGGGGACCGCTTGTCGTTGATCACCACGCTTTGGGTCCTGCCACTCAAATAAGAAGTGACAAAATCAAGAGCGGTACCCCGGATTCCATAATGATGTAGTTTCCTGATTAATGTCTGATGCTGGACACAATCAAATGCCTTAGAAAGGTCACAGAATACACCATAGGCATCGTGTGACTGATCCCAGGCCTCATAAATAGTCTCTAAAAGTTTAATTCCAGCATCAGTAGTAGACCGGCCGCGAGTAAAACCAAATTGTTTATTGTGTAAGAGTTCATTACTTTTAAAATGTTTTTGAAGTTGATTTAGGATAATTTTTTCAAAGATTTTACTGAAAGTGGGAAGTACCGATATTGGACGAAAGTTAAAAGGATCTGCGGTACTTCCAGATTTAAATAAAGGCAATAACTTGCTAAATTTCATCAAGTCAGGAAACACACCACTATCAATACAATTAAAAATTAAAGCCAAACAGTCATGACTACTTCAAAGCCCCGCCCCCCTCCCCGATAACAGTAAAACAGATAATTAGTTTATGACAGGCAGTTATAATATATATATATATATATATATATATATATATATATATATATATATATATATATATATATATATATATATATATATATATATATATATTATAACTGCCTGTCATAAACTTATTATTGTATATATATATATATATATATATATATATATTATAACTGCCTGTCATAAACTTATTCCTTAATATTTATATATTCAGGAACATATGAACATACATGTACCTGTTAAAATAATGAGTCCTCATAGATACTGGTATATGAGGGTGTGTAAAAATCATATTTATATCGGTACTATCAGATTAATTTTTTTAAGAATTTATTTTTGATGAGAAAGATAAAATAAAATATATAGCACGAAATTGACTGGAACGTAAGGTTCATATCTAAAATTTTCTCACTTCATACAGCGTAGTAATTACGCTATGTGAACAAGGATTAATGTTTCCTTTACACATTTGTACACGTGTATTTGCCTGATTTCGATGAGAAGTAACCTCGATTAACCTTTTTAGTTCGTCGTACATTTTACTCCTTAAAAGCAAAAAGAAAAAAAAAATGTCGTCCGTGAGGTGACACGTCACAGACGTCGCTAATTGACTGTTCGCAGCCCCCTGAGTTTCCCAATGTTTCCCTCGTTTCGTTCCATATGACGGTCAGAGGACATTAGCTGGTTATAGATGTACATGCTTTTTTTTTTGTACGGAATAGGTAACAAACGGACATTCGGTTAACCTGGTGGTAAGTGAAAGCGACATCCATAGACACCCGCTATATCAGAGGATTAGCAGGTGCGTTGCCGGTCTTTCATTAAGTTTTTAATTCAGATTAAATACTTATATTTTATGTAACGTACTTTATGTAAACGTTCTAACTGATAATTTATAGATACCAAAATCTTTATTTTGGTATTTATAAAAAAAAAATAGATACAAAATTCAGGATTTATTAAATTTGTCCTATAGATGCCGAGCTACAACAAATGGGGTTTCAATTTTTTGTACAAAGCCAGGCATTTCATTAAAATATATAAATTTATATTTATTATTTAAAAATAATAAAACTCAAAGTTATGTCGGCTTGTAGGTACGCGAATTATAGGCTATAATATATCACGGAACAACTCACAGTGACGGTACAATAACGAAATATCTAAGTATAATCGAAACACGCGAATCTAGTTTTAGACAAAAAAAAACAGAACCAAAGTTAAAACAACATCTCGCTCTCACCGATCTAATCTATTAGAAACGTGACAAGTGTACCGTGTAAAGGAGACGCAATTTTTCCTCAAACAAAGAAGATGTTTTATTTCAAGTCCTAATTTGCATCGAAAACGACGCGTCTGTTTCCACTCGAACCGTTCCTTTATCAAGATTATGATTTCTTTACGATTCGTCGAGACTTGTGTGGATGAGACGGTTGTTGTTAAATAACATTATGTCAATTTTTTTAATTTTTTGATGACCTTCATGTATGACAAAGTACACGATGATGGAGCTATGAATGATGTAAATACATGTGCGTGTGTCTGTACGAGTGTGTGTATCTCAGATCTATTTATTTTTATTTTACGTAGGTAAGTTGAAAGCACACATCGTCTTATCAATAGTAAACTATCGCTTGACGTCATTCGAAACGTGGAATTGAATCCAACTGCGCGTGAAACACAGATATATCTCATTCTTATATACACATGTCGTATGAAAATTTAAATATACTGAAGATACAAAAAAATAAATTTATTATAACTCAAAAACAAACTTATTTGATTAGGTTTTTACAAACACGTTCGAACCATTTCCTTATAATACTTTCAGTCATCATAATAGTTGTTTCTTTGGGAAGTCAAAAAATTACAGATAACAACATGCAACGTTACACCGGCATTAATATTTGTGTCTACTGTTATGTATGTAGCGACATCTATCTCGCCACATATGAACTGACGCATCCTACATCGCGCTATCAAAGTTTTCAAAGCGATTGAATATAGGTATATACAAGAACCCGACAACAAACGTTAAGTGGCGCGTAGCCCACTAGACACATCCGTCTGGTCGAAGGATCCTTCCTTTCCAAAGGCAGCCCCACAACGCCAAATGTAAATATGAATCGTGTTGTGATGTTTAAAAGCCTACATTCCTTATGAATATGTAATGATATAAGATACTTGAAATTTAGTTTTTTAATTGTAAAAGTATTATTAAGACCGACTTAATAGTTTTAGAGCTTATTATCCTCTTCATTATATCAGTATAGATTAGGAGTCGAACCAGCTAATCCAAATTCTACAGCACAACTCGTGATATATTTTCCATTTCTTTAACCATTTAATTTCGACACCTTATACATATATACAAAGAATGGGGAAAAAAGATATTAAGGCGACGTCACACATGTGTTCCGATGTGATATTCATATGTTATTTATTGATCTCAGGGAAACTGTCGTCTTCAGAAAACGTGTGTGATAGCCGAATACACTAACATGTATATTATATTAACTTAAAAAAAAAATATTGTTGTCTGTAAAGTCGATTTACGGAAGATAATTTTTACATGATAACGTCATAAGAAAACATGAATGGAATTGAATAATTATCACTGAATTATCATTATTTTGTATAATATATATTTATATATATCTATGTATATAAGCTACAGGTAATTAATTGTATTTGACGGCCGGCTGGTCGAGTGGTCAGGCAACTGGACACTCTACGCAGCGGTCGCGGGTTCGAATCCCGCCAGGTGCAGATAATCTGTATGACGAATATAGATGTCTGCACCGGGTCATGGATGTGTATTTATGTATATATGTATTAATATCTTAAATTTATTTCCGTTCCTAGTACCTGTAACACAAGTTCTTACGAACTTACCACGGGGCTAGGTTAACGTAGTGTGATTGTTGGTTAATATTTATTTATTATTTATTTAATATAAAAGCAAAATAAAATTAAATACTGTGATATGTAATATAAGAAATAATCAAGTTTAATAAAGAAGGTAAGTATAATAACTTAAAGTTAGCAAAACAAATTAGATTATCATTAACCACTTATGAAAATTGTAAAAATATTATACTAACTAAAACCAGTTTACTTACGCTCGTAATTATATGAGTCCTAATAACTTTTTAGTCAAAATTGTAATATAACCTATTATTACTGCACTCGCCGACCGATGCTACTTTTTTAATAATCAAATAACAAATATATGAGATTATATCGCTAAAAGAATTCTTAAAATGCAAGAATTAATTACCTTTTTTGCTGCAATTGTTGTTGTAATAAACCATTTCAACTTCATTTACTTTTCACTATTTGACATTACTTCAATATTGACAAAACAGAAATTGCGTGCGTTTGTCGCCATTTGCCGCTGTCAATTCTACTCGGACGCGACCGTGAGCCGAACGCTTAGGCCGAGCTGATCGTGCTTCTCTAACGCTTGTTCCGCGCTCTTGCTCACTAATTGTGACAATGACGTCATCTTCTTCGAACTGGCACCCAGTAGCTTTCATCAATTTACTAGACGTTATCACGTCAAAAAATATTTTTTCATATAATTCCGAAACAAAATTGTTCTGTTTTCCTATAAACTCTCTGAGTCTATCGTAGTGTTTTCCGCTCCTCTAAATCAAACAGATTTTTATGTAATTTTTGATATC
The DNA here is from genome assembly GCA_036937285.1 of Euphydryas editha. Classification (NCBI taxonomy): domain Eukaryota; kingdom Metazoa; phylum Arthropoda; class Insecta; order Lepidoptera; family Nymphalidae; genus Euphydryas; species Euphydryas editha. Next base: position 11,019,446 of record JAUPFZ010000029.1, on the reverse strand, counting down.
CGTGCAGAATATTTTATTATACACATCTCTTTCCCCCATAAACTATCTCTTTCTAACGTTTAAGAAAACAGTGATTAGTGCAAAGAATGTAGAACCCCATTTGTATGCTTATTAGCGATCCCCTGAACACTTGACAAAACTTCGCCTATTTAAGTATGATCCAATTTATAGGAGAAAGCGATTCAGTGCAACAAATAAAGTTAAAATAATTATTATATTATTATCTTATTATATTATTATAATTATTATATTATTAATCTGATTAATTTTTCAGTCTCTTAATGAAACCAACTAAGTTTGTGTCGTACTCGGAGACAAAGAGTTCCGTATCATCGGACAAAATTTTATAGAACATATTTCTTAAGATCTAGCAAAAAAACAAACACGTTTCTTCTATCGGGACCTCCTCTTGTTATAACTTTCATATTTCAAGTGTCGACATGTTAATAATATATGTATTTATTTATTTATTTAAATTGGCTTACCAACTAAATACATATTAAATTATTTCAATAGTTTAAAATTATTAATAATATTATTAGAAATATGTATTTAAATTATAGGTATGCACAGCATTATTTTTTGTTTTATACTAATTAAAGAAAAAGTAAAGCATTGGTTTATTAATGTATGCAAATGATGCACTTTTAAATATACAGCTCAATGACTAATAAATAGATGGATGAGAGGACAGTGTAATAGGATTTCGTTTTTTTACTTATTAGACTTTTTTTAATAACAAAAACGCTCTAATAATTAACTTGAACCACACCGTAAACGATCAAAGTCAGATACTTAGGAGCAAAGTCTAATTATAAAGAAAATTTTTATAGCTCAGAGATGAATTGAAAGAATTTACATCAAAATTTTAAAAGCGGATTTCTTAATGTTTATAAGGTTGTCGTCTCATTCTTGGTACTTACAAGGATTTATTTTATATATATTTTTAAAAGACTCAGATAACAACGATTACGTTTTCATTATTGTTTTTAATCGACTTCATAAAAGACGAGGTATGTTTTCGGATGGTGTCTTTTTCCTTGCATATATATACTGCCATTTTCAAGGTTTGTTCTTGGCTTTTATGTATGAATCAGACTATAAGTATCCCAATGATTAGCAATGACCTTCTCTCCATATAGAAGAAGGGTTGAAACTTAATCCACCAAGCTGCTCCACTGCGGGTCGGCCAATAATTACCCTGATGAGTAGAAATGTTATCAGGAGCTTGTAACAACCGCGACCGATGGCTTTACGTGCTCTTCGAGGAAATGTGGGGAGACCCACAAGAACATACACCCAGACCTGAAACAATTATTTGTACAAATAAAGTTATTTATCCCCGAGCGGGAAACGAATCCAAGACTGCCGGTGTTGAGACAACTAATCGCGCCACTACACAATAATTATTATTCTGTATATAAATACTAATTAATTATAGTTGTTTAAAATTGTAATTTTACGGTCTTGGTTACATGTCTGTGTTTTGTTGAAAAAATCTTTATATCACGATAACTGCTAAGTTTTGAAGTGATTTTGTTTGAGATTCATATCGTGCTCGACGGTAAAGGGGAACATCTCGAGGATACCGGCATGTCTCGGGAGAATCCGGAAATATGTACATCTTTCAATATAGAGGCGAAATGTGTTTTTTTTTTTACGTTTCAAATAACATTATCTGTGGGAAATATAAAAAAAGTTAATATGGATGAAACTAATGTTATTTCAAGTATCTTCTTGTGTGGCATTAAATTCATATTTATTTGTTTTTTAATCGAACACTTTATTGTTGGTATGAAAAAGTTTGTTAAAAAATAACGTAGCATCGTAGCAATGCACTACATTCTGTAGCAACAGGCTACGAAGGTATGAAAAGAGAAGTATTTAATTAGGGTTCTTGTCAATATTTGTAATCCCTCTTCTGAGTAAGATAGTATTGTGTTTCAATAGTAAGCAATATTTTGAGCGGCAGTCTAGATGTTATCAGTCAAATTGTGATTTTAGTGAATGAAATGTTACGTTACAGTTTAACTTTGCATATAATTAATTAATAGATCATTTTATACAAGGTTTTTGTACATTCTTAATAATAATAATAATAATAATAATAAAGCTTTATTTAATTCCATACAGATTAGAATATAAAAACATAACACATGCAGATTAAATTAAATTAGTAATAATTGGATTTATTGAAAAATATGGATTATATATTGAACAATGAATAAATCATTATTATTGTATGGACCCCCTTCGGGTAAAAGCCTCCTCCAAGGAATTCCACTTATCTCTATCTTTAGCAATTGCCATCCATTTTTGACCTGCTACAGTCACTATCTCGTCTACCCATCTTGTATATGGCCGGCCTCTTGCTCTAGTACCTCTTGGACCTGACCAATTGACTGTCCTAAAGGTCCATCTGTCGTCACTGTACCTAGCAATATGACCCGCCCACTTCCATTTTCTTTGTAAGGAAAAAGTTAGGGCATCAGTTACTTTTGTTCTTTTTCGGATTACAACATTTTTCACCTTGTCACTTAGTTTAATACCTAGGCAGCTCCTTTCCATTCTTCTCTGAGTAGTCTGGATTTTGTTTCTAGTTTTGAGATCGAACGTCCAGGTTTGGCAACCATAGGTGAGACATGGTAGAATTTCTGAGTCCATGATAATTTTTTTGGTCGACAAAGGGAGCTGAGATTTGAATATCTCCTTGTGAGCCCAGTATTTTCTCCAGGTAGTCGTTATTCTTCGCTCTACTTCTTCAATATTCCTTTCATTGCTGAAAGATATCTGTTTACCAAGGTAGACATACTCAGATACATATTCCAGAGGGATATTTTTAACTAAGATGGGTAATCGGTGGTGGTTAGTCATAATTTTCGTTTTATCGATGTTCATCTCCAGTCCAACCTTTATACTATTACGGTGTAGATCGTTTATCATATTATTTAATTGTTGTGGACTCTCTGAAAATAGTATGATGTCGTCAGCAAACCTGAGATGGCTCAGAAAATTCCCACTTATATTGATGCCTTGTTTGGACCATGGTAAGTCTTTCATTATATGTTGGAGAACAGCTATGAACAATTTCGGAGAAACAGGATCGCCTTGTCTTACGCCTCTACGTATGTTAATTATACTGCCCACTCTATCCAGTCTGACTCTACTCGTACTATTAGCGTAGATATTTTTTAAGATGTTTATGTATTTTCCTTCTATATTTTGCGATTTTAGTGCTTCCCAGATACTGTCATGCGATATAGAGTCAAATGCTTTTTTGTAGTCTACAAAAGCCACATATAGTGGTCTACGGAATTCTAGGTATTTCTCTATTATCTGGTCTACCACATGGATATGATCCACAGTACTGAACCCGTTTCTGAAACCGGCTTGCTCGATCGGTTGATGTATGTCAATGTCTGAGGGTATTCTTTCCAGCAAACATGATGCGAATAGTTTGTAGAGGCAAGGCATGAGGCTTATTGGGCGGTAGCTGCCGATGTCCGCTGGGTCTCCTTTTTTATATAGCAGAATGATTTCGGATTCCGTCCATAGGTGCGGCACGGCTTCTTCGTGTAATATTTTATTCCACAGAATCGTAATAGGTGTCAATAGAAGAGTCCTTGCAAACTTGATGCATTCATTGGTTATACGCCGGAGCCGGGCCGGAGCTTTTTTCTGGTTTGAGTCTCATTATTTGTTTTAGAATTTCAGGTTCTGTGAAATCTTGAATTGGGGACGAGGCTCTAAATTTTTGGACTTTATGCGTTTGCTCTACTGAGCTTGGTTGGCTGTATAGTTTTGCGTAAAATTCCGTAGCTATTTCTATAATCTTCGATCGGGATTTGGTTTTGGTAGAGCCAGATTGCAGTGATGGAATCCATTTCTTTGACTTATTTATTTCTTTATATGCTTTTTTGGCCGATCTTGATTTTTCAATGTGTCTTTGTATGGTGTTTATCCTGTAGGTATCATAGCATCTTCTGATTTCTTTGTTTGTGGCTTTATAAAGTTCTTTCAGTTTTTCTTTTTCGGTCTTGTTAAGTTTCTGTTTATTTTGTAGATCGTTTCTTTCTTTCATGAAATCTAGAGCCACATCTGATAAAATTTTGCATTTCGTTATTTTTTTAATAGTTCTTAAACTTTCGTGTATTGAGTGCACTAGTTGTTTGTAATATTCATCGGCTTTATAATTAATGTGTGTTGTTATTAGGTTAGGTATGTAGCTGTTTAGATTTTTTAGATATAATTCTTGTTCTTCTATCGTTTTCAGTGTTCGTGGTGTGTTGGAAAAGTTGCGTCTACTCTTTTTAATTTGTTTCAGGTGTAGAGTACCTCTCAGCATTCTATGATCTGATCCAAAGGGAAGTGACGATAATACTTCAAAGTTTGAAAATAGTTGAGGTTGTGTGGTCATTATATAATCAATCTCGTTTCTAGTATTCTTGTCTGGGGAGATCCAAGTCCATCTGTTTTTAGGTTTTGATTTGAACATAGTATTGATAATTTTCATGTTAAATTCATATGCGTATTGGATTAGTCTCTCTCCGCGTTTACTCCTTTTTCCATAGCCATATTTGCCGAGAGCTGAAATTTCATGAGTCTTGGATAATCCAACTTGGGCATTAAAATCTCCCATAGAGATTATATATTTTGTGGTAGTAGAGTCGTGAGCTTTTGCTAAGTCATCATAGAAATTGTCTATATCCTCTTGAGATGAGCTTTCAGTGGGTGCATAAGCCTGAATAATAGCAATATCTAAATTTTCTATTTCCATTTCAAGTAAACAGACTCTTTCTGATATTCCAATGAACTTTTTAATATTTTCTTTATATTTTTTCTTGACTAAGAAGCCCACACCGTACAAGCCTTTAGTTTTGCCGAGATAGTACATGATGTAGTCATCTTCTTCGATAATATTCTCTCCTTGACGGCGGACTTCGCATAGTCCTATTATATCGTGATTAATGTTTTGTAGCGCTGTCTGTAGCTCGATAAGTTTAGCTTGCGATGATAATGTTTTAACGTTATATGTACAGATATACAGATTTCTTTTATTTATTGTTTTTGTTTTCCTTGGAGGGTTTTGGTCGAACTCTCCCGCGGTGACCAGCCGTATTGGGAGGTGAGGGGGTGATTCTGGTTGCTAATCTTTGTTGTGGGTAGTGCCGTGTTGAGTTTCGGAATAATTTTTCTTATCAGGGTAGGAGAATGATGGTTTTTTAGTAATAAAGTTGCTCATGGTGTTAGTTCTATTTAACTTCGCTGGCTGTTTGTTAGGAATAGTTTCGCTTTCTTTGTTGGTAGAGTTTGTAGCAGTTACAGGTGATTCAGATAAATTCCTTTTTTTCCTCGTATCTGTGATTTCATTTTTGTTTTTTAGTATTATCATTTTTTTTTTTTCTTTTTATTGGGGTAAACAAACAGTGTTACAATGAATAAGACATAGCAAGTATATATTACAGTACAATTAAAGCAACACCAACACCGTTTACCACAAATTACATACAAAAGCTGAATTTTGACACGATCACAGTTGAAACGCATGATTAGAAAGAAAAAATAAAAAAAAAGGATATAAAACTACTGTAACTGTTGCAATACAAGGTTTTTAAACGTGCTAGGACGCGTTGCCGCAATGTCTATTGTATTGAAATTGATGTTAAATGAGTTAACCATTCGATATAGCGGAGAACGCTTACCGGCATTTGTGCGACAGCGGGAAGTAGCAAACAATTGGCAAGGATTGCGACAATGGGTTCTAGTAGGCACTCTATAACATATTTGATTAATAAGATTAGGACAATCGTATCTATTGTGGCACAAATCATAAATAAACATGGCTTCAAGCTGACTACGTCTAGCCTCTAGGGTAATGAGCTTATACTCCTTAAGTAACTGTGCGTACGGTAGACGACAAAGAAAACACCTGTAATGCATGCTCCTCAAAAATTTTGCTTGAATGTCCTCAAGTACCTCTGCATATTTTTTGTAAAAAGGGTTCCATATAAGCACAGCGTATTCGATCTGAGAACGGACTAGAGCCTTATATAAGGTAAGATAGGAGGATGGTTGCTTAAAGTTAACGGATGATCGCATAACGAATCCGTACATTTTGAGGGCTTTACTCCTGATACTTTCAATATGTAAATCGAGATGTAACTTACAATCTAATACAATTCCAAGATCTCTGACGGATTTGACAGACTCAAGTTGTACATTGCATAGTTTATATTGAAAATGACTAATGTGTTTCTTTTTCGTGAATGTGATGTGCTTACATTTGTTCAAACTAAGCTCTAGTTTGTTGTCCGTGCAGTATATTGAGAATGTATCAAGGTCTGCTTGAAACTTTTGGTGATCATTGAAATTGTCTATAGTATGGTAAATTTTTAGATCGTCTGCGTACAACAAGATGTTACAGAACTTAAAACAGTCCTTTATATCATTTATAAATAACAAGAACAAAAGGGGACCGATTATAGAGCCTTGAGGAACACCAGAAGTTATAGGAACAAATTCTGACTCATAACCATTGAAAGCAACCTTTTGAGTTCGATTGGTTACGTATGACTTAAACCATCGCCACAAGTTACCGCGAATACCGTTGAATGCAAGTTTTTCCAGAAGAATTTTGTGATCAACTCTGTCAAAAGCTTTTCGAAAATCCGTATACACACAGTCCGTTTGCTTGTTTTCATCCATACTTTTAAATAAGTATGTTGTATAAACTAGTAAATTTGTGTTAGTTGAACGACGATTAACGAAGCCGTGTTGTTCAGGAATTATAACGTTATGCATCAACGGGTATATGGCGTTATAAACAAGCTTCTCAAAGAGCTTCGACAAAGCAGACAGTGTGGAAATCGGTCGGTAGTTTTCGATGTTCGACTTATCTCCACCCTTAAAGACTGGTGTAATCCGTGCAGATTTCCAGATTGTAGGAAAGATACCTTCCCTTAAGGATAAGTTGAACAAGTGATGCAGAGGTCGACATAAGGCGGTGGCGCAGGACCTAAGAAGAATCGGAGGTAAATTATCCAGACCAGAGCCCTTAGAAACATCCAAGGCACGCAAAGCAGTCATGATATCGGTTTCAGATATGTATAGTTCTTTTAAATTGAGATCTGAATTAAGATTAGACTCGGGAATATTATCTATATCAAAGTCGCATGGAACAGTGCATGGTCCAAAAACTGATTTAAAATGATGAGAATATAGATGGGTGATGGCATCAGGATTATTCACAGTAATACCATTATAAAAAAATGTACTGGGGGAGATATTGTTTTGCTTATTATAAATGTATTTCCAAAAATAGTTGATGTTTTTACTAATGCTCTCCTCCATCACCTTCATATAATGTTTGTAGCTGCTCATTGATATATATTTGAATCTATTCCTGTATAATGAAAATGTTTCATAATCAGATTTATTTTTGTAGGTTTTCCACTTTATCCAAGCTTTATTTTTATTCTTATATATATGAATCAAAGCAGAATTAAACCAAATAGGATACTTAGACGACTTTACTATTTTAGTCGGTACATTATTTTTGATAATATTATAGATAACTTCATAGAAAGCTGAAGTAGCGTGCTCGGTATTCTTACCATGAAACGTTAAGTCCCAATCAATTTCCTCAAGTGCCTCAGATATAATTTCAAAATTAACCTTGTGGAAGTTGTATTCAATCCTGGGTTTACTAGTAATTGATCTGAAATTAATAGTTGTGGGGACAAGTACGTAAAAAGGCGGATGATTGCCATCCGGTGGTACAAGTGGAACAGGGGCAATAGAAGACTCACACTCACTCATATTAGTAATAAACAAATCAAGTATATGATTATTATGATTTTTAAATATATTTAGCTGGTAAGTAGTAAAAGAATTGATAAAATTATACAGGTACATACATGATGAGTTATAATCATTGGAGAATACAGGTTTTAAATACTTACCAGTGTCTTGCCACTCCATATTAGGTAGGTTATAATCCCCTACTATAATAAATTTGTCCATAGTACCATACTGAAAGATAGCCTGCAAATTGTCCAGATGTTGTTTATAAATATAAGGAGGCATGTTAGGCGGTATATAAGCAGCACTGATTATACAGTAATAGTTTTGTGTTTGCAATTCAACAAGAAGACTATCGACCAGGGGTGATGAGGACTTGATATAGGGCACTGGAGCACAAGTATAGGTACGGCTTACTGGGATAAAAGACCGCGCACCTAATCCAATACGAACAGCCACAAGCACACCGCCACCGTCACGGCGCCCGCAAGCTTCGCGGTCTCGATCACAACGGAACACGCTATAACGGGCGTCAATGAGCTCATTGTCGAATATATTACTATTTAACCACGTTTCAGTAAGAATAATAATATCATAATTATGAGAGAGAATATTCATATAAATAGTATTAAGCTTTGTCTTTAAGCCACGACAGTTCTGATAAAATACAGATAAAACATATTTATCCATTGGTAAATTTTATATATATAATGTAATCAACAGTATAAAAATGCCACGCACCCACGAAACCCAGAGAATAATTTGTTCGCAGCCAGTTCATGGTTCGATATATTATAAACAAGCTACATCTTATATTGCTAAATATGCCTGCGATAAATAAAAGAAAAACACAAAAAAACAGTAATTTACTATAGACTTTCATGCCACACTGCCCATAGATACTTAAAACAAGTTCTGTAAAATAAAAATATAAGCGTAAATAAAAATATAAGCGTAAATAAAGCATGATTATACAAACAATTGTAAGCACATCACTCTCTCCCTCAGTAGCTATGCCTATATAGAACGCAACAGAGATAATATAAAATAATACTACTATTATTATGTTATATAAAGCGCACGAATTATAATGTATTAATAAACACACGATGTAACAAAACTTTATAAATAATATAGAAAAAATAAATAAATTATTGTAAGGATATAAACCCACTACCCGCAAATAGTAAGAAAAAATATTACTTGATTTTGGCGATATCCAATGCCGTTCTAATAGCAATGACCGGCGATGTATCCGATTTTCGGGCGAGAATAGTGCCATGTTTAACCCACACATACTTAAAACCACACTGTTTTGCAGCATCACGACTTTGACGAAATAATAGTTTATAGTGTAATGTTAAATGTTCGTTTATGTATACAGGTGTCGGTGAACCGGATACGGAAAGCTTTGTAGATTCCAGGCCCTTCATGGTACGGCATGCCGACAGTACGTTATCTCGCATAAGTTTACTAGCAAACTTAACGATTACGTTTTTAGGTCTTCGATCCTTTTGATCACCATGGGGTACTCGGTGAATTGAAACAATATCCGACGCACGTATTGGATGTTTGATTTCATTACCAAGGCTCTCTAAGATTGATAATAGATTTTCACTACGTCGTTCCGGGAGATTAGAAATTTCAATATTGCATTCCCTAGCTTGCTGTTCCATGGTAAAAATTTTATTTTCAAGGGATGGCACTTTATCTGCGTAGTCGATAGAGGTTTTAGTACCTATTTCTAATGATTTTATACGAGAATCAAATTCGTCCAGGCGATCAGATGAAAAGTTCAATGATTTTTCAAATTCATTCAAACGATTATTAATTAAGGTAATCGAGTTATTTATTTTAACATTATCAGCATTTAATTTCATTATGTTATTATTGATATCACATAATAACGTAGATATTTTGGATAGTTCAGCAGAGAGAGCAGTATTTACTGCTGTTGCAACGCAGTTTGAGATGCATTCGTTAATGTTTGTGTTCCATAATATCATTTGCTGATCGAACTTTTTCTCAAAAACACCAAGAAGTTCACTCGTATCATTATCATGTGGTACTTTCCTTTTTCTAGTGTTAATATTGTGCTCGAATTGTTCATCAGATCTTGTCAAGTCACTGTCCGATAAGAACTTATTCGGTGGCGTTCGCTGAAGAGACATTATCTATTCTGCGAGTTAAAGGGAAACGAAAAATATATATTTGTCTCTTAGTCCAGCGGTGAGGTGGTGAGGCAACCGCACCTTTACGGGCGATAGATGCGACGCGAGAATGAGAGATTAATTTCGATGTTGCTATTGCGTTTACTCACGCCAGAATTGCAATAAATTAGTTTTACAGGAAAACAACTCGTTAGCCCGTCGCACAACTGAAGTTAATTGTATGCACTATGTGTATTTTATTGCAAATATACCGACAGCACGTTTGCCTTCAACGACTGATCAACGCAGAATCGTATTTACGAATTTTATCGTACTTTATTATTGCTTTATTTCCTTTCTTCTTTTCATTCTCTAATTCTATTTGGAGCTCTTTACGCTTTTCTAATATTTCAGGGGGGTAATCTTCTTTAATATAGTAAGGGGTGGTTTCCAATTTTTTCTTATTTTTTTGTATTTGTATTTTCAATCCCATCGTGAGAAGTGTTACAACAATAGGTCTCATTTTCTCTCCTTTTTTCCACGTATTCTATGCTATTTTTATCGCATTTGATTTTTAGTAGATTGTTTATGATATCTTAAATAGTTCCTTCTAGCTCATAGTAGTTCTTTTCGTTCTCTTCAACTCCGAAAAACGACAGATTTTTTCGTCTCATGTATCTCTCAAAATTATTAATAGATTTTTTTTGTAATTCAATTTTCATCTCAATTTGTTCATTTTTGCTTTCAAGGGTTTTAAATTTTTCGTTGATATTATTGTTGATCGTGTTTTTGATGTCTTCTTTCATATCACGCATTTCTGCCTTTTGTTGCTTCATTTCCTGTTGTATATTCTTAAGCATATTTTTTAGATCTTCCATGTTTTTTTTTTTTTTTTTTTAACGCCCTCTATCGGCAGTTGTACCTATACCCTGTGTGGGTATAGGTGCACGAGCACCGCTTTTAACTTTTTAATGTCTTATCACTGTCCGATAGAAAATTAGTCCTCTTTGCACTTGTTCAATATAGTTAAAGAATTATTAAAATTTCAAATTTATTTTAAAACAGAAAAATTTATTGAGCAGCTAAGATTTGAACCTTGGTTCGATGCGTATGTAAGGCAAGCACGTACCAGATGAGCCACTGAGTCTTTACTGCGTGGTTTGAAATATCGAAACTATTTCATCCAATGCAGGTATGTTTAGTCCGTTAACTATTATTTAATTAAACTTATTTTCAATTCACCTGCACTTTTTAACTATAATTAAAATTGTTCTTTATAACTTTTATTCCCACAACACTTTAATATTAGAAGTTATTTCCACTTAAAAATGAATGATTTAATTTAATTTATTATTAACGATTTCAACTGTAGTCCTTATCTTTTTATCACTTTAACACTTTGACTTGTAGTTTTTATAAGAGAATTGTCCTCACTTTTCTTCTAACTTTATTGTTTTTATATCGTCACTATTTTATTGAATAACACTTACACATTAAATTTATACATTACTTTTTATTTTTAATTATTTTTTATACAATTTTAATGATCAATTTATTTATAAACTAAAATTTTTATGGAACAGGTGTTATCAAAACCATTACTATCTACCCACACACATGTATGTATGTACATTCTTATTTCCCATAATTCTTCATTTTCCTTAAGATCAGTAAACATTAAAAAAAAAACTCAAAAACCTCTACAGAGTGGTACAAAATAATATTATTGATTTTTTTTAATACACGTATTATTATGAAGTCGGCAAAAAATTAAATCACAATTGACAAAAAAAACCTAACACAAAATATAATATACAAAAAAGACAGCCGAATTAAAAACTTCAACATATATTTTTACTAAGATAGCTAAGCAATCATTCATTCACTCATTCAATTGACCGTCACTTCGTATTAAGTAAAACAAACGCACAACGACCCTCTTATCCCCCGAGCTCTCAGCGGTCAAGTTGTAAGTTCAAAACAAGTGTTGGAACATTTCCTTAAGAATAATATTATCTCTTCGGACCTGTAGCAAGGAGATATTGATGTTAGCTGTACACTCGTGTACAGAGCATATGAAAATTTTTATTTGAAAAATCTATTTCAACAAGTCTATACGATCTCGTCGGTAGTCATAAAGTACAAAAATAATATTTTTGTTGGTTTTCACACGTACTATTTTAAATTCGTGCTGGATGTACTAGCGGCGTTTAAGTGTATAAACACGTAATAATATACATTGTGTATATTACTTTTGTTAACGTATCGGAATATATACAAAAATGTAAGTATGGACGAACATAGAACCTCCTTCTGTTTTGTTGTCAGTTAAAATTTTATACTAAAAGAATAATCAAATAATTAAAAAAAAACCTATCTTGAAAATGTCAATTTTACTTAATCATCAATTTTTTTTAAATAAATTTATTGTTTGAGACTGTATGATAATTATGAAAGTTATAACAACTTTTATTAGTAAGTTGTTTTTTGGTTTTTTTTTTTTTTTTTTTTTTAATTTAATATATAATATTTTTCTAAGCACTTTTAGTCCCAACAGTACCCATCCCTCTTGTTATGTCAGGCTGCCTGCCTGCGATATGTGATGAAACAAATATAGTGGGATTATCTTTCTCGTCTGTCCGGATAAAAATTGTGAACTATTAATAGACAATAGAAGACTTTGATCAATTGTTGGAAACCTTAATATATACGTAATGTAATACCTTTATTTAGGAAAATATACAGGAAATTAAAGTTATATTCTAAAAAAAGCGTCTTATTCTTTTATAATAAAGTTCCTTACAAATATTTACAAGTTTTAATAAATAACAAGTAACTAACTTAATTTAAAACTGAGAAATTATATTAACTCATAATACATCCAGTATGCGTGATAGAACACCGTGTGATTACGATCCTGATGAGAACGGTCCTACTAAGAATGTCCGTAACTCAGACACCATTTGTAAACCTTCGTAGCATGTGCTACACATCGTAGTACTTCGCTACGACGATTGTAATTTTTTTTCTTTGTGTTCGTTATTATCAGGACGCTCTTCGTATTGAAGTAAATATTTGAATAATAAATAAATAAACGTCTCACACTCAACGGCCCCTAGTAGGATGTGAATCCTGTGTCGGAGGTCCGAAAACACACACAATACACAAGCACAAACGCCCAGACCACGACAAATATCTGTATGGCCTATACAAATAATTGTCATGTGCGGGGATCGAAGCTGCGACCGCCAGCGCATCAGCCAGTTGCTATTGGAATCGCTTCCTGTCATGTTTAGTACAAGTTATTGACACTAACCAGCCGTGCCTTTCTTTACTATAAGTTGGCGAATAATTTCCGTACAAATACTTGGAGAATTATAGTTTTTGATTACAACCAGGACTAGGATCATCAGTAGTGAAACCCGGGCTTCAGCGTCAATTTTACTCTTGTCACCATTATACCAGAACGGTAGCTAAATAAATAACCAGATCGAAAGTCGGCCGTTTTTATAATATTTTCTGGTAATCTTCATAGATATAGCATAGAATAAATCACTAAATGCATAGATATGTACAATTAATATAGTTTTAAAGTTCACCTCAGCACCAAAGGTTACTAGTAGAAAATTTAAACCCTGGATTTTCATGTATTTTTTTAAAGAAAAAACCGGACGGATATAAAACACTAAGCGATAACGACAACATTATTTTCGAAAAAGCGGTAACTTACATTATATAATGTATAAGACGATTAAAATATAAATATACTTTTAAGTAACATGCGCAGTTCATAAATCTTATGAAATATTCCGAGCACGGAATTCCACGAATAAAGGCTGTGTGCTGCTCACACCTCATTATACAGCTGTTCTAGAAAGATCAATTATTGTTTCTTTTTTTTTCTTCTTTTTTTTTACAAAATAACTTTTGTTTCAACATTTAAATAAACAAGTCAAATTTCAACATTTTTTGTGGTTTAAAAGAAATAAAATTAAAAAAAATCGAATTATTTTAAGATTTTTTTCAAACATTCTGTATCATTATATCGCACTCAATTGCCTTTGACTTTTGTAGCGGCTACGTGTGACCCGAGCGGGTTATGTGCATGGTTGAAATAATTTACGACTAACACACCCCATTGCTGTACTCCTTAAATTATGATACTCGTATTTACTGAACTAGACTTTTCTCGTGGTTTCGTACGTCTTAAATTTCACATTGTCGCCATCGTTGCTTAACTGATTTTGATCTTGTTTTATTTTGTTTGATAAAATACTTCAAGGGTTTACTTTGTCACTCAAGAAAGTCTGTCCATCTGTTTAAGGTTATCGCTCTTTTCTAGGCGATGAATATATTTGAGCAACTTTGACGGGTGTGTTCAATTTGGAGCTTATTGTTCCGTTACATCGTAGTAATAGGTATATGTACATATATAACGCAAGTAGCTTGATTTTAAATTATTACTGATTAGTCAATATGGACTCAAATGTCCTGATACAAGCTCATTTAAAAATATATATTTTTTAATTTTTAATATTTTAGGATGAGAAAACAGAATAGCAATTCAATATTACAAAATGTATATAAAAGTACAAATTTTTAATTAAATTTACACTTTATTCAGAGAACAAAAAAAAACATGTGAGCCGTCACGGGACGCCTGGCAGATGTGAAACATCGACATTATTTTGTAAAAGTAATATGCAGAAAAGAACATATTGTGATAGGAACTAAATATGTCATAATGATAAAATAAAATATTACGATTTTTTTCCAGATAACGATGACTATTTATTGAATAAACATTTATTTTCATTAAATACAAAAATTTACGAATTAATTTCAAATCGTGACTACTTAATTCGTTTAATCAGTGACTTCGAATGCGCATGGCGACGCGTCGCCACACCGCACACACTACTGCATATAGACTGTATATATATACCATCGTATAGCGTGGCGACGTAGATGTTTCACATCAAAAATCGTTTTCATAAAACGTCTTTGTATAATATAATACTTATCAATTACACACACTTATCTATAGAACCACAAAGTCTCCTTGACAGATTTACGGTTATCCCGCTAAGTGTGTCTTATCCGGTAGCGGTCAAAGAAACGAATAGAAATATATTTTGACTTTATCCATCTAAAGGTGTATCATTTCACTACTTGTGTCTCGCGAGTTTGGATGGGTAACTTTCGATAACGTCTGAAATTCGATATGAAAAGTAACTTTTGTGTACTAAACACAAACTGAGAGGCATATAACGCACCACATCAAATAAAATCTTCATATTCATTTTACGGTCGCAATAAATTTAAAACAACTGCAATTTTATTCATGGTATACTTTCTTTGTAATCTCAAATGTAAGAGTAGATGAAATATTGTATAAAGTATTTATAAATTGATATAACATACAAGTTATATTTTAAAATAATATTTAAATTTGTAATTTCTCATATGACCTTACATTCAACGGCCTCACAACAACAATCTCTAGTTACCTTGTTATTAATTTTTACCGGCGGCTTCACGATGTACGGCGCTCCAGCTACAGGAAACATTGACGACATCATTGGTGACGCGATGATCACTTTGACAGTTTGGTTTTGACAGCACTTTGACAGCTCACTCACACTAACCTCACACGATTTAACCGTATTCTTACATCCACAACAACAATGATGACAGTATTTGACACACGAATTTCGACAGTGGTTCTGAGTTTTTTCACAGACGATATTGATAGATGAAGAATCTTCGAATTGTTCTTGACTGTTGTCGTCAGTTGTTTGTATCGAGGTATTGTTCACATTAGTAATATTTTCATTTGTTTTATTACTATTAGATAGCTTTGTATATAATTTTGGTTTTTTGTTCAAGTCCTTAGGTATTTCAAGTAATGGAGTCTTCCTTTTCAACTCGAGTGATGTTTCTAATAAGTATTTCTTTAGTGTTTCGCTTTCCTTTGTATTTGATAATTGAAATGGATGCACTAGTAGAGTTTTTGTTGGTTTGCTCGGGATCGACGTCCCGGCCCCGGAGGGCTCAGTTTTATTTGTCGAATCCAATTTGATTTTTTTGTATTTACTATTTAGAAATTATTTTATTTCAAATATCATTAACTATTATATTATTATTTAAGTCACCAGTATTTTTTTATATTTTCAGCATTAATTTCAAATGATTCGAATATTTAAGTCACTTCAAATCACTTCTGAAATAACACCATCAAAAACAACAACAGCCGGAATTCACTTAGTTTATCACAATTTGTATTTATTTCACTATTACTCACTATTCTAATCTTATATCCATAAAAAATATGATTTATGTATATTTATATACCGTTCTGTAAAATTAAATTAACATTTTCCATTGTACGTAACACACGTGTACAACAGCGTCAAAACATAAACGTTCTTGACCTTCCTCAACCAGATGACATTTGTTTGTAAACAAACAAGACACAAACAATGAAAAACCATTCAATAAACACTGTCAGTTAACGAAAAAACATTTATACTTAACGATAAACATGTTAATTAACATATTTGTTGATATTTCCACAGTTAAAATCAAAGAAACTTAGGTTTTTCCGTCAAGAAAACGTATATACTATCGTACGGCGCGACGTATTGATTACAACTGAAGAGTCCAGGAGGGTTCATAGGCGGATACTAGGGAGGGTGTCGCTATAGACCACGCCTCTCAAATATAGGTTCTAGATTATTTCAGACTTTCTAGAAAATGCAATGGCGTACATTTCATACTTCCTACTTTTTATAATACATTGACGTTCAGGCTGAACTTAGTTTAGAATGGAGAGATTAGAATGATATGAATCGTAAATAAATACCGCTTCGTTTTCATTTATTGTGTTAGCAAAAAAAATACTTTAAAATGTTAAAAATGTTATTAATTATCAAATATGCCATAAGAAACAAAAAGGCAAGGACGTTTTAAAAGTTTTAATTTTGTCATATTTTCATAACAAAATGAGATAAAACGATGTTCACGGAACTGAAATCAAATTAAATTTTACATGTATTAAAAATGTTTCAAACAAAACAATTTTATGTGCTTATTGATCTTTCCATTACTTTTTTTCGTACTTAGCTGTTGTGAAAATCTGAACTTATATAATTAATTAATAAATCATTAACGGTTCAATATCAGATTCGATGGATGCAATACTAAAAGTTATTGCAAAGTAAAGCTTGTTTGTCGGGGAAGCTATGTAGTAAGAAACATTACGCCACAACTTATAAGCGACCTGCAAACGTGACCATAAATATGATAAAATAAATTAAGACAGATATATTTGAGAAAACACAATACTTTTCCGGTAATAAAAAATGCAATTTGAGCCTTTAATTACTAAAGAAGTTATGATTATTAATCCATGCTTACAATCTTTAACAGAAATTCCAACAATTATTCTTTTTTGTACAAAAAGTTTTGTTAAAAGGCCACAAGACAAAAGCCTCGTTGTCACCGTGTTGATTTTACTGGAAGAAAGATTGTGCTTTGAATAATAACGACTTGAACCATTTGATTGAAAATTTGTTTATTAATTAGTTTTGTACCATAGGCTTTAACTTCAACATAACACTAAATCTATATTAAAGAAACGCAGACGGAATAACAAAGTTAGAAATATCATCATTTAGGCTGTTTGAGTCAAGATGACTTCGTTGGTAGAACACATGTATATTAATTGTTAACCAAAAGGCTTGAAAATCTTGGCTTCCAGACTAGCATCGTTGAGATTTCTGATATTACAATTATATCACAATTGTAGATCAGTGATCGATATATTCATAAATAAGTACGGCACAATCAACGGAATTCCTGTGTCGGTGATCTAGAAACACACAACACAAACAAAGTCGCTCGGACCTCAACAAACATCGCACCAGTACAAACATTTATCACAAACGAGAAACTCTGGGTGAAACTTTTGGACGCTTCCATCGTACGCCAATAATGTCCACATCCTTTAATCCTAAGATTACGTAGTCCTGAGATTACTGCAAGTAAATTGAGTTTAAACCTAATTAAAAATATCTTACACCACACGATACGACTCTTTTAAATAAAAATACAAAACAAACAGGCACTCAGCTAATGGCATGTGATTATAGCCAATACTTTAAAGAAGAAAAAAAAACGGGTTTTTTGGTTTCGGACTGTCACTCACCATACAAGACAGAGCCAGCCACGTTATACCGATTTTCTCAGAGCGTGGATCCAGTACAGTCGTGTCAGCACCATACATGTAATCAATCAATTACCTTCTGCAAAGCTGTGCCTCAATAAAACTTACCTCATATGACGAACATATCTTGATGACATGATGAGAATACGCTGAGGGAATCGCTATTGTAATTAAAAAGGGACATTGATAGTATTTTAACTACTATTGCACGATAAACACTTTTACGGCAAATATCTTATTGTTTTTCCTTATTTTTGTGATGTAAACATTCATTTAAATTTCAAATTTTATTTTCATAATTTTCCCATTTAATACGTTCTAAGAAGACAAAAATATGCTTATGTAGTCGTTTTAATTCACCTATTACAGTATTTTTTATACAATTCCACTTAACTTGTAACACCAGGTACAGAGGTTTCAGCTTAACTACGGTAAAAATAACGTTTTATAACGCAATCAATGCAGCGGAACGATATTGTACGACATAATACGCTTTACTTATATTTAGATGTGGTTATTATAATTGTTTTTTTTTTTTTTTCTATGCCAAATACATATTTTGCTTCAGCAGTTGTCGTAGTCTTTCTAATACCGTATCGTGAGGTATAAACGACTCGAACCCGTTCCAGTCCGGTGATATTTATTTGATAGCGGGTACAAATGACTATTATCTGTTATGGAATAAGGGTTTGCAAATCTAACTTTATGTCTTGGGGGACTTAATGCCTTAATTAGGTTCAAAAGTGCTTTTGAAGGCTACTTGTATAAAGAATTTTTAGATATTTTTCTAATTAGGGTTTTTTTCAACCTAGATTCATATAGTTTTATAGTTCTTATAGTTTCGAAAAAAAGAGGCTGTGACATACGGACGGACAGACAGACAGACATGACGAATCCATAAGGGTTCCGTTTTGTGCCATTTGGCTACGGAACCATAAAAACATCAAATCATTAATTATTACGTGTTTTATTTGTATGTACAATAAAACTGACCAAGTTCGTCTAAAGTCTCTTAGTATAAATAAATAAACAGATGTCTCGTATGAGGAATACTTATATAATTTTAACTTTTTGTTATTTATATAAAGCTTCTGACACAGCACAGCGTACAACGGTGTTTTTATGTTTTCGTAATAAAGTTCCGGAACGCTATCCGCGCACGAAACTCCAAAAATTTGGATGTTAATTTGGTATGTAATTGCAATGCTCGAAATTATTTTAAATGATTATATATACAAGAATAAAAATACTCTCACCGCGATTAAGTGTCGGCATTTATTTCGATTTGTTGATAGATGGCACTCATTGCCGGTTACAGGTACCTACTGACTCGCGGCGGCAATATTTCTCCATTATATTATTAATAGACAAGTTTGATTAATTCGAGTACGCAAAGTACAAAGGTAAAATTCAATTTTTTGAGTTCCTTACCCCGTAACTGTGTGTAACGGAACTAACTATATTACTAAAACTCCGCAGTCCGTAGGGATGTTCATGTAAAAAATTGATACTTTTTTAGATATAACACATCGTATTGTTGTATCGATACTTTTCGATATATCGTATAAACATATGGAGTTTTTACGATATATCGGAAGTAATTTGTTTATATTTAACTATTCGTCGAATATGTACGCAAAATGAAAAAAAAAAAAACTGAAATGAATTCTGTAGTCTCTGATCCTGCAAACTTTTATTTAAGTGTTGCTAATTTTGAAGTTGATGCAAATTACATAACGCCAGGTGAATTGAGTATCCGTTTCCTGTTGCTTAAGATACACAGTCGTAATAAAATATTTGCTTCAGGCCTATATACGTATCTTTAATAAGAACAAGCTATACCCACTACTTCATTCGTGAACATACAATTTGATTTTCCTCCCCTCTCGATAGTTAGACGATAGTTTCACTGTACTTGCTTTTTTTGTTGTACCCTCTGTTTTAGTCGTGCGCTCGTCAAAATATAAACTACGTTAAATGCACTTACTTTGTTTTTCTCATAATTGAATTTTATTCTTGTGAGATATATGATAATAAACATTTCTATAAAAACTATTAAGTGTCCTAGCTCGTAGTATAAACTTAAATCGTGCCCAGTTTTATTCAAACCCATTAAGTAGTTTGTGGCGTGGTGTGTGCTCAAGATACAGACAGACAGACCAAAAAAAAAAAAGTTTGGCTTCAGTAACGATTATAGAATACACTTAAACTGAAATTAAAAATATCTTCAATGGACAGAATTGATCTTGTTACAGTTTTAGTATAAGTATAGATAAACATCCCGAGACGCAGTATGTACGAAACTTATATTAAAATGTGCAATAAACAATCGTTCGATCTTGATCCAAGCGAAATTACGAATATCAATAAAGTGAATGCTTCGTCTTGTTGATAGATGGCACTCATCGTCGATTACATTAATTAAATCGCGATGGCAAGGTTCTTATAATTGTGTTTATAGTCAGTTATGATCATTTCTGTCTTTAGTAGCGTTAGTGCAGTAGTTAGCGCTGTAGTTAGATTTGTAGTTAGCGCCGTAGTCGTCTTGGCTTTACCCACCTCGTACACTATTATAAGAATCTTGCCAACGCGATTCAGAACATGTAATCGACGATGAGTGCCATCTATCAACAAGACGAAACGCTCACTTTATTTGATACGCGTAACTTCGCTTGGATCAAGATGGAACGCGATCGAACAATTGTTTATTGCACATATGGTACGTACTGGGCACGATTTAAGTTTATACTACGAGCTAGGACACTTAATAGTTTTTATCTCCAAATTCAGTACGGTTTCCTTAGGAGAGGAAACAAAAGTCAATTTGTATGTTCACGAATTAAGTCGTGGGTATAGCTTGTACTAAATTATATATATTATACTATTACTTGTATTAAAGAGCACAAGACAGAGACATCAACGGACGCCGGAGTTTTAGAAATATTTTTTCAATTAAAAAAAGAAGAGTAATTGTTTTCAGACAAAAGTTCTTGAAGAGAACAATAATCGTCAACATTTAATGTTATTTCGTTGTAATTTGTAAAAAAAAAAAATCTACTATTAAATAAAAAATAAACGAAAACCTTGTCTTCAGTCTAATAATATATTGATAATGGAAATTTAATATTCTTTTTACCCGACTGCGACAGAAGGAGGGTGTATGTATGTATGTATGTATGTCCATTTCTTTGGCACGCCCTACAGTCCAAACGGCTGGACGGTTTTTGACATATGAGGGGTCGTTGGATTTGTCTAAATTGTAGTAGTGACATTGGCTTTATAAATTTTCAAAATGGCGCCTGCAAATGACGGAATGAGGGGGGGGAGTTGATTTTTTTTCTTACTGTAGCAATATGGGTATCAAATGGAAGCTAGTAAATTGTTTTATTCTTTTTAGTTTATAATAAGAGTATTTTACGCAGTCGGGTTTTTTGATTTTTTCAATTAGAAAATGCTTAATTAAGCATACTTGTTCTTTTAATTAAGAAAAATATAAAATTCTGTTTTAAAATGTAAGACTCTCGTAGTCATAAATTAAACTGCTTCCGCTATGCTTCATTACGTTAATAAATTGATCATAAATATTAGGTAATTTCCCGCAATTATGTGTTTCGCGATTTCACATGTGTATATTTTTTTCACGTGTAGACGTTATCACGTCAAAAAAAAACCACTTGTATTTATAATAATAGTTAAGTTTAAGATTAAATTTACTGTTACTCAGGGCGATTCTGGAGGTCCAGCAGTGAAGACAGATTCTGGAGATCAAGTTGGGATTGTTTCATTTGGTGAAGGCTGTGCTCGACCGGGATACCCCGGAGTGTACATCGAGGTAGCTAAAGTGCGTAGCTGGATCGAAACGAACGCTGGCGACTAAACAACAATATAATCGTGATGAACATATCAAACATTGAGTTTTCTATTTATTGATATGAAATAAATTATTATTGAATTGGCATGGACATTTTTATTAGGTCTCTAATATAACAAATATTTAATATTAACAACCATATTCATAACATTAGATGTTATGAATATGGTTGTTAATATTAAATATTTGTTGTCGGTACTGTTTAAATATTTTGATGTTTTTAATGCTAATAAAATATTCATTTATGTAACCGCCCAACTAGCAAAATCAGTACTCAAAACGATCTCAAGACTACTTTTATTTTCACTTATAAGAAACTTATAGCATGCTAAAACGCTGGATTTGGGCGCAGTTATAGGAGCGTTTATTTCTGTAACTATCTTTTATTTAACTTACAAAATGTTACTAAGTCCTGTAAAATATTTGAGGAAGCACAATAGCTTCTAAAATGATCTGAGACTACAAAATTACAAGCACAAACGCTCTTGTTAGTAACTGACATACGTATGTTACTAAGCCAATCTTGTTTATAATGCGCCAGTAATGTACTTACTTTTAGTTATAAGTATGTTTTATTAGAAGTTTTCTTTGTTGTTGTCTCGGCTGGTGGTTTCGGGAGTTTTTTATTAAATATTTGATAAAAACTTAAGTACATTTTCTATTACTAATATTATTATTGTAGAACATTACTAGTAATACATATATTGTTAATATAGTGTATGAACTCGTGGGGAAGTAATTTTTACTGTAAATGTATACCGCAATTTTGTAAGTTTCACAATGCCCCCCGCAAAATAGCACTTAATATATTGTTGTTAAAAAAAATATTTCATAAATTCATATGAGTATTCGCCATATTTAAAATTGCTCTGCATTAAGTACTTTGTAGAACCATTGTAGGTAAATTAGTACTTGTATCAGTTTGAGTCTAGATAACTCACCTCCATTTTAAAATAAATTAAGGTTCCTTTGAAATCTGCCTAATTGTCTGAATTGAGTTTTTATTGGAATTAAATTACAAGATCGTTGTATTTCGATGTATATTTCGATATATAGTATTTCGATATGAATGTCGACTGTTTTTTGATAAAATATTCATTGGTTTTTCACCCTTTTAAATCGTTTCCAATTGCTTAAAATCATGTTAAACATTATTTTCACAAGACGAAGGAGACCAACTGAATTTCAACAAAATGACTGATGTTTACTAATAAAGTGTTTGATCTAGTAGATTATAAGCTTTTTTATCTTATAGCTGTCTTATTAAGTGCTATTAGATTTAAAAGAGTCCTGAGCAAGACTATAACAGCACAAACTTATAGTGATCTCAGTTAAGTATATTATAAATATCTTGTTCCCTTACAAAATGCTTCTATAGGATCAAACTATTATCCAGGATTATTTAATTTCACTGCAAACAATTATAGGAGACTTATTCTTAATAGTGTCCTACAAGATAATCTTGTAGTTAACTATAAGACTCAATATAAAAGCAACTGCTTTTGAGGAAATCTACGCTTGTGAAATAGTGTTACAAGTAAAAGTGTCTAATAAATGTTTCATGGCTCAGTCTTGTAGCGAATTACAAGACCGACATATAAAAGTTAATGCACTTGAGTATGTTAAAGCTTGACAAATGCTCTTATAAATTAAAGAATCTACACAATGCCTTTATATGAACATTATTAGTAGTGACAGACTTATAATCTTTCTTTATAAGATTACTTTGCTTGTTGGGCGATGCCTTATATTCAATAAACTAAATTGCAATAAATTTATATTAATTCAAAATGTATTTATTTTTATTTTTTATTTATCTCATGTATACATTTAAAAAATCGTTAAATTTATATAGATGAACCAACTTAAAAACTTGAATTTAATATTATTATTTTGGATACTCTAGCAGCACTAAGTGCTGATGCGTGTATATCACAACACTAGCGATAATTATTTTCCTCCCTCGACCCCCGCACCGCCCGCACGCGCACTATCGTTATGTGTTTTTCTTACGATTTTAGTCTCACATTTTTTTTTAGTTCGGTCGCGTAGGAAAATCCATATGTCCTCCAAGCCTGCCGTGAGGAACTTTTGTTATTAGTTCCGTTACACACAGTTACGAGGTAAGGAACTCCAAAAATTTGATGATTGAAATTGATAGGCTTGTGCTAGAATTAATCATACTTGTCTATATACGATATAATAAAAATCGTGCCACCGCGATTTAGGATTTGTTACCGACAATGAGTGCTATCTATCTTTAAAATGATATTATCGCCTTCTTATATTTTAATCGTTTTCAGCTTAAACAATAAAACTTAAACGATGTTATTTTAATATTAAACGATGGTATGATTTGGAGAATATCGACATAGCTACAATTCGTCGATTTATATTATGTCTGTACTCGTAATGACGCTCAGTGGAAATTATGACGTTTGGTTATTTTTTGATGATGCTTAAATTTTCGAAACATTTTAATAGTGATGATGAGATCGGCTATATTTAGTATCATTAATATCTTATAATTGATAGATTTTTGAATGTTCAGATTTATTGCGTCACAGCGCAAATTTGAGTTAAGTCAACGAGCCAACGTAGCAAGCTGCGCTAGAGTTTTTGAGTTGATTCATGGGATTTTTCTCAATTACCTATGTCTATAATAGTGACGTGAAAGGACAGCGGGATTTCAGTAATAGGGTTCCGTTAATACCCATTTAGAGTACGGAACTGCAAAAATAATGTGCAATCAATGATGTTTCACTTCACTTCAAAGTGAATGCGGGGTGAAGAAACGAACATAGCTGTATGTTATTATATACTATAATAAAAATATCTTGCCACCGCGATTCAGGATTTGTAACCGACGATAAGTGCCATCTATCAACAAATCGAAACATACGTCGAACAGTCAGTTTATCTGATCTGTGTAAGTTCACTCGGATCACGACGGAACGAAGGTTCACTTCGCAAGTTTTATCTTGAGACTGACATATTGTGTGTGTACTCTGTATCTGTAATCGATTAGTACTTTTTCAAATGGTTAGCCTAAAGGAAATATTGTTATTGCCACAGATTATATTTTAAACTAATTGCTAGCAAACAAATAGACCACTCACCTGCTGATGTTGAATAATTATCAGCGCTAAAAAAAATTTGCAGCACCAGATGAGATACAAATGTGTTGCTTGCTCGCTTGTGTAAAACAAGAAGCATATGGCGGTTCTAAGAATCAATTTACATTCATGGTTCTTAACACAGCTATAGTAGCTATTCCAAGCATATTTTCTTTGCGAGTGTAGTAGGTACTACAGTCGAGACGTGTACGAGCACAACACAGCTAGTTATTTGATTTGCAACGTTCGTGCTATTTCAAAACATAAAAATATGACATAGGTATTGTCGCAAGAATTTTTTTTTTGTAATTTATTTTGAATAACAGAGGTTTTTAAGCAAGACCGCCTTTTACTCAATATATTTATATTTTACTCAATATATAATTACGCAACTTACTACACGATTGCTTACAGCATGATTGTTCATATATAGTTATATCGTGGTACCATAATTATATGCAGGTAGTTTGCGTCTCGACCAGCGTAAATCTCACGATAAATCGGCGTCAATGAGCTTTTAACGCTGGATTTTGATGGATAAGCGAGGAAAGGAGCTGAAAGCAATTATACATCTTTATTCCATATTTAATTTTCTGGTACTCTTGTTCGTTCTTTATTTGGCGTCTAATTTGTGTCTCGTATCGTGTCCACCACATAAAAAAATTTTGAAAAATTCCTGAATATAGAGGAGTATGAAAGTCCTACACTGGACATAGTACTACTGGGTTCCGTAGATCCTTTACGTAACGGAACTTCAAAAATTTATGTTAACTTACGATTTTTGATTCTATTACTTACATATTTACATTTATGACTAGTGATGGCCGAAATAATCATAATTGACTATATATACAATAATATAAATCTTGCCAGCGCGATTCAGGACGTGGAACCGACAATAAGTGCCCTCTATGAACAAATGAAACATTCTCCTAACATTCACGTTGTACAATATTTCATTTTATATTCGGTAATGGTAATTAAAAAAAAAAAAAAACAAGTAGAGTGCACTTGAAAGTGTGTTTTTTAAAGTTTTCGCTTGATTTGTAAACAATACAATGTTATGGAACACGTAACGAAGTAAACCAGCCTCGTGTCTGTGATACAGCAATGTTAACGTCGTCATATTTCACGTTTCCTCTCACACATCATGCTATACATGGATCAATATAAAATATAAATATTCTAGTATATATATATATATATTCGCTGAGATAGAGATAGAAGCTGTCAGATTGTGGAACAAGCTCCCAGATAACATTAGAAGAATAAAAACTATCGTAAACAACGTTAGAATTTATAGCAGAAGCGGGCGAACGACAAGCGACACAGGTTCAGTGTGGGAATCTGTGACTGAGGAAGTATCGGTGGCGGACACTCGTAAATGATAAGCGAATGAATGTGGTCTGGTGGTAATATATTTTTAACCGACTTCAAAAAAAGGAGGAGGTTCTCAATTCGTCTGTATTTTTTTTTTTTATGTTTGTTACCTCATAACTTGTTACTGGGTGTACCGATTTTAATGAATCTTTTTATATTCGAAAGCTAGTGCTCGTCATGTGGTCCCATTTTAATTTGAGCGAGATGTGACTAGTAGTTTTTGAGTAATCCTTAATAATGCGTATATTTGTTCCTGATACCGCGCGTCGCTGCGCGGGTCGCGTTGCACACTATCGTTCCTTGAGGCTTAATTTGTTTCGGAAGATTATCACGTGTTATGTTTTTTATGTTTACTACGAGTTAAACTATACAATATTATATTTTGTTTCTCAGATTACGACTCAGGTGTAGAGTTATGTTGCGCTGAACTTTGAGATAGCACGTTTCAAAGCGCGTCCTGTATTTAAAAGATCATATCTCAAAAATAGTTATACGGCAAAGTGTAAAGGAATAACTTTTCATCGGTGATTAACTAGACTAACTGTTTACTAACTGTTACTAATTGTTTTAAAATTTTTAATTTGTCAAAATATTTAAAACGGACACCATTTTGCGTCATTTGTCATAGACTAAAATCTTAAATGTGACATTGTGTGTGCAATTAGTCTATTAGTAGCGGAATCTTTTATGATGTAATCTCAGGAAAGTAATGACAGTTAGAATCTTGGGTGGCATTGGAATGAAATAAATAAACAACTTAAATTAAATAAATAATTTAACTTAAATGTTTATAACATATATATAATATCTAATACCTAATGAAAGGCAGAAAGGAAGGCACGTTATGACTTATGCCGTTGGTCTCATTACGTTTGCTTAATGTAATTCAATAGGCAGAATATAAACAATATACGGCGTAATTATGTCGCATTCTATGCCTCTCATACTCGGCCGCCTCACCCCGCGCGCACCGCACTGACGCACATGTCGAACAGATTTTTTTCGGGTTTTTTGTTCTATAGTTCACTAGTTCTTTTTTTTACGTCAAAGGAATGTGACAATGCCCCATTTTTTAATCATAAAGGGATGCCACTCGGACGCAGGTAATAACGATATTAATTTAAGTTGTATAACATATTATAAAATATGCTAAACATAATGCAAAATATTTTTAGGATGTATTTTTAATATCCTCTTTTATAACATACAATATATTATATTATGTTATACAACTTAAATTAATATCGTTATTACCTGCGTCCGAGGGGCATCCCTTTATCGTTAACAAATTGGGCATTGTCAATTTTTCGAGGGTGTTACCTGTAGCTTGTGAACTGTAACCGCCTAGCTTTATATAAATAAATCAGTTATCGAACTACAGATTCACTAAAAATCAAGAAATAAAACAAAATTTTAACAAAAAACAACAACCGACTTCAAAGCAAAAAAAAAGAACGGTAAAACAAAAAAGCACTAAAAAGTAAAAAAATAATTACGTATTCTTTTGTCTGTAATCAAATTATTACGATAATATAATGTACAATTATTGTTGTTATTGGAGTCGGTGTCAGCCAAGGAAATAAGGAAGAGTGCGTAATAGTGTAGGTACACCTATTGTAATGGTAAACTACGTTGGCTGACACCGACTCCGAAAACAACAATAATTGTACATTATATTATCGTAATAATTTGATTACAGACAAAAGAATACGTAATTATTTTTTTACTTTTTAGTGCTTTTTTGTTTTACCGTTCTTTTTTTTGCTTTGAAGTCGGTTGTTGTTTTTTGTTAAAATTTTGTTTTATACATACTCAAAATATGCTGAAATTTTCAGTATAAATGACAAAGTAATACAATTTTATTATTAAGTTATATAATTTATTATTCAGTTATACTAGTATATTACATTGTTACTTAATTGACTTCAATTGATGCAGAGAAAATATTAAATTCTCACCAAAATTACATACACAAGTATCCCAAATTTCACTTCAGAAAGTTATTGAAAATTCGTTTCATACTACTGTCTCATCTCTCATCTCATCAGCCTATAGCAGTCCACTGCTGGACGTAGGCCTCCCCAAGCTCGCGCCAGACATCCCGGCTTTCCGCAATCCTCATCCAGCCAACACCGGCAATCCTGCGAAGATCGTCGGTCCAGCGGGTCGGAGGGCGTCCCACACTGCGTTTGCCAATACGTGGTCTCCACTCCAGGACACGTCTGCTCCAACGGCCATCGGTCCTACGACACAGGTGACCAGCCCACTGCCACTTCAGCGTGCTAATCCTCTGGGCTACGTCGGTCACTTTGGTTCTCTCGCGGATAGTCTCATTTCTGATCCTATCTTTGAGAGAAACGCCGAGCATAGCCCGTTCCATGGCACGTTGAGCGACTTTAAATCGGTGGACCAGTCCCTTCGTCAGTGTCCACGTTTCAGCACCGTATGTCAACACAGGTAGGACGCATTGCTCGAAGACTTTCGTCTTCAAGCTTTGCGGAATCTTCGAAGTGAAGACCCGACGAAGCCCGCCAAATGCCGCCCAGCCCAAGTGAA
Source organism: Euphydryas editha (assembly GCA_036937285.1). NCBI lineage: Eukaryota > Metazoa > Arthropoda > Insecta > Lepidoptera > Nymphalidae > Euphydryas > Euphydryas editha. Next base: position 10,990,346 of record JAUPFZ010000029.1, on the reverse strand, counting down.
TCCTCCTCTCGGCTTCCTTCTCGAAGTTGTTTCGGCCCAGTTGGATGGTATGGCCTAGGTAGATATAATCCTGAACAACTTCGAGGAGGATACCATCAACCGATACCGGTCTCGGTATGACATGCTTGTTAAACATAACTTTCGTTTTATCAAGATTCATACCAAGACCGACTCGTCGGGAAGACTCATTTAGGCTGCTCAACATTTGGCCTAGCTCCTCCAACGTCTCCGCAAAGATGACGATATCGTCAGCGAAACGAAGGTGAGAGATGTAGTCGCCGTTGACGTTGATGCCTCGTCCCCCCCAGTCCAGGGTTTTAAAGACGTCCTCCAGCGCAGTGGTAAACAGTTTCGGTGATATGACATCGCCCTGTCTTACCCCGCGCCGAAGGAAAATCGGTCTTGTCTGCTGGTCCTGGATATGAACGGTCATCTTCGCCGCGTCGTACATACACCTCAACACCTCGATATATCGCCAGTCGATATGACATCTCTGCAGAGAGTCCAGAACAGCCCAGGTCTCGATGGAGTCGAAGGCCTTCTCGTAGTCCACAAAAGCCATACACAGCGGCTGATTATACTCTTCGGTCTTTTGTATAATCTGCCGAACAGTATGTATGTGGTCTACGGTGCTGTAGCCTTTTCGAAACCCAGCCTGCTCCGGTGGTTGGAAGTCGTCGAGCCTTGTGGCGAGACGATTCGTAGCGACCCTCGAGAAGAGCTTATAGACGTGGCTCAGAAGTGAGATAGGTCTGTAGTTCTTCAAAAGAGACTTATCGCCTCTTTTGTAGAACAGTACCACCACACTCCTGGACCACGCCTCCGGTGTGGTACCTCGTTGGATGACGGCATTAAAGAGTCTAGCTAAGGCCTCCAGGACAGGTCGCCCTGCGGCCTTAAGAAGCTCAGTCGTAACGCCGTCATCCCCCGGGGCCCTCCCGTTTTTAAGCTGCCCGAGCGCCGCACTAATCTCGTCGACTTCGAAATCCGGGACGTCTTCCGAATAATGGCGCAGCAGTGGTGCACGTGGATCTTCGGCGCCCTGGGTCTCAGACTTCTGTACGCTCGACGAGTACAGCTGCCCATAAAATTTCTCAACCTCTTCTCGGATCTGAGGGCGGGAGCAAACGGTTCTGCCATCAGCTGTTTTTAGCTTCGCAAGAAGACTTCTTCCCAATGGTTTTCGGAAAACCTTTGACCCCCTATTCTGCTCAATTAGAGTCGTAATGTCTCTTGTATTTGAGCAGCGGAGGTCTCTGCGTATGAGTTTCCTCACCCGCTTGGAAAGAGCCTTCTGCTCTGGCGAAGCTGCTTGAGCCGCGGGCATCTCGCGCCTCCGCCTCATCAGATCCAAGGTTTCGGGAGAAATTTTGGACTGCTTAACTGGTCTCGTCGGCGTAAAATGTCTCCGACCCAGTGAATACACCGTCTTCACCACGTTGTCGGTCATCTGATCCACGTCGCCAGTGGTTTCCAGCGAATCGAATCGGTTTTGGAGTTCCAGTTGGAACTGCTCGGAACCACATAGTATTTGGGGCAGCGTGGGTCGGATAATAGATTTCATCAAGCGGACTCGCTCTTTGCGTAGACTTATATTCAGAGAGCCCCGCAGGAGCCGGTGGTCACTACCGGTGTTGAACCTATTAACCACTGAGACATCTCTGAATATATGCCTTTTGTCCGCTATGATGAAATCTATCTCGTTCCTCGTCACAGTATCCGGGCTCTGCCATGTCCACCGCCTTTGGGGCTTCTTCTGAAAGAACGAGTTCATCAAGAAGAGCCCCTCCGATTCGAGGAAGTCGACAAGCATCTGCCCCCTGCGATTTCTGCGCCCCAATCCGTGTGGTCCGATTACCGATTCGTCGCGGTCTTGTACTCCCACTTTAGCGTTAGTCTCCCATAACAACGTTGTAGAAAGCCGAGGTCGTGCCATGCAGAGCTTTCGATATATCCTCATATAAGGCTTCGACCTCATCGTCAGAGTGTGTCGAGGTCGGCGCATATACCTGTATCACTTTCAGGGAGTACCTGTCAGTGAGTTTAAGTACAAGGTACGCTACCCGGGTCGACACACTGCTGACCTCTACAACGTTGTTACTGAGAGTCTTGTGGACCAGAAAACCGACGCCACCTTGGGAAGGACCATCACCTTCACGGAAGTAGAATAAGTGTCCGGAGTCCAGGATCATCGTGTCCTCACCCTGTCTTCGGACCTCAGACAACCCCAGAATACTCCATTTTATATGGCTTAGTTCTACTTCGAGTTCGGTGAGGTGATGGTCCAGCCGTAGACTGCGACCATTATACGTTGCCAGGTTCGTCACAAAGCAGCCTCCCGTACCCCGGAGATTCTTGGCACCCTCTGCCCCACCGTTACCGCAGCCGCTGCCGTAGCCGGGAATAGTGGATACTACTACTGTAACATACTACTGTAATGTTTAACAAATTATATTTGTTTTGATGAAACGAAAAATGCGTTTCTTCTACGGGTCTTACTAAAATTAAACGTCAACAAATCGGTTTGAATTAAAGGCGCAATGTGAATGTTTTCTGTAATTTTGTTCGGTGTATGTTTCGACTTTTTGATAGATGGCACTCATCAATAACAAATCCTGAATCGCGGTGGCGAAATTATTATTATTATACATATAGTCTGACTTGTTTATATCGTCAAAGATAAGTTTTAAAACAAGGGTATGCACATAATAATTTTTGCAGTTCCGTTACCCAGAAGCGTCAACGGAACCTATTACTAGAACTCCGCTGTCCACCCGCGTGACAGACTATTTCTAAAGATTCTAAAACAGCAATAGATAGACATTTGTTATTTTCATCAATAAATATCGGCCGCTGACTTTTAGTTCAGTTGTTACCTATAATAAAAATTAAAGCCCCACCTCTAGCTATTGCTAGAAATAAATAAAATTAAATAAATTTAAGGTTTTAAAAATTAAAAATGTCATTAATTTTATTAAATTAACTATTACAAAAATATATATATTAAGAATACAGTGCACATAACAACTAAATAAAAATAAATATCATTACTAAGCCATAAATGTGACAGAGTCGAAAACAAAAATAGCTAAAAATTCGCATCTTACCCCACCTATAGTATCAATAACACAGGGGTGTACTCAATTCCTTTAGCAAGCGTCACATTCGCGTCTCCTCTTGGGCTTTAAATGATTTGGTAACAAATACAAATAGGACTCATATATTCGAAGCAGACATAAACTTCTATTCTCTTTCTCTTTCTCTAAAACTCAATGCAGGTAAAACCAAGAAAAACATCTATATAATTATAAAGACGATTACAAATAGTTTGTTTGTCGACAAACTCTTAACCTACTGAACACCACATACAATAATTCGCTCATCATTAGAAAGGTTCATAACATATGAGTCACATAGGTTATATATATAGTATGTACATTTATATAATCAACGTATACAAACTGAACGTAAGTAAAGGCGTCCGAAATATAAAGCAAGTGAAATCAGGAGTTACATCTAGTATTTTAATACACAAACAGACTCTAAAACAATTTCATTGTATGTATATATTCAACTTTAAGGTAAGTTTCTAATTAAATATTAAAATTCGCACTACAAGCTGCGATAAGAGCGCTCCCCCGCTAATGTTACTTAGACAAGTCATCTTAATACTTTGAAATTTCTTTACTGCTTAGAAAATTATACCATAATATTATATTTTGTTTCTTATGTAGTATATATAATATTCTTATACTTTAAACGTCACACTCACCGGCAAAATTCGATTAATAAATACAAAATGGTTTAGCATTATTTGTCAGTCTGCTTAACGGATGTATAAAATTTTTATTCATTAGAATAAAATTAGGGTTTTCACAGTATTTTAACCGTCTACGGCATATTAAATAAAGGAAGAGTAATGAATTTAGCAATCTATGTATTTATGTATACTTGTAGACAAATATGAACGTTCATTTACAGCTCAAAAAATTGCTTGTTTCTTCCGTGAAACAGCTTTGCTGTGTTTCGGAAAGAAGGGCAAGACAGGCAGTGTAATTACTGGCACCGAGACTTAACATCATATGTCTCAGGATAGGCAACACATAAGTTGGCTGGGCTAGTTCCAGGTAAACTAGTTTATGCTCATGGGCGACGTCAACCACTTACCATCAGGTGGCACGTCTGCCAGTTTGCCTATACAACTAACATAAAAAAAAGCTACTGAAACATGTTTAACTTTTTGTATTATTTAATTGTTAATAAATATCTTATTTATACGAGTATATCTTATTGTTCGACTTATGCGATCTTTTTTAAAATAAAAGTTACATTATTACAATTGAAATTTAAATATTGCTTACGTCTTCCATAAATTGTAGAATGAGTTCAAAAAGCAAGAAAAATAGTTTATTTTATCACCATTCAAATAAATAATAATATTATGTTATAACTACCTATAAAAGGTAAATACGGAATTGATTAATTATGATAACTAGATTATTTTAATAGTAGGATAGGTAGAAAGTTGCCTATAGGGGTAGGTAGACTAACTGAAAAAAACTCGTCACTGGTACAAGTTTTGCGTCTTCCTCTCACAGTCATGTATTACGCTCCGTACCCCGCTCATTTGTCCAAAACACCACATCGAGGATACACTTCGTTTTGGAGCAGTGACATGTTTTTTGTTTTCTTACTATGAAAGTAAAATTTCTACATTGCATATTTTTTTTATCTGATGCCTACACATTTTGTGTAAATCATTTTTTTATTAATCAGAGTAATTAATGAGTACATATTAAACATATCTCATGTCTTATTTTTCATGTCGATGACAGTGTCAAGGTTAACCATGCCTAAAAAACAAAAAATAGCTTCCGGGGTTGGTAGACCTATTTCTTTCGGGGCTGGTTGAATAAGGTAGTCAACCAACTATATGGATAAGAAACAAAACCAAACACGAAGAGAAAGTTTTAAGAAAAGAAAAAAGAGATAACCTTGCGCTATAGAAGACCAAAATTGGAAAAGAAAAAGGAAAGGTCAAAGAAAAAGGATGGCAAGGGAAAAGGAAATTAAAAGAAATAAAGACAGGTGAGGAAAATAATGACGATGCTGCGAATCCAGATGACGTAATGACGGAAGTACGGTTTGCTTAACTGAATTGAATCGTACACTGATAGTAATCGTGGCGAAAAATGGATTCAGTGCATAACTTGTAACTTATGGGCATATTCCAAATGTAAAAGAGGAAATGTAATATTTATTGAATACAAACATTGTATTTCTGCTATTGAAGACTGATTATTTCATTTTTAATTTTCTGTAAATAAAAACGAACATGATACTGACAACAAGTTTAAAAAAAAAAAAAAATATATATATATATTTTTTTTTTCTTTTATTTTTTAATGACAAAGAGGCAATAACGGTCTTTGATTTATTTAATATAGCATTAGAAAAGCTAAATAAAAATGTTATTAAATGACCTAAAACTAAAAGAAAAATTAAAATCTTGTATTAGTGAGTCTCAAATAAACTACTGTGAGTACCAAAAGGACATAGAATGTTTAGAATATAAAATAAAAAATCTTGAAACTCAACTAGAAAGCGTATCTAGTAAATACGTACTATCCCAGAGGTCGTTGGAAGAGTATTTGGTGGCAATGGATGACATAATTAAAACATCTCAGTACAATGAGGAGCGTTTTAAATCACTGATGAATAATCAGTGTTGTACTTGCTCTAATCCTCCAGAGTCACTTAGTGGGTCTGATGCTCTGAGTCACTCCGTGACCACGGAGCCTCTGACCCATTTTGCTCCTTCATCTACCTCGTCCGTGGATACATTGTGTGTCAATTTGGTTAATCACAGGTCCTCTCCTAATAATATAGTAATGTACAGTGATTTTATCGGTAAAAGTATGGGCACAAAATTAAATGTATTGGGACATAAAATTATAAATAATTGCTATCCAAACTTAAATTATCTGGATATTATGAAGAACATATATAAATCCAAATTTGATTCAAATAGTATAATAATTCTACTAATTGCCAATAGGGGAAACATTAATAGTGAACAGTTAGTTAAACATTTAAATAAATTAAGTCATTTGCCAATTAAAAACATTGTAATGTTCACTTTTCCCTATTATAAGAATGCACCAGATGCTGAAAATAATATAATTTATAAATTAAATCAGAAATTACATTTATTAAGTAATTATAACAATAAAATAAGTATTATTGACATAAATAGTATATTTAGTTCAGACTCTAACAGTAGTGTTAGTAAAAATAAATGTAATTTAAAATTGACCAAAGGAAGGACTTCCCTTCCTAGTTATTTATCAAGACGGATAGCTAAGTCGCTATCATATTTTTTACATATTACAGCTAAGAATTTAGCTAAACTATCTGCTTCTATTGAGCAGGATAAATTTAAATTTGACATTACCAATGCTTTGGAATTTGTTCCAAATCATTTAAATTAGTCAGTAAGACAACAGAGATTATTCCCTCTAGCGTTATACTGAATAGTAAAACACAATTAGCTCATAATTGCCCTATAAATATTGTTAAATCAAATAAAATAAATAATATCAACCTGGTACATCAAAATATTTGTTGTTTAACACAGGGCAAAGAATTAGAGATGGAACTATTCATGAATTCAGAACAAATTGATATTTTATGTATTACAGAGCACTGGCGTAAGGGAACTGAACTCATCTTTAGTTTCAGCAACCACCGGGTTGGTAGTTCATTCTGCAGAGTCAACACAATACATGGGGGGTCGTTAATCTTGTTAAAAAATAATATAAAATGTAAAGAACGGAAAGATATTGTGTCCCTCTCTGTAGAATGCACAATAGAGATGTCTTGTGTAGAACTTGAGCAATTCATAATAGTGTGCGTATACAGGCCTGGTTCCTCTGATTATTTTAAATTTGAGGAAGTTCTTGATCAAGCCTTAAGCAAATTGTCAAAATCTAATAAACATTTGATTGTATGTGGCGATTTCAACGTCGATATTCTTATTAATTGTTCACAGACTTACAACATCCTAAATTTATTTAAATCATATAACTTGTTTAACTTATTTTTGGAGCCAACTAGATATTGCAATACAATCTCAACATGTTTAGATAATATATACTGTAACATTAATCCTGATAGTAAGATAATATTCAATAAATTAGATTCAGACCATTGTGGTCAACTAGCAAGTTTTAGTGTAGAAAAAAAAAGGGTCAAGAAACGAAAAATAGTATGTAGGCCAATGACAGCAAGTCGCCTGAATTGTATGAGAGTTAATTTGTGTAATAAGCTTCCTTTCTTGAGTAATGACATGGACCCCAATTTAATGTATAAAATATTTTTTGAGACATTTTTAAATGAATTTAACTCCATATATAAATCCAAGGAGATTACAGTTTGTGACGCCCCAATATTTAGTGAGTGGGCTACTGTAGGTATATATAAGAGTAGACAGAGATTGTATGAGTTGTACGCAGAAAGACAGTTTAACACAACGGTAAAATTTAAAAATTATGTTAAATTATACTCAAAAACATTCAAAGTAGTCTGTCAAATTGCAAAGAAGAAATATATTAGTGATAAAATATTAAATAGTGTCGACAAAGTGAAATCTACTTGGAAAATTATAAATGCGGAAACGGGTAAATTAAAAAGTAATGAGAGTGACTATAAAATTAATATTAATGGCAAAATCATTACTGAAGACCTAGAAATTGCCAACGAATTTGAAAAATTCTTCACTCGCATACCGGTAGAATTAACTAAAACCCTGAATTCATCTACTCCCATTGCAGAATCATTGTTGAAATCTAACGTACCTATGTGTAATGTAGAATTTAAATTTAGTCATGTGAATAAGTATTGTATTTTAAAGGCTTTTAAATTGTTAAATATAAAAAGAACACCAGATATCTGGAGCATTTCTGTACATCTTATAAATTCCCTAATTGAAATAGTTGCTCCAGAACTGGCTTTAATTTTTAATAATTGTATTGATAGTGGTGTGTTTCCTGACTTGATGAAATTTAGCAAGTTAATGCCTTTATTTAAATCTGGAAGTACCGCAGATCCTTTTAACTTTCGTCCAATATCGGTACTTCCCACTTTCAGTAAAATCTTTGAAAAAAATTATCCTAAATCAACTTCAAAAACATTTTGAAAGTAATGAACTCTTGCACAATAAACAATTTGGTTTTACTCGCGGCCGGTCTACTACTGATGCTGGAATTAAACTTTTAGAGACTATTTATGAGGCCTGGGATCAGTCACACGATGCTTATGGTGTATTCTGTGACCTTTCTAAGGCATTTGATTGTGTCCAGCATCAGACATTAATCAGGAAACTACATCATTATGGAATCCGGGGTACCGCTCTTGATTTTGTCACTTCTTATTTGAGTGGCAGGACCCAAAGCGTGGTGATCAACGACAAGCGGTCCCCCGGCTCTCTTGTAACAATGGGAGTACCTCAAGGTTCGATTTTAGGTCCCTTTCTATTTCTGGTTTATATTAATGACCTCCCTCATCTTGTTAGAGATGATCATGAGATAGTCTTGTTTGCAGATGATACATCTTTACTGTTTAAGGTTAAACGTGGACAAAATTCACTCGACGATGTAAACAGGGCTCTCTCTAAGATTATCCACTGGTTTAATGTAAATAATCTACTATTAAATGAATCTAAAACAAAATGTGTGAGATTCACTTTACCGAATGTTAAGTTGGCTACAACCAGTATCAGGATTAGGGATAAGGAAATAGAATTGGTCGATCAGGCTGTCTTTCTGGGTATAACCTTAGATTCAAAATTACAGTGGGGTCCTCATATTGGGAAGTTATCTGGCAGACTCAGCTCCGCAGCTTACGCAGTAAAAAAAATACGCCAGTTGACGGATATCAAAACCGCGCGATTAGTATATTTCAGCTATTTCCACAGCATCATGACTTATGGTTTACTGCTGTGGGGAAACGCTGCTGATATTCAATGTATATTTATTTTGCAAAAGAGAGCTGTCAGAGCTATCTACGGTATGGGCACCCGTGAGTCTTTACGAAATAAATTTAAGGAAATAAAAATACTAACTGTTTATTCTCAATATATTTTTGAAAATTTATTATACACACATAAAAACAAAAATAAATTTGTCAAGAACTGTGATAGACATAATATAAATTTAAGAAATAAAAATAAATTGGCAATTCCTAATTTTAGGCTCCACAAAATAAGTAACTCTTTTGTAGGTAACTGTATACGCATGTACAATACACTGCCTGGTAATGTGCAAGACTTGTCCCTAAATAAATTTAAACACTTCATTAAATCCAAATTATGTAGTAAGGCATATTATAGCATTAAAGATTTTTTAAATGACAAGGCTGCTTGGCAGTGACATGATTTGCTCGTTCTTTGTGAATAATTTTTTTATATTGTATGTACAAAATATGATATGGTAAAAAGAGTACCGAGAGTTTTTTTTCCTCCGGCTTTTTTTCTCTCGGCCTACACTAGGAACATTATTATATTATTGTAATATTTAGTAAAGCCGATGATGAAATTGTAGATGTCTACCGAGACATTTTTTTTTTTTTTTTTTGACGTTCGTTGAGTGTGTGTAATCAATCACCTAATAACGAATAAAATATTTTGATTTTGATTTTTGATTTTGATTAAAATTGTTTCAAAAATAAAAGTTGATAATTTTGTTAATAACTCTATTAGAAATATGTGTATCTGATTAAATTTTGTTTTAAGATGTTTATCTTAAGCTGTTTAGCTCAGTTATATTCAGATAAAGGTTTAATTTTTTCCTTCTTCTCATGATTTAAGATTTATTGGTACATAAGTCTACCTACCCCGGACCAGGGGTAGATTGACTAAGATTTTGTGTGCTGTAAAATGTATTATATCTTCACCATTATATTAAACTAAGACCTGGATATTATATCTTGTATTAGTTTAATAGTTTTTCTATCGACTAATGTAAACCACATTTTTTGTACTAATGTAATCACTTGACTAATGTAAATCACACAACCACATATTTTATACTTATATTAAAACACAAAATATGTATGATTTAGTTAAAAAGTGGTCAACTATCCCCGGTCTCCCTTACGTCATAAAATAATTCAATTCATTAATAAAGTCGGCTAAAGTTTGTGATTAAAAAAATCCAATTATTAAGATTCATTACAATCTCATTCACTTATAAAATCAAATTTTGCAGTAAACTGTCTTTCCGTTGCAATCCGAGCATATTAACGACAAACAGAAATAGTGAATGTTCGATGTGTGTTTAAACTTGTTGATAGATGGCATTCATTATCCGTTACAAATACAAAATCGCGGTGGCAAGATATTTATCATTGTGTATATAGTCGAGTATGCTAACTTCGGGCATCACCGTAAAAAATCAGATCTGGTGATTTTAAATTTTTTGAAGTACCTTACCCCGTCACTGTGTGTAACGGAACTAACTATATTATTAAAACTTCGCAGTCCGTCCATGTTACAGAGTTGTCTTTAGAGTCGTGATAGATGACATACGTGTCATTTTCACAGAATATGTATTTCTATGACCCCTGTAACAACAAACACTTATTAAAAATAAAACTTAACATCGACATATTTTTTCAATTAAAAAAGAAGAGTTATTGTTTTCAGACAAGTTATTGAAGAAAACAATAATCGTCAACATTTAATTTTATTTCTTTGTAATTTGTAAAGAAAGTAAATCTACTATTAAATCTATACTAATATTTTAAAGCTGAAGAGTTTGTTTGTTTGTTTATTTGTTTGTTTGTTTGAACGCACTAATCTCAGGAACCACTGGTTCGAATTGAAAAATTATTTTTGTTTTGGATAGACCATTAACCGGGGAAGGCTATAGGCTATATAACATCCCGCTACGTCCAATTGGGGCTGAGCAATAAAAAGAAATGTTACATAAACGGGAAAAATAATCTTTTTTGAGAGCTTCCGTTGCGTCCTTTATTATTTCTCTTCTCGAGACATTTTTAACTATAGTTCCACTTTTAAAGTAACCCAGGAATCAAACCTGAGACCCCTTACTCAGCAGTAACGCTTGCGACCACTCGACCAACGAGGCGTACCTACTCTTAGAGTAATTCCTTAAAAATATTTAAGTACGTTTTCCCTCAAATTAACGCGGGTGAAACCGCGGGCAATAGTTAGCAAAAAATAAACGAAAAACTTGTCTTCAGTCTAATAATATATTGATAATGGAAATTTAATATTCTTTTTAATAATAACATTTTCTAAAATCAACAGTAACAACAAGCTTACTTGCTACGTTAATGCGCTCTTTAATATTATTCCTTTGTAATGCGAAGAAAAGTAAATTTAAAAAACTACCTACTAAATACTTTATTTATTTGATTCGTTTCCATTAATAGTTAAAGAAAAACTAAAAGCCGGCTACGAAAAAATGTTCGATGTATGTTTCAAGATGTCGATAGATGGCACTCATCATCGGATACATATTATCTTAAATCACGGTGGAAAGATTTTCATTATTGCATATATAGTCAATTACGATAATCTAGGGGTTTAGTAGATTACCTTATAAACGGATTTATTTTTGGAGTTCCGTACCCCGTAACAGGCCGTACCGGAACTATAGTACTAAAACTAGCTCGTAGTATAAACTTAAATCGTGCCCAGTTTTATTCAAATCCATTAAGTATTTGTGGCGTGACATGTGCCCAAGATATTCTCTAAACATGAATCAGTGAAATTTTTATTATTTACGTTAGTGAAGCTATATTCAATTTATATAAGTGAATTTCAATAACAAGCTAGTAAATACTTACTAATTCACATACACATATTCAATGATCAAATCAGTGGACTCTAAAATTCACATATTCATAGATTGAATAGTGAGTAATGCTGCGTGGTAAGATTCACACATTGATAAAAAGTGAATAGTCACTTCAAATTAGTGAAATACCATTGATTCGTGTTTAGAGGGTACACAAAAAAAGAAATATATAAGTTTGGCTTCAGTACTGATTATAGAATACACAAACTAAAATTAAACAAGTATGCTTAATTAAAAAAATCAAAAAACCCGACTGCGTAAAATACTTTTATTATAAACTAAAAAGAATAAAACAATTTACTAGCTTTCATTCGATACCCATATTGCTACAGTAAGAAAAAAAATCAACTTCCCCCCCCTCATTCCACCATTTGCGGGCGCCATTTTGAAAATTTATATAGCCTATGTCACTACTACAATTTAGACAAATCCAACGACACCTCATATGTCAAAAACCGTCCAGCCATTTGAGCTGTAGGGCGTGCCAAAGAAATGGACATACATACATACATACATACATACATACATACATACATACATACATACATACATACATACATACACTCGAAAAACATAACCCTCCTTCTGTCGCAGTCGGGTAAAAAATTGTGTGTCAGCTCCGACGCACGACTGGAGTTTACTCCTTAAGTACGATTGTCTAAACATACGCAAAAAGAGTTTATCCAGGCTCCATCTAGTTAGCACCCCAAATAGTGAAAAAAAAAAATTAAAAAATTGTCCAAATTGGTCACGAAATGGTCATTATAGGTCAGTTATTTTTAGTAATTGGTCAATACTTTGACAATAGTTACAGAGGGGTAAAAATTTCAAGGACATCGAAAAATTTTTGGCACCCCAAATTAATCCTACAAATTGGTTCTAAAATTATTTCAATTCATCTCAAAATAGTCATAATTGGTCGATTGATTTTAATAATTGGTCAACGTTTTTTTATATAAAAATTAAAAAAATAATAAAAAATTTAATTAGCTTCATCTATTTAGCGGCCCAAATGATGAAATTTGACATCTTAATAAGTAGTCCAAATTGGTCACAAAATGGTCACAATTGGTCAGTGATTTTTAGTGATTGGTCAATACTTTGAAAACAGTTACAGAGGGGTAAAAATTTCAAGGACATTGAAAAATTTTTGGCACCCCAAATTATTCCTACAATTTGGTTCTAAAATTATTTCAATACATCTCAAAATAGTCATAATTGGTCAATAAATTTTAATAATTGGTCAACGTTATTTAACTAATTATTAATAAATAATAAATAATAATACAACTTTCATAAATCGCGGGGTGAATAGGAATAAAACTGGAAGTTTCACTATTTTATGTCTATTTTATCTATTATTTTTAGGTTTAACCGAAGGGCAATTAAAATCGACGTAAATGCAAATTTTTAAGCGTTTATTAGATTTTCAGAAACGTTTTGGTTAAAGAGATACGATTATTTAAAGTTGGAATGACATTGAAACTATTTATTTATTTATTGTGAGAAAAAGAGGGCAAACTCAAAATCTAGGTAGAATTAAAGGGCAGATTAATGTTTATAGTTTAGTATTTTTAATTAACAAATTATTAATAAATAATACAAAATAACAAAACTTTCATAAATAGCGGGGTGAATAGGAACTAAACTTAAAGAAACTACTAGCTTCATCTATTTAGCGGCCCAAATGATGAAATTTGACCACTTAATAAGTGACCCAAATTGGTCACGAAATGGTCACAATTGGTCAGTGATTTTTAGTAATTGGTCAATACTTTGACAATAATTACAGAGGGGTAAAAATTTCAAGGACATTGAAAAAATTTTGGCACCCCAAATTAATCCTACAATTTGGTTCTAAAATTATTATAATACATCTCAAAATAGTCATAATTGGTCAATTAATTTTAATAATTGGTCAACGTTTTTTAACTAATTATTAATAAATAATAAAAAATAGTGCAACTTTCATAAATCGCGGGGTAATTAGGAACAAAACTGGAAGTTTCACTATTTTATGTCTATTTTATCTCTTATCTTTAGGTTTAACCGAAGGGCAATTAAAATCGACGTAAATGCAAATTTTTAAGCGTTTATTAGATTTTCAGAAACGTTTTGGCTAAAGAGATACGGTTATTTAAAGTTGGAATGACATTTAAATTATTTATTTATTGTGAGAAAAAGAGGGCAAACTCAAAATCATAGGTAGAATTAAAGGGCAGATCAATGTCTATAGCTTAGTATTTTTAATTAACAAATTATTAATAAATAATACAAAATAACAAAACTTTCATAAATAACGGGGTGAATAGGAACAAAACTGGAAGAAACTACTAGCTTCATCTATTTAGCGGCCCAAATTACGGATCTTTCGATTTTTTTTTACAAATTACAAATTATAATTTCGTGAAATATAATAGGGTTTTTCTATATACTTTATTGACAATTGTAATTCAGAAACAGCTCAGTAGGTATAATTTAACATTTAATTAAAAAAAAAAAAACTAAAAGTATGTAATCATCGCAATGATATTTTTAAAATAAATGCATACTTAGAAAAAATATAATTACATTATTGATAAAAGTTCCTTCTATATAGTACTTAAATATTTTGGATTTTATAATTATTTAGTTCTCAAGATATTAAAATTGATTTTTATTTTTATTTTATAAGGGAAATCCACAAATTAATGACTCTGCATCTATGATAATTAGATGTCGCGCTCTTTGTATAACTCCGCGCGTTTCTTTTTGGTGCGCAATGGCAGAAACTTGTAATTCATGTAAAAAAGTATCGATATTTTTATCGATATAATATATCGTATCGTTATACCGACACTTTGCGATATTATATTGTACGAAAATATATATCGATAATTTTTGCAATCCGATATATCGGATTAATGTTTCGATAATTATCCAATAAATATATCGATACTTTTCGATAATTCAGATGAATATATTAATATTTTTGATGTCTCGGAAGTGAACAGGAAAAAAAAAGGCATCCCGACCCCGTATCGATATTTAGATCTCTCGGCTATGTGTATTCCTAAAAAAAAAGTTATCACCTCTACGTATCCAATTTATATCGATTCTAAATTCCGCGTACTTCTAAAAATAAACAAGGTCGTCGCATATACGTATATCGATATAAATCGGATATAATACTATGCTACTCGATTTATATCGACTGAAATACTATACTACTCGATATATATCGATACGAATACTAGATAACTATCAGATGAATACTACTCGATGTTTATATCGAATGAATATGTATAACTGACCCACTGAAAATTTACAAATATATCGATATTTATATCGATAATTATCGAATGCATCTATGAAGTATTTACGAATTTTCGATATATATCGCACGCACCTAACTATGAGTGACACGTGAGGGCAGACGTCCTTGATGATTGTGTTAGAGATCTTCATCGGATTTTTTTTAACCAAAATAATATTTATTATGAGTTAAAAAATTTAAATATTAAAATCAAGCAACTAAAAAACTACTAACCACTAAAAAGTAGTCCAAAAAAATAGAAATTCAGAAAACCAAACCAGTCCCACTAACAAAATATGAAAACTACTAAGTTGGTAACACTGCTATAATATTAAGGGGAGTCCCCTCCTCTTATTATTATAGCAGTGTTACCAGCCATGGCTGTGTCCCCCAGCCATGGCGCGTCATTACTGGGACCTAGGGTTGCCAAACATACTTTATAATAACGTATCCTACTTTATTTTTGGTAATTATACTTTATACTTTTGCAAACAAATAAAGTATGAGAAAATACTTTATTTCCAATCTTTACCGTGATGCATAAAACAAAACACTCATTATGGTTACTTAGTATTTAGCTGTTCATCATCAAACACATCAATCACATGAATCAAAAATAGGATTAAAAAAAATTGACAAATCATCACCCGAAATACTTAATACAGTTATGTTACCAGTAATTTTTCACTTTTTATTGATGTGAGCTTAAATTATATGACAAAATTGTTTGATTTTAGCGAAGATAACTTCTTCAAAATGGCACTTCGTTACATATCTTTGCAAAATTTGGTTAAATGTGAAGATTTTGAAATCGTAATTACTAAGGCCAAATTAAATATTAATATGGATGAAGAAATAAATTAAATAAATTAAGATTAAATAATAATTATTTAAAACAAGTATGCTTAATTAAAAAAAATCAAAAAAACCCGACTGCGTAAAATACTCTTATTATAAACTAAAAAGAATAAAACAATTTACTAGCTTTCATTTGATATCTATATTGCTACAGTAAGAAAAAATATCAACTCCCCCCCCTCATTCCGCCATTTGCGGTCGCCATTTTGAAAATTTATATAGCCTCTGTCACTACTACAATTTAGACAAATCCAACGACACCTCATATGTCAAAAACCGTCCAGCCGTTTGGGCTGTAGAGCGTGCCAAAAAAATGGACATACATACATACATAAATACATACATACATACATACATACATACATACATACATACATACATACATACATACATACATACACTCGAAAAACATAACCCTCCTTCTGTCGCAGTCGGGTAAAAAAAATAATTTTGATTATTAAAAAAGATTAAATTTTGATTGTTAAAAAAGCTTTGAAACATTTAAAAATAGCAAAAAATTATTAGCATGTGCTAAAAGCACACAAAAATACGTTTTTATAGTAATAAAAACATAAAATTTGAAAAATACTTTTTTTTTCTTCGAAATACTTCTTTTTTATTATTGAAACGATTTTGTACGTTTTTATTTTGTCAAAAAAAGTTGGCAACCCTCGCACTGACAGTTGGGAATGTGCGATATACCAATATATCTTCATTTCATAATTATCGAGTAGTATCTACATATTTCATCCGATTATATATCGAGTAGTATCGATATAGTTCATTCGATATTTATCGAGTAGTATAGTATTCTTTCCGATATGTATATCGATAAGTTGAAGCGATGACCATTTTCTTTCGTGTGTACTTCCGACACATCAAAACTATCGATATACTTCGGTTAAACCTAAAAATAATAAATAAAATAGACATAAAATAGTGAAACTTCCAGTTTTATTCCTATTCACCCCGCGATTTATGAAAATAGTATTATTTATTATTATTTATTAATAATTAGTTAAATAACGTTGACCAATTATTAAAATTTATTGACCAATTATGACTATTTTGAGATGTATTGAAATAATTTTAGAACCAAATTGTAGGAATAGTTTGGGGTGCCAAAAATATTTCAATGTCCTTGAAATTTTTACCCCTCTGTAACTATTTTCAAAGTATTGACCAATCACTAAAAATCACTGACCAATTGTGACCATTTCGTGACCAATTCGGACTACTTATTAAGAGGTCAAATTTCATCATTTGGGCCGCTAAATAGATGAAGCTAATTAAATTTTTTATTATTTTTTTAATTTTTATATAAAAAAACGTTGACCAATTATTAAAATCAATCGACCAATTATGACTATTTTGAGATGAATTGAAATAATTTTAGAACCAATTTGTAGGATTAATTTGGGGTGCCAAAAATTTTTCGATGTCCTTGAAATTTTTACCCCTCTGTAACTATTGTCAAAGTATTGACCAATTACTAAAAATAACTGACCTATAATGACCATTTCGTGACCAATTTGGACAATTTTTAAGAGGTCGAATTTCACTATTTGGGGTGCTAACTAGATGGAGCCGTTTATCCAACTGAAAATAAGATTAATACCATATGAAAGGGTAAATTAACAAATTAATGAAAATAATATACATATATAAATATATATTTATTCATTTTATATACATTTATTATAACTAATCGGCGAAATATTTTACATTAAACTTTTCACAATAGTCAATTTCAGATGTGCACAAATATTTCATTAGGAATGTTGATAAATTATGTAATTATTATTATCTGACAATTATCATTTATTTTTTAAATATTATTTTTCAATATTAATTAGAGCAACATTACTTTCGCACCGCACCATAGGTGCGCGCGCACCGAAAAAGTAACGAGGTCATTCATCAGTAGATTTTACCTCTCATATTTTTCTCATACCGGGCGCCTTATATATGAAAATCGATTCTTAAGGAGTAAACTCCAAAACATTATTATAATATCATAATAAATAAATAATATCATAACAACAAAACAAGACATAGACAGGATAGTGGAATGGAGTCATGAGAACAAATTATACTTCAACGTCAACAAGTGCTCTGTTCTGTCATTCACCCGTACGCGCGCTCCGCGGCATCATCTATACCATGTTAAGGGTGAACCGTTGCGACGCGTTACAGATCTTAAAGACCTAGGCGTTCGATTTACCGCTGATCTTCACTTTAGAGAACATATAACCGAGGTATGCAAAAAGGCATACAGAAACGTTGGCTTCCTATTAAGGCAATCAAGCACCTTCACCAACTTTAGTGCTCTGCGTGCCTTGTATGAAGCCTTGGTAAGAAGTCATTTGGAGTACAATTCGGTTATATGGGCTCCTAGTGAGATTAAGTACAAATCAATGCTAGAACGTATCCAAAATAAGTTCTGTCGATTTCTGTACTCAAAATTGTATGGTGTCTACCCGGGGTATCCACTAATATATCCCACTTTGTTCGTGCTTGGCATGGTGGGATACAGTAAACTGGATACGAGACGGGAAGTTTCCCTCGCAAAGTACCTTTTTAAGGTATTACGGGGGAAAATTGAAAATCCAGCAATACTAGAAGAGATGAAGCTGTACGTTCCCAATGGAACAATTAGGAAATGTCGGCGCCTACCACTACTGGCGTTACCGCGCGCGCGCACTAAGTTGTTGCGTGATGCACCGCTCACGCGAGCTATGCGCACGCTCAACTCCGTAGCGGCCCATATTGACATATTCAGCTGTACACTGAATGAGTTCACGCGGGTCGCTTATGATGTTGAATCTAATTACATAATTATATTGTAATGATAATTATAATATTGACTTAATCAATTTATTGGTGACATTGAGTTAATATTTTTATTTTATTTTTGGAAATTAATATGACATGAATTGTAAAAATTTATAACACATTATTGACTGTATTTGTAGGACATTATTATATTATTACTTTATTGCGATTTCATTAATTGTATTAATTACATTTAAATTTCCCATTATTTGTATTAATCTAATTAATGCTTATTATTGTTAATTAATACTTATTATTGTTATTATTATTACCTATTATTATTGAACATTTCTGAATGTTTAAATTATCTTAAGATTGAAACTTGATTATAATTGACTTAAGTATTTAAATTTATATAAATATAAAATAATTTAAATGAATAAGGTACACTAACGAATTAGGATTACCTGTAATGTTAGTGCTAAACCTATGATTAAATAAATAAATAAATAAATAAATAAATTATCAACGGACAGAATTGATCTTGTCACAGTTTTATTATAAGTATAGATAAACATCCCGAGACGCAGTATGTACAAAACTTATATTAAAATGTGCAATAAACAATCGTTCGATATTGATCCAAGCGAAATTACGCGTATCAAATAAAGTGATTGTTTCGTCTTGTTGATAGATCACTCATCGTCGATTACATGTTTTGAATCGCGGTGGCAAGATTTTTATAATTGTGTTTATAGTCGGTTATGATCATTTCTGTCTTTAGTAGCGTTAGTGCAGTAGTTAGCGCTGTAGTTAGCTTTGTAGTTAACGCAGTAGTTAGCTTTGTAGTTAGCGCTGTCTTGGCTTTAAATACCCACCTCGGGTTCAATTTTTTGAAGTTTCGTTCCCCGTCACTGGGTGTAACGGAACATCTTAACTACAACTACGATGACTCCTCATAGAACATCTTTTACAATGTCAGCTAAAATAACACATAAATATAATAAAATAAAGTACAAATTAAAGGGATTTTCATAACAAGAAATATGTTTATTAGTTGGTTCGGAACCTTTACGTAGTTCCACTTACAATTGATAGGTTTTATTGTATTAACGGAATGAAATTAAAATCAAAAGTTACATGAAAAAATATAACGAAATAAATAAAATTAAGTTAGTAATTAATAGAATCCCTATACAGGTAACGTTTCTAAGAATATATAACGTAACGTTTATATATTCTTAGAAATAATCAGTACATTTGTTCAAAAACAACAATGTCCAAAGAATCAATAACTGTATTAAAAGTGAATTAAAAGAAAATGTTCAATAACTATTGCAAAACTCAAAATACAATGAATATAAGAAATAATACAAAATGATTTTACGTTGAATATACACTCTATATACCTATGCAGCTACAAACTACAACATTAATTACAATTAATTGTTTGTACAAGTAGATCGTTGTCTATGTCAAGCTCTGTATATGTTCGCTTTAAATACTTACGTACATATCGTGTCCATAAATTCAAACGTACCTGCAACGAAAAAGTAGTAAATAAATTTGTCAAAACAATAAAAATGTGATGATGTAATAAACTTAATTTTAAACATTATAATTTAATCTGTTACACATATTTTAATCTGTTTATCGTGTCAAAGAAAATGTTAACACTAAAAAGAAAATTTAATCAAAGTCTCCATTCTCGATAATTTTATAGACTAAACACAAGTTTCCTGTTTGTTTTCCTTTTCATCGCATTACCAAGGAATAACATTAAACAGTAGACACAGTATTAACGTAGCTTGTTGTATAAAGATGGAATATGTCATAGATGATGACGATTATTGTTGTCTTCAATAACTTTTGTCTGAAAACAATAACTCTTCTATTTTTTATTAATAAAAATATAACAATGCTATGTTTTCAATGTGTTAAAAAAAAACAAACTGTAGACGTTGATACTAGCAAATTTAGGAGTTATTTAAATTAAAATTTACAAGTTTATTTTATTTTTATTATTAGTCGTTGAGGTCATAAAAATACATGTTGTGTGAAAATTATCTATCACAACTCTAAAGACAACTCTGTGACATGTACGGACAGCGGAGTTTTAGGTAATACATATAGTTAGTTCCGTTACACACAGTTACGTGGTAAGGAACTCAAAAAATTAAGTTTGATTGGAAAGTATGCTTTTGCCTTGTACTAGAAATAATCTTACCTATCTATATATAATACAATAAAGATCTTGCCACCGCGATTCAGGATTTGTAACCGACAATGAGTGCCATCTATCAACAAATCGAATCAGTTTTAATGAAATTTCATACGTAACTACGTAAATAAATATTCGATACAGTGTTGGGTAGAATGAAAAATCTTGTCATATTTTTTAAATATTTAAAAGTACCAACATCGCTGAGAAGCTGTACAATCTTGTTCAGTTCTAAGATAAAGTTATACAATTAACCGTCTTTCCAGCGTGAATCGAGCTAAGTTACGCAGATCTGAGAATAAAATCACATAAATTAATACTTAATATACTTAAGTATAAATACATATACTTAAGTATAAATAATACAATAATATACTTAAGTATAAATACATATTGACGTGATCAAACTTGCGGAGTCCGCAAATGAAACAAATAGTTACATGAGTTTTCTAGCTTCTCAATTTTATTGACATGTTCTCAGTAGCATCAAGGTTACGTTTAAGCTTTTACTTCCTCAAAATCGATTGAACAAAAAGAGTTATAGTTTAGTTTTAAGAAATAATGGAGTTTTTTAAGAGAATGAAATGAGAAATGTACTTTTTCAGAAATTTCGTTTATGAGTTTGGACCAGGACAAGTCACCGCTAAAATGAGGACCAAGATACTTAGCTGTATCGACGTAATTAATTGGCACACCATTATACATCACAGTATTAATATTGTTTGAGGACAGACCTGAGATAATAATTATGACGACTAACAATTTAATAATTGGTACAAAGCAAATGTTCGATGTATGCTTCGATTTGTTAATAGATGGCACTCATCGTCGGTCACAAGTTTTGGATCGCGGTTTCGAGACTTTTATTAGTGTCTATAGTACAATTTGTTTAAACATATATTAAAAAAAAGCCAAACAAAAATTAAAAAAACCGGACCTATTTCAATTTTTGCAATTCCGTTAACCAAATACATAGGTCAACGGAACCGTGTGAACACTAAGAAATTATAAAACTATAAAAGTTCATAAACTTAAAAACTACCAGTATCTAGATGCCGGTTCTGCTCTCGGGGTTGATGCGATGGACGGATCAATTCTATTTTTATATTTAGACTACATTCAAATATAATTTTATATACTAATAACTACGTATAGTTTAAGTATAGTGAACAGTATAAGTAATTTTTGGAACAGTAGTAGGTAGACGTGGAATATATAGGTTTTAAACGGATTCGCTTATTACGTATTTTGTCAAATCGTTTATGCAATAAATTGTATTTGTATACATATTCGTATCCGTATTTGTTTTATGGAAGTAAAAATTACAGACACAATAAGTTACTTATCGGCTATAATATATTTTCGACTACTCTTCGTGCGTCCAGCCTACAGCCTGAGCTGAGAAAGATAATATAATTAAGACAGTACCCTGACAATGCAACGTTAATGCAAGAACACCAATTCGCGTACAAAACGAATGTTCGGTCTACGTTTCGACTTGTCGATATGGCACTCATCCTCAGTTACAATTACTGAATCGCGGTGGCAAGATTTTTATTGTTGTGTATAAAGTCAATAAATATGATTGTTTCGAAGAATAAATTCTTTGCCCATTTTTTTTCTGTTTTTTTTTGTTTTTTTTTTTTGTTTTTTACTTTTGTAAGTTCCGCTACCCGTAAGGTGTCAACGAAACATTATTACGCGATCGCCAACGCGATTCGTCCGTATCACAGGACTATTTTTGGAATAGCAATAGGTATCCTACACAGATACCAGTAATGTAACAGGGAGACACTTGTCATATTTACAGAATGCGTATAATATATATGGGCTGCCTTTGGTCTTGGTCTAACATCACACAAGACCATTAACCCGGCTCCGGGGGAGGTAGAGTCACCTTCTCTATCACCCACCGGGGTAATTCCTGTCCGGCGCGTCTAAGTCGCGGGGGTGGGTACCCCTCACTCCAGTAGGTCGGAGTGGGACGGTGGCCAAGTTCGTGCAGGAACCCAGTCCCGCGGGGTATATCGCGGAGCCCGTGCCCAGGGTTACGGGTGAAGACCTCAACGGCTGAGAAGGCGGAGATGGAAGGCATTGGTACGGTGGATCAGGCGGAAGAGGCAAACGGATCTGGGGTACCGTAGGCGACATTAAGGTCCAACCTGAACGAGTCGGCAACCCCTGCAACCAAACCGGCTCCTCACGTAATGACTCGTCATTCCTGGGGAAACAGTCGGAGAGGTCGAGAGGAGATCATGGATGATGGGCATGTCCGTGCTCTCATAACTGCGTCCCAGGCATGCAGCGCCCGTGGAGAGGCCACTTCACCCGTGTCTGAAAAGGTGCGGATCACAACACGGGGAGTCGCAGTCACCGGTGATAAGCCTTGCGCAAATAGGCGTATGCGCGGGCGCCAGGGGTGGCTCCCGACGGTAGGATAGTTCATCGCGACTAACTGATCAGTTACCGCCTGCCTCAGCTGGGCAGCCCCCAGCCAATAAGGTACTGGTCCGCCTCTCATCTTGCGCTCCTATTGGTGTATGGAGCAGCAGACGTGTCAGTATGACGTCTGTATAACAGGATGGGTATTGATGCACCTAACAATAAAAGGAGAAACAATAACAGAAACACTCAACAAAATCATAAAGATAATCCCATCAATGTCACAAGATTTGCTACATGGAACGTGAGAACCATGCTACCCGGATCTGAAGATTTGACGTCGTCAACCGTAACTGTCGCCGGTTCACCAGAGCTAAGAAAGACCACCATCATAGATAGAGAACTTCTTCGCCTTCGTGTTGATGTAGCCGCTCTACAAGAAACTCGTCTCCTGGACGAGGGCAGTATACGTGAAGAGAACTACACCTTTTTCTAGAAAGGAAAAAATGACGGAGATAGGCGACAACACGGGGTTGGCATCGCCGTTCGTAACTGCTTACTCAGATGCATTGAAACACCTTCATGTGTGTCCGAGCGCATGATGTCCATAAGACTGTTAACAGCTTCGGGTCCGATCACTCTTATCTCAGCATATGCTCCGACTCTTAAGGCTCCTGCCGATACCAAGGACAAATTCTACGACGACCTACGCGAATGTCTGGAGGGTGTTCGGGCATCTGATAAACTCCTTTTGCTTGGCGATTTTAACGCAAGAATAGGAAACAAGTACGACGACTGGGCGGAATGCGTCGGGCGCTATGGAATCGGCAACATCAACGAAAACGAGCAACGCTTGCTGGAGCTTTGTTCATCGCTATCTCTTTGCGTGACTAATACCTACTTCAAGTGCAAACCTATCCACAGAGTGTCGTGGAGACACCCCCGTTCGGGTCATTGGCATCAGATTGACTTTATTATTACAAGGAGGAGAGATCTGCGTGACATCCTCAACTCTCGTACCTACCACAGGGCCGATTGCAACACTGACCACTCTCTAGTGATGGTGAAAACTCACTTCACTCCTAAGAAAATTCACTCAATTAAGATAGCTCCCCGTAAAGTTGCACTGAACACGGCAGCTATGCGTGATAAAAACCTATGTAACGAACTAGAGAATCTGATGAAGGAGGAACTTAGTGAAATCTTAGATGGAGCAGCCTGTGCGCAAGATATGTGGCAGGTCACAAAGAGAGTAATCGCAAATACTGGCGAAAGAGTGTTTGGCAGGAAAGCGAAGACTGCTGATGACTGGTTTACCGAGTACGAAGACATTCTGCTCCCATTAATAGAGCAAAAACGGACAGCTCATATAAATCTCATGAACAACCATAGAGATCCTGTCAAACTATCCATATACAAGGCAGCGAAAGCAAAAGTACAACGCATCAGTCGTAGCTGCGCGAATGGGTACTGGGTCAAACTATGCCAGTCAATACAAAATTGCCGGGATGTAGGCGACTTTAAGGGTATGTATCGGGGAATAAAAACTGCAATCGGTCCTACTAAAAGAAAACGTGCCGCAATCAAAGACCTTGACGGAAATCCGATCGCAAATAAGAAAGAAGAACTTGAAAGGTGGGCACAACACTATTCAAACCTGTACTCACAAGAGGTTGCTTTGCATCCTGATGCACTGACCACTCTTACTCCTCGACCTCCGGTAACTGAACTCGACGACCCTCCAACGGGTGAAGAATTCCTTCTTGCTACCCGAGACCTGAAATTAGGCAAGAGCACAGGTCCTGACAACTTACCAGCTGAATTAGTGCGACTCGACTGTGTTTCATCTCTCCTGTACGCTGTATTACTGCGCTGCTGGGATGAGGAAACCATACCTGGGATGAGGAAACCATACCTCAAGACATGAAGGATTCCGAGATAGTTACCTTGTACAAGGGCAAAGGAGACAGAGGTGACTGTAACAATTACAGGGGTATATCTCTACTGAGTATCGCGGGAAAGGCATTTGCGAGGGTTGTTTTAAGAAGACTGGACATGTTAGCCGCTCGGATCTACCCAGAAACTCAATGTGGGTTCCGATCTGGCCGATCTACCACCGATATGATTTTTACTCTTCGTCAACTGCAGGAGAAATGTCGAGAACACCAAGTACGGCTATACATAGCCTTTGTCGATTTAAATAAGGCATTTGACACCGTGAGTAGGGATGGGCTGTACGAAGTACTAAACAAAATCGGGTGCCCTCCAAAACTTTTAAACATCATACGGGCCTTCCACGACAATATGAGAGGCTCTGTCATACTTGATGGAGAAAGATCAACGCCTTTCGACATTAACCGCGGAGTCAGGCAAGGCTGCGTACTAGCTCCTACTCTCTTTGGGATTTTTCTATCAGCACTCCTCTTGACTGCGTTTGAGAGTTGTGACGTCGGAGTACATTTGCACACAAGAAAGGACGGAAGACTGTACAACATTAATCTACTAAAGTCCAAAAATAAGCGTCTGGATCTAATTGCCAGAGAACTCCTGTATGCAGATGATGCTGCACTAGTCGCAAACTCTGAATGCGAATTACAAGAATTGGTGACGAGATTTGGTAACGCCTTTCATCTGTATTCTATGAGCGTAAACACCAAGAAAACCGTCATCATGGTGCAGGGCGTAAGTCAGCCTCCTGCAATCACACTCGACGGCACCATCCTTGATGTAGTAGAACACTTCTGCTATCTTGGCTCCACCACCACCTCCTCACTCTCAAGCGACAAGGAGATAGATACTCGGATTGGCAGAGCATCGACCGCTTTTGGAGGGCTATTTGAACGCGTTTGGAGAAATAACAAGCTTACCACTCACACTAAAGTCCTTGTATACCAGACCTGCGTCCTTAGTACACTGTTGTGCGCTTCGGAAACATGGACTACTTACACAAAACAAGAACGCAAACTTAATGCCTTCCATATGCGCTGTCTGAGGACTATACTTGGAGTCACTTGGAGAGACAAAATGAGCAACAAGGCAGTTCTCTCAAAGACAAGCTGCTGTAGCATCACCGCAATGCTGAAACAACGTAGATTGCGTTGGCTTGGCCATGTACATCGAATGGCTCCCGAGAGACTTCCACGCCAAGTAATGCTGAGTCAGATGGCAAACGCGAAGAGACCCGCAGGGCGCCCAATGCTACAATTTAAAGACTCCTGCAGGCGGGATATGATCAGCTTTGGAATCCCGACCGATTGCTGGGAAAATCGCGCCAAAATGAGACATGAATGGCGCCACGACATAAAAATCGGAGTTGCCAAGCACGACAAAGACTGGCTCGAGAATATTAAGCAGAAAAAGCTTCGCTATGCCTCATCTCCTCCGGCAGATTCACGATTTGTATGCAATCGATGTGGCAAGAAATGCCGGGCCGCAATAGGGCTCTATAGCCATCAACGACGATGTGGGATCCTACCAACCCACTAGCGCTGCAACAACCATCTACTATAGATGCTGTGGCCAATATAATAATATGGGCTCTACGATAAATATTAGAACTAAAATTAGGTTTAAAACGCACCCGAATACTACTAAAATTATAAACTGAATCAGTTACAGAAACCACGAACATTTAAAATGAAATCTTTTTGTTAAACTTCCTTAATTTGTAATAAGAAACATAAAATTTTAATTTTTTTAATTTGTTGAAAATTGTTTTTTTGACAAAATTTGTTAAAGAAATAAAATTATGCGCTTCAAATATTACGTCACTTTGTATTTCACATATTTCTACGTCACTTAATAATTATATAATAATTATAATTATATTTGTTTTTTATTGTTATTTAATAAAATTTACATGTCAAGGGCATTAAAGTAAATATATTAGAAAAATAAAAAGAAATGAGAAAATTGTCTATAATCTTAAAGTATAATTGTAATGAAAACCTGTTCCATGCTCCGAGCAGAATCGAACGTGCGGCCGTTTTCCATAAGGGGCCGTCAATACATTACGCGAGACAATTGGCGTTTTTTGACCCCCTCCCCCTCCCCTTGGTGAGATTTCGTGAGATTTTGCTCGACCACCTCCCGCCTACTCTAATCTCGCGTGAGATTTTTGGAAATGCGTTTTTACCTCCAGGCTATACATACTTCTAAAAAAAAAGTTCATCGCGGTCCCTGTGCCGAAATTTCCACCTCCAGGCTATACGTGTATTCCTAAAAAATAAAAAGGTCATTACCTGTACATGAAAAAAAAACCACGTGAAAAAAATATTACGTGATATTTGCCGATACCACCCTCCCCTTATACACCTCACGTACGTTATGGACGGCCCCTAATGTAATATACGGCGCATCTACAAGACTTTCATTTAACTTACGAGTACCTAACTCGAAATATCGGTCAGATAGTTCCGAAAAAATAATGTTTTTATGTGCACTGTATTGCTTAACAAAATAATACTTTTTTTTCTGATCGACCAAAATACAACAACAACAAAAAGATAAACATCTTGTATTGTTACTTACATATAAATTTTAATGTTTGTTTAGTGCAATGTTTTTTCCAGATTCTGCAGAGAAATTTTTGCAGTTCCGTTACCGAATGGTGACAATGGAACCCATACATAATAGAACTAATAAAACCACACTGTCTGTCTGTGTCACAGAGCTTTATTTAGAACTGTAATAGGTAGGCACTTGTCATCTTCACATGTAATACCATGGCTTCTATAACGACAAATAATTAATAAGACTCTAATACTGACTAACTCTCGTTTTTTAGACGTATTTTGGCTCAATGTTAACAAATATTTATTATTAGTGAATAATAATAATTAATAAATGTTATCGCTTCCCGATATAAACGTAATTTTGTAATGCTTTCTCTCGTGTTATTTTAGCATTAACTTATTAAATAATATGTACTTACTCGATATTGACATTGTATAATGTAAAATAAGTATGAGATCTCATTGAAGTGCGTTTCCGTAGAAAGTACCTATATACTCATATACTTTATGCTCCTTTATATAGGTACTGTTATAATTATTGGTTTAAATTTTAATTATTTTGATATGATGTCATGGTGTTGTCATAATGATTTTCCAATGGCACTGGATAATTCGTATCGATGTATGTAGTGTTGAGTAGATTGAATATCGACTCCATTAGTATATCATTTTCATCAACATAAAAACTTCTAAGATCCTATGTTTGTAGTTCCGGTAATCAAATAACTCAACGCAATCCCACTACTAAAACCCGCTGTCTCCCAGTGTCACAGGGTCTCTTTAGAACCGTAATAGGTACTCTCTAAAATCGAATCAGTAATTTTTTTATTAATTAAGTTAGTTAACCTATTTTGACTAAATAGCAGTGAACTTCAATAAAAAAATTGTGTGTGTCAGCTCCGACGCACGACTGGAGTTTACTCCTTAAGTACGATTGTCTAAACATACGCAAAAAGAGTTTATCCAACTGAAAATAAGATTAATACCATATGAAAGGGTAAATTAACAAATTAATGAAAATAATATACATATATAAATATATATTTATTCATTTTATATACATTTATATCGGCGAAATATTTTACATTAAACTTGTGCACAAATATTTCATTAGGAATGTTGATAAATTATGTAATTATTATTATCTGACAATTATCATTTATTTTTTAAATATTATTTTTCAATATTAATTAGAGCAACATTACTTTCGCACCGCACCATAGGTGCGCGTGCACCGAAAAAGTAACGAGGTCATTCATCAGTACATTTTACCTCTCATATTTTTCTCATACCGGGCGCCTTATATATGAAAATCGATTCTTAAGGAGTAAACTCCAAAAAATTGTGAATACTCATTAATACACATACACATATTCAATGATCAAAGCACTCTGATATTCACATATTCGTACTATGAAGTCACTAATTGTGCGTGGTACGATTCTCTTATTGATAAATAACTGAAAAATCTACTTAAAATTAGCCATTTCGTTAAGCAATAATTACCAACAGCTGTTATGAATAAATATAAATGCTCAATGCTGATAATTTTAAAATGTTTCAACATCACCGCCGACCAGAAATAAGTTCAGAATGTTTTAACTCGTCAACAGATGGCACTCGTCGTTAGTTTCAAGTCACGATGACAAGATTTTCTTTTTTATTATGTATAGTGTAACTGTAACTACTTATTTTTATACGGAATGGCAATGTAAGCATCGACTTAAAGTAATTTTTGGATTTCCGGAGACCCAAAGGTGTCAACGGAACACTACTACTAAAACTCTGCTGTCCGTCCGTGCCACAGGGCTGTCTTTTGAACAATAGTTGATAGACACTTTTCAATGAATATGTATTACTATGGCCACTCTGACGAGAGTTATATTTTATTAATTTAATCAATTCGTATTTTACTGCAAATTCTAATATTTTTTTATTATTTTTTAATGAAAAAAGTAACAATTGTCACAATTTGATCAAATGATTTATCAAAGAATGTCGATTTTTTGTTTGTTAATTCATGTTAATATAGTAAGTAACTCGTTCATAGATGTCGTTGGTAGTTTTATATCATTAATAAATAAATGATTAATTTATGTAACGTAATTAAAATTTTGACATGACTTGTTCTTGGAATTTTATTACTGAAATTCATATTAAATAGCTGCCTTTTAATTTCTATGTTATTAACAGCTATCTGATTCCTTATAACACGAGTAAAAAAAATAGGAAATATTTAACTTTTTTTCCATATGTGTTTTAATAGATAACATTGTAACTAAAACTTGTAGAAATATAAAATTAGAATAATATTTGACAATAACTGTCTTCACACATACTACTGACCGATGTTTGTATTTATACAAAATATTTTTGTTATTGATCACTGAAACGTCACAAGCTAGTGCTGTAAGTTTTGATGGAAACTGATTTCTCCTATCTGGTTTTCTCTAGTACTGCTAATGTTTGCATTAATGGAACATACGCCTATACAATATAATTACCGAGTGTAATTGTTTTATAACACATCCTTTTAAGATCGTTGAGATAGTTCCAAAAAATATTTTTTTCCAGTTTATCATAGCACTGTATTCTTTAACACTAGTCAGTACATGGAGGACTCCACCCACTCTCTCTCACTCCACCCCTTTTCTCGTATTATCTCTCTATGTCTACAGTAGCTTACATGCGAGCACGTGATACTCTTCTCGTTACGAGAAGAGTATCACGTGCACGCATGGTAACATAAAAACGGAAATTACAAAATCAATCACTATTGCCCACTGATTTTAAAATATAATAAGTTTAAGTACAAAGTCATTCACCGACAAGCTATTTTTTGTTGTATATATAAATATTTATTTATTTTTTATTTTCTCATAAACTTAGCAATAAAAATTTAAATTTAAAATTTACTTAAAATAATTACGAATACTTGTTAAGATCAAGCCAAAATACGTCGAAATAACCCATTTTCTATACTAGGACACTTTTACATATTATTTCTCTTTGTTTGCAGTTTCAGAAATATATTTCTGCCAATATGAAAAGTCTCTAATTATCATAGCTCTTAAGATAACGCGTGATACGGACGGACAGAGGACTTCAGAGGCGTTTTAGTAGTAGTGTCCGTTGACGCGTTTGGGTAACGGAACTACAAAAATTATATCCATGAGATTTTCTTAAGCCTAATATTTACAATATTTACAAGTTGTATTATATATAATGATAATTGAATACATATACAATAAAAAAAGTATTGCCACCGCGATTCACGATGATGATGATGATGATGATGAGAGACATCTATCATTAGGTTGAAACATTCAATTTAAACGTCATTAAATCCAATTCTTTAATGCTTAACAAGGAATTTATATCATAAACTAGCAAACCCGGCGAAAGGGTGAAAATTTAGGGTTGCATGTATTTTTGTATGATGTATCATAAAAAAATAAAAACAAAAAATTTTGTCTGAAAAAAAAAATTTAGGGGTGGACCACCATTAACATGTAGGGGGATGAAAAATAGATGTTGTTCGATTCTCCCTTCTGGCTAGTATCCTCGCTAAGGATCACGAAAATCGGTCGAGCCGTTTCGGAGGAGTTCAATTACTAACCCCGTGACACAAGAATTTTATATATTAGATGGAACGCTCATTTAATAAAATTGTATATTGAAATATGCACCGTACTATTTACCTATATTTTATAAATATTTATTAGGAAACACTCGATAAGCGTGGATGTCTAGAGGCGAGTAGGAACCAGAGAGGGCGCTTTACCTCTATGTCCACAGACACGAAAGACGCCGTTTGAGCGCGATTCTAATAGAGAGAGAGTAATAATCCAAATGAAGTAATTCATAAACAATAGATATATAGAGCATGCACCTTGAAGTAACTGATATAAGGTTGACATTTGCTTACAACATTTATTTTATGACTTAAGTTATTATTATTATTGATCTTTTTTTTGTCGCAGGGGAATCCATTTACGGATGATATCCAGGACGCCCGGTTAAGCAGTCCTAGACCTATGTCGGACTCGGCACTTTGGGAGTGCAATACCGTAATAACAACCTGCGGGAGCCTTCAGCCACTTTAAGGGTCCCGGATCTGCAGGCAACAGGATCCCTCCAGCAACAGGCTGGCCTCGGCGAAAAGGCCAGACTTCTCCTTCAAGACTTCACTGTCTGGCTCACCTCTGAACAGTCCCGACGACGCCGTGTCTAGCAGGACCGGGTTCCCATCCCGGCCCGACACGGGCACAGGGGCGCTACTGGAGGCGCATTAACTAGCGCCTCCTACGCACCCCCATTCATCGCCCGCGGATGGAGGCCACGTCGGCGGCCTACTCTCGCACCCACTCGTCAGCCTCCTTCTGGGATATTACTGTCTCGCAGAAGGAGACCACCGCCTTCCAGGACTCGTCATCGCCGAGCATCACGATGATGAAGCTCGGGAGCGACATATCCCCTCCAAAGACTGACGTCAGACCTTGACGCAGTATTATTGTTCATTAAATTAATGATCAATAATAATAATAATTAATTAAATTTTAAATTAATTAAATTATCCTGTTATCTCGAACACTTGAAAACTATATAGGTATGTATATAATCAATTATGTTAAATTGTATTTAAAAAATAAATAACAAACCAAAACAAATACTTGACAATAAAAATCTTCCACAAGGTTTGAATGATTAAAAATATAACCATCACTGACACGTAGTACAATTACGTCTAAGTTTTGAGATGAAATCGTGCAGTGAACAGTGGTTAAGTCACATCACGTGAAAAGTGAATGTTCGGTGTGTTTCGTGCAGTTGTTAATAGGTGGCACTCTTCGTCGGTCACAAATTCTGAATCGCGGTGGCAAAATATTGTTATTATTATATGTATAGTCTGGTTATCTACTTGTTGCTATCGTCAAAGATTAATTATAGTAAATAATTATTAAAATTAATCTCTGACGATTGTAAAAATTAATTATAACTAGTGGTCGCCCAGTGGTCGAAATTCGACCTAATCTATAATTGACAGCATTGTCAAAATTATAAAAATATGATTGCATATATCATAGTGAGCATATGCAGCATTCATTGGACCTGATCTGTGATAAGAAATTTCGATAAAAAATTCGTTGAAATACCTGTATTTAAGACCGCGTTGACAACAGACTCTGACAATAAACAAAATTTATGTATATAATATGTAATTGTATATATGTGTGTGTGCCGTAGTGGGTGTAGTGTTTTTTTTTTTTTTTTTGTAATAAATTTAATGTATTTTGTGGGCATTATTATAAAAAATATTAGCATTCTGCACTGTCTCTCGCGTAATTTTCGTAAAAAGTGGTACAAAGTTTTTGCTTCGCGTATTAATAGGTAGTACCTGGATGAGCTTTGCTCGGTTAAATTATATTTAAATACATTACATACTGATGAAACATAAATAATATTTTCAATCTTACCGACATAATAGTTAAATAATAGGAACTGGTTATTTAAATAAAAAATAAAAAATAAAAAGAGCTCTCAATAATAGTTTTTCTTACAAAAGAAGAAACTTGAAAAAAAAAATTGGTCTGTAGACACCTGGATTCGAACCCGGGTTTTCTGATTTCGAATCCGCCCGATTCCCATCCGAGCCCGTATTTAATTACAAGCTTATCAATGACAGCGAAATTTACCTTCGTATTCTAATTATATTTTTTAATTGCGTAAAAAAAGGGATAAAACGACATTTTCTAAAAATAAATCCTAGCTAGATCGATTTATCGCCCCCGAAACTCCCTGCATACTAAATTTCATGAAAATCGTTGGAGCCGTTTCCGAGATTCAGTATATATATAAATATATATATATAAGAATTGCTCGCTTAAAGATATAAGATAAGATACTCGTAATATTACACGTACCTATCAAATACAAATTACTTACGTACGAAGTCGAGCAAAGGCTACTCTAAATTACATCTTTAATTTGTTTTAGGAACTAGACATTAAAAGCTTGCCGTAAGTCATTCGTTCCCACAAAGCCACTAAAAAGCTTTTAGCAAAAATTGTGCAAAATTGCAAACTATTAATTATTATGTGTTTTATTTGTATGTACAATAAAACTGACCAAGTTCGTCTAAAGTCTTGTAGTATAAATAAATAAACAGCTGTCTCGTATGGGGAATATTCGTACTTTTAATTTTAACTTTTTGTTATTTATATTAAAACTTGTGATACAGCACAGCGTACAACGGTATTTGTGTGTTTTGATAATAAAGTTCCGGAACGGTATCCGAATTCACGAAACTTCAAAAATTTGATTTATAATTGTTCGATGTGTGTGCAGTGCTCGAAATTATTTTGACTATATACATATACAAGAATAAAAATACTGTTGCCGCGATTAAGTGTCGGTATTTGTTTCGATTTGTTGATAGATGGCACTCATCGTCGGTTACAGATACTGACTCGCGGCGGGAATATTTCTCTATTATATTATTAATAGACAAGTTTGATTAATTCGAGTACGCAAAGTACAAAGGTAAAATTCAATTTTTTGAGTTCCTTACCCCGTAACTGTGTGTAACGGAACTAACTATATTACTAAAACTCCGCTGTCCGTAGGGATGTTCATGTAAAAAAAATCGATAATTTCTAGATATAATACATCGTATTTATATAAGGGAAAAGGGTCACGGCAGGACTGCATAAATTACCGCGGTATAAGCCTACTCAGCGTCGTCGGTAAATTGTATGCGAAAGTGTTGATTCAAAGGGTTGTGAATGAAACAGAGGAAAAAATATGGGATGCACAAGCGGGATTTAGAAAGGGAATGGGATGTACGGATCAGGTCTTTTCTTTGCGGTGCATAGCCGAAAAGTGTTTGGCTAAAAACAAGAGGGTCTATTGCGCATTCGTGGATCTAGAAAAGGCCTATGATAGAGTGGTGAGGAATGAATTGTGGTCAGCATTGTCCGTGTACGGTGTGAGCAGTGTCCTCATACAAGCATTACAATCTCTTTATAGGGATTCTAGTGCTTGTGTAAGGATAAACGGGACATACACTGAATGGTTCAATATCGAAAAAGGTGTTAGACAGGGATGTGTAGCGTCACCGTGGCTGTTTAATCTGTTCATGGACAATTGCTTGACAGATTTAAAAGCGAATGAAAGGGGGTTGAGAATGAATGAGTTACTCGTCAAATGTTTTCTCTATGCTGATGACCAAGTATTACTTGCGTCTTCGGCCGAGGAGTTGCAGGAGATGGTAACTGCTATGAGTGAAGCTTTTGTTAGAAAGGGAATGAAGATGAATGTAAAGAAGACGAAAGTGATGGTGTTTGAAAGAGAGGAGGCAGTGACAGACTGCAATATCATGATTGGAGATGAACAAATTGAACAGGTGAATGAGTTTGTGTATCTGGGTTCAAAGTTTACAAGAGATGGTAAGTGTGAGAGTGATATTGAAAGAAGAGTGAATGCAGGAAACATGGTGAATGGTGCTTTGCATTCCTTTATGAGGAGTCGAAAGTTGTCTAACAAGGCTCGTTTGGCTGTTCATGAGGGGGTGTTGGTGCCGACACTCATGTACGGAAGTGAAAGTTGGGTATGGCAGAAGAAACATGAAAGCAGAATAAATGCAGTTGAGATGAGAGCGTTAAGAAGTATGATAGGAGTTAAATTGAGTGAAAGGATAAGAAATAGTGAGATAAGGAAACGTTGTGGTCTGAAAGAAGAGGTAGTGACAAAAATTGAGAAAGGTATGCTAAGATGGTTTGGCCATGTCGAGAGAATGAATGAAGAACGGTTGACGAAAAAAGTATATAAGGCGAGTGTGAATGAAAGTGCTGGAAGGGGTAGACCTAGGCGGACGTTTCAAGATCAAATTAGAGACGTCTTGAAAAAAGGCCAGGTCAAGAGTACCCTAAACCGAAGAGCATGTATGAAGGGAATAATGAAAGTGGACGAAGCGAAACAAGTATGTAAGGATCGTAGCAAGTGGAAAGAAGTGGTCTCTGCCTACCCCTACGGGAAAGAGGCGTGATTTATATGTATGTATGTATTGTTGTATCGATACTTTTCGATATATCGTATTAACATATGGAGTTTTTACGATATACCGGAAGTAATTTGTTTATATTTAACTATTCGTCGAATATGTACGCAAAATGAAAAAAAAAAAAATTGAGTGTGTCAGCTCCGACGCACGACTGGAGTTTACTCCTGAAGTACGATTGTCTAAACATACGCAAAAAGAGTTTATCCAACTGAAAATAAGATTAATACCATATGAAAGGGTAAATTAACAAATTAATGAAAATAATATACATATATAATATATATTTATTCATTTTATATACATTTATCATAACTAATCGGCGAAATATTTTACATTAAACTTTTCACAATAGTCAATTTCAGATGTGCACAAATATTTCATTAGGAATGTTGATAAATTATGTAATTATTATTATCTGACAATTATCATTTCTTTTTTAAATATTATTTTTCAATATTAATTAGAGCAACATTACTTTCGCACCGCACCATAGGTGCGCGTGCACCGAAAAAGTAACGGGGTCATTCATAAGTACATTTTACCTCTCATATTTTTCTCATACCGGGCGCCTTACATATGAAAATCGATTCTTAAGGAGTAAACTCCAAAAAACTGAAACGCATTCTGTAGTCTCTGATCCTGCAAACTTATATTCAAGTGTTGCTAATTTTGAAGTTGATGCAAATTAAATAACGCCAGATGAATTGAGTGTCCGTTTCCTGTTGCTTAAGATACACAGTCGTAATAAAATATTTGCTCAGGCCTATATACGTATCTTTAATAAGAACAAGCTATACCCACAACTTCATTCGTTAATATACAATTTGATTTTCCTCCCCTCTCGATAGTTAGACGATAGTTTCACTGTACGTGTTTTTTTTGTTGTACCCTCTGTTTTAGTCGTGCGCTCGTCAAAATATAAACTACGTTAAATGCACTTACTTTGTTTTTCTCATAATTGAATTTTATTCTTATGAGATATGATAGTAAACATTTTTATAAAAATTATTAAGTGTCCTAGTTCGTAGTATAAACTTAAATCGTGCCCAGTTTTATTCAAACCCATTAAGTAGCTTGTGGCGTGGTGTGTGCCCAAGATACAGACAGACAGGCCAAAAAAATACAAGTTTGGCTTCAGCAACGATTATAGAATACACTTAAACTAAAATTAAAAATATCTTCAATCGACAGAATTGATATTGTTACACTTTTAGTATAAGTATAGATGAACATCCCTACATACTGCGTAGTATGTACGAAACGTATATTAATATGTGGAATAAACAATCGTTCGATCTTGATAGAAGCAAAATTACACATATCAAATAAAGTGATTGTTTCGTCTTGTTGATAAATGGCACTTATCGTCGATTACATATTTTAAATCAGTCATGATCATTTCTGTCTTTAGTAGCGTTAGTGCAGTAGTTAGCGCTGTAGTGAGCTTTGTAGTTCATGCAGTAGTTAGCTAAGCTTAAGCTATAGGTAAGCTTAAGCAAATCCATGTATTTCAGTCCAAAGTGAATGGGATTGCGCACACTTACCCACAGCGCACACTTGTCCCACATGACCCTATCAATGGAATGTTAATATCAGGCACCCCACGCTTTTTAACATTAAAATAATTTCTTTTATTTATCACTCTATCCTTAATTTGAATTTAAAATAAAAAATTATTTTCTACTTTTTAGTTTGGTTTAATTATTAAAGCTTGTTTTTTAGTTTTTTAAACTATTATTTATTTTTTTATTTTTTAGTTAAAGTTTCTATAAAAGTGTTTTTTTTTTGTTTTTTTAAATTATTATCTTTTTGTTTTCAAGGTCGTAACTTATCCGCGAAACAGCGTCCGAAGTCGGTAACTTATGCGAGAAATAGGTGATCGGGTAATGAAAAACAAACCGCAAATCCTTCAGGATTAGCGGTTTGTGTTCCATCATCAGGCGCAGGTTATCATTAAAAAACAAACTACTCGTTTCATTGCAAAGTTCCTTTTGTCACCTTCCAGGTTCAACATCAGATCAGACCCTGCTAACTATCTAAAAACAAAGTACTCGTCAAGACGAATCAAATGAGCTGAAACTCGATGAGATTATGTCGTTTCATTGCAAAATTCCTCTGACCGCCTTCCAGCTCCATCATTAAATCAGACCCTGCTAACCATCTAAAAACAAAGTACCCGTCAAGACGAATCAAACGAGCCGAAACTCGATGAGGTTATGTCGTTTCATTGCGAAGTTCCTATGGCCACCTTCCAGCTCCATCATCAGGTCAGATCTTGCTAACCATCTAAAAACAAAGTATTCGTCAAGACGAATGAAACAAGCCGAAACTCGATGAGATTGCGTCGTTTCATTACAGAATTCCTATGACCACATTCCAGCTCCATAATCAGACCCTGGTTACCATTCACCATCTTCAGATCTTGGTATGGCTAACAGGTCTTACTATTTAAATTATTACAATGTTATCGGTCCTGAATTCGGTAGCATATGCGAGAAATAGGTGATCGAGTAATGAAAAACAAATCGCTAATCCTGAAGATCCTGGTAAGGATAACAGGACTTACTGTTTAAATTATTGCATTGTCACCGGTCCTCGATAAGGCTACTAAGTTTCAATGAAATCTGAACGTAGGAAGTGGGTCAAAATGAAGTCCAAAGGAGTCGTATACAAACATACAAACATACAGGTGAAGGTTGAAATATATTACGAGTAAATTGTTTATTTACTAGAGTCTAGTGTAGTAACTAGACGATAAATATTGAACAGATTGTTCATAATATTTCAATTGTATCGGGATATTTTTAATAAGATAGATATACTTATAATTGCGTAAACACTTTATTTATAATATCGTTATATATTATACAATTATCTGTGTTGTTTTATGTGAAGGTTTACTTATATTATATCTACTTTTTCTGCGATCTTTAAAATTCTGTTGATGCTGTCTCATTCTTATCTCTGTATTCTCGACCGCATCGATTAATCTCCTTCGTATCTTCTCCATTCTATGTGACAATTGAATTCATTCGTATTATTTTCTCACTACTGAACTAAATCAAAATCAATCAAGCGCAGTTAGATTATAGATGTTGACGATTATTGTTTTCTTTAATAGCTTTTGTCTGAAAACAATGACTCTTCTATTTTTTATTAATAAAAGTATAACAATGATACGTTTTTCAATGTGTAAAAAAAAAACGGCTGCAGACATTGATGATGAAGTTTACTTTATTTTCATTATTAGTCGTTGAGGTCATATAAATAAATTTTGAGGGAAAATTATCTATCACAACTTTAAGACAACTCTGGGACATGTACGGACAGCGGAGTTTTGTTATTAGTTCCGTTACACACAGTTACGGGGTAAGGAACTCAAAAAAATTGTGATAGAAGAAAAAAAGGTATGAGTTAGAATTAATCATACTTGTCTATATATATATGGGACGTTCTTTGTCAACCGGAACACCTCTATACCCAAAATTCCTTTTGACCTAAAAATATTTAAAAATATGGAAAATTTAGGATTTTTTATGTACTTTCCATTAGAGAGTGGCCTTTTTGAAATTTCGTTTACAGACAGAGCAGCGCGTCCCCTAACCTTGAAAAAATACCACTTTACGAAATGATCAGGCTGTCAGAAATCATAGGGGCTCACAAAAATTCCAGGCAACGACTATTTTCATGTATTTTTTTCTGCTGAACACGAATCTGGCGGTATATTTTCCCGATACCTCAAGCGTTCGCCCCTAACCTCAAAAAACACCCCCAAAATAGCAGTCTCACGCATTTGAGAGCTTTGTCCTGTGATGGACGCAAGGAAAATTATTGAC
Source organism: Euphydryas editha (assembly GCA_036937285.1). Lineage (NCBI taxonomy): Eukaryota > Metazoa > Arthropoda > Insecta > Lepidoptera > Nymphalidae > Euphydryas > Euphydryas editha. The sequence goes on along the minus strand of JAUPFZ010000029.1, from coordinate 10,950,521 downwards.
AGACAGTATTTTTATGTATTTTTTGCTGTTGAACACGAACCCGGCGGAATTTTTTACCGATACCTCAAGCGTTCGCCCCTAACCTCAAAAAACACCCCCAAAATTGCAGTTTCGCGCATTTGAGAGCTTTGTCCTGTGATGGACGCGAGGAAAATTATTGACAGACAGTATTTTTATGTATTTTTTGCTGCTGAACACGAACCCGGCGGTATTTTTTACCGATACCTCAAGTGTTCGTCCCTAACCTCAAAAAACACCCCCAAATTTGCAGTTTCGCGCAGTTGAGAGCTTTGTTGAAAATTATTGACAGAGACTATTTTTATGTATTTTGAGATATTGAACACGAATATTTGCAATATTACAAGCGGACCAAATTTTCTAAAATCAAACCATTTTTTTATAGTTTGGTGTATTTTTGACATATACATTAGCAGTAATATATAATCATTTAAAATAATAGAATTTTTTTTCGTTTTTTTTTTGTGTTTAATTACCATTTTTTTACATTATTTAGCAGTAATCCGTTATTGATAATATTTTGGATGCATTAGAATATCTAAATGCAGAAAGACAACGTCAAGTTATTACAAAATACGTATGTCACACATATTACAAATTACATTCTTTTTTATTCGAGGGTAAAAGAGAATTAGTAATTGATTCATAAAGAAACAATCCATATTCCATAAAATACTTATTACTTTATTATCTCTCTTTATTATTTTGTATAACAGTAATATTAATAAAATTGTATTATTTGTAAAAAGTTATCGGAGAAAAAAAAAAGAATTATTGAAAAACCTTTGAAATTTTCAAAGAAAATTAAAAATATATGAAAATCACTTAAAATCTTTGAGAGTAACTAAGAATTTTCTTTATTATGTAATAATAACTTATAGATTCTCTCGATTTCATTTACTTTTTTTCTTAGTTTGAATTTCAACCACAAATTTATTAATTATTACAATGTGGTATAAATACTTTCCCATACCATCTAAATCAAAATACCCGCGAATGTATAATAACATGAAGACAGTATCAACCCTGTAAAACGCAGAGAGTCTTTTAAAACTTATTTTTCAATAAGGGCAGGCCTATTTCTATTCTTTTAAATGATTTTATATTACTGCTAATGTATATGTCAAAAATACACCAAACTATAAAAAAATGGTTTGATTTTAGAAAATTTGGTCCGCTTGTAATATTGCAAATATTCGTGTTCAACATCTCAAAATACATAAAAATAGTCTCTGTCAATAATTTTCCTGACGTTCATCACAGGACAAAGCTCACAACTGCGCGAAACTGCAAATTTAGGGGTGTTTTTTGAGGTTAGGGACGAACACTTGAGGTATCGGTAAAAAATACCGCCGGGTTCGTGTTCAGCAACAAAAAATACATAAAAATATTGTCTGTCAATAATTTTCCTCGCGTCCATCACAGGACAAAGCTCTCAAATGCGCGAAACTGCAATTTTGAGGGTGTTTTTTGAGGTTAGGGGCGAACGCTTGAGGTATCGGTAAAAAATTCCGCCAGGTTCGTGTTCAGCAGCAAAAAATACATAAAAATACTGTCTGTTAATAATTTTCCTCGCGTCCATCACAGGACAAAGCTCTCAAATGCGTGAAACTGCAATTTTGAGGGTGTTTTTTGAGGTTAGGGGCGAACGCTTGAGGTATCGGTAAAATATACCGCCGGATTCGTGTTCAGCAGCAAAAAATACATGAAAATAGTCGTTGCCTGGAATTTTTGTGAGCCCCTATGATTTCTGACAGCCTGATCATTTCGTAAAGTGGTATTTTTTTCAAGGTTAGGGGACGCGCTGCTCTGTCTGTAAACGAAATTTCAAAAAAGGCCACGCTCTAATGGAAAGTACATAAAAAATCCTAAATTTTCCATATTTTTAAATATTTTTAGGTCAAAAGGAATTTTGGGTATAGAGGTGTTCCGGTTGACAAAGAACGTCCCATATATATATATATATATATATATATATATATATATATATAAGATAATAAAAATCTTGTCACCGCGATTCAGGATTTGTAACCGACGATGAGTGCCATCTGTCAACAAGTCGAAATATACGTCCGACAAAATGTTTTAACAATAAAAATATGTATTGCAACTGTAGTAAGTGATCATAAATTTTCTTGTTTTTTTTTTAAATAAAATATTACAAAATAATGTAATTCACTTAAAGGCAAGATATTTGTCATTGTGTATATAGTCGAGTACACTAACTTCGGGCATCACCGTAAAAAATCAGATCTGGTGATTTTAAATTTTTTGAAGTTCCTTACCCCGTTGCAGGGTGTAACGGAACTAACTATTTTATTAAAACTCCGCAGTCCGTCCATGTGAGGGCCGAAACACATAACCGCGTTGCGTCGACGCAACGCTAAAATCGGCAGTTTGCGTTGCGGCGTTGCGACGTCGCGAAAAAGAGCGTCTTTGTAGGGTAACAAGTTCTTCGTGATTTTTGATTGTGATATTAATTTAATTATTTTAAATATTATAATTCACGTAAAATTTGTTAATATTTGAAGTTGTTATTTAAGTAAAATGCATAAAAAGTAATCCTTTTTACCGGAAATAATTTTGTAAATCAATTTTTTTATGCTGGTAGGATTTTAAACAACTTTTGTCTCATAAAGCCTAAACAAAATTTAAACAAAGTGATACATAAATTAATATCTTACATTTAGTGTCCGACCGAAACAGGTTTTTCAGCCGAAACCGAAACCGAAACCGAACTTTCGGCCTTGCTCTCAGTTTCGGCCGAAACCGAAACCGAAACCGAAACCAGCGTGGTTAAGTGTAGTCCTACCTTAATATAACTTCTGCCTTATATCGTTAGTTAGTGTTTTATATATTTTTGTTTATATGGTCTTAGTATATACAAATAGTAATGCGCTTTCTAATAATAGTTTTATTAAATTAAAAAGATGAGAGCGTTGTGCACAGTGTTGCCAGATCGCTATAAATTTAAAATTTAAATTATTTTTTATAATTTTAATATCTCGATAACAAAACCGTGAACTGCTACTTTTCTTTTTTAGCTTATTCTAAAAACGTTTTTCAATACTCCTAGTTTTTTTTCCCATTTCTGTCGAGGAATTTTTTTAATATAATGAAAAACCGGACATTTTACATACATAAATGGGACATTACTCTCAAAATCGCGAACTTTGTCTTTGAATATCTCGCGATCTAAACCGTCAAAAATTATGAAATTTTAGGAATTCATAAATAAAGCTACTTTGAACCCGTGAAAAAGTTTTTATACGAATCGATCGAAAAGTGGTTTCATGCTGGAACTACCTTAAACATATTTAAAATTTTAATTGTAACTAACAACTAAAATCTAGTTTGTTTTATCTGACTGCGCGACGCAAAGAAGAGTAATGTGTTTATCATTACCTGACTGCTCGACGCAAAGAAGGGTAATGTGTTTATCATTACCTGACTGCTCGACGCAAAGAAGGGTAATGTGTTTATCATTAACCGACTGCGCGTCGTACTGAACTCCGCGAATGTCACTAAATATATGATAATAATAAATATTCACCATAGCCACAACCAGGTGCCATATTGTCAAAAAAAGATGAATTACGTCAAGTGGGGTTTCGTTGAATAGGTATTCAAAAATGATTTTTAGGATTCTCTCATTTTTTTTCAAATAATGGTTTAGATTTAGAATATATAACGATGTAAATTAAGTTTTAAACAACCAGTTTCGCTAATTTTCATACATAAAATAGGTACTTATATACTTTATTATTTCGTTATTCTGCCCTTATTAGGCAGGGATAGTAGCAGTGATATCCTGGTGCTGGTGGTATGGCTACAGACTGCGAAAGCAGAGGTCAGGTTCAAATCCAAGGCACACAAAACAAGGGAGAAGAGACGTGGGTCTCGGCGTCTTGGGTCTCGGACTGATGCGAAATTTACCATCTTATAATTATAATTACGAAGCCAATGAATCCTAACTAAAAATAATATAAATATATAATAATATAATATAAATATATAATATAAATATATATATATATATAATAATAATAAACATAAAATTAAAAAAAACCGGAATGCGTAAAAAAATCTAAAAGATACAGATAAACTAAAAGATACAGATAGATGAAATTAAAAAATTAAAAATAAATTAAAAAGAAAAAAACAAGCCCAGTAGTTTATAATGTTGTCAAAAGTAATACTGAAAACAACTACACCATTGAAATAGTTTTATAATCGATACACACATAATCAAATCATAAACTCTTTGCAAAATAGAAGGATTTATAGTCGGAATCCATTCTTTAACCGATCAAATCTTAAAAAGGAGCCCTGTAAAATTTAAATGAGTCCCGACTGTTAATTCTTCTATTTTGTAAAGAAAGAAAAACAAGAATATAACTTTTTACAAAGTTTACAAAAAACTTTAGATGAATCACTAATACTTTTTTCAAAAAAACTGTCAAATCGGATTTTTTTTTGTTTTTGTGACATTTTTTACCTGAAACAAATGAAGTAATTATTATAAGATAAATAAATAATACTTATTTCATAGATCACATATAAAATAAAATTACTGTAATAACTGATGAGGTAGGCACACGGCTTTCTGTCTAAATTAGGGAAAATTTATTGGGGTAAATAAATATGAATTATAAATAGAAAAAAATATTGGATAGAATCAGGCGTTACTTTGCGGAAGTTCATGATTAGCAAGAAAAGGTTAAAATTATTTTGCTATAATCCGCCAACAGAAGAATCTGTATGGTCAAACATGCAATTGAAAGCTAAGCACCGCTCACCTTCCCAACCAAGCCAGAAAGCCAAGTTCCCAAGCAAGCAATACCACCACCATTCACATGCACCACCACACAAGACTCTAACACTACTCTCGACGCACGTTTCGCTCCGACACCGGAGCATCCTCAGGAGATATCGACTTTACAATGCTGTATTGTCTAGACAATTAGGATGCTCCGGTGTCGGAGCGAAACGTGCGTCGAGAGTAGTGTTAGAGTCTTGTGTGGTGGTGCATGTGAATGGTGGTGGTATTGCTTGCTTGGGAACTTGGCTTTCTGGCTTGGTTGGGAAGGTGAGCGGTGCTTAGCTTTCAATTGCATGTTTGACCATACAGATTCTTCTGTTGGCGGATTATAGCAAAATAATTTTAATCTTTTCTTGCTAGAAAAAAATAGTAAAATACACTTACTAAGTACCTATCCAAACTGACTGGGCACCACGCGCGATCAACGGGAAAGGACGAGGCGAGATGACTGAGTAGGTAATTCGCATAAGCTATACCTACGCGTTGTTCACATACATAAAATTAAATAAACAAAGGTCATGTAATCCAACGACAATTACCTATAAAGACGTAAATTTGTCATTTAAAACTAAAATTCAACAAAATGAAGTTCAATACCCGAGTTTCGGCGCGGCCGAAAGTTTCGGCCATTTTTTGGCCGAAACCGAAACTAAGGCCGAAACTAGATTTCTTGGCCGAAACTGGCCGAAACCGAAACCGAAACCGAAATTTCGGTCGGACATTACTTACATTTATATTATTTTTATAGATTAGCTTTTTTAGATTTTTATTAGATTTTATAGAAATAGCTCTCGTCCGCGGCTCCGCTCGCATGGTACAGGCACCAACGGTAGTCGGTACATAAAGTAGGTACTCTATGTCCTTTTCTGTACCCCAGACAACTGGTATGCAGAATTTCATGATGATCGGGATTCAGGTTAATAGTTAAGGCGTAAAAGCGTAACAAACAAAGAAACTCACTTTAGCGTTTATCATATGCATGAAATTAGCATAAAATTAATTTACATATTTATAATTTTGGTACATCATACATGTCACTTGTTTGAACCGAGTCTTAAATTAGCTGTAAATCTTATAGTTAAAAGTAACAACAAACAATTGAGCTGAACTGTGAGCCGGTTCACAGCTCCGGTTCAAGCATATGGCTCATGAGCTTATCTACGGTTCGTACAAATTCATTGAGTTACCCATGTCTAATAGACACAAAAAAATAAAAATTAAAAAATAGACACAAAATGTCAATAAATTATTGTCAACAATTATGACGTCATAACGCCGGAATTTGCAGTGTCCAGCCGCTAAAATCGGCGGTGACGCCGACGATCGACGATTATGTGTTTCGGCCCTTACAGAGTTGTCTTTAGAGTCGTGATAGATGAGACACGTGTCATTTTCACAGAATATCTATTTCTATGACTGCTGTAACAACAAATATTAAAAATAAAACTTAACATTGACATATTTTTATTAGTTAAAAAAAGAAGAATTATTTATTTTGAAGTCATTGAAGAAAATAATAATCGTCAATACAGATGACATATTTCCACTTTACATAACATCTAATGTTATTTCTTTGTAATTTGTAAAGAAAGTAAATCTACTATAAAATAAAAAAATAAACAAAAAACTTGTCTTCGTTCTAATAATATATTGATAATGGAAATTTAATATTCTTTTTAATAATAACATTTTCTAAAATCAACAGTAACAACAAGCTTAATTGTTACGTTAATGCCCTCTTTAATATTATTCCTTTGTAATGCGAAGAAAAGTAAATTTAATGAAAGAAATAAACAGAATACTTGTCTTTAGTTAAAATTTATTATTAATGGAAAACTTTGATTAAGATTCCTTTTTAGTAATAACATTTTAAAACAACTGTAACGACCAGTTTATTTTTGATCAATAACCTTCTTATAGACTAAAAATTGTCACGTTTGAGTGGAAAAAAAAATTGCGTTGCGCGCCAGTGTCGCGTATGAGTAAAAAAAAAAAACAATTGCGTTGGGGCCAGTGTCACGGTTGTAAAAAAAAATTAAAAAAAAAACGATAAATAAATTTACTATAAAAAAAAAATTGTCTCAGGCGGTTCAGGTACTCCATTGCGTATAATCGGTGATCCCGGGAGTCGCGTTCTGGAAACCGCAGGGGACCGGAGGCGGCAGGAGTGGGTAACCAAGCCCGGCAGAGAGTACTCTTGTCGTTGTCGTGAATGTAAGGGGCTTTGAGAGGTTACCGATTAATTCGGTAACCCGAGCGTTGAACCCCAGTTCAGGACCCGATCAACACTCTCTATCTCTAATTGTACTGTATTATTTAATTGAGGAACGCCTAGCGACGATCACAAAAATTATAAATTTTACGGTTACGGTTTTTTAAAATGAAATTCCGTATTAGAGACCATAAAATATTCTTGTAACGTGCGTTCACTCAAACTAGCTCGAGAAAAGGTCAAGATTGAAATGACCGGCGACGGGTAGGTAGTGCAGTTTTTTCAACCGAACAAAAGATTTACTTCGGAGCGCTAAAATGTTGCATCGCGTGAGAATAAAATGCCGCTTGATGAATTCATGTTGCAATTTAGAGACTGTATATATTTGCTGTTAGTTAGCAGGGAAGAGGACATCAGGATTAGTTCAGTTATTGCGTCCATATAATTATATATGCTGTTAGTTAGCATCCCTGCTAACTAACAGCATATATAATAATATGGACGCAATAACAAATAATATAAACTGTATATATTTTTGAAGTGAAACTTCTTTATCGGGGTTGGAAAAAATTTACGCGTTACGCGTCACATTTTTTCGTTACGCGCCATCTTGTAAAACTGTATTTACTCGACTGCGACAGAAGAAGGGTTATGTTTTTCGAGTGTATGTATGTGTGTGTATGTGTGTATGTGCGTATGTGTGTATGTGTGTATGTGCGTATGTGCGTATGTGCGTATGTGCGTATGTGCGTATGTGCGTATGTGCGTATGTGCGTATGTGCGTATGTGCGTATGTGCGTATGTGCGTATGTGCGTATGTGCGTATGTGCGTATGTGCGTATGTGCGTATGTGCGTATGTGCGTATGTGCGTATGTGCGTATGTGCGTATGTGCGTATGTGCGTATGTGCGTATGTGCGTATGTGCGTATGTGCGTATGTGCGTATGTGCGTATGTGCGTATAATTACGATCGTATAAAAAGTAAACTGTTTTTATTATAAGTTTCACTTCTTACGAGTGTACGCTAGTACACGCACAATTTTTTTTTATTATTATAAATAGTCAGTTTTGATTATTAATATTATTTAATTTTTTTTTTTTTTAAATTAGTTATAATAAAATTGTGTTTTATACTTAAACGTAGATTTTAATATAAGATTTAATTTCATAGTGATTTTAATTAGTTTTATGTATTGTAAATATTAAGTTTAAATGTATTTTAGTGTAGTAATATAAATTATGTACGTATAACGTTACAAAATAAGTGTGTTTAAATTTAACTAATTTCTTAATTTCATGACTACCCACCCTACTAAATACTTTACTTGTTTGATTCATTTTCATTAAATGTTAAAAGAAAACTATAACCCGGCTACGAAAAAATGATCGATGTAAGTTCCAAGATGTCGATAGATGGCACTCATCATCGGATACATATTATCTTAAATCACGGTAGAAAGATTTTCATTATTACATATATAGTCAATTATGATAATCTAGGGGTTTAGTTGTTTTACCTTTTTTACTGATTTATTTTTGGAGTTTCGTACCCCGGAACAGGCCGTACCGGAACTATAATACTATAACTCCCGCGTCCGTTGATGTCTCAGTCTTGTGCTCTTTAATAAGTACAAGCTATACCCACGACTTAATTCGTGAACATACAAATTGAATTTTGTTTCCTCTCCTAAGAAAACCGTACTGAATTTGGAGATAAAAACTATTAAATGTCCTAGCTCGTAGTATAAACTTAAATCGTGCCCAGTTTTATTCAAATCCATTAAGTAGTTTTAGCGTGACATGTGGCCAAGATATTCTCTAAACATGAATCAGTGAAATTTTTATTAATTACGTTTTTGAAGCTATATTCACTTTTTACAGTGAATTTCAATAACAAGTTAGTGAATACTCACTAATTCACATACACATATTCAATGATCAAATCAGTGGACTCTCAAATTCACATATTCATAGATTGAATAGTGAGTAATTCTGCGTGGTAAGATTCGCACATTGATAAAAAGTGAATAGTCACTTCAAATTAGTGAAATTACATTGATTCGTGTTTAAAGGGTACACAAAAAAAAAAGAAATATATAAGTTTGGCTTCAGTACAGATTTATAGAATACAAATAAATTAAAATTAAAAATATTATCAATGGACAGAATTGATCTTGTTACAGTTTTAGTATAAGTATAGATAAAGATCCCGAGACGCAGTATGTACAATACGTATATTAAAATGTGCAATAAACAATCGTTCGATCTTGATCCAAGCGAAATTACGAATATCAATAAAGTGAATGTTTCGTCTTGTTGATAGATGGCACTCATCGTCGATTACATTAATTAAATCGCGGTGGCAAGATTCTTATAATAGTGATTATAGGCGGTCGTGATTATTTATGACGTTAGTAGCGTTAGTGCAGTAGTTAGCACTGTAGTTAGCTTTGTAGTTAATGCAGTAGTTAGCTTTGTAGTAAGCGCTGTCTTGGCTTTAAATACCCACCTCGGGTTCAATTTTTTGAAGTTTCGTTCCCCGTCACTGGGTGTAACGGAACATCATAACTATAACTGCGATGACCGTCCAATTCCCAAACTATCTTTAAAACCATAGCAGGTAGACATTTGTCCTCCTCATAGAACATATTTTACAATGTCAGCTAAAATAACACATAAATATAATAAAATAAAGTACAAATTAAAGATATTTTCATAACAAGAAATATGTTTATTAGTTGATTCGGAACCTTTACGTAGTTCCACTTGCAATTGATAGGTTTTATTGTATTAACGGAATGAAATTAAAATGAAAAGCTACATGAAAAAATATAACAAAATAAATAAAATTAAGTTATTAATTAATAGAATCTTTATACAGGTAACGTATTTTATATATTCTTAAAATTTTTCTAACAATTTATTAAAAAAACAACAATATCCAAAGAATCAATAACTGTATTAAAAGTGAATTAAAAGAAAATATTCAATAACTATTACAAAACTCAAAATACAATTAATTTAAGAAATAATACAAAATAATTTTACGTTGAATCTACATTCTATATGTGCAGCTACAAACTACAACATTAATTACAATTAATTATTTGTACAAGTAGATCGTTGTCTATGTCAAGCTCTGTATATGTTCGCTTTAAATACTTACGTACATATCGTGTCCATAAATTCAAACGTACCTGCAACGAAAAAGTAGTAAATAAATTTGTCAAAACAATAAAAATGTGATGATGTAATAAATATGTTATAAACATTAATTTAATCATTAATTTAATCTGTTACACATATTTTATTCTGTTTATCGTGTCTAAGAAAATGTTAACACTAAAAAGAAAATTTAATCAAAGTCTCCATTCTCGATAATTTTTTTAGACTAAAGACAAGTTTCCTGTTTGTTTTCCTTTTCATCGCATTACCAAGGAATAACATTAAACAGTAGACACAGTATTAACGTAGCTTGTTGTATAAAGATGAAATATGTCATAGATGTTGACGATTATTGTTGTCTTCAATAACTTTTGTCTAAAACAATAACTCTTCTATTTTTAATTAATAAAAATGTAACAATGCTATGTTTTCAATGTGTAAAAAACAAACAAACTGTAGACGTTGATACTAACACATTTGGGAGTTATTTAAATTATAATTTACAAGTTTATTTTATTTTTATTATTAGTCGTTGAGGTCATAAAAATACATGTTGTGTGAAAATTATCTATCACAACTCTAAAGACAACTGTGGGACATGTACGGACAGTGGAGTTTTAGGTAATACATATAGTTAGTTCCGTTACACACAGTTACGTGGTAAGGAACTCAAAAAATTAAGTTTGATTGGAAAGTATGCTTTTGCCTTGTACTAGAAATAATCATACCTATCTATATATAATACAATAAAGATCTTGCCACCGCGATTCAGGATTTGTAACCGACAATGAGTGCCATCTATCAACAAATCGAATCGGTTTTAATGAAATTTCATACGTAACTACGTAAATAAATATTCGATACAGTGTTGGGTAGAATGAAAAATCTTGTCATTTTTTTTAATATTTAAAAGTACCAACATCGCTGAGAAGCTGTATAATCTTGTTCAGTTCTAAGATAAAATTATACAATTAACCGTCTTTCCAGCGTGAATCGAGCTAAGTTACACAGATCTGAGAATAACATCACATAAATTAATACTTAAGTATAAATACATATCGAGGTGATCAAACTTGAGGAGTCCGCGAATGAAACAAATAGGTTACATAAGTTTTCTAGCTTCTCAATTTTATTGACATGTTCTCAGTAGCATCAAGGTTATGTTTAAGCTTTTACTTCCTGAAAATCGATTGAACAAAAAGAGTTCTAGCAGGTGCACAGTCCACAGCCCACAAATGGGCTGTGGACTATCCACAGCCACCAGTCCACAGCCCATATGTGGGCTGTTCATCCATACACTTTCTATGTTTTTTTGTGAGGTTGGACTCATATGGTTTGGTCCACAGCCCGTATATGGGCTGTAATAAAAAAAAAAACATTTCGGTTGTTATTTTTATTTATACATGTAATATCTCTTGAAACCTAAACTGACAAATTTCACAAAAACCTACTTGGACTTGGGGGTCATATATTACGATTTGGCTTGGACTGTGAACCTATAGTTTTAGGAAATATTGGAGTTGGAGAGAACGAAAAGAGAAAAGTTATTTTTTTGAAATTTCGTTTATGAGTTTGGACCAGAACAAATCACTGTTAAAATGAGGACTAGATACTTATCTGTATCGACGTAATTAATTGGCACATCATTAGGTATACATCACAGTATTAATATTGTTTGAGGACAGACATGAATGAGATCATATGACGACTAACAATTTAATAATTGGTACAAAGTAAATGTTCGGTGTATGCTTCGATTTTTTAGAAGATGGCACTCGTCGTCGGTCACAAATTTCTGGATCGCAGTGTCGAGACTTTTATTAGTGTCTATAGTACATCTTGTTTAAATATATTGTTAGATGTACCCACACTTTGTAAAATATTAGATGTACCAACTCTGTTAGATGTACCCACATTTTGTAAAATCACTATGGCGGGTAGAAGTATAAAAGCATGCACTTAGCGATGCACGCTTCTCTTCTTTGGGAGCCAGCGCTCAGAGCAGACGTATTTTGTAGATGTACTACTACCCGGTATACGTGAGCCATTTTATCTTTCTTTTTTGCAGTGTTTAGTTTTATTATTCTTTTGTGTTGATTTTAATTGTTTAGCTTCTATTTAATTAATTTTGGTTCAAATTGTTAATAAACAGATTTCTTGTTGTTTTTGTACTTTTTTTATTATTATTAACCACTTCTGATGCTAAATTCAGAAGTGGGATAAAGAATTCATTTAGCCCACTTCATTTGTTGTTTTGCTGTTGTGAGTTTTAGTTTCATTGTTCACGTTCTATTTTTAGTGAGTGTGCAAGTGAGTTGCAATATTTGATGGTGATTAGTGAGTACATCGATATTTTATATCCTTTCGGTCGTTCTGTTGTATTCACATCGGTGTACAAGTGGTTTTTGTTAAGTGTTCGATTACGTAATCCGATTTACCGGTCATTTGTTTAATTTAGTTTCGTTTTGATACGTAGTAGTGTAGTGATTGATAGATTGTGTGATTATGTTTTTGTTTCGATTTAGTTACAATGTCAGATCGTGAGCGTGATCGTAATGCAAGTTGTCGCAATAGCCGTGGTTGTTACGACGGTCATGAGCGTCGTGATGACTTTCAGCGTCGCGACAGTAGTGAGCGTCGCAGTGACCGTAATCGGAGTGATAGTAGGTGTCGTGAACGATCTCCTGACGAGAATACTACGTTGAGGCTCGAAGTGAGAACAATGATAACTCGCCTTAGTGCGTTAGAAAATAGATCTAGGGCTACTCCAGCGCGTTCGAGTGAACACCTGGCGGGTCCTGATGGTAACGATGTGTTAGTGTCGGAAAACGTGCACGATAGATCGCCATCGCGGCGTCGGAAAGCACGATTATTAGGTCGCAATGCCTCGCGATCACGGGATTGCACTAATTCACGTAGTGTGATTCGTCCGTTATCGCTTCGGCGTAGGTTAAATTCCCCTAACAAGTATACGGCATCGCGGTTGCATGACCACGTGCCTACTCGAGAGGTTAGTCAACGCCGGCGTTCTCGATCCAGATCGCCACGTCGTAGTAGCGAGGTGGATGCGTCGGTGCATTCTATTATTACCGAGCGTATTGTAGACGTGATTCATTCAATTAATAACACGGGTAGATTTAGCCAACATATTTACTTTTTCAATTTCGATTCCAATTTATACAACATGGTAAAACTAGCGTGTCCTAGAAGTATGTCAACAGGTTTGGTGAATTGGTGTCACTAGAGGAACAACACCACAAGGCTTCGTCTCAACGAAGAGAGTCGAGTGGCTGTGCTCCTATGGCGATGTTAGCTGAGTCTGCAGCGCCTGTGGCGACCGTTGGCGCAGAGCACACGGTGGAGTCCAAGCCTGCGAGCGCACCTCAAGGGCGTGCAAGGCCGTCCTCACCGGAGCGTATCGCGAGTACCACGGTGGACCACTTCAGGGCTACTGATCGCATCTTCGACGCGTTACAAGCCATCAATATACCGGTGAGAGCTAACCAATCTTATTATACGTTGAATTTTGATCTGAATGTCAATGATATAGAGACTTGTTGCGAGGAAGTAGACCGTTCTGGCGTAGTGGTACGAGTAGAAGGCTCAACGCCGAGCACTGGCAGTCGCGGGTTCGATTCCCGCTCGTGACGGATATTTGTATTTGTTCAAATGTTTGTTTCCGGACTGGGTGTATGTGCCTCGGAGAGCAAGTAAAGCCGTCGGTCTCGGTTGTTATCATAGACACCTGATAACGATCTTTACCCATGATAGAGAAATTATCCGTCAACCACACAGTGGAGCAACGTGGTGGATTAAGCTCTAACCCTTCTTCTATATGGAGAAGAGAAAAGAAGAGGCCTTCTCTCAGCAGTGGGTGGTTTACAGGCTGATACAGTACCTACGTAGCAATGTACCCACAATTATAGGTACGGATGTATTAAACCTAAAGGGCGTTGCATATATACGGGTTCATAAACAACAGCGTGTTGACAAAGACAGAACAGTGTATTTCACATTATTTTCAGTGAGTACTTGTTCGTCAATACACCACTTGAGGGATCTGATCCCGATGAATTACTGTCGATTGTTGTCGAGTTTAAGAATAATTTAATAAGAGGCACAGCAGTGGCAACCGTTAGTACTGGTATCATGCGTATACAGTTGAATAGTTACACACCGGTTTGTTACAGGCCGTAAAGACTTTCTCTTGACGAGAAGATTAGGGTGCGAAGTATTATAATTCAACACTAACTAGAAAAGTACATTCGTGACTACGGAAGTAGAATACTTAGGTCGTATAATTACTCAAGGTCAGGTTAGGCCAAGCGATATGAAGGTACAGGTTAGGTTAGTTTAGGTTTATAGCCAATTCGCTTAGACCCACAAACGTAAAGCAAGTTAGACAGTTATTAGGTTTAGCTGGATACTTCCATCGTTATATAGCCGATTACGCTTTTAAAACTGTGCCTAGCGCCAGTATCATATCCGTGACAAGGTCTCTCATACACGATGTTGCCCTGAATACTCCTAATCCAAATCGTGAGGAAATGTGAGAATTACACTGTCAAAGAGCATCTGAAGTGATGGAGAGCAATAAAGTAAAACAAGATGTTTACATTTTTGAAACGAATGATTTTGTATTCTTTTCTAAATCTACACAGACACGCGGCAAACTAGACTCTGGAATGTGTGGTCCTTACCGCGCTGTGAAAATCTTGTCTCACGAGTGGTATGAACTGCAACTGTTAAGAACGTCACTTGGTAAGACCACTCAAGCCACAGCACAGTACATGTTGTCGTGGAAAAGGGAATGGTGTCCCGAGTCTTGTGCTGCATTTTATTTTTATTTTTTGAAAGTGAAATCTTTCAGTTTTTATAATAATTTTGTTTTCTGTGCAGAGTAACTGAATGCTGCTGACTCAAACCGAGACGAGTCGGCAGGAGTCTGATGCGGCCTTACAGCCGTCGGACGCGGGCCTGTGTGGCGCGTGGCGGCCTGTGTGGCGCGTGGCGCGTGGCGGCCTGTGTGGCGCGTGGCGGCCTGTGTGGCGCGTGGCGGCCTGTGTGGCGCGTGGCGCGTGGCGGCCTGTGTGGCGCTTGGCGGCCTGTGTGGCGCGTGGCGCGTGGCGGCCTGTGTGGCGCGTGGCGGCCTGTGTGGCGCGTGGCGGCCTGTGTGGCGCGTGGCGGCCTGTGTGGCGCGTGGCGCGTGGCGGCCTGTGTGGCGCGTGGCGCGTGGCGGCCTGTGTGGCGCGTGGCGGCCTGTGTGGCGCGTGGCGGCCTGTGTGGCGCGTGGCGGCCTGTGTGGCGCGTGGCGCGTGGCGGCCTGTGTGGCGCGTGGCGCGTGGCGGCCTGTGTGGCGCGTGGCGCGTGGCGGCCTGTGTGGCGCGTGGCGGCCTGTGTGGCGCGTGGCGGCCAGTGGGCACTGGTCTTTCAGACACGATTTGAGACAGGGGCTCTATCGTGATCTGGTTAGCGGACAATGTCCGGGCAGGCTTTGGCCTTTCAGACACGATTTGAGACAGGGGCTCTATCGTGATCTGGTTAGCGGACAAGGTCCGGGCAGGCTTTGTTCATTCGGACACGATTAAAGACAGGGGCTTTATCGTGATCTGAATGGACTATTGCCTTCGAATGCATCGTAAAGACAGGGGCTTTACCATGCATTTGAGACACACGTCGTGTGGCGTGGAAAGTGACGGTTGGCAATCGCGAGTCAACCGCCACCTGTAGCTAGTCGTGTATGATTGAGACGATGTGCAGCGAGTATGATGTATGAAATTCAAAATGCGTGGTTTAGCTAGGAATTCACTTGAGTGCCAGAGTAATGCCAGAGTGTGTACAAGAGGCCTTGAATGATGAAGGATGAAAGATAGGCAAATTTGGCATCGTGTTTTCGATATTAATTTTATTTTTGTGTTCTACAGACACTGATTCTGAAACCGAGGCAGATGATGTGGAAGCTGGGCCCTAATCTGCACGCTTTGCAAAGTTGGCAAGTGACGACTTGGAAGCGGGACCCTCGTCGGCTGCTGCAGCAAACGAGCTGCTGCGGGTTGTGCGTGTGCGGCGCGACAGCTACCTATGGCGTGTGCTGTATTGTTAACCACGTGCGCTTGCCTTCTGGCAGCCGCGTGTGGCGCCAGTACGCCGTATGGCCGTGCTATGTTGTTCTGGTATCTCGAGGGCTCTGCCAGTCATACATTCCGAGGGCTCTGTATGGTGACTAGTAACCTGAGGGCTCTGCTAGTAAAGTGTCTATTTTCATGTTTTACGTCCTAGGCCCCATTTAATATAAAAATGAATCTTTCTTTTAACTTGGGTTAAAACATGCTCTTATGGGTACCGATTCACACATGCACAGTTATGTCTCATAGAGACCCCTATCGAGTCATGAGGGCGCACTCCCCCGACGGGAACTGCCCCGGGTGGTTGGTACTCATATCTGTTTGTTTTATATCCGCTGTGTTTAAGCTGTTCTATTTTTGTCAGTTTAACCTACAAGTATACCAATTTGAAAGATAGCCTTTCGCGCTGACAAAGGATTTTACAACTTTGATAATTGCCTTTTGTGAATTTGTTCTGTGCGGTTATTTTATTTTGTGCAGGTGTAGACGATAAGGACGAGGAGTCGACAGCTCCTAGCGTTACCCAGCCTTCCAATGTTGACGTTCCTGGTAACGCGATTGAGCCGCAACTCAGCACGCCAGGGACGCGGTCACGAGGCGAAGAGCCTGCTGCGCCACCCACCTTCACGTCGAGCGATGACGGCTCTCGATGCCGATTTTGGAGACTGATCTTCAAAGCTAGAAGACGAAGGAGTCCGAGGACGGTCTCCTGTCAGGAGAGGCCGTGTTAGATGTACCCACACTTTGTAAAATATTAGATGTACCAACTCTGTTAGATGTACCCACATTTTGTAAAATCACTATGGCGGGTAGAAGTATAAAAGCATGCACTTAGCGATGCACGCTTCTCTTCTTTGGGAGCCAGCGCTCAGAGCAGACGTATTTTGTAGATGTACTACTACCCGGTATACGTGAGCCATTTTATCTTTATTTTTTGCAGTGTTTAGTTTTATTATTCTTTTGTGTTGATTTTAATTGTTTAGCTTCTATTTAATTAATTTTGGTTCAAATTGTTAATAAACAGATTTCTTGTTGTTTTTGTACTTTTTTTATTATTATTAACCACTTCTGATGCTAAATATATATTTAAAAAAAAAGTCAAACAAAAATTAAAAAAAACCGGATATATTTCTATTTTTGTAATTCCGTTAACCAAATAGGTCAACGGAACCGTATAAACACTAAGAAATTATAAAAGTTCACTTGTAGTCATTTAACAACCGTTCTGGTGTAGTGGTGCGAGTAGTCTTCCAACTCTGGCCGTCGCGGGTTCGATTCCCGCTCGGGGCAGATATTTGTATTTATAGAAATATTTGTTTCTGGTCTAGGTGTATGGTGGGTCTCTCTACCGTGCCTCCGAGAGCACGTAAAGCCGTCGGTCCCGGTTGTTATCATTGATACCTGGTAATGATCGTTACTCATGGTGGGAATATTGTCCGCCAACTCGTATATATATGGAGAAGAGTACATGAATTGAAATCTGATCATGATCATAAAATCTAAAGATGGTCAGAAATACAAGAGTATTTCTGGTGAGTGAGAGAATTGGAGCGAAAGATCGCTCCAATTCTCTCACTCACCGCACAAAACACTTTATTGAAAATTAAAAATTTTACCCAATTTCACACAAACAAAACATTCACTAAAACAAGGTACATGACGCCACAGAATAAATAATAGTACAAGTAATAGTGATGACGCTAAGCATTATAAAGTAAACGAATACAAAGAAGAATTACCGACAAATATCTTAGAATTTCTTTAAACTCGTTTTTTTAAAGTGTTCCCTTACAATGTTTCATTCAATGCCAAATTGTAAAACAAGCTTATCATACGAAAACACATTGATTCTAGCCCAAATATGAATCCGCGACCACACAATTCATTTTATAAGGTATGTAACATTAATTCCTACAAGTTTATTTTACAAAAAACGGTGAAAAAAAATCAAAGACCATAGCCTCGTTAGTGTCGTGAATAATAACGACTTTAACCTTTTAATATTTTTGTTTATTTTGAACAAGCCCTGCGCCATGGGTTTCAACACCGTCAACCTCAATACAATTAAACAAGGCTATAATCAAAAATGGGGCATTGATTACAATGAGACTTTCTCCCCTGTGGTTCGTCATACTACTTTAAGGTTATTATTAGCCTTAGCAGTGCAGCTTGATTTCAAAACTTGTCATTTAGATGTTAAGACTGCATTTCTTAATGGAGAATTGGAGGAGACTATATATATGGAAAAACCAGATAGTTTTGAGTGTTCTAAAGTTGATAAAAATAAAGTCCTTAAGCTAAATAAAGCTATATATGGTCTCAAACAATCCTCACGTGCCCGGCATAAAAAAGTTGATAATGTAAAGTTAAGTAATGGATATAAGAAATCCAAAATAGAGCCATGTTTGTATACCAAGATTGTTAATGAACTCAGAACAATAGTAACTTTATATGTGAATGATTTTTTTATTTTTTCAAATGATGAAAAGGAAATGATATTGTTAAAGGAAATTTTAAGTGGTAAATTTTAAATTAAAGAATTAGGTGAAATTAAACAATGTCTTAGTATGACTGTGAACCATGATAAAGTGAATAATGTAATTACACTGAGTCAAGCAAGCTATATAGATCAGCTGTTGCATAAATTTTACATGACTGAATGTAAGGCTAGTGATACCCCCATGGAGGCTAAATTAAATATTGTTAAAAAGGAGAGTCAGATAAGTGATAACCCTTATCAGCAGCTTATAGGGAGCCTTATGTATCTTGCTGATCTTACAAGGCCAGATATTGCGTATTCTGTTGGATATTTAAGTCAATTTAATAATTGTCACAATAGTGAACATTGGTATTATGCTAAGAGAGTTTTGAGATATTTAAAAGGTTCTAAAAATGTGGGTTTAAAATACTGTAATGATGGTAATGTTGATATTCAGGGTTATGTTGATAGCGATTGCGGAAGTAATTCTGTAGATAGATAATCTTATTCAGGCTTCTGTTTCATGTTATCGGGTTCTATCATTTCATGGGGTTGTCGAAAGCAAAAAACAGTTGCGCTCTCAAGTACTGAGGCAGAGTACATGGCACTCACAGAAGGTTGTAGGGAAGCAGTGTATCTTATAAATTTACAAAATGAGATAACTAAGCGATTGTATACTATTGTATTATATAATGATAATCAAGGTGCTAAAAAGTTATCTGCAAATCCTATGTTTCATAACAGAACTAAGCACATTGATATCCGTTATCACTATTGCAGAGAAATTATTTGTAATAAGATAGTTAAAGTTGATTATTTGCCTACTGATGATATGCCAGCAGACATGTTTACAAAAATTTTGGTTTTAGTTAAGCACCGTAAATTTATGAATATGATGGGTATTGTAAATGTTTTATAACTAATGTAAATTTGTAATTTGAGAGTGGGGGTGTTATTTTGTAATTACTCAAATTACCAGCAATGCCATCTATAATGGATCTTTGCCCGTTGATGTTAATTAATCTGTGGTTTTTTTTGTCTGTGCTTTTATCTTTTTGTACTCTGTATGCAACTAAGAAATAATTTTTATAACTTCTCTTCCGTTCATGTCAGCACAAACAAAGCACGTTTTCTTAACATTAAAATCTTTTTATAACAGTTTACTTTGTTGATTTTGTATTTGTTGTTGTACTACTTGTTGGTGTTGACTTCTGAATAAATAAATAAATTATAACTACCTATAAAACGTAAATAAAGAATTGCTTAACTATATTAACTAGTTTTTTTTTATAATTTTTTTTTATAATATTAATATTTTTTATATAATAAAGTCCGCTAAAGTTTATGATTTTAAAAAAATTTCAATTATCAAGAGTCAGTACAATCTCGTTCACTTAAAAAATCAAATTTTGCAGTGAGCTATCTTTCCGTTGCAATCCGACCAAACTAACGCAGATTAGAAATAGTCAATGTTCGAAGTATGTTTCGACTTGTTGATAGATGGCATTCATTCTCCGTTACAAATACTGAATCGCGTTGGCAAGATATTTATTATTGTGTATATAGACGAGTACGCTAATTTCAGGCATCAACGAATAAAGACCATGTCCCACCGACTTTAAATTTTTTGAGTTCCTTACCACATCACAGTGTGTAACGGAACTAACTATATTACTAAAACTCCGCTATCCGTTCAGAGTTGTCTTAAGTCGTGATAGATAAGACACGTGTCATTTTCATCTGAAACTAAAAAAAAAAGAATAAATAAAATTAAGAATTATAATTTCAATAATTCTTAAATTTGTTGCTATCAACGTCTGCAGATGGTTTTTTACACAATGAAAAACATAACATTGTTATATTTTTATTAATTAAAAAAGAAGAGTAATTGTTTTTTTTTTTCTTACATCATATACTTTATAATTAATAATACTAGAGAACTTGTACGATGTACAGTACTTGTACGGATAGAAGTGTAGTTTCAAATAACATCAAACGTCACAAGAAGTATACCAATTAACAATAAAAGGACGGAATTAAAATTCTAAGCTCACATATTCTTACAACAGCTATATTTATATATAGCATGTTGTAAGAATATGTTAGTATAATACTAGTTTCTGCCCGCGGCTTCGCCACCGTGGATGTCGGTTATCGCGATAAAAAAAAAGTATTATCTTATGTTACTTCTAATACGTCCAAGAATATGTATACAAAGCTTAATGATGATCGGTTAAGTAGTTTTCGCGTGAAAGCGTAACAAACAAACTTACATTTTATATACCTATATAATATTAGGGATATAATATTTATTTTTTTACAGAATTCTTGTTTTTTAAGATGGCACACATCGTCGGTTATAACTCCTAGCGCGATTTAATTAACGTAGTAATTGCCGTATATAATAGTCAATTATAATTATTTAGTTTTTGACTACTTTTAATATGGTGTCGTAAGTAACACTTACACAATAATTATTGCATTTCCAATTCCAAAAGGCGGCAAAGAAACCCCATTACTATTTATATATAACTCGTATGACCCAGTCACACAGCTTATTAAAAATCGTCATATTATATATGTGTGTCATTTTTACAGAATATAATATATTCTTTTGGTCATATTATATATGACATGATCATAATATGACATTATGTGGATCATATTTTAAGCCATTCTGTGTATAGAAAATCTACCGACACAAACAGGTACTTGAACGGTGTTTCTCACAACCATCCTAGATAACTCTCTGCCGTTGGTTTGTCACTGTTTCAGAGAGCTCGCGGGATCTGTGATGAGAAACACCTGGACGCAGAGCTACAGCAAATCAAGCAGGTACTGGGAGACAACAAGCTCCGAGCACCGCGTCAGCGTCATCGATCCCGGAGGAAGAAGACTGCCACAGTTGACCGCCAGCCTGCCATACTACCATACGTTAAAGAAGTCACTGACAAGATTGGCTACATATTGAAGCGAGCTTTTGTATCAGCCTGTAAATCACCCACTGCAGAACGAAGGGCTTTTTTCTACATACAATAAGGGTTAGAACTAAATCCATCACGCTGATCCACTGCGGGTTGGCGGATAATTTCCCTATCATGAGTAACGATCGATATCAGGTGTCTATGATAACAATCGGGACCGACGGCTTTACGTGCTTTTCGAGGCACGGTGGGGATAACCACAAGGACATACACCCAGACCGGAAACAAATATTTGTACAAATACAAATATCTGTTCCGAACGGGAATCGAACCACGACCGCTGACGCGCTTCTTTGAGGCAACTACTCGCACCACTACACCAGAACGATCGTCATAAATACTTCGTTACAATAAAAAATATCGTTTTTTGTAATATTAAAAAATTACTATCATTACTGAAACGTAGCACAAACGATTTCAGTTCTGAGAAAAACGTTTCGTCGCGTGTATGTTTCGACTTGTTGGTAGATGGCACTCATCGCCGGTCACAAATCGTGAATCGCGATGGCAAGACGTTTCGTAGTGGATATAATATATACTCTAGTAGCAGTAGTCTTCGATTACTTTAGGTATAATTTAGATATAATGTAGATGTAATATAAGCAAAAAAAAAAAGAATTTATTTTATATAGTATTGTAGAGTGACAAGGCAAATGTGCATTCTAGTTACCGATTTTTGAAGTTTTGTTACCCATTCACGGGGGTTAACGACACCCATAAACTCCGCTCACCGCTGTCGTGTCAAAACAAACAATGGCATTGAATGTTGCCAGAAGAAGTTTTGTAATTTCAAAGGGTTTGGTGGAAAAAACTTACGTTATTATAATTAAATTTAAAAAAAAAAAATCGACACCATACCTATGTATTATGTTGTCTGTTTTGAAATTGCTAGAACATTGGATATCAAGTAAGTAGCTGTGTTGTACACGTCTCTACTGTAGTACTACTCTCGCACAGATAATATTCGTGGAATAGCTACTGTAGCTATGTTGAGAATCATGAATAGAGGAGCCAAAGTTAACGTACGCTCATTCTTAGCACCATCATATGCAAGGTTTTTTTTATTAGCTAGCAACACATTTGTATCTCACCTGGAGCTGCAAATGTTTTTGAGAGTGATAATTGTTCATTATTAATTGCGTTGTGAATATATATGTATGTAATTTTCGCAGTTAATTACCCCGTCACTGTGTCCATCCATGTTCAACTGTGGGACACAGTACAGTAAATTATTTCAATTTTTTTTAATTATATTTTTACATTGTCGAGTAAATTAGTATAATTTTTATATATTTCATTTTACTCTCTGCTCATTTTTGATCGCTCTGTAAGTCTCGTAATGTTTGACTAAAATCTAATCGGTATCGGGGATGTCGTCTGTGTATCATTGTTCATTTCTATCAATACAAATAATAAATCTGTTAAAAACTCCGTTTCATTAATACACTATATATCATCAAGAATAAATTTTAATAGCGCGTTTTTTTTTTGAATCATCGCCATCTCTTATCGTGTTTTTCTGTGTTCACGTATCACATAAAAAGTACAAAACCAATGTAAATAACTTTAATACATACAAATTAGAAATAACTCACAGTATAATTTAGTTTTTGTTTCATTGTAATTAAATTTAAAAATAAATATTTAAGAAAATAGTAATAGGTACCTACGCCGCCAACGCCATCTGGTCTAAGGAATCTTAAAAACTCACAAAACTTATTTTTGAGTTATTATTTTGTTAAACTTAAAAGTTTACTAAATATGTCGGATAGGAATAGAAATCGTTTTAATATTTTAGATAAACATCATTTTCAATTAATATACTATTGAGTTAAATATTAATTATGTTAAATGTCACTAAATATAAAAACGATATTGTACAATTATACGATAGATGGCGCAGATAATTTTCTGAATCGCGCTGACCAAAACTTCGGCCAAAAGAATGACACTCGCCCGTATTTAGAAAACTCTTTTTCTTTTTTGCATTTAATTAAATACTTTAGGGTACTACGGTCTTGATTGTTTGTTCGTTGTTAAAATTTAAAATATTTGGTCGTTATTTGTTTGTTGATTGTACAAAGTTGGATGGTTATAGCTATTTAAGTTGTAATCTATATATGTATATATAAAGTCGTGTTAGTTACACCGTTTATAACTCGAGAACGAGTGGAACCAAAACAAAACAAAAACAAAACAAAAACAAAACAAAATGTGTGAGATTCACTTTACCGAATGTTAAGTTGGCTACAACCAGTATCAGGATTAGGGATAAGGAAATAGAATTGGTCGATCAGGCTGTCTTTCTGGGTATAACCTTAGATTCAAAATTACAGTGGGGTCCTCATATTGGAAAGTTATCTGGCAGACTCAGCTCCGCAGCTTACGCAGTAAAAAAAATACGCCAGTTGACGGATATCAAAACCGCGCGATTAGTATATTTCAGCTATTTCCACAGTATCATGACTTATGGTTTACTGCTGTGGGGAAACGCTGCTGATATTCAATGTATATTTATTTTGCAAAAGAGAGCTGTCAGAGCTATCTACGGTATGGGTACCCGTGAGTCTTTACGAAATAAATTTAAGGAAATAAAAATACTAACTGTTTATTCTCAATATATTTTTGAAAATTTATTATACACACATAAAAACAAAAATAAATTTGTCAAGAACTGTGATAGACATAATATAAATTTAAGAAATAAAAATAAATTGGCAATTCCTAATTTTAGGCTCCACAAAATAAGTAACTCTTTTGTAGGTAACTGTATACGCATGTACAATACACTGCCTGGTAATGTGCAAGACTTGTCCCTAAATAAATTTAAACACTTCATTAAATCCAAATTATGTAGTAAGGCATATTATAGCATTAAAGATTTTTTAAATGACAAGGCTGCTTGGCAGTGACATGATTTGCTCGTTCTCTGTGAATAAATTTTTGGAGTTTACTCCTTAAGAATCGATTTTCATATATAAGGCGCCCGGTATGAGAAAAATATGAGAGGAAAATCTACTGATGAATGACCTCGTTACTTTTTCGGTGCGCGCGCACCTATGGTGCGGTGCGAAAGTAATGTTGCTCTAATTAATATTGAAAAATAATATTTAAAAAATAAATGATAATTGTCAGATAATAATAATTACATAATTTATCAACATTCCTAATGAAATATTTGTGCACATCTGAAATTGACTATTGTGAAAAGTTTAATGTAAAATATTTCGCCGATTAGTTATAATAAATGTATATAAAATGAATAAATATATATTTATATATGTATATTATTTTCATTAATTTGTTAATTTACCCTTTCATATGGTATTAATCTTATTTTCAGTTGGATAAACTCTTTTTGCGTATGTTTAGACAATCGTACTTAAGGAGTAAACTCCAGTCGTGCGTCGGAGCTGACACACACAATTTTTTTTTTTTAATATTGTATGTACAAAATATGATATGGTAAAAAGAGTACCGAGAGTTTTTTTTCCTCCGGCTTTTTTTCTCTCGGCCTACACTAGGAACATTATTATATTATTGTAATATTTAGTAAAGCCGATGATGAAATTATAGATGTCTACCGAGACATTTTTTTTTTTTTGACGTTCGTTGAGTGTGTGTAATCAATCACCTAATAACGAATAAAATATTTTGATTTTTTTTAAGAACTATTTTTATGATTTTTGTGTTTTTGGATTTGTCTTCGTCGGGAATAATACTTATTAAAATATGGTATTCGTCAATGAGAAAATAATTAATAAAAAAACAGTTTAAATGCTTCATCCGTACTATCTATATATATAGACTAGCGGTCGCCCGCGGCTCCGCCCGCGTGGATGTCGGTTACCGCTGCAAAAAGCCTACCCCGGAAAGACACGGTCAGCAAAATGACTTCCAGGTCAATTCACAGACACCGACACTAACATCGACGACGCAGTCATTATACGCAAGCTGCAAAGATTGTCTTTCTGTGGATGTTAAAGTTGTTAATGATGAAAATATTTAAATGTAATTAATACTAAGTTTTGACTTCTGCCGGCAGTCCCGGAATGCAACCCGTTGTTTAGGATAGATAAAAAAGCGATTATTGTAGAGCTTCTCTATAAACAACATTTGACGTTATATTATTTTCAGGTAACAAAATATACTGATGGACGGGAGCCACGAACCGTGATAGGGCAAGGTAAAGTTGTCCATGCGTAAAACATTCTTATCATAAATCAATTCCTACTAATTTGAATTATTGGCCCTGCGGTTTGGTTATCGTTAGTGCGAAAGAAATTTTTACTGGAAATTGGAGCCTTTTGAAAGGTATAGGCAAATTAGTAGGGATCATGGGTATTCTTGGTATATGAGCTAATTGACCAGCTGTAGGGCCGGTCGGTAATCTTCGCTACTATTAAATTATCTTTTAGCTCCTTTATAAGAAGTCTCGTGCCATTACACATGTTGGAGTTAAATTTCTGAGAAGCATTATCGGCGTGCCAACTTTTAACGACAGTTCATGAGGTAGTATAGCTAGTGTGTGAGGTAGTATAGTTAGTAGCCCAGCGGGGTTTAGAGAATTTAAAAATTCCTGGGGGTAGTGCACTGCGTCCTCCATGTTAGCGACGGTGTCTATGGATTTATAGCACTGAACTTCACTCGGTACTTTCTGCATAATTAAATTGTTTATTTCGTTGACTGTTTCATTCCTGGGAGAAACTATTGCTCTACAACACAGCTAATGAAAATCATTTCGATGTAAGTTTTCGATGTTAGGATATATAGCATCTATCAGACTATCTAAATTATGGACTATTTGGCCTAGAGACTCATCCAAAGTAACCGCATAATTGGTGCCCAAATTTAAATATGGAAAAATTCCTTCTCCAAGTTTCAGCAGCTCTTGTGGAAAATTGCTATGCTCATAGTTCTAAACTCCTCTCCCGCACGCGCACCTCCGCCTTGGTGATCCCGACTTCGCAACGGGCCGTGCAGCAGAAATCGTAATATTTTAATTTCGTCATAACTTCAAAATCAAACGTCCAATTTTAATCATTGAAAGACCAAATATTATCTACATAAACTGTACTTACTGATAAAATATTTTTTTTTTCATATGGATTAATAGCGTGAGTAAAATAAACGCGTTTAAATGTAGTCCAATAACAATTCAAGATTTTTAAATAAAAAAATGCTTGTTGTTCCTCACTCGACATAGATAGGTATAGTGCATCGCGGACTTTTTTGTAGATATTTATAAGATCTACAATTAATTAGAACATTTTATGAATCTATCTTTTATAGTTTAGGCAGCGTACGCAAAATAAATAACTTTTCTGGTTGATTTTTTACACCTTGTGTCCGAAAAACCCAAATATCTTACGGAACACAATTTTTTTCCAAAATAAAATATAGCCTATGTTACTCGTGGATAATGTAGCTTTCAAATGGTGAAAGAATTTTTTAAATCGGTCCAGTAGTTTTTGAGCCTATTCATTACAACCAAACAAACAAACAAAGTTTTCCTCTTTATAATATTAGTGTAGATATAATAAATCTGTCACTCAATCCGTCTATTATAAAATATTTTCCAGTATCGACGCAGGTGTAGGTGATTAAAAATATAAATGTATAATTTTTAAAATTTTAGTTAAATACCCGTGCGAAGCCGGGGCGGGCCGCTAGTTATATTATATAATCATAGCTATGTTTATTCCTTTATAGCACCTGACTGGTAAATTTATTGCACTTTAATTTTTGCAGTTCCCAATTCCCATTTAGGAAACGGAACCCTGTTACTAAAACTCTGCTGTCGTTTCCTGTTACTGTTCTAGATATGGGTAACTCAGCAAAAGTCGTTGAATGAACTCAAAAACACCGGCGCAGCCTACTGCGGCGCAATAAAGTTGAAAAGAAGGTCCATTAACAGTAATTTTTATTTTCGATGGGTTTTGGGTCGATCATTATAAATATGTAATGTTATCAAATACTGTCGTACGGAAATATTCTTGTGAGAGTTCGACTGGCACTTGGCTGTTTTTTTTACCAACTTCAAAAAAGGAGGAGTTTCTCAATTCGTCTATTTTTTTGTGTTTGTTACCTCATAACTTTTACTGGGTATACAGATTTTAAATATTCTTTTTATATTCAAAAGCTAGTGCCTGTCACGTGGTCCCATTTAAATTTCAGCGAGAAGTGACTAGTATTTTTTGAGTAATCCTTAATAATGCGTATTATTGTTCCTGCGGCTGCGAACTGCGACTGAAAAAAAAAACGACTTCAAAACGAAAAATTTTATTAGAAAAAAGCACTAAAAAGTAAAAAAACAATTACGTACCTATTCCTTTGTCTATAATCAAATTATTACGACAGTGTAATGTACAATTATTGTTATTTTTGGAGTCAGTGTCAGCCAACGAAATAAACGTTCGATGTATGTTTCAAGATGTCGGTAGATGGCACTCATAATCGGATACATATCTTAAATCACGGTAGAAAGATTTTCATTATTACATATATAGTCAATTATGATAATCTAGGGGTTTAGTATTATACCTTATTAACGGATTTATTTTTGGAGTTCCGTACCCCGTAACAGGCCGTACCGGAACTATAGTACTAAAACTCCGGCGTCCGTTGATGTCTCTGTCTTGGGCTCTTTAACAAGTACAAGCTATACCCACGACTTAATTCATGAACATACAAATTGACTTTCATTTAATTTTTTCAGAGAGGACTCTTGAGGAAACCGTACGGAATTTTGAGATAAAAACTATCAAGTGTCCTAGCTCGTAGTATAAACTTAAATCTTGCCCAGTTTTATTCAAATCCATTAAGTATTTGTGGCGTGACATGTGCCCAAGATATTCTCTAAACATGAATCAGTGAAATTTTTATTAATTACGTTAGTGAAGCTATATTCACTTTATATCAGTGAATTTCAATAACAAGTTAGTGAATACTCACTAATTCACATACACATATTCAATGATCAAATCAGTGGACTCTCATATTCACATATTCATAGATTGAATAGTGAGTAATTCTGCGTGGTAAGATTCGCACATTGATAAAAAGTGAATAGTCACTTCAAATTAGTGAAATACCATTGATTCATGTTTAGAGGGTACACAAAAAAAGAAATATATAAGTTTGGCTTCAGTACAGATTATAGAATACAAATAAATTAAAATTAAAAATATTATCAATGGACAGAATTGATCTTGTCACAGTTTTATTATAATTATAGATAAACATCCCGAGACGCAGTATGTACGAAACGTATATTAAAATGTTCAATAAACAATCGTTCGATATTGATCCAAGCGAAATTACGAATATCAATAAAGTGAATGTTTCGTCTTGTTGATAGATGGCACTCATCGTCGATTACATTAATTAAATCGCGGTGGCAAGATTCTTATAATAGTGTTTATAGGCGGTCGTGATTATTTATGACGTTAGTAGCGTTAGTGCAGTAGTTAGCACTGTAGTTAGCTTTGTAGTTAATGCAGTAGTTAGCTTTGTAGTTAGCGCTGTCTTGGCTTTAAATACCCAGCTCGGGTTCAATTTTTTGAAGTTTCGTTCCCCGTCACTGGGTGTAACGGAACAACATGATTAAAACTGTAATGACCATCCAAGTCCCATACTATCTTTAAAACAGGTAGACATTTGTCCTCTTCAGAATTTTTAGAATATTTATACAATGTCAGCTAAAACAACACATAAATAAAGTACAAATTAAAAGGATTTTCAAAACAAGAAACATATTTATTAGTTGGTACGGAACTTTTACGCACTTACAATTGGTAGGTTTTATTGTATTAACGGAATCAAATTAAAATGAAAAGCTAGATGAAAAATGTAACGAAATAAATGAAATTAATTAAGTTGTTAATTAATCGAATCCCTATACAGGTAACGTATTTTATATATTCTTAAAAATAATCAGTACATTTAAAAAAACAACAATAACAAAAGAATCAGTAACTATATTAAAAGTAAATTAAAAGAAAATATTCAATAACTATTACGAAACTCAAAATAAAATTAATATAAGAAATAATACAAAATAATTTTACGTTGAATCTACATTCTATACGTTCGCTTTAAATACTTACGTACATATTGTGTCCATTAATTCAAACGTACCTGCAACGAAATAGTAGTAAATAGTTTTATCAAAACAATAAAAATGTGATGATGTAATAAACTTAATTTTAAACACTCTCATTTTAATCTGTTTATCTTGTTTAAGAAAATGTTATTACTGAAAAGAAAATTAAATCAAAGTCTCCATTCTCGATAATTTTTTAGACTAAACACAAGTTTCCTGTTTGTTTTCCTTTTCATCGCATTACCAAGGAATAACATTAAACAGTAGACACAGTATTAATGTGGCTTGTTGTATAAAGATGAATGTCTTAGATGTTGAAGATTATTGTTTTCTTTAAGAACTTTCGTCTGAAAACAGTTATCTTCTAATTTTAAATAATAAAAATGTAACAATGCTATATTTATCAATGTGTAAAAAAAGCAACTGCAGACGTGTATACTGACAAAAAGAGTTATTTTAATTATAATTTATAGGTTTATTTTATTTTTATTATTATTCGCTGAGGTCATAAAAATACATGTTGTGTGAAAATTATCTATCACAACTCCAAAGACAACTCTGGGACATGTACGGACAGCGGAGTTTTGGGTAATACATATAGTTAGTTCCGTTACACACAGTTACGTGGTAAGGAACTCAAAAAATTATGTTAGAATAGAAGGAAAGCTTGTGCCTTGTGCTAGAAATAACCATACTTTATATATAATACAATAAAAATCTTGCCATCGCGATTCAGGATTTGTAACCGACAATGAGTGCCATCTATCAACAAATCGAATTGGTTTTAATGAAATTTCGTACGTAAGTAAATATTCAATACAGTGTTGGGTAGAATGAAAAATTTTTTTTTTTTATAATTTGATAGGCTTGCGTTTGACCACTATTTCACCTGATGATAAGTGAGAATGCGGTCTAGGATGGAGCACGCTTACCTAGAAATAGCCTATTCACTCGCGACTTGAAGATGCCCAGATTGTAGCTTTCGGGGAACACAGACGCTGGTAGAGAGTTCCATTCTTTGGCCGTACGCATCAAGAATGTACTAGCGAAACGCTTAGTGCGTATAGGGGGGATGTCAACCGTATAGGGGTGACGTAACGCAGAGCGTCTGGTTGTACGAAGATGAAAGGGGCAGGGGGGAATCAGGTCGTGGAGTTCTTGTGCACACTCACCGAAGTGTATCCGATAAAAAATCGACAGACAGGCCACCTTGCGTCGATGATCCAAGCTTTGTAACTTAGCAGCGACTAGTGAATCATCGCCGATAAGCCTCTTGGCTCGCCTCTCGATTGACTCGAGAAGCTCCAGCTGGTACTTGGCTGAGCCATCTCAGAGATGAGAACAGTACTCCATGCACGAGCGAACTTGAGCTTGGTATAGCTTTAAAAGCTGTTCCGGAGTGAAGTACTGTCTAACCTTCGAGAGGACACCGAGTTTTTTGGCAGCTGTTTGGGCCTTTTCTTCTATATATGAACCAAAATTGAGGGTAGATGTTAAAGTAATGCCAAGAAGCTCCAGATGGTCGGCTATGGGCACGGATACACCCCGGAAAGAGGGAGTCAGGTGGAAAGGACTCCGCTTTGCTGAGAAGAGACACGCCTGGGTCTTAGAGGCGTTGAACTTGACCAGGTTAGCGTCACCCCAGTCAGAGACAGCTTTAAGGGACAAGTTCAGACGCTGGATCATGGCTTCCCTCAGCGACTGGATCTCAGACACACTCGCTCGTGCGTTGGACACGTAACGCTCAACAACGGTGCTGTCATCCGCATACCCAAAGATCCCAGGTTTGAGCAGGTCATTGATATGCAGCAAGAATAGCGTTGCCGAGAGTACAGACCCCTGAGGGACCCCGGCATTGATGGTCAATTGATCAGATTCGCAACCGTCTATGACTACGATTGTCAATAAAATAAATTGTCAATAAAATCTTGTCATTTTTTTTTTTAATATTTAAAAGTACCAACATCGCTGAGAAGCTGTACAATCTTGTTCAGTTCTAAGATAAAATTATACAATTAACCGTCTTTCCAGCGTGAATCGAGCTTAGTTACGCAGATCTGAGAATAAAATCACATAAATTCATACTTAAGTATAAATCTGGAGGCACGGCAGTGCCTCCGCCAAGTCGAGCAAAAAAAAAGTGGCACGGCCGTACTATCTTTTCTCGAAGCAACTCAGGCCATTTTCGACCCCCTATAACTTCGTTGTGGATATAACTAGAAGTCTGAATTTTCAATATCCAAGCAGGCATTGTATAAACACGGTATATCTCAAATTTCATTCAATTTGAACCAGTAGTTTAAGAATTATAATTAGTCAAAGTTTCGAATTTTGTCACTCACTGACTGACCGATCATCAAAACTCTAAGGCACTTCTAGCAGACATAAAAGCTTCAAATTTAGAATACCATTAGTGTTTAGTATATAAACCAAGGAAAAATTCAAATATTTTGCAATTTCGGTCCAGTTTTCTAGATACACCAACTGCATAAATAACTTTGTAATCCCATATAAATATATAGGATTACAAAGTTACATTTGCAGTGAATGAATCAATGTACCCGTACAAGTATAACATAGTGGAATAATAGGTGTAGATAGGTACCTAGATATAATTATCTTCAAAGGTAACCTGTAAAATGGTCAACGGAATGAAAAAGCATGAATGGGACATGTCTTATGTAGCTGTACCAAAATCACGCAAAGTATTAAAGAACACTAATAAATCATAACCGCGAATGGCTGAGGTGATTTGCCCGCTCCACGGCTTCCACGCTTCCCGTACGTAAGATATTTTATTTTATTCAGTTGGCAGCTATATTAAACCTATATCTCTAATCGGTTTCTACACTGCATGTAGCAAAACGCTCAATCGCTTGGCGGCACGTCTCTGCCGATAGGGTGGTAACTAGCCACTACCAAAGACTCCCACCAAAGCAGATCAGAGAAAGAAAATTTACTCTGCCGGGGATTGAACCCGGGATCTCCCGCTTAATATACAACAGCGCGCACCATTTCGCCAGCGTGATCATCATTTTTGAGTTCATATAATTATGTCATTATTAGAATGCACCTGATTGATTAAGTGAGTCATAACAGCAATAACTGTTAATTATGTATATTAACATTAAATAAATAAAAATAAATATAGAAAATAAGGACTCCAAATAACTTTTGTATTTTAAAGCTATAACTTCTTGATGAGAGTAAATTTTTATACGATGCGCGTGTACTCTGTGAAAAAAAACCGACAACATAAAGCTAAGTAGTAGGCGCCGCGCAATTGCGCTAACTTACTGCATTGCGCTGGATGTGTCAACTCACTTTTTACAAGCTTTTATTTTGTTTCACCTGTCTCGATATTTGTCATCAAATCTTGCAAATTAAATTTGATCCAAAATAATAGTAAATCATGTGACAATGCAATATTATGATTACATGGTGCTGATTTGATGGAGGAGCTAGAAGGTAGCCAAAGAAAGGATTTTGGGCCCGTTTGAGTCCTCTAGACGAGTAAGTTTGTCTTTCAATGGTAACCAGGGTCTGGTGATGAAGTTGGAATGTGGTCATAGGAACTCTATAATGAAACGACGCAACCACAACGAATTTAGGCTCGTTGATTCGTCTTGATGAGTACTTAATTTTTAGATGGCTACCGGGGTCTGATCTGTTGATGGAGCTAGAAGGCAGGCAAAGGTACTTCGCAATGAAACGACAAAACATCATCGAGTTCGGGCTCGTTTGGATCATCTTGACGAGTAATTTGTCTTTCAAAGGTAACCAAAGTCTGACGATGGAGCTGGAAGGTGATCATAGGAACTCTGTAATAAAACGTCGCAACCCCATCGAATTTTGGCTCGTTTGATTTGTTTTTGTTGATGTACTTTGTTTTTAGATAATAATATTCTATAATAATCTTTATTGCCATAAAACTATACAATAGTACTTATTTCTAGCGGCATCTGCACTAAGCACAGCTTGTATCGCAGATGCCAGACATACAATTACCAGACGAATAGTTCTTTAGACACAACTCGAGCAGACATCAACTAAGTATTTTATTTTATATACAATGACTAAACAATAAGAGATTAAGATAAAAAAAAAAATTAATAACATATTCTCGTTGTGTAAGTGTGTTTATGGATGTGTGTATGTTGTGTGCGTGTCTGAGTGTGTGCATGTGTGCGTGTGTGTGAACGTATGTATGTGCTTACAGAAGTTTTCACCTTTTTCATTGATTATAGTAAGTTTTCTGTTTCTGTATAATCAAGTCCCAACAACCAGTGTTCAAGTACTTATTTCAGTTCGCGAGTAGAGAGAGCTTTTAATTTTATTTTACTATGTATGCGGTTATATAAGCGCGGTAAAAGGTAGTACGGATGTCGTTTTGCGAAGGTTGTACGCAAAGAAGGAACTGGAATTCGGTATACACGCTGCTTAAGTCGGTGTTCGTGATCTGGTGAGGCTACGGCAACTTTATGCATAGACATTACACCTCTTAATATGAACAGTTGCCGAACTCTTAACAACTCGCAATCTTTATATAGTAGATCCGTACTATGCCTAAAAGGCTTGCCAAGCATGACCTTAAGAACAGATCTCTGAGCTCTCTCGACTCCAATCATACTAGACTTGGCGGCGCCACCCCAAACTCCTATGCAATAGATGATAAGGGGCTGACACAGTGCCTTGTATACATGCTTCAAAATGTTTTCGGGGGCTGAGTGTCTGAGGGACTTAAAAACATAGGTAGTTTTGCGAATTCTTGATGCCAAATCGGTTAAGTAGTCTTTGTAAGACAAGTTTTCGTCTATTATGATACCCAAATATTTTATATTGGTTGTGCGGGCTATCGAATGACAATCACAGTAGGCGGGTATTAGGCTGCAGGTATGTAATTTAAAGCATGCCGTTCCAGGAGGTTGTGAAATTCGCGTTTTGTGGAAGGCTATGTATTTAGTTTTATTAATGTTTATTGTCAGTAAGTTTCTCAATAGACAATCTGCTACACGTGCCATTCCTTTCTCTGCTGATTCGTAAGTTTCTTCCCATGTCATACCTTGGAAGATTATTGCTGTATCATCGGCGTAACAAATGATGTCTTCTTTTCCGGAAACGATTTCCGGACTTTCCGGAGACGACGATAGTTACCGGGGTCTAATCTGATAATGGAGTTGGAACGCAGTCATAAGAACTTCGCAATGAAACGATACAGCCTCATCGAGTTCGGGCTCGTTTGAATCCTCTAGACGAGTAGTTTGTCTTTCAATGGTAACCAGGGTTTGATGATGTAGCTAGAAGGTGGTCATAGGAACTCTGTAATAAAACGACGCACCCCAATCGAGTTTCGGCTCCTTTGATTCGTCTTGACGAGTACTTTGTTTTAGTGGGTTTTCAGGGTCTGTTTACAGATGGCGCGCACCAACTATTAACTCGGCGCATCGTCTTATTATAAGTATAACTTTTTACGTACGTACATAAGTATACATTCACTTTTTTAAATATTTTTTAAAAGTTTATTTTTATGGAAGTTTAGGTGTAAAAAATCGACAGCAATCTGACAACACTGTTTCCGGCTAAACATACTTCATTCATCTCTCTTGTCAAGTATTTCAAGTTGTCAACTTGAGATCACAATATGTATGCCATGACAATCAAATTATATATCTGTATCGTATCGGAAAAGAAAAAGAGGAAGAATATCTACAAAAATAAGTAAAGCTCATTAGACCTAATGAAGGCTTTAAGAAAATACGTTGTTGATATTAAAGAAGTAGAAGACACCGGAAAGGAAAATAAGTAGGACTGTCTACAAAAAGAAATGAGATGCCATCAAAAACATAACTTGTAAAAAGAAACCAAGTCTCGCAACTCACTTCTTCTTCCGTAAAAAGTTGTGAGATCCATGTAATACCAAGTCGGCTAATTTATTCAAACCCTACTTAAGGGTTCTTCTGTTTTAAGTTATTACGTTAGTAGCTAACCTAACAACATCGTATAGTGATCATATCAATATTAAAAATCTTTGATGTTTTAAATAAATAGATTGACTTGGCAATGATTTTATTATTTTGTATAATGAATATGATGTATAATGAAAATAATGATTTTATTATTTTGTATAATAATAAAAACATATTTTGAAATACTAAAATAGTAGACAAAAAAAAAGTAAATACATTAATTTAATATTTGCAAAGAAAAAAATCTCTTCCTGAAGAAAGGCGACCCCGAGGGACACTATGTTTGACTTTAATTTCAAATTCATTTATTATTCAATCGTCTTCGACTTGTTGAAAACTTCTCGACATCGAGCCGACTGTGAGCGTGAAAAGGGTTATTACAAAATTCGGATCTCGACGAGACAGTTCACTGCACAATTTGATCTTGAAGTGAGATTGACGTTGAAAATTTAGGAAATAAGGAATAATCTGGCGTATGATGTATAAAGAAATTATGATTTTGTAATTCGCAGTGATCCATTTTTTATTTGAATTTTATATTAAGATAAATAAATGAATAAAGGTCTCGCACTCAACGGCCCCTAGTAGGATGTGAATCCTGTGTCGGGGTCCGGATACATACACAATACACAAGCACGAATGCCCAGATCACGACAAACATCTGTATGGCATATAAAAATATTTTTAATGTGTGGGGATCGAATCTGCAACCGCTAGCACATCAGCCAGTTGCTATGAGCACTGCACCAAAGCGTTGTTAAAACACAGACAGACTTTTTAGCTACATCAATACTACATACAGATCTACTAACCTTTCTGTATAAAAATAATGATATCAATCTGACGGGTGTTAATTGAAAGATCGGGAGGATTAGGAAGAGAAAGCATATGAATCAGTGGTCAGCGAATTCTGGCCGCCCGACCTTCTATCCGGATTTTATCTGTAATAATTGCTAAAAGAACATGGTTAGGATTTTATATTTAGAAACCAATCAAATTAATGTTCTCTGAAACTGCTGCACCATATTTTATAGTTCTTTCACGTTTATAAATGCTGCTGGTTTTAATTTATTAAAAAATATTAAAATTTCGATAAGAAGATTTTTTCTTCTTCTTTTTAACTATTTTGTATTTCGATATTATCGGAAGGAAAGTAAGCAATGAATACCTTAATTTTGTTTTCTATACTAACTTAAGCTTTGCCAAATCTCATACTTCTTCATTTATGAAATCGAGTTAAAATCGCAGCAGACAAGACAAGTTTCTTGTGTCGGATCTTTCCATAATTATTATCATTGGTCGTTATAGCGGCCATAGTAATACATATTATATTATTTTGTCTACCTGTTACGATCATAAATAGCGTCATGAGACGGATGGACGGACAACCGAGTCTTAATCATTGTATTAATCGGAATCACGATACAACGGGAAACTTCTAGTATTCACATTTCACGCAGACATGATTGGTGAGGTATCAGTAAATAAAATTAAATATTAAAGTTTTGTACATTTGTATATCAATGTCATTTTAGTTGATATAAAAGATGTGAAGTCAAGTAACCATATATACACACAGGAACTCACGTCGAGTGGTTTAAATTCAACGTCCCTTTATTAACCCTTCAACGCAATTAAGCAGTAAAAATCTGTAACACCGGGGTCGAAATGATATAAATTGTTCACGAGGGAAAGGTTTAATAAGATTTTATTACGGAATCTCACCAGTGGAAGTCTAAGCGATGTTCGGAGTGCACGCTTCAGTGTAGGCGTATTGTAGTTATTACATGTTGAACAATATGAAACTACATACGTACTTCTGCTATCACAAACGTATCGCAAGATAGGTCAATCGTTAATTATTAACTTAAGTTATTGTCAATTTAAAGAAGTATGGTATACTACTAATTAAGTTGTGTAGTAATTGCAACATACACGTGTTAATGATTTTCCAATAGCGATTAAAAATATAACTTAGATATCGCTGATAAAAACCTCTGAAATTCATGAAATAACACATAACACTTTTGTTAAGTTGACAGATGAGTGTATAGATATTCAGGAACATTTGAATCTTCAAATCAAATGTTAAAATAATGAGCTTTCTCTTTGACTTCGACGTAGGATACATATCGTTTTAGGTTTCCTTTCTTGTGATGTACTTTTTATGACATATAGGACAAGTATTATGAAATATATAGCTTGAAATTCACTGGGACGTTAAGTTTATATCTAAAATTTTGCCACTTCATATAGCAAAGTAATTACGGTATGTGAAAACGGATTTCAGTTTAACATACATATTTATACAAGTGTAGTCACCCGATTTTGATGACAAGTAACCTCTAATATTATTTTTAATTCGTGGTACGCATCAATTGTAACAAAAAAATTAAAAATTAAACAAGTGCCAGTCGGACTCGCTCATGAAGGGTTCTGTAGCAGCAAATAACATCATATAAAAGTTCTTGTAGTTCGTTGTAACTTTAATAATAGTGTATTTTTTTTTATTAAAAACAAACTACATACTAGATCTCGTTCAAACCAATTTTCGGTGGAAGTTTGCATAGTAATATACTACATATATTTTTTTTTTTGTTTTATCATTCTGTTATTTTAGAAGTTACTAAGTTAAGTTACTAATATCTCGATTTCAGGATTCATCAAATTGATCCAAAAACAAACAAATCATATGCTATAATTACGGAGATTAAGGTAAACATAAAAATCACTAATAATCACTAGACAATTTAATATATAACACATTAAAACTAACTTTAAAATTTACAAAACATAATTTAAAATACTTATTACGTTAAAAAGCATGTTTATTGAAGAATATTTAGGCCATAAAATATCACGAAACAACTCAGTGACGGTACAATAACCAAACATCTAAGTACAATCGAAGCACGTTACTATACTTTCAAACAAAAATATACAGAACCAAAGTTCAACATCAACATCTCGCTCTCAACGATCTAATCAATTAGAAACGTAACAAGTGTACCGTGTAAAGGAGACGCAATTTTTCCTCAAACAAAGACGATGTTTTATTTAAAGTCCTAATTTGCATCGAAAACGGCGCGTCCGTTTCCACTCGAAGCGTTCTTTATCTTTTATGAAGATTATTATTTCTTTACGATTCGTCGAGACTTGTATGGATGAGACTTTTGTCATTATAACAGAAAACCCTGTTATGTCACTTTGTTCAATTCCTGTGATAACTTTTATGAACTGCGTAGTATAAAATGTTGAAAGAGCTGTACTCTTATGTCCGTTTGTTCATCATTACGTTTTAATAAATGTAACTACTATTATTATAAGTGCACGTATGCACTGTGTGTGTGTGGTTTTTTATACAAAAAGAATATTTTGTACATCTTAAATAAAATAAACCGCCACTCCAATACGCTAGTGTTGGAGTCGTGTAATTGACTCCAACTCCTCACGAAACGTAGTTACGAGTATATCTCGATACTATACACATAAGTAGTATAAAAATTTGAATATGCTTAATGTACAAACAATATTTACAATATATCAGAAACGAAACGCTCGTTATTCAAATAAGCTTTTAAAACTTATTTACTTTACAAAACTTTCAGTTCTATGCGAAGCTACCGCCGGCTTAGTATTAATAGATCTTTATAAAATCATTTCAATAAAATATTGTCAAAGGTAAAAAATAATTAAGTATATAATTAAAAATTGTAGTTACATTGCAAAAAAGTCACCACTTTTATCTTTATTATTTAAAAATATAGTATTATAATGTATGTAACCGAATATTCAATACATATAGTATACGACTAATATGACTGGACTGACCCGTTAGCACGGTTGGGTTCGATTTGCGCATCGAGTCTGGGCGTAATATATATTTATATCTATATGTATCATTTATATGTATATTTATTTTTAAAAAATTTATATCAGTCGGCTGTTACTTAAAACACAGGTATTAAGTTGCCTGACTTAGGAACAGACGATCGTGTGTGTATGTCAAGCATATTTATTTTATTTATTTATATATCGTATGAGTATCAAATCATCTTATACACAATTAGGGAATGCAAATCTCGCGAGAAAGATATTGAATTCCCTATTCATAACCCAATGTCTACTGCGCCCATCCAATCATTTTCCCTTTCTTTAACTATTCAATTTCGAAATCTTATAAATAAAAAGAATGGGGAAAAAAGACGCGACGTCACGCATGTGTTCGGATGATATTCAAATATGATTTATTGGTTTCGGGAAATTGTCGCGTTAAGAGAACATGTGTGACAGACGAATACACTATCATATGTATGTTGCCAGGAAATGTTTTCTTTATTGATATAATTCAGTTTAAAAATTATTATTGTTTTTGATAATATATCTACTCGTAAGTATAGCACCGTCTTCTCCGCGCTTCTCAATCAAACAGCAGACTT
The DNA here is from genome assembly GCA_036937285.1 of Euphydryas editha. Lineage (NCBI taxonomy): Eukaryota > Metazoa > Arthropoda > Insecta > Lepidoptera > Nymphalidae > Euphydryas > Euphydryas editha. Next base: position 10,910,207 of record JAUPFZ010000029.1, on the reverse strand, counting down.
TGATGTAATTTTGAAGTACGTCCAGAATATATAGGTACGCTATCTCTTTCTAACATTAAAAAAAAGTTATTAGTGCAAAGAATGTAGAACCCCATTTGTATGCTTATTAGCGATCCCTTGAACACTTGACAAAACTTCGCCTGTTTAATTATAATCCAATTTATAAGAGAAAGCGATTTAGTGCAATAAATAAAGTAAAAGTAAACTTAATAGTATCAATCCGCTAGTCTCTTGATATTAACGGTCAAGTTTAAGTTGTATTTAGCCTCAAACGGCGCCATGTCACCGTACTACATGTTAGCCTACATTTTTTTTTAAATTTGATAAAAACTATGAAGCAACACGTTTCCTGGTGTATTTATCATAAATTGAAAATTTTAAGTATCTATTCATTGACTCCGTACATAGCGACAAGTTTTCCGTTTACAAGTTTATGTATGTCCTTTTGAGTAAGAAACTCTTACTTGACTGGTATTTTTTAATTATTAAACGCTCTAAGAAATAACTTGCACCACAATGAAAAGGATCAAAGTACAAAACTTAGGAGCGTAATCTAATTATAAAGAAAATGTTTATAGCTCAGAGATGACTCAAAAGAACTTACATCAGATTTTAAAGGCGAATTAATCTCTAATGTTCATAAGGTTCATTATATGTTGCTCGGTACTTACGGAAATTCGTTTCATGGATTCTTTCAACACACTTCAGATAGCAATAAGTCAAGTATTAAATACTGTTTCCTGTTAGGTATGTTTCGTTTTGTTTTTTATATCTATTTCTGATCAACAAACTAATTCTATTATAACATCGCAATAGATTTGATAAAATATACCAACACAAGTTGACTAGATAAGGCTGTATAGCTTGAAGTCCGCCATTTGCTTAATATAGTTTGTGTAGCTGTGCAACAAACAAAAATGAATAAATAAAAATTATATAAAAGTTATTTACAAAAAACATAACGACCAGAAACACACAGTTTTATAAAAAAACAGACAGTTTTATAGTTGCCACTTTCTTAACTTTCGTGTTAGTAATAAGATAATATTTCAAAATGCTGTTTCAAAAAATAATACCAAGTACAAAATCGTATTTTTGTTTGTTTTTATATACGTACTATTGCAAAGTTAGTTAATATTGATTTAAAATGGGTGATCATCACAACATACCATATAAAAAACACGGTTGAATTTAATTCAGTCAATATAATTAATGAAAATTTTTATAGCTCAGAGATGACTTGAAAGAATTTACATCCAATTTCAAAGGCGAATTTAATCTCTTAACGTTCGTAAGGTTCTCATCTCTTGTTCGGTTATTACGAACATTTGTTTCATGGATATCAAAACACTTCACAAAACAATAAGTCAAGTATTAAATACTGTTTTTAATACAAATATTACTTCAGACCTATTATCCGTTAGTTATGTTTCGTTTTGTTGTTCATCTCTGTTTCTAATAAACAAACTAATTCTATGATAATATTACTTTGGATTTTATAAAATATAAGAACAAAAATAAATAATAGTTTATTAAAATAAACAGAAAAACAAAAACTCAGCAATTGTGTCGTAAATCTGAGATGATGTTCTTGATCGCTTTCGATCGATCTAAGATGCACTACTTTCTGATGCAAAATGCTACGAAGGGCTACAGTTAAAAAAATCGTAGCGTCGTAGCAATATGCTACGTTATGTAGCAATATGCAGGTTTAAAATCAAGGTAAAGGGAAAATGTGATTTACGCCGAGTTGCACGAAACAAATTTTAAATTTAAGTGTTTATTAAACTAATTTAATCACAAGAATCGTGATTATCTGTTGCACGAAACCTACATCTGATTAAGTTAACAAAAAATTTAGTTTAATTAAAGACCTATCTAACGTATGATTAATTCCAACAGCTTTAAATTAAACATGAGATCAACTAATTTTAAGATTAATTGCAACTTAACTAACGGAAAGTTAGCGACGGTTTCGTGCAACTCGCCGTTAGACTTTTAATTAAATGAGTAATATTCGCGTAAATATAAGAGCCAAAACACATAACGGCGTTGCGGCGACGCAACGCTAAAATCGGCAGTTTGCGTTGCGGCGTTGCGGCGCCGCGAAAAAGAGCGTTGTTGTAGGGTAACCAGTTCTTCGTGATTTTTTATTGTGGATATTAATTTAATTATTTTAAATATTATAGTTCACGTGAAATTTGTTAATTATTGTTTTTTAGTTGTTATTTAGTAGAATGCATAAAAAGTAATCCTTTGTACCGGAAATAATTTTGTGAATCAAGTTTGTGTGCTGGTAGAATTTTAAACAACTTTTGTCTCATAAAGCCTAAACAAAATTGAAACAAAGTGATACATAAATTAATATCTTACTATATTAGTTTTATAGATTAAATATAAATAAATAGGTTTTGTCCGCGGCTCCGCTCGCATGGTACAGGCACCAACGGTAGTCGGTACGTAAAGTAGGTACTCTATGTCCTTTTCTGTACCCCAGACAACTGGTATGCAGAATTTCATGATGATCGTAATTCAGGTGAATAGTTAAAGCGTGAAAGCGTAACAAACAAAGAAACTCACTTTAGCGTTTATCATATGCATGAAATTAGCATTCCCCTATAATTGTGTAAGATAGAAAAAATATCACTATAATAACTTTTCGAAACGCTGCTTTATTACATATTTATAATTTAGGTACATCATACATGTCACTTGTTTGAACCGAGTCTTAAATTAGCTGTAAATCTAATAGTTAAAAGTAACAACATAACAACAATTGAGCTGAACTGTGAGCCGGTTCACAGCTCCGGTTCAAGCATATGGCTCATGAGCTTATCTGCAGTTCATAAAAATTCATTGAGATACCCATGTCTAATAAAGACACAAAAAAATAAAATATAAAAATAGACACAAAATTTCAATAAATCATGGTCAACAAGTATGACGTCACAACGCCGGAATTGGCGGTGCCGCGCCCCTAAAATTGGCGGTGACGCCACCGCCGATTTTAGCGTTGCGGCGCCGCAACGCCGTTATGTGTTTTGGCCCTAAGAGAACAGTAAGGTAAAGGGAAGTCAAATTTTTTAATGTAACATAAAAAAGTTAATTATTATTTTTATTTATTTATTTACTCTTTATTGTACACATACAAGTAACAAACAGTTTAAGTATAAAATAAAAGACTTATGTACAAAAGGCGGTCTTATCGCTAAGCAGCGATCTCTTCCAGACAACCAACGTCAAGGAGTTAACGTGATAAAAAGCGGTGAAGGTGTACAGAGTAAACAAAAACCACAGTAAAAAAAAAAACTATACATAAACAACTAATCAATGCACATCACTATAATATAAAACAACTTATTACATAAATAGTATACGTACACTACATATATAAATACGTAACAATAATAAATACAATTACATATATAACTTAGCATAATACATATATACATACATATATATACATAAATACATACACACATACATAAATATACATATAACAACGGTACATATAAACAAATATACATATATACATAAATTCAATAGTTAGCGATGCGGACGACTAAAGTCTCAAAGATGTAAATAGTACTGTTTGATCCCTTTTTTAAAGGATGCCAGTGACGGTGCACGTCTAATGGACAACGGTAAGGTATTCCATAAGCGTGCAGCTTCAATACAGAAGGACTTGCTGTAAAAAGAAGAAGAGTGACTTCGAATTTTCAGAATCAGATTTTCTCTAGAACGAAGTGTTCTATTATGTGAGTCACAGAGAAACTCAAAGTGTTCTTTTAAATAGAATGGTAGAACAGGATTAAATAAAACAGAATAAAGAAGCGATAGTATATGAGTATTCCTGCGCAGACGTATAGGAAGCCACTTGAGCTTGTTACGAAATTCAGAGATATGGTCATACTTGCGAAGTCCAAATATGAACCGAAAACAGGAGTTTTGAAGACGCTCAAGTTTATTCAGTTGGTCCTCCCTTAGGTCCAGGTAACAAATGTTAGTTATTAGTATTTTGGACAGTTTTATTGTCATTGTGTTTGGAATATTTAGAAGTTTCGAATAGAAGAAAACATTTAGTGATTTAACAGGAATTGCTTAGTTTCCTATTAAGTAGGAATTTTAGCACTCAATCAGACACGCTTTTTCACTACGAGTTGGCGAATTCACTTTCCAGTAACGTGATTAAAGATTATTATTGATTATTCGTGATTACAGCCACGAGTGACAGTCTTATGTACTCTATAAAGTACGATCATAAAGAACATTCTCAATTGCAAAATAACAGAAATCAAACCCAAACTTAACATAAAAACACACACATGAAAATTATACTTAAATATACTTTTAAGTAACACACCCATTTCATAAATCTTATCAAACATTCAAAGCACGGAACTCAACACATAAAGGTTGCTCCACACACCTCTGTTTACAGCTGTTCTAAAAAGATTAATTATTTTTCATTTGTCATCCTTGAATGGTAGACTCAGCTCCGCAGCTTTCGCTGTTAGAAAAGTACGACAGCTGACCGACGTTGCTACTGCGCGTTTAATATATTTTAGCTATTTCCATAGTATAATGTCTTACGGTCTGTTACCTTGGGGTAATGCTACAGATATTGAGACTGTATTTATTTTACAAAAAAGGGCTATTCGCGGCATTTACGATCTTGGAGCTCGAGTCTCCCTACGGGATGTTTTTCCAAAGGTAGACATATTAACGGTTGCGTCGCAGTATATTTATAACAATATTATATATATTCACCAGAATATTCGTTGTTTTGAAATAAATAGTATTAATCGCGCTGTAAACACTAGAAGGAATAACAAAATTGTAACTCCAAACTTCCGACTGGGCAAAGTAAACGTCTCCTTTCTGGGTTATGGTATTCGCATGTATAATAAAATCCCACAAACAATTCTGGAATTGTCTCATAATAAATTTAAAGAATTTATAAAGAAAAAGTTAATAGATAAAGCTTATTATTCGGTCCAGGATTATTTAGCTGATAAAGACGTGTGGACTTAGTGGCGCTGTATTTCATGCAAGCTGTTACCAGGGGCGTGCGCTCCTTGTAGGCAGAAATGCAGTGCTTTACTTGCCATTCACAGATATTTTAATAAAACGTTCGTACATTTTAGATGACTTTAATTGATAGTAAATAACTGAATAAACAAAATATAATAACTTAAAAACGCCTAATATTTTATAAATAGCACCTATTTGCAAGCACACAAACATTATCTTTGCCATGCGTTTGGTGACAGGCAAGCGGCGCTGCAAAATATTGTACTTAATCAACCAAGTCATGCCGTCGCGTCCCGCAGGAGATTTGTTCGCATGTGTGTAGAAATTTTGGTGTCCGTACACAGTTGGCAAACGCACACACCTATGAATATCGAATGCCGGACCAGCCGCGACTCCTGCGGCAGGCTATAGTCTAAGATCCGAACCTAAGTCGACCTTCACCGGTGTGATAATAGATTGAGACCTATTTTATAATAAATTTAATTATATAATAAATTAAATATATAATAAATTTAATTTATTAAAAAATGTATTAAAAATGGGTTTACTGGAATAATCCTGGACAGGATATTTTTAAATAATTATTAAAAAATCATTTATGTAATACTTTTATTAATATTTATATATTAAATTATTAATATTTATATATTATATTATTAATATTTATATATTATATTATTAATATTTATATATTATATAAATAATTATAAAAAAATCATGTATGTAAATTTGAAGTATTTTTCATACTTCAAGTCTATTGTTAAAAAAAAATATTTTCTTGATATTGCCAAATTAAAACACAAATATTAGGTTCGGATCTTAGACTACTACGAAAGTTCGGCCGCTGTCGGGAGTATTCGGAAATGTTAGTTACCTATAATCCGAGTAACCAATGTAATGTTTAATTGTGTTTCGTGGGGACCATTTTGCTTTTTTTATGTGATAAGCATTGTTTACTATTTTATTTGCGCCAGTATATTTATAGTTTTCTTAGAAGATTTTTCATTTTAACATTTGAAAGTGTGTACATTTAACAGTTTATTACTGAGTTTCTATAATAATTGTAGTGATTTGCTTTTACTAGTGCGTTTTTTGTTTGTTTTTAAATGTTATTTGATTGTAAGGTTTGTGTTGAAAATGTGTGTTTATTAAAAATTAAAAATAACAGGTTCTCACAAATTGTCATTCAGTGAAAAGATTCAAATTGTGTCTAAAGGTAGCTACAACAATTAAACCAGCAAAAAAAGGAATGTAACTCGAAAGTTTCATGTTATATAACTATAATATAATATTAATAAAAATGTTAATATTTAATAAAATAAAAGTTATGAAACGTACAACTAGCTGTGTGGTTGTGTACACACGATTAAATTATATTGTTTTCCTTGCAAATTGTTTAGTAATTCTAGTACAGTGTGGACTGATTCGGGATATTCAGATTTAAATTTCTATTCCGCGGCAAAGAAGCATGATCATACAGAAAAACATCTGATCCAACAGAGATCCGTCACGTGGCTGTGGCTATGCTAAAAATCTATAAAAGAATAAGTTTTTATGACCGAGTACTCCGCCGCATACCCAGTGTCATAATCCTGTGCACGCCGCTGGCTGTTACTAATTTTGTACTAAAACACAGTTTATATATTATTTTCAAAAGAGTAACTGCGGAGTTTCTTGCCGATTCTTCTCTGCAGAATCTACATTCCGAATCGGTGGTAGCTTTACTTTTACAAAAAATAATAATAATCACTACTATATTAATTTTGTAAAATGACGATTCGAAAGTGCTCGTAGTGCCTATTTGAATAAAGTTATTTTTGATTTTGATTTTGATTTTTGATTGTTTTCATTGTACGAGTACATAATAACTCTTTGAAGAATATCAACTTCACATTTAAAGAAACTATTTTTATGTCCTATTTTGATATACAATTTTAGAACTATTTGTTGTTTTGTTTTAACAATTTTAAACCAGCCACATATATTTTTAAGGGAACTTTCTTTAATTTTTAAATTGAATTATGAGCAAAATAGATTCTACGAAAATTTCAAGTATCAATCTGTTAAGGTTATAGCCCTGTGACAAACAAAGTAGTGCATGGAACCTCTGAAAAATCAAATTTCAACCACTTTTTTTATTTAGTAACAGAAATAAAAAAAATTTTTCGACCCGCTTAAGTCTTTCCAAGCACCCTCGATTATGACACCGCACTCGTAATCTGCCTTTGACTTTTATAGCGGCTACGTGCGACCCGAGCGGGTTCTGTGCATGGTTGAAATAATTTACGACATACACACCCCATTGCTGTACTCCTTAAATTATGATATTATACAATCTGAACTCGACTTTTCTCAAATTTCGTACGTGTTAAATGTTGTGTCGTCATGAATGCTGCCTGAATGACGGCACATGTTTTGATCTAGTTTTATTTTTTTTTTAATTGGGGACTTTAAGGTGGTTCAGTTTATTCAAGATATCCTGTCCAACTGTTTTAAATTATCACTCGTTCTCAGATAATGAAAGCATGTCAGCAACGTCCACGGGTTTGTTCGATTTGAAACTTATTATTCCGTTACATCGATTGTAATAACATACTGGAAGTAGCCTGATTTTGAACTTTTACTTATTTTTGTTAATAATAACTTAAAAGTAATTAGAAAAATTAAATTTAATATTCAGCAAATAAATAGAATAGCAATTTTGTTTTATAACATTTATATAGAAATACAAATTTTTATTCAAATAACATTTTATTCAGAAATAAATTAAAAAAAACTACTTTTTATAAAACCACTTTGTTCAAAAACAAGACTTATTAATTATACTCTATTATCGACGAAACCACAAAGTCTCCTTGACAGATTTACGGTTATCCCGCTAATTGCGTCTTATCCGGTAGCGGTCAAAGAAACGAATAGAAATCTATTTTGTCTTGATCCGACTTAAATGTAAAAGGTTTCCTTTATCATTTTACTAGTTGCGCCTCGCGGCTTTAATCGTGTAATTTCCGATTTCCTGGGAACGTCGGGGTACAAAGTAGCCTATATTTTATTCTGGATCCTAAACTTTCTATTTATACAGTCAATATATACGTATAATCATAACAAATATATCTACATAACAAATATTCATCCATCAATACACACATACATTCGTCCTAACAATATTTTGCGTTTATATTATTAAAAGAATACATACAAACAAATTATGTCTACTTTCATAAAATTATAATTTTCATACAACATATGTATTGATATGAAGTTTATATCTACCTACCTATAAACCGAGACACATAAAATATCGCATAAAATATCGCATCCAATGTAACCTTCGCATTCATTTTACGTCCGCAATAAATTTAACAGAACTGCAATTTTATTCAGAGTATATTTTTCCTTGTAATTGAAAAAAAAAAGGTACATCTTTTTTATGTTAATTGGATAGGCAAACTGGTAGACGTTCCACCTGATGGTAAGTGGTTGACGTCGCTAATGAACATAAACTCGTTTACCTGGAACTAGCCCAGGCAACTCATCTATGTGTTGCCTATCCAGAGACGTAAGGTGTTAAAGTCTCGGTGCCAGCAATTACACTGCCTGTCTTGCCCTTCTCTCCGAAACACAGCAAAACTGCTTTACGGGAGAAACAAGCAAGATGGTGGTACCCAGCCGGGAGCACGGCACAGCGCATCCCTCCCACCGGTTATTAAATTCAATTATAAATTAAATTATATGTTATATAATATTTACATACATAAAACATTATAAAAATTAAAGCTATTTACTACTATTTCTCGCTGAAAATAATGAATTATAATTTTTGTATTTGTGTATGTGATATAGTGCTGTTTGCAGATTACACATCACTTATATTTAAAGTTGATAGGAAAAAAGTAAATTATGATGACGTGAACAGTTCTTTGTCTCGAATTCAGGATTAGTTTTAAAAAAAAAAACCTCGTCTTGAACGCCAAAAAAACTAAGTGCGTTGTATTTTCGTTGCCTAATGTTAAACATCCAAATTATAATTTAGAAATAAATAACGAGAGACTTATTGTCAATGATACTACAGTATTCTTAGGGATAAATTTGGACTCAAAACTTCAGTGGAATTCCCATTTGTCATCCTTGAATGGTAGACTCAGCTCCGCAGCATTCGCAGTTAGAAAAGTACGACAACTGACCGACGTTGCTACTGCTCGTTTAATATATTTTAGCTATTTCCATAGTATAATGTCTTACGGTCTGTTACTGTGGGGTAATGCTACAGATATTGAGACTGTATTTATTTTACAAAAAAGGACTATCCGCGGCATTTACGATCTTGGAGCTCGAGTCTCCCTACGGGATGTTTTTCTAAAGGTAGACCTATTAACAATTGCGTCGCAATATATTTATAATAATATTATATATATTCACCAGAATACTCATTGTTTTTAAATAAACAGTATTAATCGCAGTGTAAAAACCAGAAGGAATAACAAAATTGTAACTCCAAGTTTCCACTACTATTCGCATGTATAATAAAATCCCATAAACAATTTTGGAATTGTCTTAACATAAATTTAAAGATTTCATTTAAAAAAAAAAATAGATAAAGCGTATTATTCGGTGCAGGATTATTTAACTACATTCCGAATCAGTGATAGCTTTACTTTTACAAAAAATAATAATAATCACTACAATATTAATTTTGTAAAATGACGATTCGAAAGTGCTCGTGGGGCCTATTTGAATAAAGTTATTTTTGATTTTGATTTTGATTTTTGTTTTTACACAGATAAATAAACAAAATCTCACACTCTTCGAACTATGATTATTATGACACTAATATTATTTATTTTAATTGATTAAAATATTCATATCGTGTCATTAATAAAGGCGGTTCTCCTTTACCTACCTTGTCATTAATTTTCATAGGCGGCTTCACGACATACGGCGCTCCAGTCACAGGAAACATTGACGGCATCATTGCTGGCGCGATGATCACTTTGACGGCTTGGTTTTGACAGCACGACTTTGACATCTCACTCACACTAACCTCACACGATTTAACCTTATTCTCACATCCACAACAACAATGATGACAGTATTTGATAGACGAATGTCGACAGTGGTTTTGAGTTTTTTCACAGACGATATTGACAGATGAAGAATCTTCAAATTGTACTTGACTGTTGTCGTCAGTTGCTTGTATCGAGGTTTTATTCACATCAGTAATATTCTCATTTGTTTTATTATTGTTAGATAGCTTCGTATACAGTTTTGGTTTTTTGTTGAAGTTCTCAGGTATTTCAAGTAGTGGCGTCTTCCTTTTCAACTCGAGTGGTGTTTCTAACAAGTATTTCTTTGGTTTTTCGTATTCCTTTGTATTGAATGATTTGAGTGGATGGACTAGCAGCGTTTTTGTTGGTTTGCTCGGGTGCAACGTCCCGGCCCCGGAGGGCTCAATTTTACTTGTCGAATCCAATTTGATTATTTGTATTTACTTTTTAAGAATTATTTACTTTATTACAAATGTCATTAACATGCCTTTGATTAACCAGTTTTTTTTTTTTTTGTAATTTTCAATGTTGTTAAGTCACTGATATCTTACTTTGAAACAACACCGTCACAAATAATAAAATTATTGCCAGAATTCACTGAGTTTTTCATCACTTATATTTTTTCACTCACTCACTATTAAAATCTTTTATCACTATAAAAACTCTTTAGATCTATTTCAATTTACTCTCTATTAATCAATCATTTCAATCAAAAACAATTTTACAATCTGAATAATTTCTACTTTAAAACCGTTCTGTAAACGTAAATTAACGTTTTTCAATAAAAACAACACCACGTGTACAACAGCGTCAAAACATAAACGTAGCTATGTTAAACTGAAGCATGAGAACAATAGAAATAAATGCTTAATCAGCGAAATAGGACAACTCACATTATCTCATGCTTTGGGAATCGTATGCCTTGAGAAAGTTTTTAGAATAAAATAATACACATTAGTTGAGAGCATGTAATTCTGCTTAGACGTGTCACTTGTATTTTTTTTAAATAATTTTTAATAAATAATATTAATGTAATTAATATAATAATTTTTTAAAAAAGCCCTTCGCGCTCCCGTAAACTTGTCTGGCGCAGCCGGTAGGATTGTTTCAAAATAATTACAGCCTTCGTTCTTAAAAATTCGTCTTCAAAATCAGCGAATAATTGGGCTTTCGAAGGTCTGTAAGAAACAATCCAGAACCAAATAAATAAGACTAAGTGATTAAGGAGTCCAGGAGCTGACGATGCTGGTGACCGGTTGGTGAGTAGAACTTTTCACCTTCCTTTTATTCCTTTTGTTATTTTAGGATAAGACTTCTCCTATTATAACGTTTTCTGGTTTTCTTACGTATTTTTGTTGAAAATTAATTTTAATGTTAAAAATTGTACTTTTGATAAAAAGAATTAATAAATTGTTTAATATATTAATTTAATATTTCAATTCAAAATCATTGAAATATTATTAATATAATTTGTGCGTAAAATTAATAATTTTAATTTTAATTTTTTATTAAGAATAAAAAAATAAAAAAAAATGGAACAAATAACTTTGATTCCAAACGAAATATTAAAATTAATTCCTCTTTTTGGTGGCGATAAACGCCAATTAAACTTATTCATAAGAAAATGTGAATATGTAATTAGTAAATTTCAAGGCAGTGATGTGCAAAATGTCTATATTATGCATAGCATTACGAGTCGCTTAGTCGATAAGGCTGCCACGCTTATCAGTGAGCGTGAGGATATTGTTTCATGGAGTGAATTTAAAGCTTTATTAATACAACATTTTGGAGATCCGCGAAGCGAAGAATGTATCGCAATAGAATTAGAAAATTTAAAAATAAAATCGGGAGAGAGCTACCTTGATTTTTGTAATAGGATTCAGTCAGTGCGTTCTGTTTTATTATCTAAGGTTAATCAAATATTAAATGAGGAAATTAAACAAAGTAAAATAGTTATTTACAATAATACATCCCTTAACGTTTTTCTTTATAATTTACCTGAAAATATGGTTAGAATAGTTAGATTAAAATCACCGACATCATTAGAATCTGCGTTAAGTATTGTTTTAGAGGAAGTAAACTTTCACGAACAGTATAATCAGCGTAATAAATTTTCAAATCTATCAAACTCAAAACTAAATTTTGTGAATAAGCCTACAGGTTTTAAACCTAATTTGCCTCAATTTAATAATGAGATTCCAAAAGGACCACGAATACCACCACCAAGAGTTAATCCTCATTACGGACACCGTCCTGTACAACAATTAGGGCCTCGTCCTACACAACAACTAGGGTATCGTCCTGTACAACAATTAGGGTACCGTCCTGTACAACAATTAGGGTATCGTCCTCCATTTAATAATAATAATTATAAACCCCCGACACAATTTGGTTATAAGCCTAATTTTAGACCAGACGGACAAGAACAAAATGACGTTTCCATGAGAACTGTAACTAATAATAACAAACCGAGTTTCCCGATTAATGAAACGTATACTCATGACTATAATTACTATGACAACGACAACCACTATGACCCTGGGTGCTATTTTTCAGAAATCAACTCTTACGATTATAACTACAACAATTATGACATAACAGATTATATAGAACAAACAGACGAGCAGACTGACGAAGGAAATCCTTGTGATCTTGATAATGATAATAAGGAAGAAAATTTTTCCATACTTGCCTCAAACCTACAGAATCGATAGAATTAAACTGTGAAACACATTTAAAATTACCGTACATATATATTCCTGAAATAAATGCTAAATTTATGATAGACACTGGAAGTACGCGTTCTTTTATTAGCCCTGAAAAGGCATATTATTATTTTCGTAAATTTTTAATATACGAACCATTTGAAGTAATAAGCACGCATTCTACTAGTTCACATAATGAAGTTATTAAAATACCTTTAATGCCAATTTTCAATAGTAATAGTTTACAAAAATTTTACGTATATAATGTAGATTCAAAGTATGACGGGTTAATTGGTAATGATCTCTTAAAAAGGTTAGAAGCAATTATTGATTTAAAATATAAAATATTACGAACTAATTCAGCGCGAATTCCTATTATATATAATGATACAGAATATATCCTGGAGCTTCCGCCGCGTTCTGAATTAAGAGTAAACATACCAACAAACCAATATTCAGGTGATGCTATCGTAAATTTTACCGAATTTTGTAAGGGTGTGAGAATGCCTAGTGCGATAGTGAGATGTGTAAACGGTTATGCAAAAACAGTAATTCAAAATACCTTAGACGAACCTATGACACTATCTATTAAAGCCCCGTTTAAAGTATCAAAATTTGAAAATGTCGAGTGCAAGGTCAACTGTATGAATGGTAGAAGAGAAGCAGAAGAAAATCAATTATTATTAGAAAATCTCAATAAATTAAGGCTAGATCATATGAATGATGAAGAGAAGAATAAAATATTTTCTCTTTGTCAAGAATATAAAGATATTTTCTATTGCGACCAATTACCGTTAACATTTACGAATAACGTAAAACATTTTATTAGAACAAAAAATGAAGATCCTATTTATATAAAACCATATAGGCAAGCCCCTGCACAGACTGAAGAAATTAAGAAACAGGTAGAAAAACTTTTAGATAATAACGTAATTCAAATATCTTATTCACCTTGGAGTGCACCCGTTCACTTGGTCCCTAAGAAAATGGATGCCTCTGGAGAAGTAAAATATAGAATGGTTGTAGACTATCGACGACTGAATGAAATAACTGTTGACGACAAATACCCCCTACCTAATATTACTGACTTATTCGATAAACTAGGTAAAAGCATGTATTTTTCTACGCTAGACTTAGCTAGTGGATACCACCAAATAGAAATTAATGAATCTGACCGACAAAAAACCGCCTTTAGTACTCAGTCAGGACATTTTGAGTTTTTGAGGATGCCATTTGGGTTAAAAACTGCCCCTGCAACCTTTCAACGAACCATGGACAATGTTCTTAAGGGCCTTCAGGGTATACATTGCATGGTATATCTTGATGATATAATTATATTTTCACCTAGCTTAGAAGAACACATTAATAACCTTAGAATAGTTTTTGATAGATTACGTAAGACAAATTTAAAAGTACAACTTGATAAGTCAGAATTTCTAAGAAAGGAAGTCCTTTACTTAGGACATACAATCACAAAGGACGGACTGAAACCAAATAATGATAAGATAAAAGCAGTATTAGATTTTCCATTGCCAAAAACAACAACGGAAATTAAAAGTTTTCTCGGATTAATAGGATACTATAGGCGTTTCATAAAAGACTTTGCTAAAATTACACAACCTTTGACCTCATGTTTAAAAAAACGTAATAAAATAATAATAGATGATAAATACATTGAAGCCTTCCAAAAATGTAAAGAATTATTAACAAATGCACCGCTTTTACAATATCCTGATTACGAAAAACCCTTTGTACTTACTACCGATGCTTCCGCTGTAGCGCTAGGAGCAGTGTTATCTCAGGGTCCTATAGGTAGTGATCGCCCGGTTGCTTACGCCAGTAGAACTCTTAGTGAAACTGAGTCGCATTACAGCACAATTGAGCGTGAGTTATTAGCAATAATTTGGGCAGTAAAACATTTCCGCCCATATCTATATGGCCGAAAATTCACAATTTACACTGACCATCACCCGTTAGCTTGGTTATATTCCCTTAAGGAGCCAAATAGTAAGTTAACGCGTTGGCGGTTACGCTTGCAAGAGTATGACTTTGAAGTGGTTTATAAAAAGGGTAAGCAGAATACAAACGCAGATGCTCTTTCACGTATAAAATTAAACGCAATAGGGTCAGATGATAATACTTCCTTGGCAGTAAATGTTGATAATAGAGAATCCCAACTCCAAAAACACTTACGTGACGTGACAGACCAAATTTTACAACTATCTCAAAGACGTAATACAGACGATTCTAGAACTTTAACTGTAACTGACTCTGAGGCGACAATATCAGCAAGTTCCAGAGAGTTATATGAAACGGAACCTCCAGATCATTCTAATTCTAGCACTAGTATTGAGACAGTCCACTCAAATGTAGAATGTGATTCTTCCGGTATTCCAATTTTAAATGAAGCCATCGATACTAAACCAAACCAGATATTAGTGTTTTCGTGGCTTAAAAACGAAATTCAGGTTAAAGAATTATCAAGATCAAAACAGAAAATCCTTGAAGTTTTCTTACCCTTGAATAATTTAGAACTAGTAAAACAATTTCTTAAAGAGTATATCCGCCCCAAAATTAAATATTTTATATATTTCGAACACCAGGAACATAGGAGAGATTTCGCAAATATAATAATTTCCTTATTTAAGAAAGGCACAATAGATATAAAAGAATGTACCGAACGTGTAATTTTTATTAAAGACGAGGCTGAACAAAAGGCTATAGTTATGAAATACCATGAGGGCAAAACTTGTCACCGCGGTATTAAAGAAACAATTACTAGAATTAAGCGAAATTATTTTTGGAATAATATGCAGGAAACCATTACAGCATTAATAAACGCATGTGAATCCTGCCGTAGAATGAAATATGATAGGAGACCTATTAACCCCGTGTTACAATTAACTCAAACGCAAGATGCCCCCTTCCAAGAAATTTTTGTAGATTTATTTAGCATTGAAGGAAAATATTATTTAACATTAGTAGACGCTTTTAGCAAACTTGGTCAAGCCATAGAAGTTAGCAGTCGGTCCACCCCAGAAGTAGTCCGCGCGTTAATTAAATATTTTTCTTATTACGGTATACCTAGAAAGATAACTTCTGATCCGGGTACAGAATTTAACAACGAATTAATGAAAGAATTAACAGAAATGTATAAAATTGAGCTACATATAACTACCCCCAATAACCCAAACTCTACAGGTATTGTGGAAAGGTTTCATTCTACACTGATAGAGATATATAGATTGGCCAAATACGAGCACAAGTTCACTGACGCTGCCTCCGTTATGACTTACTCTATTATGGCATACAACCATACCATTCATAGCACTACAGGCTTAACGCCTTTCGAAGTTGTATTCGGTCATACTGATTCAAACGACGCTTTTAATGTCGATTTTCAAAAATCCTTTTTGCAACAGTTACTTAAAGACCATGTAAAACGCACAAAATATTTATATAAATATATTTCTACTAAACTATATGAAAATAAGGAAAAGGAAAGAAGAAAGAGAGGTGGTGAACAGGAAATAGATTTAGGGGTAGGAAAAACCATTTTCGCTAAGGCAGTTAATACAAGAAGAAGTAAAGATAAGCCTCCCTTTCAAAAAGCAACTGTTAGTGGGGAAATTAATCGTAATGTAGTGCCCATAAATATTAGAGAGCGGAGAACTAAAGTCCCATTAAAAAATATAAAACGACCTCCACAGGTGGTGTTTAATCGCCCTGGCGATGATGAAGGAGATCCAATCCCTTCGACTTCAAAAGATTGAAGATAACCCAGGTCTGTTGCCTGTTAAACAAGGTCAGGCCTATAAACAAGAAAATAAGTGGTTAATTATAAAAATATTAGATTTAAGTTCTATATTCGTCGATTTAGAGTTTAATATAAATAAGTATAGCGATTTTAATAAATTGATTAATATAGATAAACCTTATATGTATGAATTTAGTAATATGAAAATGCAAGTAGAATATTTAAAAGATATTACTATAGAAAAGGTAAAACAGATTGCACCAACAAAAAGATTTCGATGAGGTGTGCTTAATCCAGTAGGTTCTATCATAAAATCGATAACTGGTAACTTAAATCACGAAGACGCGCTTCACTATGATAATCTTATTAACAAATTATATAGCAAACAGAATTTAATCGATAATAAAATTACCCTGGTTTCCAAAATGTTGGATTATTCTATTAATAGTACAGAAATTTTATATAATAATTCTTTAATTATTAATGAACGTTTAAAACGCGTAGAACGAATGTTGAAGGACATAGTAACAAAAGAAGAAAACTTAATATATTCCACTTATGTTTTGAGTCTATATAGCACGTTTATTAATAATTTCCGTTCAATATATATAACACTTAACGAAATTGAGACAGCCTTAGCCTTTAGTAAAATTTCTGTGCTACATCAATCAATAATTAATTCCACTGAATTGTTTTACATATTTTCTTCCATAGAAAAATATCATAGTTTATTGTATCCTGTAACAGAAAGTAATATAATTAAAATAGAGCAAACATTGTCGGTTAAGGCGTATGTAAAAGGAAACCAGATAACATTTATAATAGAAGTTCCGCTTACAGATAATAATACGTACAATTATTATAAAATTTATTCATTGCCTATTTTTGATCAAATTAAGAACGAAACTTTCATTATTATTCCTGAATATCCCTTCCTTATGGTGAAAGGTTCGAAGTACTTGCCGGTCGCGTCTCCGTGTCAACATGTGTTCGGCGATAATCAGTACATATGTACTGAACATAACTTTATCCCTTACTCAACGATTACATGTATGGAACAATTGATGCAGTTTCACAATGATTTAACTCAATGTCATAGACGAGTAGTTCATATCGAAGAAATTAAAGCACAACGCCTTTCTTCTGCCCGTTGGATAATATATTCACGAAATAAAGAAGTAATGTCCTACAAATGTGGAAATGATATTACAAAAACATCTATTATGGGAACTTATCTCGTTCAAATAGATCCTGGCTGCGAGATTCTACTTAATGATCTTCATTTATATTATCTTCAACACCTATTAGAAAAATTTGAATACAAGGTGACGCCTATTATTAATTTACCTCAGCCAAAGAAGGAAATCCCCATTCCTGCCGATCCGATTGATATTAAGGGAATTAATTTGGATGACATAAAATATCTATCTGCGGCCTTCAAAGTGAAAAGTTTAATTGAAAGTGACAGTGAAATTAAGTCTATAATAAAAGTGAATAGTGTCAGTGTAGGAACTCTAATTCTTTATTTTATATTAATTTCTATCTGCTTAATTTTAGTTGTGAAAAAGATTAAGGATAAAGTTTTAAGCAAGGGTCGAAACCTTCAGAAGTCAAATCCTTCCGACGGTTTCGAACTTAAGGAGGGAGGAGCTATGTTAAACCGAAGCATGAGAACAATAGAAATAAATGCTTAATCAGCGAAATAGGACAACTCACATTGTCTCATGCTTTGGGAATCGTATGCCTTGAGAAAGTTTTTAGAATAAAATAATACACATTAGTTGAGAGCATGTAATTCTGCTTAGACGTGTCACTTGTATTTTTTTTAAATAATTTTTAATAAATAATTTTAATGTAATTAATATAATAATTTTTTAAAAAAGCCCTTCGCGCTCCCGTAAACTTGTCTACGTCCTTGAACTCGCGCACCCAGATGACATTTGTTTGTAAACAAACAAGACACAAACAACGTTCAACAAACACTATAATTTAATGAAAATACAAATATTTTTTATTTATTTGACGATTAACATGTTATTGAACATATTTGTTGCTATTTACAGCGATAAAATAAAAAAATTAAAATAGGTTTTTCCCGGTAAGAAAATGTATAAACGTTCGTATGGTGCGACGTATTGATTACAACTGAAGAATCGAGGAGGGTTTGTAGGTGGGTACTAGGGAGGGTGTTGGTATAAACCACGCCTCTCAAATATAGGTCCTAAATTATTTCAGACTTTCTAGACAATGCAAGTTGGCGTGACTCTTAATACTTCCCATTTTTTTAATACCTATAATATTTACGTCCAGGCTAAACTTAGCTTACAATGAAAATTATTAATAATTAATTATTAATTTCTTATGAAATATTATATGTCATAAGAAATAAAAAGGCAAGAATGCTTCAAAAGTTTTCATTTTGTCATATTTTCATAACGAAATGAGATGGTGACTCCATACTCCACTTGGTGAGTCCATACTCAGTTACTGTATTTCCACATGGGGTGGAACAACAAAAACGCTATTAATGAAACTGGAAAGAGCTCAAAGAGCAGTACTAAAAGTTAGTCTGTTTTTGCCATTTTTTCATCCTACCGTAGATGTTTATATGCGGAGTACTGTCTTGACAGTTCGTCAGCTTTACATCCTGCACACAGTCACTAAGCAACATTCGTTATTAATATATCAACCAAGGTTGATTGAAAAACGCCGCAGAAAAGATATTATCTGTTCCAAACCCTCTTTTAGAACTTCCTTCGCACATCGATTTTTCTGCTACCAGGGGTGTAGTTTATACAATAAAATAAATAGGGTTTTATCAATTTATTCGCTACCGAACACCAAATGTAAAGCTGTTGTGAGAGAATGGCTGCAAAATTTGGATTACGTTTCTACTGAGAACCTACTTCAGTAAAAGTTCCTACGAAAAATATAAAACTGGCATATTATATACACTTACACATACAAAAGCGTATGCGCACGCGCACAAACACACACGCATACATACATACACACACACACACCCACGTACACACACACACACACACACGTACACACACACACACACACACACACACACACACACACACGTACACACCCATATTTGTATGTTAATAAATTTTGTTCTGTCTCCGTAACACAAATATTTCACTGTAAATGATTTTCTTAAATTTACAGATGCAATTACCATATTGTTCTGTAACACATCGTTCCGTGGGGTGAGGACCTGGTGATCTGTAATACAGGTATACACCTATAATAGACACCAGCTCCGCACATTCGCAGGACTGTTGTTGTTTTTATGATTTTGAATTTGTATTTTTTTCTAATCGTCTTGTATTTGTGAGGAGGAATAAATAAACATTATTATTATTATTATTTTTTAGTGCTACACTCCACCCGTTCAATATATACATATACATAAATATAATATAATACAATATATAAGGAATATAATAAATTTACATAAATTTACTTAGATAAATATAAGCGGGTGGAGGATTACGCCCCGGCAGGGAGATCAAACGGCCGGGGGTTAGGGCTGTAGGCTGAGAAATCGGCGGACAATCCTAGCCGAGTCGAGTAATACCGCCTTTTGCATCCTGGCTGCGAGCGAACCGTCACGGATACCCAGTTGCCTCAGATGGTGAGCGAGGCTAACCGGGATCAAACCGTTGGCAGATATAACGATAGGGATGATTTCAGTGGAATCAACACCCCACATGTCGACAATCTCGTGCGCCAGATCCAGATATTTACGTTTTTTCTCTGTTTCGGCTTTCACGAGGTTCTCGTCATGCGGAATGGTGATGTCCACTAGAAACACCCTCGACTGTGCCCTATCCATCACCACGATATCAGGCTTGTTCGCCAGTATCGTCCTGTCCGTGGCGATAGGCAGGTCCCAGTAGAGCCGGACTCCGTCGCGTTCGAGTACTGGCGCCGGTGTGTACTGGTAGTACGGCATCCTCTGTTCCAGGAGACAATACATTAGAGCAAGCTCTTGATGAAGAATCTTGGCCGCTTGGTTATGTCTATGCAAGTACTCAGTGTTGGCAAGCGCTGAACACCCCGTAAGCACATGTCAGAGTGACTCGCCGGGATGACGACAAGCTCGACAGAAGTCGGGAGTGCCATCCTTCAGAATGTGCTTCCGGTAGTTGTTCGTCTTAACCACCTGATCCTGTATTGCACAGACAAAACCTTCGGTTTCCCCAAAGAGGTCCCCGAATCGCAGCCACTGCACGGAGGCCTTGACATCCACGTGAGGTGCGTGGAGCGCCTTGTAAAACCGTCCATGCAGTTCCTTCTCCATCCATACGGTCTCCCGGTCGGAGGTGCTAAGTACAACCGGTCTTCGCCATTCCTCTTTGGCCAGGGATAACGGGGTGAGACCTTTGTCACATACTATAACATCACCATGCATAGCGCTCTCCCTCCTCGTCTCAAAGTAGGCCCTGAGGCTGCACACCTCCCGGTTATGCATGGACTTGGCGCTTAATAGGCCTCGGCCACCACACTTCCGTGGGATGTACAGTCTCATGACCGACGATTTCGGGTGATGCATGCGATGGTGAGTCATAGTCGTGCGGACTCTTCTGTCCAGAGCGTCGAGTTCGGTCTGAGTCCATCTGAGCACGCCAAATGTGTACAAGAGAGTGGGCATGACCCAGCCGTTATAAGCTCGGACCTTGTTGGCGCCCGACAAGTAGCTCCGAAGAACTTTTGTCAGCCGTCCAAAAAAGACCTCGCAAACCGCCTGTTTCATATCCACCTCCTGCACCCCTATGCATTGTGACATGCCCAGATACCGGTATGATTCAGCTTCGGAGAGGGTCTTGAAGTTAGAAAGCTCTAGGCTAATTTCAGCCGATTGCGTCACCTGTCCCCTGTCTACATGCACGACCGCACACTTATCCACTCCAAGCTGCATCCTGATGGAGCCGCTGAACTCAGTAGTGATTTTCAGCAAATCCATAAGGCGTGCAGGATTAGGTGCCAGCAGCTTGAGGTCATCCATGTAGAGAAGGTGGGAGACTTTAGTACCTCCTCTCCGAAACTGAAAGCCTGTCCCCGAACGCTCCAGCAGAGTGCTTAAAGGGTTCAAGGACAAGCAAAACCAAAGTGGGCTCAGACAATCACCCTGGAAAATACCCCTTCGTATCCGGATTCGGTCATCGGCACCCGTCGTCAGTCTCTCGCCCTGGAGACAAAGGATTGTACTCCATTGCCCCATGCATACTTCGAGGAAGTCTCGAACTGCACTGTCGATCTTGTACAGCTCGAGAACCCTCAGAAGCCATGAATGAGGCACCGAGTCAAATGCCTTCTTGTAGTCGATCCAGGCAGCAGAGAAGTTCCGACGGTTGCGTTTGACAAGCTGGCCCGCAACAGAGTCAATGATAAGGAGCTCCTTTGTGCCGCGGCCGCCTCCACGGCATCCGTTCTGAGCTGCAGACAAGATGTTATTATTATTATTATTATATTATTATTATATAAAACAATGTTCACAGAACTGAAATCAAATTGCACATGTATTAAAAAAAATTATAAACAAAACTTTTTAATATAATTATTGATCTTTATATTACTTTTTTTCATACTTAGCTGTTGTAAAAATCTGTACTTATTGTACTATTTACTATTAAATTTGAATAATTATAAGGAGACACTCGATAAGCGTGGATGTCGAGACGCGAGCCGGAACCAGAGAGAGCGCTTTTCCCTCTATGTCCACAGACCCGAAAAACGCCGAAAATCTAAAGGGAGTAATTCATAAACAATAGATATATAGAGCAGTTATAATAAAATAAATAAATAAAAAAAGTTTTTATTTTGTTCGTCTGCTTTAACCGTTCAATATCAGAATCTATGTATGCAATACAAAAAGTTGGTGTCGGAGAAGCTATGAAGTAAGAAACATTACCACACAACTTATAAGCGACCTGTAAACGTGACCATAAATATGATAAAATAAATTAAAATAGTATTATTTGTGAAAACAAATACATACTTTTAACTAATAGTAAATTAATAATATTGTTTCATTTTAGTCAACTGTAACTATTTCTTTAATTAATTAAATTGTTATTAAATTCGATTTTTGTTTTTGTTTTAAATAACACCTATCATTATTTCATGTGAATTAAGACTTTACTTATAAAAAAAAATATATAGGTTTGATTATTGGTTTATGTTCTATGTTTACAATTAATTCCAACAACTTTTTTGTACGAAAGATGGTGAAATTTTAAAAGACCGCGAGACAATAGCCTCGTTAGCGGCGTGTTGATTTTACCGGAAGAAAGATTGTTCTCTGAATAATAACGACTTGAATCGTTTGATTGAATATTAAGTTTTTAACTAGTCTTGTACTGTGGGTTTTAACATCAACATTATGCTAAATATATACTAATGATATACAGACAGAATAGGAAAGTTAGTAAACTCTTTATTGAGAATTTACGAGTCAAGATGACCCAGTTGGTGGAACACTTGAATATTAATTCTTAAACAAAAGGCTTGAAAATTTTTGAACCCGGACTAGCAACATTGAGTTTTCTGATATTACAATTATGTCACAATTTTAGATTAGCTATCGATAAATAAATAAATAAATAATTACGTCACAATCAACAGTATTCCTGTGTCGGTGATCCAGAAACACACCACACACAAAAAAAAAATTAGACTACGAGTACAACAAACACTTCATCAATACAAACATTTATCTCAAACGAGAAACTGTGCGTGAAAACGCGCATAAAACCTTTAGCCTACATACAATCGAACTTTGGGACGCTTCCACCGGAAGCCAATAATGTAGACACCCTTTAATCCTAAGATTACGTAGTTCGGAAATTACTACAATTAAATTGAATTTAAGCCTAATTTAAAATAGTTTACACCACACGACACGACTCTTTTAAGTAAAAATATAAAACAAACCCACTTAGCTAATGTCAAGTGATTACACTCAATACTTAGAATACTAGATCGTTAATATATAAAGAACAAAAGAAGAAAAAGATAACCGGGTTTTTTTCGTTTCTAGCTGTCACTCACCATACAAAATACAGCTATAGTAGCCACGTTAAACTACTTTCCTAAGAGCGTGGATACAGCACAGTCGACCCAGCCACAAACGACATGTAGTCAACATGTAGGCAATTACCTTTAGTAAAACATGAAAATGATGAAAATACGCCAAGGAGATCGTGATTGCAATTCAAAAGGGAAACACTGCTAGTATTTAAGCTACTATTACACTATAAAAATAATTCTCGCCCAATATCTTATTGTTTATCGTGACTTTTGCTTTGTAAATATTTATATATATTTTATACTTTTAATGATTCGCTCATATAAGATATCACGAGAAACAAAATATACAAATCCAGTAATATTAATTTTCCAACTAAAATCAAACCATTTTTATACAATTCCTACTAAATTGTAACATCTGGCATAGAGCTTGACCAAGCTTAAAATTATGTTATAAAACGTAGAAAATGCAGCGGAATAATATCGTACGACACGGTACGCTTTATTTATATTTAGATTTATCTATTAATTTATTCCCTTTTTTCAATGCAAACTAGATAATTTGCTTCCGCAGTTGTCGCAGTCTTTCTAATACCGTATCGTGAGGTATAAACGACTCGAACCCGTTCCAGTCCGGTGCTATTTGATGGCGGGTATAAATGATCCGTCGCTGTTATGGAATAAGGGTTTGCAAATCTAACTTTATGTCTTGGGCCGTAATACCTTAATTGTGTTTAAAATGTTTGATTCAAACGCACTTCTGAAGCTTACTTGAATAAATAAATTTAAGATACTTTTGTAATGAGGTTACTTTTTTTTTTGTTTAACTTTTAAAAAAATGAAATAAAATTAGAATTACTATTTTAAACGACATGGAAAAAATCTAATCGTATTAAATAAATAAATTTGAAGAGCTGACATGGTTCATTGAATGGTACAGGATCTCAATCTGCCTGTAAAGTAACCTGCAAGTCTCGAGAAATTTGGATATCCGTAAAGTCAGACCTAAAGAGCGTATACAGATTCATTTACTATAACCATAAACTGGTTATAATAAGAAGATGCATAGTATGCAGGGAATGGAAGTGATATATTAAACACAGGGCTAGAACCTTAGGAGTCAGTGCCTACCTTCGTTTGCAAGCAGCCAAATTACAACCTTAGTAACACTGCAAGTTAATTCTATTCATTACTGTATTATGTTTTATAGTATTGTATGTGATTTCAAATTAAACTTGTACCTTATATTGTAAGTACTGTTGATTTTATACAAATAAATAAATAAATAAAAAACAAAAAGAAATTGAATACATGTTTATATTTCTTTTAATAAATCATCATCAGTTTTTTATGAAAGAAAAATTATCACGTGACACAAACAATTACATACAGTTAATTTGTAAATTTGCTTTCCGAGATCCCGTTATCTTATTTTTATCAAAAAGAGAGGTACTTAACATTCGATCGAGAAACATAAATTTACCAAACTTAGCTCGATAAATTTCCGAGTTGAGTAAAGGAACAATAGGGCACGTCTGTATGTGACGCGCTTTGATTTAGATGCGGGTGTGTTATCGGTTAAACTGGGTGTCCTATCTTACTTCACTAGACTTTTGTTATATCTAGGAATATTACAGCTTTAAAAACAAACTATTATATACGAAGCATAATTATTTTCCATCGGAGTATTTTTTTCTATGGAGAACGACTGGCGCTTAAGCTGCTGTGCCATCCAAGCAATTCCCGAATAATATAAATTACACATGATTATGATATGAGATGGTAATTATTCGACATTAGGTGAACTGTTTCTTCGTTTGCTGACTGGTCGTAAAATAAAATAGTAATAATAAAAATTGATCTCAAGACTTATATCATTAAAAAATATAAACATCACTGAAACGTAGTAAAATTGTATTCACTCCATAAATCAAATTGTACCGTGAACAGTCGTTTACTCTATCTATAGCCCCTTACAGCAATAATAAGGGGAACCTTCAGAAGTCGCTGGGAAATGAATTTTTCTTAATTCAACTTTCGATCTTTATATTAGATTTCACATAGTCAAGGTTAATTCGTTACAAATTTTGTTAATATCATTTTACTCTCTTCTAAGTTTCGATAGCTTTGTAAGTATCGTAATGTTTTATTAAAATCTAATCCAGGACGTCGACAGAGTGTCATTGTTTATTGTTATCATCTTTACTAATATTACAAAGAAGATTAAAATTTGTTTGTCGATGAACTCTGAAACCGATTATAATAATGCTTTCATAATTAGAAAGCTACATTACATACAAGTAACATAGTTTATATAGTGTGTACATTTATATAATCATCGTATTCAAACTGAACGTGAGTACCTAAGTTATTTAATTAAAAGTCTAAAAACGGATTTTATCGCGTTTATTTAAATTTAACGAATAATGTTTCATTATTCGGACACCCACCACCTCAGTCCCCCGAGATCATGGACGCTGTAAAGGGTCCGAAACGTCGGGAAATAATTTAAATTAAATATTGTTAAACAGTAAATTTAAATAAACGCGATAAAATCCGTTTTTAGACTTTTAATTAAATACCTAAGTTATGTTAGTAAAACAGTCCGAAATATAAAGCAAGTGATATCGCAAGTAACGTCTAATATTAAAACAAAAGAGCCCATAAAGTTTTATTATATGTATATATTCAACGCTACAGTAAGTTTTTAATTAAATATTAAAATTCATACTACAAGCTGTGATAAGAGCGCTCCCTCGCGGATGTAGCTCGGACAAATCGTTTTGATACTTTTAATTTTCTTTGCCGTGCAATACTATTTTAATATGTAAATTAGATACTTGTTTCTTTTTTTACTTTTTTATAATTAGATACAAAATTACTGGTAGAGACTTAAACAAACATGTGAGGTCGTTGACTTTTAATTCCTTCGTAAATATTCTAAATTGACTCGTTGCATTTTACTTCTTATGATACGAACATGAGATTAGCCACTATCGGCTCTGTAGTTACCCCGTTTTATCGGGTGTTACCGCATGTTACCGCGTGTTACCGCGTGTTACCGCATGTTACCACGTGTTACGGCGTGTTTCTGCGACACTGCCCAAGCACCGACTGAGCAATGCACGATCAAACGTTATATCAATGAGAGTAATAACTAAATAACTAATGTTACATACCATAATTTGTATATGCTATAATTATTTGTTTATTATTACGTGTGTATTTTGTTAACAAATGAATATGATAATATGTAAGATATTTTCAAACGATAAGTAATGTGTCGTGTAATTTATTAATGTACTCATGTACTCATCGTGTTAGTATTTATGTACTCATTTCTATATATTTTTTTTGTTTTCAATTTATTATAGCTGCCGCTGTTGCTCGTGGGACATCCTTCAAGGTGGTCATTTTATATCAACGTTAAACGTCATTGCTGTTTCGAAAGTGTATATATAATATTATAAAATTATGTTTATAATTGAAAAAAATACTATTGAAAAAGGCAATTGCTTAAACAGTTTTATAACTTTATGATTACATCAAAAAGTACTTATTTATTCATTAGTATGCACGGTATTGAATAAATATATTTTTCTTAAATAATTCAATATATTTAATTAAATAATAATTCTAACTCTTTTATTAGTTAATTGGTAACAATTAAAATAAGTTTTCATTGATGTATATGAAGAGCTACTCATTATTATACGTCATTGTAGTTTTATATCATTAAGCATTTAAATTTTTATACAACTCCGTTAAAGTGTTGCAAACATTTGTTCTTGTGATTGGATTACTGATCTTGATGTTAAATAAAAACTTATTAAGTTAGCTATTAATAAAAACTACATATTTTTTTATAACATGTGTATAAAATAGAAACGGATTCAATTTAGTTAAATATCAGATTTTTAAGAGCTTTACTTTTTGATTCGCGGATATAAATATATTTATCAAAATCATAAAAAAAACTTTATAAGAGACATAAGCGAGACTACAAAAAAATAAAAATTGTTTTATCTACTGACAACTAGAAACTAACAAGTATTGTGTTAAAGTTTTGACATTAACTGAATTCTCCTCACGATTCTCCTTCTGATTATTTGCCGGTTTTTACCATTAAAAAAAAAAAAACATAGTAAAATCTTGTCTAATGTATTCGATATTAAATGTATCAAAATCACCGCGTCGCAGTACAATCTTGTTCGGTCCTAAGATCAAATCGTGCGGTGAATCGGCGTTCCATTGCTATCCAAGCCAAGTTATAAGAATTTTAACCGAAATTAATTTAGAAAAATGGCTCCAGTGACGTTTCTTACAAAGCGAAAATTCGATGTATGCTTCGACTAGTTGATAGACGACACTAATTGTTGGCGTCATTTCTGTAATTTTATATATTTATAGACCATTACGATTATATCTGGTGTATTATTTCGTCATACATTATCTATTTTTGTAGTTCTTCATCCCGACGGGTTCTCCGGTACTTACTTTTTTTTTTACAATTTTTTATACCCACGGGCTCATTTTGCCCATGCCTTTTGAATTCCGATTTATTATTTTATCAATTCGAACTCAGTACATTGTAGCTGCTACATTAGTAACTTAGTATCTCTAAACTTAGAATCTCTAATGTGGAGCGTGAGTCCACCAACCGAAATATTTTCTCTACTCTCCAGTACTTACTACTATAACTCCTCTCTCCGTCCGTATCACAGAGCTTATAGAAGCGTAATAGGTAACCACTTCTCATTTTCAAAGAATATGGTGACTGTAACGAGAAATATCAAAAATAAATAAAGTTTAAATAAAAAAGGTCCAAGACAAAAAGAAAAAACGTTTATTTATTAAGTAATTTTATTTATCCTATCGTGTGTCAGATTAAATAATATGTGGTGCAGTATTTACAATGTCACAATAAAGATCGATAATTAATAAGGCTTAAGCTCACGTGAACATGTTTCGTTAACACAATTAATTATTTTTCTAAATACAACTTGTCACTAAACATTGACAAAGAATGTAACTTAGTTATTGTTCGAAGTGATAATTCTTTAAAAATAGAATTTTTTTTTGTCATGACGAATAAAACGAATTGAAACCAGAATATTACATTCTCATCTAAATGACATAAGTATGCCAAATTTCTCCATGACTCCAGTAACTTCTAAAAAATTCGTTCCATACTACTGCAATGTTTAACAAAATATATTTGTTTACATGAAAAAAAAATACGCGTTTCTTTGAATGCGTCTTACTAAAATTAAATATTAACGAAACAACATATTTGTTTAGATCAAATAAGAAAAACGCGTTCCTTATATGGGTTTTACTAAAATTTAATATTAACAAATCAACTTTAATGAAATTCGGAGCAATGTGAATGTTTGATGTGCGTTACTACTTGTTGATTGATAGCACTCATCTTCAGTTACAAATCCTGAATCGCGCTGGCAAAATTATTATTATTGTATATATAGTCCGGTTGGTTTCTATCGTCAAAGATTAGCTTTAAGAAATCTATCGTGGTGCGGTAATTTTTGCAGTTCCGTTACCTAAAACTTCAACGGAACCCTGCTACTAAAACTCCGCTGTCTGTCCGTGTGACAGATCTATCTTTAGATCAGTAATAGGTAGACATTCGGTTGCTATAAGGACAAGAAATAAAAATATCAATTCCCCGTACGATACTGTTCTCAAAGAAGAAACTTTCATTGCTAAATCTTAACAAATATATATTGTTATCAGACAAACTACTGAAACACGAATATGTGAATTATAAATACATTAATGTGTGAATAATGAAATGAGTTCTATTTAATTGATATTATTTTCAAAAAGTCTAACTTTTTTCTAAAATTTTTAATTTTTTTTTTCTGGACATGTCTCCGTCCTATACACGTAAATTATGTCCTTTTACAATCGTACCAGAAATATTTTAATTTGTTCATTTACCATCACTACATATTATTATTAAAAAAGTCCATCACCGACCTTTCTCTTTGTCTGTTTGCAATGAATTCAAAATCTACCGAACTACAGTACACAAATAAACACATCAAATTATTAATTATTACGTGTTTTATTTATATGTACAATGAAACTGACCAAGTTCGTCTAAAGTCTCGTAGTAAAAATAAATAAACAGCCGTCTCGTATTTGGAATTCTTTTAATTTTAACTTTTTGTTATTTATATTAGTCTTGTGACACAGCACAGTAACTGTGTGTAACGGAACTATATTACTAAAACTATATACTAACTATATTACTAAAACTCCGCTGTCCGGAGGGATGTTCATGTAAAAAAATCGATACTTTTTTCGATATAATACATCGTATTGTTGTATCGATACTTTTCGATCTATCGTAGAAACATACGGAGTTTTTACGATATACCCGAAGTAATTTGTTTATATTTAACTATTCGCATAATGAAACTATACGCATAACTATACGCAAAATGAAAGAAAAAAAAATAACTGAAATGCATTCTGTATTCTCTGATCCTATTTTGATTGATTGCTGATTGCTTGTTTTGAAATTGATGCAAATAACAAAACGACAGGTGAATTGAGTGGTCGTTTCCTGTTCCTTAAGATTCACAGTCGTAATAAAATATTTGCTCAGGCCTATATACGTATCTTTAATAAGAACAAGCTATACCCACAACTTCATTCGTGAACATACAATTTGATTTTCCACCCCTCTCGATAGTTAGACGATAGTTTCACTGTATGTGATTTTATTTTGTTGTACCGTCTGTTTTAGTGCGCTCGTCAAAATATAAACTACCTTAAATGCACTTACTTTGTTTTTCTTATAATTGAATTTTATTCTTGTGAGATATGATAATAAACATTTCTATAAAAACTATTAAGTGTCCTAGCTCGTATTATAAACTTAAATCATGCCCAGTTTTATTCAAACCCATTAAGTAGTTTGTGGCGTGGTGTGTGCCCAAGATACAGACAGACAGACCAAAAAAATACAAGTTTGGCTTCGGTAACGATTACAGAATACACTTAAACTAAAATTAAAAATATCTTCAATGGACAGAATTGATCTTGTTACAATAATTGTTTTAATAAGTATAGATAAACATTTCGAGATGCAGTATGTACGAAACTTATATTAATATATTCAATAAACTATCGTTCGATCTTGATCCAAGCGAAATTACGAATATCAATAAAGTGAATGTTTCGTCTTGTTGATAGATGGCACTCATCGTCGATTACATTAATTAAATCGCGGTGGCAAGATTCTTATAATAGTGTTTATAGTCGGTCGTGATCTTTTATGACGTTAGTAGCGTTAGTGCAGTAGTTAGCGCTGTAGTTAGCTTTGTAGTTAACGCAGTAGTTAGCTTTGTAGTTAGCGCTGTAGTCGTCTTGGCTTTAAATACCCACCTCGGGTTCAATTTTTTGAAGTTTCGTTCCCCGTCACTGGGTGTAACGGAACATCATAACTATAACTGCGATGACCGTCCAAGTCACAAACTCTCTTTAGAACCATTACAGGAAGACATTTGTCATCTTCACAGAATATCTTACAATGTCCGCTACATAAAAATAAAATACAATAAAGTACAAATTAAATTTTCAAAACAAGAAATATGTTTATTAATTGATTCGGAACCTTTACGTAGTTCCACTTGCAATTGATAGGTTTTATTGTATTAACGGAATGAAATTAAAATGAAAAGCTACATGAAAAAATATAACAAAATAAATAAAATTAAGTTATTAATTAATAGAATCCCTATACAGGTTGTAACAATTATAATTGAGCAGACTTTGCGTAGGGGGAAATTGCTCACGTGAATGGATAGGCGTGTTGGTTGTTCAGTGTGAGTAGCATTGTAACACTGAATAGTTTAGTGGGGATCGGAGGAGGAGCCGCTCGGGGCCTTATAAAAGGACGGGCTCGGTAGAATCTTTCCTTTTTCTCGTCTCTTCGGTGCAGGGTGCGAATTGTTGGGTGAGTCATTGTAATTATTATGTAGAAGCTTGTATATGCCACTCAGTAGGTAGTGTAGATGTAAAATTCATTCTTATCTAGTGTGTTTATTTAAAAAATTGTGTTTCTCTATAAACCAATGGTTAGGTTGTGTCCTTGTCTTGTGGGCCATTTCCATGTCAACCCAGAAACAACTGGGGGTTGACTACGGGAAGGCTCACCGGATGGTGTGTCCTTCCAGGGTCCGGGTAGGCGTACGGAGCGGTCGACACTAACTCTTCCCACGTGGCGACTTCTGCGGGTGAACCTCGGACCTCAACAACAGGCTTTTTTCTTGATCTCGCTACGAGAAGGAAGCAGGGGGGCAGGGAAGCCCATCCCTACAACCGTTCTACGGCGAGAGACGTCGAGCGACGGACGGGGTACGCCGTCCACGTGTCCCGGCGCGCACATCATTCCAGTCACCTAGCACCAAGGCGGAGACCGGCTGGGGGTCCGCCACGCACCACGTGCCCCATCCTTACACCAAGGCGGAGACCGGCTTGGGGGTCATCCATGCTCCACGTGCCAATAGTTAAGTGCCCGTCCGGTTAACCTCTAGACCTGAACCAGGAATAGTTATTGAACCAGGTAGCTCGTAATCTTTTAAAAATTAATAATAAACATTGTTATTGATAAATTTCTAACATTTATGTAACTTGCCTACCTACATATATAACTATGAAAATAAATATTGTAGTTTTGTTCATTTAATATTTTTTATTTATTTCTCTCTTTTACTTAAATATCTCTTTATTATTCGTCGGTATAATATAAATATATACCGCGACAAGGTAACGTGTTTTATATATTCTTAGAAATAATCAGTACATTTATTAAACAGCAACAATATCCAAAGAATCGATAACTGTATTAAAAGTGAATTAAAAGAAAATATTCAATAACTATGACAAAACTCAGAATACAACTAATATAAGAAATAATACAAAATAATTTTACGTTGAATATACATTCTATATGTGCGGCTACAAACTACAACATTAATTACAATTAATTGTTTGTACAAGTAGATCGTTGTCTATGTCAAGCTCTGTATATGTTCGCTTTAAATACTTACGTACATATCGTGTCCATAAACTCAAACGTACCTGCAACGAAAAAGTAGTAAATAGTTTTTTCAAAACAGTTAAAAATGTGATGATGTAATAAACTTAATTTTAAACATTATAATTTAATCTGTTACACATATTTTAATGTGTTTATCGTGTCAAAGAAAATGTTAACACTAAAAAGAAAATTTAATCAAAGTCTCCATTCTCGATAATTTTATAGACTAAACACAAGTTTCCTGTTTGTTTTCCTTTTCATCGCATTACCAAGCAATAACATTAAACAGTAGACACAGTATTAACGTAGCTTGTTGTATAAAGATGGAATATGTCATAGATGATGACGATTATTGTTGTCTTCAATAACTTTTGTCTGAAAACAATTACTCTTCTATTTTTAAATAATAAAAATATAACAATGATACGTTTTTCAACGTGTAAAAATAACAACTACAGACACGCTAACAAATTAAGGGGATATTTAAATTATAATTTACAAGTTTATTTTATTTTTATTATTAGTCTCTGAGGTCATTAAAATACATGTTGTGTGAAAATTATCTATCACAACTCTAAAGACAACTCTGGGACATGTAGGTACGGACAGCGGAGTTTTAGGTAATACATATAGTTAGTTCCGTTACACACAGTTACGTGGTAAGGAACTCAAAAAATTAGTAAATTGAAATTGAAGATAAGCTTGTCCTTGAATTAATAATACTTGTCTATATATAATATAATAAAATTCTTGCCACCGCGATTCAGGATTTGTAACTGACAATCAGTGCCATCTATCAATAAGTTGAAACATACACCCAACAAAATGTTTTAATAATAATAAGATATATTGCAACTGTAGTAAGTGATCATAAGTTTTAAGGCAAAGTGAACTCGTATTACCGTCACACACTTCTGAACATCACTTTGCTGATGAATATAATATATTGAAACATATTACGAGTTAATTGTTTGTTTACTAGAGTCTAGTGTAGTAACAAGACGATAAACATTTAATAAATTGTTCATAATATTACAATTTTAACGGAATATTTTTAATAAGATAGACAAACTTATATTTTTATAAACACTAAAATTATTTATAATATCATTATGTATATCCACACAAGTATTGATTACTTAGGGGGGGGGGGGGGGGGGTAACGTTAATTCGGACAATAAAAAAAATACAGACGAATTGAGAACCTCCTCCTTTTTTTGAAGTCGGTTAAAAAGGTCTATTTTTAGGACTTTTTTTTCGACGAAACCTTTGAAATTTATTTATTTTATGGTATATTACAGGTCAATAGTTAAAGAACATTAGGAAAAAAAAATATATCGAAAAATATTAAAAAATAAAGCCACGGCAGCAATTCTCGCGAGGCGTCGCGGCAAAATTTTCGATGGCGGTATCCATCCTAACTCGATGTTGGATCATTTGAAATAAAAAAATTGAACCCCCCTGGTAAGGAAATTATCCGCCAACCCGCAGTGGAGCAGCGTGGTGGATGAAGCTCCAACCCATCTGCTATACGAATAAGAGACCTTCACTCGGCAATGGGTTGTCGGTTGCTAATACAGTATATCTTATATGATTAATTCTGTGTTACAGACAAAACAAACACTTTATGTTTATTTGAATTATATTTTTTAAGTCTTATTCATAATTATAAATAAATAGAATATTTGAAATCCGGATCTTATTAATAGACAGAGAAAAGAAGGAAGCACAGAAAGAATAACTAAATGAGTTATCACTCTGTGATATATACGGACTGCGGAGTTTTGGTGATATATAGTTAGTTCCGTTACACACAGTGATGTGGTAAGGAACTCAAAAAATTACCTAAGATATGAAAAAATACTTGTACTAGAATTAATCATACTTGTCTATATATAATATAATAAAGATCTTGCCACCGCGATTCAGAATTTGTAACCGACAATGAGTGCCATCTATCAACAAGTCGAAACAAATATCCAAGAAGATGTTTTGATCTCAGAACTGAACAAGTTGCGCTTGAGCGCGTTACTCGCCCTAACAAAATAATATATTCCAACAATCGCGGTAGCAAAATTTTTGTTTATGTGTATATAATAAATCATGAACGGAACTAAATTGTATACTAGAACTGCACTGTCCGTCTGTCACGTAGCTTTCTATAAACCATACCTAATAAGTATACACGTGTTATATTCACACATTATTATTATGGCCGTAATATTAAATACAATAAAATGAAAAACAAATTAATCAGATGTAATGCTATGCCGTGTTTTTGTTCTTGCTCTTTAAGTTCACTGTTTATTAACAATCATCTCATTCTTAAAAAAGTGTTTGAAGTAGGTTATATTTTTCTATGTGTGCTTTTTTAATAAATTAATAGTCCTGAAACTGAAACATAGATATGTAGGTACAAAATACTAGAATCGTTTTCCACGATAACTTTCATGAAATATTTCAAATTACTCCGAGTTTTGTTGTCATAATAATATTTATATACGTATTATAAATATATATACATTTATTTAATAAGAAATATAAGTATGTATCACTTGTTTGATACCTCAAACATAGGCATCAAGTTGCCAAACTTAGAAGCAGTCGACCGTGTGTGTATGTTAAACATATTTATATTTTATTAGCGGCCCGCCCCCGCTTCGTACGGGTATTTAACTATAATTTCAAAAATTATAAATTTGTATTTTTTATCACCTACACCTGCGTCGATACTGGAAAATATTTTATAATAGACGGATTGAGTTGTCAAACGTATCAAAATAAAATGTAATTTAAATTAAAAGCACTAAGGAGTATTGATATCAACTTCGCAGCAAATAACTTTCAACCCCCTTTTAACTCCGTTAGGGGATAATTCTTTTATAAAATACGAAATACGTCTTAAATCAATTCTGTTAAAGAATATTTATGCAAAATTTGAAGTAGATTGGACCAAGGCATCAAGTTGTCCCGTACAAACTTTCCCCCCTTTTTCACCCCCTTACGGGTAGAATTTCGTAAAATCCGTTCTTAGCTAATCTCTATTCGCCGAAAGGAATATTCCTACGAAATTTCAAGTCTGTAGGCCTTATAGTTCCACAGATATCGTGATGATTGAGTTAGTGAGTGACCTTTCGCTTTATATTATATTTAAGATTTATAAATGTTATTAACGATGTTTGTACTAGTATAAATTATATATTATCATTCACTGCTATTGACTACATAAAAGACAAACAAAAATAAAAATGAAAAACAAATTAAAATCTATATACGAAAAACTGAAACATAAAACTGAACACTAATAGTCACTGAAATGTCTCTTCTGCCTCCTCTCAGACTGCTAATGTCTATGAGCGGCTGAACCATTTAACGTTACCAATATAATCTGTCTGTTTGCTGACTGTTATTATAAAAACTAAATAAAAATTAAGCAATTATCGTTGTTTATCACATTACAAATGACGAATATCATCGAAAAGTAGTACAAACAATTTTAGTTCTAAAAAAATTGAATGTTCGGTGCATGTTTCAACTTGTTGATAGATGGCACTCATCGTCGGACACAAATCGTGAATCACGGTGGCGAGACTTTTAGTAGTGGCTATAAATACTCTAGTAGCAGCAGTATTCGATTATTGTACATATAGTGTAAATAAAATAAGGTATAAACTAAAAGTAATAATGTAAACAACGCTATCAACCAATTTTTGTAGTTTCGTTACTCACTCAGAAGGATTAACGGAACCCTTAAACTGCGCTGTCGTGTGAACAAAAATAAATTATAAAAGGTCATTAATAGTCAAGTAGTATCATCATATGTAATTATATAACATCTTTAGAAGATTTGATGATAGTTTTTCTATTCCATCTACAGTATTTCCGAACCGATACGACTTAGGGACCTTCAAGAAAAGAGCATACACCCATTTATAAGGCCGGAAACGCGCTAATCCTCTAATTTGGCGGGTGTCTATGGATGTCGCGTAAACTTACTACCATGTGCACCGACTGTCCCTTTGCCTCCTCTTACATAAAAAAAAGTATATGACTGTTTTTTTGTACCCTCTGTTTTAGTGCGCTTAATAAAATGTAAACTACCTTAAATGCACTTACTTCATTTTCTCATAATTGAATTTTATTCTTGTAAAGAATGATAATAAAGAATTCTATAACATAGTTTATATAGTGTGTACATTTACATAATAAACTTATAAAAAAAACTGAACGTTAGTCCGTCAAGGAGTCTCAAATATAAATTATATGAAATCACGACTTATATCTATCTAGTATTTTGATATACAAACAGACCTTAAAATAATTTTATAATATGTATGTATATATTCAACCCTAAAGTAAGTTTTTAATTAAATATTACAATTCATACTACAAGCTGCGATAAGAGCGCTCCCTCGCGGATGTAGCTCAGACAAATCGTCTTAGTACTTTAAATTTTTTTTACTGTTTAGAAAATTATATCATAGTATTATATTTTGTTTTTTATGTAGTATATATAATATTCTTATACTTTAAATGACACACTTACCGGCAAAATTCGATAAATACGAGTAAATACAAAATGGTTTTGCATTATTCGTCATTCTTCTTAACGGATGTATAAATTTTTTATTGATTAGAATAAAATTAGGGTTTTCACAGTATTTTAACCGTCTACAACACATTAAAGGAAGAGTAATGAATTTAGCAATCTATGTATTTATGTATATATGTATGTACGTTCATTCACAAAAGCAACTGAAACATGTTTAACTTTTTATATTAATTGCTAATAAATCTCTTATTTATACGAGTATATCTTATTGTTCAACATAAGTGATCTTTTTTTTAATAAAAGTTACATTATCGCACTGAAATTTAAATATTGCTTACGTCTTCAATAGATTGTAGAATGATTTAAAAAAGCAACAAAAATAGTTTATTTTACCACCATTCAAATAAATAATAATATTATGTTATAACTACCTATAAAAGGTCTCGAAATCGGAATCGATTAATTATGATAACTAGATTTTTTTTAATAGTACGTCATAAAATAATTCAATTCATTAATCAAGTCGGCTAAAATTTGTGATTTAAAAAATCCAATTATCAAGATTCAGTACAATCTTGTTCACTTATGCAATTGCAAATATGCCGTTGCAATCCGAGCAAATCTGTCCGAGCAAATGCGTCCTAGCAACGCCAAACAGAAATAGTGAATGTTACAAATACTAAATCGCGGTGGCAAGATATTTATCATTGTGTATATAGTCGAGTACGCTGACTTCGGGCATCACCGTAAAAAATCAGATCTGGTGATTTTAAATTTTTTGAAGTTCCTTACCCCGTCACAGTGTTTAACGGAACTAACTATGTTATTAAAACTTCGCAGTCCGTCCATGTTACAGAGTTGTCTTTAGAGTCGTGATAGATGAGACAAGTGAATTTTCACAGAATATGTATTTCTATGACCCCTGAAACAACAAACACTTATTAAAAATAAAACTTAACATCGACATATTTTTTCAATTAAAAAAGAAGAGTTATTGTTTTCAGACAAGTTATTGAAGAAAACAATAATCGTCAACATTTAATTTTATTTCTTTGTAATTTGTAAAGAAAGTAAATCTACTATTAAATCTATACTAATATTTTAAAGCTGAAGAGTTTGTTTGTTTGTTTATTTGTTTGTTTGTTTGAACGCACTAATCTCAGGAACCACTGGTTCGAATTGAAAAATTATTTTTGTTTTGGATAGACCATTAACTGGGGAAGGCTATAGGCTATATAACATCCCGCTACGTCCAATTGGGGCTGAGCAATAAAACGAAATGTTACATAAACGGGAAAAATAATCTTTTTTGAGAGCTTCCGTTGCGTCCTTTATTATTTCTCTTCTCGAGACATTTTTAACTATAGTTCCACTTTTAAAGTAACCCAGGAATCAAACCTGAGACCCCTTACTCAGCAGTAACGCTTGCGACCACTCGACCAACGAGGCGTACCTACTCTTAGAGTAATTCCTTAAAAATATTTAAGTACGTTTTCCCTCAAATTAACGCGGGTGAAACCGCGGGCAATAGTTAGTAAAAAATAAACGAAAAACTTGTCTTCAGTCTAATAATATATTGATAATGGAAATTTAATATTCTTTTTAATAATAACATTTTCTAAAATCAACAGTAACAACAAGCTTAATTGTAACGTTAATGCGCTCTTTAATATTATTCCTTTGTAATGCGAAGAAAAGTAAATTTAAAAAACTACCTACTAAATACTTTATTTATTTGATTCGTTTCCATTAATAGTTAAAGAAAAACTAAAAGCCGGCTACGAAAAAATGTTCGATGTATGTTTCAAGATGTCGATAGATGGCACTCATCATCGGATACATATTATCTTAAATCACGGTGGAAAGATTTTCATTATTGCATATATAGTCAATTACGATAATCTAGGGGTTTAGTAGATTACCTTATAAACGGATTTATTTTTGGAGTTCCGTACCCCGTAACAGGCCGTACCGGAACTATAGTACTAAAACGCTGGCGTCCGTTGATGTCACTGTCTTGTAGTCTTTAATAAGTACAAGCTATACCCACAACTTCATTCGTGATCATACAAATTGAGTTTGTTTCCTCTCCTAAGGAAACCGTACTGAATTTTGAGATAAAAACTATTAAATGTCCTAGCTCGTAGTATAAACTTAAATCGTGCCCAGTTTTATTCAAATCCATTAAGTATTTGTGGCGTGACATGTGCCCAAGATATTCTCTAAACATGAATCAGTGAAATTTTTATTAATTACGTTAGTGAAGCTATATTCAATTTATATAAGTGAATTTCAATAACAAGCTAGTAAATACTTACTAATTCACATACACATATTCAATGATCAAATCAGTGGACTCTAAAATTCACATATTCATAGATTGAATAGTGAGTAATTCTGCGTGGTAAGATTCGCACATTGATAAAAAGTGAATAGTCACTTCAAATTAGTGAAATACCATTAATTCGTGTTTAGAGGGTACACAAAAAAAGAAATATATAAGTTTGGCTTCAGTACTGATTATAGAATACACAAACTAAAATTAAACAAGTATGCTTAATTAAAAAAATCAAAAAACCCGACTGCGTAAAATACTTTTATTATAAACTAAAAAGAATAAAACAATTTACTAGCTTTTATTCGATACCCATATTGCTACAGTAAGAAAAAAATTCAACTTCCCCCCCCCCTCATTCCACCATTTGCGGGCGCCATTTTGAAAATTTATATAGCCTATGTCACTACTACAATTTAGACAAATCCAACGACACCTCATATGTCAAAAACCGTCCAGCCATTTGAGCTGTAGGGCGTGCCAAAGAAATGGACATACATACATACATACATACATACATACATACATACATACACTCGAAAAACATAACCCTCCTTCTGTCGCAGTCGGGTAAAAAATTGTGTGTCAGCTCCGACGCACGACTGGAGTTTACTCCTTAAAGTACGATTGTCTAAACATACGCAAAAAGAGTTTATCCAACTGAAAATAAGATTAATACCATATGAAAGGGTAAATTAACAAATTAATGAAAATAATATACATATATAAATATATATTTATTCATTTTATATAC
Organism: Euphydryas editha; assembly: GCA_036937285.1. Classification (NCBI taxonomy): domain Eukaryota; kingdom Metazoa; phylum Arthropoda; class Insecta; order Lepidoptera; family Nymphalidae; genus Euphydryas; species Euphydryas editha. The sequence goes on along the minus strand of JAUPFZ010000029.1, from coordinate 10,869,908 downwards.
ATTTATTATAACTAATCGGCGAAATATTTTACATTAAACTTTTCACAATAGTCAATTTCAGATGTGCACAAATATTTCATTAGGAATGTTGATAAATTATGTAATTATTATTATCTGACAATTATCATTTATTTTTTAAATATTATTTTTCAATATTAATTATAGCAACATTACTTTCGCACCGCACCATAGGTGCGCGCGCACCGAAAAAGTAACGAGGTCATTCATCAGTAGATTTTACCTCTCATATTTTTCTCATACCGGGTGCCTTATATATGAAAATCGATTCTTAAGGAGTAAACTCCAAAACATTATCAACGGACAGAATTGATCTTGTCACAGTTTTATTATAAGTATAGATAAACAGCCCGAGACGCAGTATGTACGAAACTTATATTAAAATGTGCAATAAACAATCGTTCGATCTTGATCCAAGCGAAATTACGCGTATCAAATAAAGTGATTGTTTCGTCTTGTTGATAGATCACTCATCGTCGATTACATGTTTTGAATCGCGTTGGCAAGATTTTTATAATTGTGTTTATAGTCGGTTATGATCATTTCTGTCTTTAGTAGCGTTAGTGCAGTAGTTAGCGCTGTAGTTAGCTTTGTAGTTAACGCAGTAGTTATCTTTGTAGTTAGCGCTGTCTTGGCTTTAAATACCCACCTCGGGTTCAATTTTTTGAAGTTTCGTTCCCCGTCACTGGGTGTAACGGAACATCTTAACTACAACAACGATGACTCCTCATAGAACATCTTTTACAATGTCAGCTAAAATAACACATAAATATAATAAAATAAAGTACAAATTAAAGGGATTTTCATAACAAGAAATATGTTTATTAGTTGGTTCGGAACCTTTACGTAGTTCCACTTACAATTGATAGGTTTTATTGTATTAACGGAATGAAATTAAAATCAAAAGTTACATGAAAAAATATAACGAAATAAATAAAATTAAGTTAGTAATTAATAGAATCCCTATACAGGTAACGTGTTTTATATATTCTTAGAAATAATCAGTACATTTGTTCAAAAACAACAATGTCCAAAGAATCAATAACTGTATCAAAAGTGAATTAAAAGAAAATGTTCAATAACTATTACAAAACTCAAAATACAATGAATATAAGAAATAATACAAAATAATTTTACGTTGAATATACATTCTATATGTGCGGCTACAAACTAAAACATTAATTACAAGTAATTGTTTGTACAAGTAGATCGTTGTCTATGTCAAGCTCTGTATATGTTCGCTTTAAATACTTACGTACATATCGTGTCCATAAACTCAAACGTACCTGCAACGAAAAAGTAGTAAATAAGTTTGTCAAAACAATAATAATGTGATGATGTAATAAATATATTATAAACATTAATTTAATCATTAATTTAATCTGTTACACATATTTTAATCTGTTTATCGTGTCTAAGAAAATGTTAACACTAAAAAGAAAATTAAATCAAAGTCTCCTTTCTCGATAATTTTTTAGACTAAAGACAAGTTTCCTGTTTGTTTTCCTTTTCATCGCATTACCAAGCAATAACATTAAACAGTAGACACAGTATTAACGTAGCTTGTTATATAAAGATGAAATATGTCATAGATGATGACGATTATTGTTGTCTTCAATAACTTTTGTCTGAAAACAATAACTCTTCTATTTCTTATTAATAAAAATATAACAATGCTATGTTTTCAATGTGTTAAAAAAAAACTGTAGACGTTGATACTAGCAAATTTAGGAGTTATTTAATTTAAAATTTACAAGTTTATTTTATTTTTATTATTAGTCGTTGAGGTCATAAAAATACATGTTGTGTGAAAATTATCTATCACAACTCTAAAGACAGCTCTGTGACATGTACGGACAGCGGAGTTTTAGGTAATACATATAGTTAGTTCCGTTACACACAGTTACGTGGTAAGGAACTCAAAAAATTAAGTTTGATTGGAAAGTATGCTTTTGCCTTGTACTAGAAATAATCATACCTATCTATTCGCTGTGAGTGAAGCCATGGTAGGGGAAATTAAATCGACTGAAGCGTTCGCAGTGGTCACTTTCGGTACTACGGGGGGCTATTATTCCTAAAATTGTAAGCAAGTACACGTGAGAGTATTTATTTTGTTTTAATTTAAATAAATTAAAGAAAAATGAGACACCAAAGTAGTTGTGTTGTAAATTGTAAGAATACCAGCAGAAAAAGTGAGTGCAAGTTTTATAAATTTCCGACTGCTCAATGGAAAAGAAATCAACGGAATCAGTGGATAGCTGCAGTTAAAAGGCTGAAGTAAGTACTACCATAACCTTAACTTTATCATTAACAATAATTCGGAAAATTTAAATGAAAATTAAGTTAGCCGACATCCAAAAATTTTAATAATTATTTTTATCGAAAAAAAAAATTACGAAATAATTAAAAAAAAATTAATTTGTAAAAAACTTGATAAATTCAAAGTGAAATTAAAAAAAAAATTTTTTTAGAAAATTTATTTAATTTTTTTTTACACACTGAAATCCGGTATTTATAATAATATCCATAGCTTTTTTGTTACTAAAAAAAAATTACATTAATTAAATAAATATTAATATATTCCATTGATATAACTATTTAATTATTTTTTCTTCAGTTTAATTTTTTTCTTAGTATCACTTTTTGACTTTGATATAAATATCAAATAACTTAACCTGAATGTTTACTGCATTCTTTATTATTTTTTATCATTATACTTACTTGTTGTTGATTCGTTTCATTAAAAAACAAAACGGCAATCACTACAAAAATCTCACATATTTTTTATAACTTTTTCTTTTTACTATTATTTATAATATTTATTTATTTTTATTTTCCTTGCTATTGCCATACGTATAAAAACATTTTATGACAGCCTCCTGTAGTTCATATTTTGTCTGGCGCTGCAGTCGCACACATAGCGAATATATAATACAATAAAGATCTTGCCACCGCGATTCAGGATTTGTAACCGACAATGAGTGCCATCTATCAACAAATCGAATCGGTTTTAATGAAGTTTCATACGTAACTACGTAAATAAATATTCGATACAGTGTTGGGTAGAATGAAAAATCTTGTCATTTTTTTTAATATTTAAAAGTACCAACATCGCTGAGAAGCTGTACAATCTTGTTCAGTTCTAAGATAAAATTATACAATTAACCGTCTTTCCAGCGTGAATCGAGCTAAGTTACGCAGATCTGAGAATAAAATCACATAAATTAATACTTAAGTATAAATACATATTGACGTGATCAAACTTGCGGAGTCCGCAAATGAAACAAATAGGTACATGAGTTTTCTAGCTTCTCAATTTTATTGACATGTTCTCAGTAGCATCAAGGTTACATTTAAGCTTTTACTTCCTCAAAATCGATTGAACAAAAAGAGTTATAGTTTAGTTTTAAGAAATATTGGAGTTTTTTAAGAGAATGAAATGAGAAATGTACTTTTTTAGAAATTTCGTTTATGAGTTTGGACCAGAACAAGTTACTGTTAAAATGAGGACCAAGATACTTAGCTGTATCGACGTAATGAATTGGCACACCATTATACATCACAGTATTAATATTGTTTGAGGACAGACATGAGATCATATAACGACTAACAATTTAATAATTGGTACAAAGCAAATGTTCAATGTATGCTTCGATTTGTTAATAGATGGCACTCGTCGTCGGTCACAAATATTGGATCGCGGTGTCGAGACTTTTATTAGTGTCTATAGTACATTTTGTTGAAATATACATTTAAAAAAAAAAACAAACAAAAATTAAAAAAACCGGACCTATTTCAATTTTTGCAATTCCGTTAACCAAATACATAGGTCAACGGAACCGTGTGAACACTAAGAAATTATAAAACTATAGAAGTTCATAAACTTAAAAACTACCAGTATCTAGATGCCGGTTCTGCTCTCGGGGTTGATGCGATGGACGGATCAATTCTATTTTTATATTTAGACTACATTCTAATATAATTTTATATACTAATAACTACGTATAGTTTAAGTATAGTAAACAGTATAAGTAATTTTTGGAACAGTAATAGGTAGACGTGGAATTTCGCTTATTACGTATTTTGTCAAATCGTTTATGCAATAAATTGTATTTGTATACATATTCGTATCCGTATTTGTTTTATGGAAGTAAAAATTACAGACACAATAAGTTACTTATCGGCTATAATATATTTTCGACTACTCTTCGTGCGTCCAGCCTACAGCCTGAGCTGAAAAAGATAATATAATTAAGACAGTACCCTGACAATGCAACGTTAATGCAAGAACACCAATTCTCGTACAAAACGAATGTTCGGTCTACGTTTCGACTTGTCGATAGATGGCACTCATCCTCAGTTACAATTACTGAATCGCGGTGGCAAGATTTTTATTGTTGTGTATAAAGTCAATAAATATGATTGTTTCGAAGAATAAATTCTTTGCCCATTTTTTTTCTGCTTTTTTTTTTGTTTTTTACTTTTGTAAGTACCGCTACCCGTAAGGTGTCAACGAAACATTATTACCAACGTGATCCGTCCATATCACAGGACTATTTTTGGAATAGCAATAGGTATCCTACACAGAGTGTGTTTTACTACAAGTAATGTAACAGGGAGACACTTGTCATATTTACAGAATGCGTATAATATGGGCTCTACGATAAATATTAGAACTAAAATTAGGTTAAATTTAAAAGAACAGTTTTTTTTTCGACGTCTTAGATTTTAAACGCACTCGAATATTACTAAAATTATAAACTGAATCAGTTACAGAAACCACGAACATTTAAAATGAAATCTTTTTGTTAAACTTCCTTAATTTGTAATAAGAAACATAAAATTTTAATTTTTTTTAATTTGTTGAAAATTGTTTTTTTTTTGACAAAATTTGTTAAAACAATAAAATAATGCGCTTTAAATATTACGTCACTTTGTATTTCACATATTTCTACTTCACTTCATAATTATATAATAATTATAATTATATTTGTTTTTTATTGTTATTTAATAAAATTTACATGTCAAGGGCATTAAAGTAAATATATTAGAAAAATAAAAAGAAATGCGAAAATTGTCTATAATCTTAAAGTATAATTGTAATGAAAACCTGTTCCATGCTCCGAGCAGAATCGAACGTGCGGCCGTTTTCCATGAGGGGCCGTCCATACATTACGCGAGACAATTGGCGTTTTTTGACTCCCTCCCCCTCCCCTTGGTGAGATTTTTGGAAATGCGTTTCTACCTCCAGGCTATACATACTTCTAAAAAAAAAGTTCATCGCGGTCCCTGTACCGAAATTTCCACCTCCAGGCTATACGTGTATTCCTAAAAAATAAAAAGGTCATTACCGGTACATGAAAAAAAAAAACCACGTGAAAAAAATATTACGTGATATTTGCCGATACCACCCTCCCCTTATACACCTCACGTACGTTATGGACGGCCCCTAATGTAATATACATCGCATCTACAAGACTTTCATTTAACTTACGAGTAACTCGAAATATCGGTCAGATAGTTCCGAAAAAATAATGTTTTTATATGCACTGTATTGCTTAACAAAATAATACTTTTTTTCTGATCGACCAAAATACAACAACAACAAAAAGATAAACATGTTTCTTATATCATAGAAATTACACAAAGTTACTGTAATTACACGTTAACGAATCAGTATGAATGACATTTCATACAAATTAAATGTTTCGATTTGATGAAAGATGGCACTCATCGTCATCGTTTACAAATCCTTGAATCGCGGTGGCAAAATCTTGTATTGTTACTTACATATAAATTTTAATGTTTGTTTAGTGCAATGTTTTTTCCAGATTCGGCAGAGAAATTTTTGCAGTTCCGTTACCGAATGGTGACAATGGAACCCATATATAATAGAGCTAATAAAACCACACTTTCTGTCTGTGTCACAGAGCTTTATTTAGAACTGTAATAGGTAGGCACTTGTCATCTTCACATGTAATAGAATGGCTTCTATAACGACAAATAATTAATAAGACTCTAATACTGACTAATACTCGTTTTTTAGACGTATTTTGGCTCAATCTTAACAAATATTTATTATTAGTGAATAATAATAATTAATAAATGTTATCGCTTCCCGATATAAACGTAATTTTGTAATGCTTTCTCTCGTGTTATTTTAGCATTAACTTATTAAATAATATGTACTCACTCGATATTGACGACAATGATGTCCGGTAAAACTCGAACGAATTTATGTGTATGTGTATATGTGTCTAGCAGTAATCTTGTAATTAACATATCAGTAATATTTGTATTTTATATCCTTTTTTAATTTAATAAATAAGTAACATAAAATAAAAATTATCCTATCGAACAACTTGTGTGGAGTTAAGTCCGACTCACACTTATCTTTTTTTATGCGTTTGAATGATTTTTTTTTTTTGTATAATGTAAAATAAGTATGAGATCTCATTGAAGTGCGTTCCCGTAGAAAGTACCTATATACTCATATACTTTATGCTCCTTTATATACTGTTATAATTATTGGTTTAAATTTTAATTATTTTGATATGATGTCATGGTGTTGTCATAATGATTTTCCAATGGCAGTGGAAAATTCGTATCGATGTATGTCGTGTTGAGTAGATTGAATATCGACTCCATTAGTATATCATTTTCATCAACACAAAAACTTCTAAGATCCTATGTTTGTAGTTCCGGTAACCAAATAACTCAACGCAATCCCACTACTAAAACCCGCTGTCTCCCAGTGTCACAGGGTCTCTTTAGAACCGTAATAGGTACTCTCTAAAATCGAATCAGTAAATTTTTTATTAATTAAGTTAGTTAAGCTATTTTGACTAAATAGCAGTGAATTTCAATAAAAAAATTGTGAATACTCATTAATACACATACACATATTCAATGATCAAAGCACTCTGATATTCACATATTCGTACTTTGAAGTCACTAATTGTGCGTGGTACGATTCTCTTATTGATAAATAACTGAAAAATCTACTTAAAATTAGCCATTTCGTTAAGCAATAATTACCAACAGCTGTTATGAATAAATATAAATGCTCAATGCTGATAATTTTAAAAAAGTTTCAACATCACCGCCGACCAGAAATAAGTTCAGAATGTTTTAACTCGTCAACAGATGGCACTCGTCGTTAGTTTCAAGTCACGATGACAAGATTTTCTTTTTTATTATATATAGTGTAACTGTAACTACTTATTTTTATACGGAATGGCAATGTAAGCATCGACTTAAAGTAATTTTTAGAGTTCCGGAGACCCAAAGGTATCAACGGAACACTACTACTATTCTGCTGTCCGTCCGTGCCACAGGGCTGTCTATTGAACAACAGTTGATAAACACTTTTCAATGAATATGTATTACTACGGCCACTCTGACGAGAGTTATATTTTATTAATTTAATCAATTCGTATTTTACTGCAAATTCTAATATTTTTTTATTATTTTTTAATGAAAAAAGTAACAATTGTCACAATTTGATCAAATGAATTATCAAAGAATGTCGATTTTTTGTTTGTTAATTCATGTTAATATAGTAAGTAACTCGTTCATAGATGTCGTTGGTAGTTTTATATCATTAAACATTTATTTATTTATGTAACGTAATTGTACCGGACCCTAGTCGAAAGAAATACGAAGTGGACTGTATAATATGCGATGTGACGACGAGACGTCTGTTTCTAGGGCCGGTATCAAACGAATGCGAAGGGTGAGCTGGTTCTAGTTCGCCGTGCGTTCAGTGAGGGTGTACGTCAGTGAAACGCCAATTAATTGTTGAAGATTTTCCCGCTTGTGAGGATCAGAATTGCTGGCTAGCTTCTTTAAGCAATCTCTTCTATACTATGGTCTCTTGCTATTCACTATTCTTTACTCTTCTATAGTCAATCGAAGACTGGCATGTGGTGCCCGGAATGGCACCGTAATTTATACTGCTCTGATTGGCTGGCCAGCGATCCCTTACCTCACCCCCGGGAATTTACTTTATTCAAAAAACATACTTTTTACAATAGTTGAGCTTATTTCTATACTTACTCTATAACTATTTTACATCCTCTATTATTTTAGCATACAATTAATGCGGCGCGCGCGCTAATTATCAATAAACGGGGTCGGGTCCTCGCCACGGTATTTAAATCTACCTCGTCCCCCACCGCTTGATATAAAAGCCCCCCGCGGATCCTTAATCCGCGTTAGTCTGCCACGTGCGCGCGTCGCTAATCCATCTATGAGTTATCGAATGCTATATCGTCAAAATCTATTTTTAACATGTAAATTGCTATTTTTACATTATAAAACATCTATAAATTAACTATAAATTGACAAAATAACCTTAAATCTATGCAAACTATATCTGAAAATATTCTTAAGCTAATATTAACACAATGAAATGTCCTTAATCCTATAATCTTATTTTACATACGAATTATCACTTTTAGACTATAAAAACCTATAAAAACCTATAAAATATCTATAATAACATTAATAAATTAATATTAAACGACAAAACATCCTTAATCTACGAATTTATAACTGTAAACATTAAACAATGAAATTATCCTTAATCCTATTGCTTTCTCTATTTTTCTATACAAAATTCTATATCTATCTCTCTTTATGCGAAAATATTTAAACTTTAATAAATCTACAAGTTAATAAAATAATGTTACGAAATGATATAGGTACCTCTCTAAGTACCTAACTACGCGAATGATTTCTATAAATACGATCGATATTTTTCGACATCATTATGTTGTCTCGCTCACACACGTGCGAGGGAGACCGTCTATCTCTATCCCTTTCGATTGTCTATTACACATATTTTAGCGAAATAATTCTATGAAATGATGCGAAATACCTCTTTAAGGTCCTAACTATACGAGTGATTTCTATAAATACGCGCGATATGGGCGATAACATTATGCTATCTCGCTTACACATGTGCGAAGGAGACCGTCTGTTGCTGTCCTTCTCGGTTGTCTCGTACATTCTCCCGCCGTGCAGTCTCGGGGCTCGTCACGATACTGCATTCTTCCGTGCTGGGAGAGACGACCGATGCCGATGTCAGCTGCACCAACCGCTTCGTAGGTCTTCTCAGGATGCCTCCGGATGTTCTCACGTCCACTACTCGTACCGTTCCGTCTTGACCGGGATACGTAGCTATCACGACGCCTCGTGGCCAGGTGTTGCGAGGTAGATTCCCGTCGACTATGAGTACCACGTCGCCGACTGCTATTGCTGGTCCGGACCCTCGGGGCTCCCGCCGGTGTTGAAGCTCGGGAAGGTACTCACGAACCCATCGGGCCCAGAACTGGTCTGCTAGGCGCTGTGCTGCTCTCCAGTACGGACGTCCTATCAGATCCCTATCTTCAAACTTGCCGGGCAACGGTACTCGAGCTGACCCTCCGAGCAGTATATGATTCGGAGTCAGCGCTTCGGGATCTTCTATGTCGACTGAGACGTGTGTAAGGGGCCGACTATTAACCGTGTATTCGGCCTCTGCGAGTAGTGTAGCGAGGACCTCTTCTTGTGGGCTTCGTTCTTGCAGTACTGCTGTGAGAGCGGTCTTCACAGACCTCACTAGCCGCTCCCATGCTCCGCCCATGAACGGTGCACCCGGTGGTATGTACCTCCACGTGATCGTACGAATGTTGGCCTCCTCACTCGTTGCCTGCAGCGCCGCCTTCTTCAGCTCGGCGTCCGCGCCGTGGAAGTTCGTTCCGTTGTCCGACCAGATTTCGGTGGGACAACCACGGCGCGCTATCATTCGACGAAGTGCCAGGATAGCTGAGTCGGTCGATAGCGATGCGGCGACTTCTAGATGTACAGCTCGAGTGGTGAGACACGTGAAGAGGGCCACGTAGCGCTTTTCATGGCGTCTTCCTATGGTGACTGTGAACGGTCCGAAGTAATCGATGCCGGTGTACGTAAACGGCCTTTGATGATGAGCGAGTCGAGTCGGTGGTAAGTCGCCCGTTGGTGGCGACGGTGGTGCTGCTCTTCGAATCCGACATGGTAGGCAGCTGCGAACGATGACTCTGGTCACAGGGCGGAGTCGGAGCACCCAATAGTGCTGTCTGCACTCGTTGACGACTGTTTCGACGCCGGCATGCTGCAGGCTTCTATGTGTATATTCTATATACAGTCGCGTTGCTCGATGGTCACCATCTATCACGGCTGGTGACTTTTGTGACTCCGTGACTCCCGCCGCTGCGTTGACCCGGCTCTTGACACGAATAATTCCGTCTACGAACGTTGTCGACAATAATCGTAGTCTACTATTATTCGATAGCGATTTGCCACTCCTTAAGGCGTATACTTCGTCAGAGAAGGAATCCTGCTGTATCGATTTCACTATTAAGGATTCCGCCTGTCTTAGTAGTGCGGCTTCTATAGGCAGGTATTTATTTTCTTCTTTATTATGCCTCGACTGTTTCGATTTCGTACCTATGTGTTTCTTATTATCTTTCGCTATATTCTTGTTATTCCAGTCGGGGTCCGCGTACTGTTTTTTCTTTCTATAATTAACACGCTCGGTTCGTTGACCTTTACACAGTTGTATAAATTGTAGTACCCGCGCGGTAGCTCGTACTAGCCGTTCCCACTTAGAGAATCGTGCGCTATCGGGTACGGACTGGCTGACGGATATCGATGTTTTCGTAGTGATGTGATGCGTACGTTCTTCTCCGGTGTTTTCGACTTTCGACGGGACTTCGGATGGCCACTCCGATGGATGCTTTCGTAGAAATGGTGGCCCCGTGAACCATCTATGTGCCTTGTCGAACTCACAAGGCACGTCCCTGGTGGCGTCGTCGGCGTTGTTAAGTTTCGTAGGCACCCATCTCCACTCGCTGTTGCTGGTGGTCTCCTCTATTGCGGCGATGCGATGAGCGACGAACGGTTTGTACGATCTCGCCCCTGTCTTCAACCATGTTAACACCGTCTTGCTGTCGGTCCAGAAGGTCTTCGAATCCGGTTTTCTACTGTGCTCGCTCAGGACTGTCGCTGCTATCCTAGCTCCTAGTACCGCGGCTTGTAACTCGAGACGTGGTATGGACACTAGCTTAAGCGGCGCGACGCGAGCTTTGGCGGTGATGAGGGTGAGATTTACTTCTCCGTCTTTGTTCTCCGTTCTCCAGTATAGAGCTACGGCGTATGCGGTCGTACTGGCGTCAACGAACACGTGTAATTGTAATGACGTCGCTTCACTATATTCTATGTAAGCACGTGGCACGGTGACGTCACGTAGTTTCTTTATGTGTTGTAGCCACGTGGTCCATTGTTCTGCGAGGTCGGCGTCGATCTTGTTGTCCCATCCTATTCCGCGCCGCCACACTTCTTGCATGATTTGTTTACCACGCACTATCACAGGCGAAGCGAGGCCGAGCGGATCGTAGATCGACATAATAATCTTTAGTATTTCTCGCTTCGTCGGAGCCGTGTTGTCTAGGAGCGCTGGCGGTACGCGGGCTAGGTTTAAGTTGAAACCTAGGCTATCGTTCTGTGGGTTCCACATGAGGCCTAGCACGCGTTCTGTCTTCGTTCCGTCGTCCAGCTGTTTAATTTCTTGAGACGACTCCGATTCTTTGTTTAATGTTTTCTGTACGTATAGCGAGTTCGATGTCCAGCTTCGCAGATTGAAGTTGCCCGCCGCGTGTATATCTCGAACTTGCGTAGCTATTTCTATAGTTCGTTGTTCTGTCGTGAAGCTGTCGAGATAGTCGTCCATATAGTGAGCTTGCACGATGGCGGCGGCGGCTTCTGGATATTCCTTTTCGTACTTGCGGGCGTTCGCGTTCTTTACGTATATCGCTATGGCCGGTGAACATGTCGCTCCGAATATGAGCGACTTCATTCTATATTCGTCGGGAGGTCCGTCCCGTCTGTCCCCGCGCCATAGGTATCGTAGTGCGTCTCTGTCCTCACTCCTTACTCCTATCTTCATGAACATCTCTGCTATATCTGCGGTCACTGCATATCGATGTTGCCGGAATCTCATTAACACGCCGGTTAGCGAGCGTAGTAAGTCCGGTCCGGTGAGCAGGTGATCGTTAAGTGATGTTCCAGCTGTTCTCGCCGCCGCGTCGTGAACTATACGGACTTTGCCCGGCTTCATGACGTTGACGACGGGGAAGTGAGGTAGGTACCACGTTCTATGCGATGTCTTTTCTATCGGTGCTCGTTCCGCGTAGCCCTTTTCTATTAATGCGTTCATTTGTTCCGTATATTTTTCTTTTAATAACGGATCTTTATCTATTTTCTTTTCCGTTGTATAGAGCCGTTTGAGTGCGTTTTCGTAGTTATACGGCATTTTCGAATCGCTATTTTTCCACGGTAAAGCCGTTTCATACTGTCCGCTTTCTGTCTGTACGGTGTTCGCTTCCAGTATGTCGAGTACTTTTTGTTCCGGATCGGAACGCGGCTTTTTCTCTGCTATATCGATGGAGTCCAGAGCGAAGTGGTGTCGTAGCATCTCGTCCATGCGGCTTTCGTCGCTTTCTATATCCGTGTCGGCGAGATTATAAACGAAGTGAACCCGCTGACCGACGGTGCGAGAGCCAGACCCGTGGAGGACCCATCCTAAGGGCGTTTTCGATGCGACTAGTTGACTTCTATTGCCCTTCTTTGTCTCCGATGCTATTAAGAGGTGCCAGTTGTCCTGACCGATGAGTATAGTAGGGCGAGCGTCCTTATACGAAATGTTGTTAGCGATGTCTTTAAGGTGTTCGCAGGCCCGTACTTGTTCTTTGTTTATCGATTGTGGCGATATTTTCATTTTCTTTATAGTTCTCGCCTGTAGTTTGAACTCTTTTTCTTGCCCCTTTATGTTGAACGTGACACGACGAGACGAGTGCGTAGCTAACTTCGTGTCGATTGTTTCGATGTTCAACGGATCCTTAGGTCCCTTCGCGCCGATCTTCGAAGCGATACTCTCTTCTATCAAGGTCACGGTGGAGCCGTCGTCCAGCAGCGCGTACGTGTCTATGGTTTTCTTAGGGCCGCTGATCCTGACCGGAATGTATTTCAGGTAGGCGTGCAACTCCTTGTGGCTATGTGTAGTGGTGACCTTCTCTGTTTCTTCTCTTCTATCTTCTTTGTTGGTCGGCGTGAAGTGAAGCAGCGGATGATGTGTTCGTTCGCAACCGTTCTTACCGCAGACACGTGTCTTACACTTGTGTGTTTGACTTCTGTAGCGAAGACATCTATAGCAGAGGTTCGCGTCCTTAGCTATTTCCCAACGCCTATGTTGCTCCGCTGTCTTTAGTTTCGTACAGTCCGACGGCTCGTGTTCCTTCTCCTTGCATATAGGACAAGGGAATTTCCTATCGTTCGTTACGAGCGCGCGGTGTCTTCGTACAGGTGTCGTGGTCTCTTCATTGTCGATCTGTTCCGGAGGTGCGTACTTCGCACACCTGTCTGCTTCTCGTTCTATAAATTCGCAGAACAGTACTAACTCCGGTTCAGTCTTCGGTTTTTCTATATCGTTGCTTGTTGCGTAGTCGAACCATCTGAATCTCGTTGTTGGTGTTAGCTTCTCGACCAGCTGTTTTATAATTTCCGGGCTATACAGGTACTGGTCTTTAGCTAGCAGTCGTAGAGTGGCGACACAGTTCTTAATCTTGTTAGCGTAGGCACAGATGTCCCTCGGAGAGTCGGTAAGGCGAGGCAGGTTGCGCAGCTTCTCTAGCTCGGTGATGGCGATGGCGTCCGGTCTTCCGAAGCGAGTTTCGAGAGTTTTCATTATGTCTATTGCCGGCGCGTTCGCGATGAGAAGGCTGGCGACCGCTTCCTTCGCTTTTCCTTTCAGGGCTCTTCGTATTCTTGCTGAGTTCTCCGCCGCGCTGAGTTGAGTCGATGATTCGTAGTAAGCAGCGCGGAAGGCGAGCCACTCTGTGTGTGACCCGTTGAAGTACGGTAATTCTCCTATATACCGCGATGTGCCCGCAGATCTTGCCGCTGTGGTGATGGCTGCCGCTAGTTGCGTCAGGTCTATACTGTTCGATGCCACAGTCGCTATCTCTGGGGCTTCTTTTTCTATGATGACCGAGTTGTTCTTTTCTGTATGTGTGGTGGGCTTCGCTATAGGTACCTCGGGGTCTTGAGCTATAGGTTTCGCGGTGACCTCCGGGTGTGTGTCCAACCACTCTGTAACTCGGTTGTCGCCGTCGTGCGATGAATCTTCACTATCGTCGTCATCGGATTCGAGCGCGGCGGCTTCAGCTCTTGCAATGGCGAGTTCCAGCTTGCGTTGAGCTATCTCTTCTCTTAGCTTGAGAAGCTTCTTTTCTTTTGATGCCTTCTTCGAGGACGGTTTCGAATGCTTTCTTTGACCTGGATCGGCCGACGGAGATCTAGGTGGTTCTTCGTGTCGAACAGGTACGTTTGAAGGCTTCGATTGTTCTGCGATGTTCGAGGTGTCCTCTGGAGACCTTTCTTGGATCGCTTCTAATTCCTGTTCCATCTTCTCGGCTTGCGATCTTGTAAGCGGCATTATAAACGATGTCTTCAACTTCGCTATATCTATATGACGAACACGACGTACACGATGACCACGATGAGACACGACGAAAGGCAGATCCGGCGCTCGGAGGACCAGATGTACCGGACCCTAGTCGAAAGAAATACGAAGTGGACTGTATAATATGCGATGTGACGACGAGACGTCTGTTTCTAGGGCCGGTATCAAACGAATGCGAAGGGTGAGCTGGTTCTAGTTCGCCGTGCGTTCAGTGAGGGTGTACGTCAGTGAAACGCCAATTAATTGTTGAAGATTTTCCCGCTTGTGAGGATCAGAATTGCTGGCTAGCTTCTTTAAGCAATCTCTTCTATACTATGGTCTCTTGCTATTCACTATTCTTTACTCTTCTATAGTCAATCGAAGACTGGCATGTGGTGCCCGGAATGGCACCGTAATTTATACTGCTCTGATTGGCTGGCCAGCGATCCCTTACCTCACCCCCGGGAATTTACTTTATTCAAAAAACATACTTTTTACAATAGTTGAGCTTATTTCTATACTTACTCTATAACTATTTTACATCCTCTATTATTTTAGCATACAATTAATGCGGCGCGCGCGCTAATTATCAATAAACGGGGTCGGGTCCTCGCCACGGTATTTAAATCTACCTCGTCCCCCACCGCTTGATATAAAAGCCCCCCGCGGATCCTTAATCCGCGTTAGTCTGCCACGTGCGCGCGTCGCTAATCCATCTATGAGTTATCGAATGCTATATCGTCAAATACTATTTTTAACATGTAAATTGCTATTTTTACATTATAAAACATCTATAAATTAACTATAAATTGACAAAATAACCTTAAATCTATGCAAACTATATCTGAAAATATTCTTAAGCTAATATTAACACAATGAAATGTCCTTAATCCTATAATCTTATTTTACATACGAATTATCACTTTTAGACTATAAAAACCTATAAAAACCTATAAAATATCTATAATAACATTAATAAATTAATATTAAACGACAAAACATCCTTAATCTACGAATTTATAACTGTAAACATTAAACAATGAAATTATCCTTAATCCTATTGCTTTCTCTATTTTTCTATACAAAATTCTATATCTATCTCTCTTTATGCGAAAATATTTAAACTTTAATAAATCTACAAGTTAATAAAATAATGTTACGAAATGATATAGGTACCTCTCTAAGTACCTAACTACGCGAATGATTTCTATAAATACGATCGATATTTTTCGACATCATTATGTTGTCTCGCTCACACACGTGCGAGGGAGACCGTCTATCTCTATCCCTTTCGATTGTCTATTACACATATTTTAGCGAAATAATTCTATGAAATGATGCGAAATACCTCTTTAAGGTCCTAACTATACGAGTGATTTCTATAAATACGCGCGATATGGGCGATAACATTATGCTATCTCGCTTACACATGTGCGAAGGAGACCGTCTGTTGCTGTCCTTCTCGGTTGTCTCGTACAGTAATTAAAATTTTGACATGACTTGTTCTTGGAATTTTATTACTCAAATTCATATTAAATAGCTGCCTCTTAATTTCTATGTTATTAACAGCTATCTGATTCCTTATAACACGAGTAAAAAAAAATAGGAAATATTTAACTTTTTTTCCATATGTGTTTTAATAGATAACATTGAAACGCTGCATAATAAGTCATTAGATGACGCTGTGAAATATTTTTATGACACAATTTACGATTTTCGTAATACCTATGTACCTCATAAATTTATCCAGCCGAATTCTTACCCTCCATGGTACAGTTTGGCTCTTATTAGGATATTAAAAGAAAAACACAAATTTTTCCGAAAATTTAAAATTTACGGGAACCAGAGTGATTATATGACTTTTTCATTACTTAGAAAAAGGGCAAAGACTCTTGAAAATTCTTGTTATGAATCTTACATAAATAAAACTGAAGATTCCATAATTACTAATCCTAGAGCTTTTTGGTCCTTTACAAAGTACAACAGTAAAAAATCTTCCAGTTTTCCTTCCTCAATGTCTTATAATAGTGAAACTGCTTCCACCGGTGACAAAATTTGTGATTTGTTTTCAAATTATTTCCAGGCTAACTTCCTTGAATCTAGTCCCAACTCCAACTTTACCTATCCCGTGACGCAGAAAATGAATAACTACAATATTGGCGACATTTATATAGATAACGACGAGCTCCTCAGGCTTTTAGAATCTGTTAACTTAAATAAAGGTGCCGGCCCCGACGACATTCCTCCTTTAATAATTTTAAAATGTGCTAAAAGCTTTGTTACTCCTCTGAGTATACTTTTTAGACGATCATTGGATGAAGGCTATGTACCAAACATATGGAAATCGGCGTTTATAGCCCCAATATATAAGAATGGCGACAAAACTAATATAAAAAATTACAGACCAATTTCGAAACTTTGTATTTTTGCTAAAATCTTTGAGAACATCGTTTATCGACAGGTTTACGCTACAATTCAGAGCTGGTTCATTCCAGAGCAGCATGGTTTTTTGAAGGGTCGCTCGACCACATCGAATCTTCTTCTTACATATGATTATGTTAGCTCTTCAATGGACTCGGGTGCACAGGTCGACATAATATATACTGATTTCAGTAAGGCCTTTGATCGTATTGACCACTGTATTCTGCTTCGGAAGATCTATATGGCGGGAATACACGGGAATCTATTTCGTTGGTTCTCCTCATATATAAATAATCGTTCCCAGGCAGTAGCCTTAAACGGCTACGTCTCTGCCTGGGTGTCAGTTCCCTCTGGAGTTCCTCAAGGCTCACTACTAGGGCCACTTCTCTTTGCCATTTTTCTGAATGATATATCATCATGTTTTCATCATTCTCTTTGCTTATTGTATGCTGATGATGCTAAAATAATAAAAAGTATTTCTTCCATTGATGATTGTCGATTACTGCAGGAAGACCTAAACAGATTCAATAATTATTGCCAAATTAATAAATTAGACCTTAATGTATCGAAATGCCACATTATGAATTTTACTCGCAAATTAAACACCCTTAGGTACAATTACACCCTAAAAAATCAAACAATGTTACATATAAATAAAATTAAAGACCTTGGTGTAGTTGTAGACTGTAAGTTGTTATTCAACGAACACGTCGACTATATTGTAAAAAAGGCGTCAAGGGCTTTGGGGTTTATTATCAGGTCTTGCAAACACTTTAGCAAGCTTAAGCCTATAAAAATACTATACTGCTCATACGTACGTAGTATACTTGAGTATTGCTCTGAGATCTGGAACCCAGCATATAATACATATGTAAATAGAATTGAGTGTATCCAGAAGCGGTTTTTAAGATACTTGCAGTATAAATGTGGTGATAATTTGGTTGACTACAAAAGTAGATGTAAAAAATACCATTTCCTTCCCCTGACACTTCGTCGAAATATCTCTGATTTAGTATATCTAAATAAAATTGTTAACAATATTATAGATAATCCAGACTTACATAACAGAATTAAATTTAATGTACCCACTAGGTTCTTTCGTAATTTTTCCCCATTTTATATCCCACCTTGTAATAGAAATTATCGTCGAAATTCCTTTATTTGCAGATCT
Source organism: Euphydryas editha (assembly GCA_036937285.1). Classification (NCBI taxonomy): domain Eukaryota; kingdom Metazoa; phylum Arthropoda; class Insecta; order Lepidoptera; family Nymphalidae; genus Euphydryas; species Euphydryas editha. The sequence goes on along the minus strand of JAUPFZ010000029.1, from coordinate 10,851,777 downwards.
ACTACACGATTTAATGATTTTTTGCGCGAACACCGTGATGTTGACGTTTTTCTGATTAAACCTTATTCTATTAGACGGTTGGTGACCACGGAATATTTCTCTTCCGATAACTTATAATGTGTAACCAGTTTGACGATCCAGCAAAGTTCTCGAACCATCCTTAGTTTAATTTTTTTTAAGTTAAAAAAAAAAAAAAAAATTTTAATTCTCAAACTGTTAAATAATATAGCACTCTTTAGTTGTTAATTGTAAAAACTTCTAAATGGCTTTTTGTTTCTTAATTGTGTGGAGGAGAGAGGTTGCCATTGAAAAGGAAGGATCCTTCGACCAGACGGTGTTGCGTCTGGTGGGCTACGCGCCACTTGACGCTTATTGTCGAGATCTTGTATATATACTCAATCGCTTTGAAAACTTCGATAGCGGGATGTAGGATTCGTTAGTTTCTTCTAGTTCGTATATGGCGAGATAGATGTCGCTACATCACTCCCCCTCCGAGACCGGAGGTCGATAGCAGGTTGAGTCGTCCATACTACATCTTGTGATGCTTGCCGGGCCAGTGGAATGTTCCAGTGAGTCGGAACCAGATGCCGCATAGTTCACGGTGAGTCGGAATTGTCTGCGGTGATGCCCCAGTGAGTCGGGGTGGTGCAGTGCTGCGTGGTGGCTGGCTGCTGCGTCGACCAGGAGAGAAGTGCGTCTCTGCTTGCTGACCGGCCGAAGTGCAGTGTACTGTGCCAAGGTCGCTGCGAAGGCTGTAGGCGATGACCAGGAATGCGCGTTCGCTGCATGCTAGTGGTCAGGATACCCGTAGTAGCCGTGGATGCTGGCTGGCTGTACGACTTGCTGCTCGAAAGCTTGAGGAAGTGATGATGAGATCATGATGACGTAGCTTTGCGAAGGTTGCGATTGATGTTCATGCTCGGGGTCACCAGTTATAGAGGTTGAGAAGCTGCGTTGAAAAGGAAGGATCCTTCGACCAGACGGGTGTGTGTCTGGTGGGCTACGCGCCACTTAACGTTTGTTGTCGAGTTCTTGTATATAATTGTACTCAATCGCTTTGAAAACTTCGATAGCGCGATGTAGGATACGTCTGTTTCTTCTAGTTCGTATATGGCGAGATAGATGTCGCTACATCACTCCCCCTCCGAGACCGGAGGTCGATAGCAGGGTGAGTCGTCCATACATCTTGTGATGCTTGCCGGGCCAGTGGAACGTTCCAGTGAGTCGGAACGAGATGCCGCATAGTTCACTGTGAGTCGGAACTGTCTGCGGTGATGTCCCAGTGAGTCGGGACGGTGCGGTGCTGCGTAGTAGCTGGCTGCTGCGTCGACCAGGAGAGAAGTGCGTCTCTGCTTGTTGACCGGCCGAAGTGCAGTGTGCTGTGCCAAGGTCGCTGAGAAGGCTGTGGGTGCTGACCAGGAATGCGCGTCCGCTGCATGCTTGTGGTCAGGATACCCGTAGTAGCCGTGAATGCTGGCTGTCTGTATGACTCGCTGCTCGAAAGCTTGAGGAAGTGATGATGACGTAGATTTGCGAAGGCTGCGCTGACGTTCATGCTCGGGGTCACCAGTTTAGCGTGGAGAAGGCTGCCATTGAAAAGGAAGGATCCTTCGACCAGACGGTGTTGTGTCTGGTGGGCTACGCGCCACTTAACGTTTTGTTGTCGAGTTCTTGTATATGTACTCAATCGCTTTGAAAACTTTGATAGTGCGATGTAGGATACGTCAATTTCTTCTCGTTCGTATATGGTGAGATAGATGTCGCTACATCACTCCCCCACCGAGACCGGAGGTCGATAGCAGGTTGAGTCGTCCATACTACATCTTGTGATGCTTGCCGGGCCAGTGGAATGTTCCAGTGAATCGGAACCAGATGCCGCATAGTTCACGGTGAGTCGGAACTGTCTGCGTTGATGCCCCAGTGAGTCGGGGTGGTGCAGTGCTGCGTAGTGGCTGGCTGCTGCGTCGACCAGGAGAGAAGTGCGTCTCTGCTTGCTGACCGGCCGAAGTGCAGTGTGCTGTGCCAAGGTCGCTGCGAAGGCTGTAGGCGATGACCAGGAATGCGCGTTCGCTGCATGCTAGTGGTCAGGATACCCGTAGTAGCCGTGGATGCTGGCTGGCTGTACGACTTGCTGCTCGAAAGCTTGAGGAAGTGATGATGAGATCATGATGACGTAGCTTTGCGAAGGTTGCGATTGATGTTCATGCTCGGGGTCACCAGTTATAGAGGTTGAGAAGCTGCGTTGAAAAGGAAGGATCCTTCGACCAGACGGGTGTGTGTCTGGTGGGCTACGCGCCACTTAACGTTTGTTGTCGAGTTCTTGTATATAATTATACTCAATCGCTTTGAAAACTTCGATAGCGCGATGTAGGATACGTCTGTTTCTTCTAGTTCGTATATGGCGAGATAGATGTCGCTACAATTGTATTTCTAATTTGTTATGTATAGCTGTAAGTTTTTCTGAATAAATAAAATAAAATAAAATAAAATAAAACGTGTAGAAATATAAAATTAGAATAATATTTGACAATAACTGTCTTCACACATACTACTGACCGATGTTTGTATTTATACAAAATATTTTTGTTATTGATCACTGAAACGTCACAAGCTAGTGTTTTAAGTTTTGATGGAAACTGATTTCTCCTATCTGGTTTTCTCTAGTACTGCTAATGTTTGCATTAATGGAACATACGTCTATATAATATAATTACCGAGTGTAATTGTTTTATAACACATCCTTTTAAGATCGTTGAGATAGTTCCAAAAAATATTTTTTTCCAGTTTATCATAGCACTGTATTCTTTAACACTAGTCAGTACATGGAGGACTCCACCCACTCTCTCTCACTCCCTCCTTTTTCTCGTATTATCTCTCTATATCTACAATAGCTTACATGCGTGCACGTGATACTCTTCTCGTTACGAGAAGAGTATCACGTGCACGCATGGTAACAAAAACGGAAATGACAAAATCAATCACTATTGCCCACTGATTTTAAAATATAATAAGTTCAAGTACAAAGTCATTCACCGACAAGCTATTTTTTGTTGTATATATAAATAATATTTTTTTTATTTTCTCATAAACTTTGCAATAAAAATTTAAATTTAAAATTTACTTAAAATAATTACGAATACTTGTTAAGATCAAGTCAAAATACGTCGAAATAACCCATTTTCTATACTAGGACACTTTTACATATTTCTCTTTGTTTGCAGTTCCAGAAATATATTTCTGCCAATATGAAAAGTCTCTAATTATCATAGCTCTTAAGATAACGCGTGATACGGACGGACAGAGGACTTCAGAGGCGTTTTAGTAGTAGTGTTCCGTTGACACGTTTGGGTAACGGAACTACAAAAATTATATCCATGAGATTTTTCTTAAGCCTAATATTTACAATATTTACAAGTTGTATTATATATAATGATAACTGAATACATATACAATAAAAAAAGTATTACCACCGCGATTCACGATTTGCAACTGACGATGAGAGACATCTATCATTAAGTTGAAACATTCAATTTGTATCAAACGTCATTAAATCCAATTCGTTAATGTTTAACAAGGAATTGATATCATAAACTAGCAAACCCGGCGAACTCCGTTTCGCCACCAACTTATTTTCGTGAGGGATACTCACACCACGTACTGGCACCGTCGGCTCCACCACCATGCAAAACCATATTGGTTTGTAGTACATGCTATGTATCAGAGATGGCGCTGTATGTGAAAAATGATTTTCCCTGTTTTTCTGCTTTTCTGTTGACATTTTTCCTAAATTTTGTTTGCTATAAACCTCACGGAGCCCGAGACCTTTCCAACGAATGCACGATACGATACGATAATATAATGTACAATTATTGTTATGTTTGGAGTCGGTGTCAGCCAAGGAAATACGATACGATACAGATACAGATTCACTCATTCACAGATCAAGAAATATAAATAAAAAAAAATAAGAAAAAAATAGAACGACTTCAAAACAAAAAATTATAAGACAAAAAATGCACCAAAACGTAAACCGCCCTTCCTGTCAAACCACCCGCGCTCCGCCCTGTTGCGTCTGAGTGCGTAATAGTGTACACATATTGTAATGTTAAACTACGTTGGCTGACACCGACTTCGAAAATAACATTAATTGTACATTATATTATCGTAATAATTTGTTTATAGACAAAGAATACATAATTATTTTTTTTACTTTTTAGTGCATTTTTGTTATACTTACATTTTTTTTTTTTTGTTATGAAGTCGGTTTTATTTTTTGTAAAAATTTTGTTTTATTTTACCCTCTGTTTTAGCACGCTCGTCAAAATGTAAACTACCTTAAATGCAATTACTTCATTTTCTTATAATTGAATTTTATTCTTGTAAGGAATGATAATAAACAATTCTTACACGATAATATTATTTTCTATCCTGTTCTCCTCAGCAGAATCTATACCTATTGAGAATCCGGCGGTAGCGTCATATGTATTACGTAGATATTATTACATACATACATACATATAATCACGTCTCTTTCCCGTAGGGGTAGGCAGAGACCACTTCTTTCCACTTGCTACGATCCTTACATACTTGTTTCGCTTCGTCCACTTTCATTATTCCCTTCATACATGCTCTTCGGTTTAGGGTATGAACAACCTCATGAACAACCAAACGAGCCTTGTTAGACACCTTCCGACTCCTCATAAAGGAGTGCAAAGCTTCATTCACCATGTTTCCTGCATTCACTCTTCTTTCAATATCACTCTCACACTTTCCATCTCTTGTAAACTTTGAACCCAGATACACAAACTCATATTACAGATCGTAGATATTATTGTATAATTATTATTTAAAAGTACTTTTCAAGCCTAGCTATTTATTATGGAAATAAGAATATTCGCTTTATATAGTATAATTATTTTAGAAAGTATAACATTAACGAGACACTAAACATACGTATGTAAATGTATAACTTGTTCAGTCGCAATATTAAATCGAGTAGTGAACCGTCGTTCCATCGCGATCGAACTTACGTGCATCTGATCAAGTGATAGTTTTTGTTGTTGTTGTTGATAACTTGTTGATAGATGGCACTCGTCGTCGGTTACAAATCCTGAATCGCGTGGCAAGATGTGTATTGTAATAATATATTTGGACAACTATGATTTATTTAGGTATGCAATTTTATAAAAGTTACATGTAATTTTTGTAGTTCCTTACCCCGTAACTGTGTGTAACGGAACTAATCATATTACTAAAACTTCCCCATCCATCCATATCACAGAGTTGTCTTTAGAGTCGTGACCAGTCACTTTCACAGATATCTATTCCTATGAGCGCTGTAACGACAAATAATAAAAACACAATAAAGTATAAACTTAAATTATAATGACCCCTATATTTGTTAGTATCAACGTATGCAGCAATTTTTTTACGTAATAAATAATATGGCATAAACATAGCATACATATATTTATTTTGGGTATCTGATTTTTGAAGAAGTTTTGGAGATTTTTAACGTTAATACTCAATCATCCTTATCAATCTGTCTGTTTGTTGTAATTGTCGCTATGATAGAAAATGAAATTAAATTAAATTATGTTCCCAATATAATAATTTATATTTAAGGAAGGAAGGAAGGAGTAGAATGATGGTGATATATTTATTTCATTTCATTTCATTTTCCATTATAGCAACAATTACAACAAAGAGAGAGAGAAGAAAATAAGTATGATTGAATATAAACATTAAAAATCTCCAAAACTTCTTCAAAAATCAGATACCCGAAATAAATATATTTCACACTATATACACGACAATAAAAATCTTGCCACAGCGATTCAATATTTGTAACCGACGATGAGTGCCATCTGTCAACAAGTCGAAACGTCACCGAACATTTACTTTGCGGTCGATGTGACGCAAAGACTGTTATTTATAATTTTTTCTTCCTACAAGTCAGCAAACACAAAGGGACGATTTACTTATCACCGAGCACAATCAATGAAAGCACTGGCAGAGACACATACTTGACGCTCGCTAAACAGAAAAACAAAATAAAACAGGAATGTGATATCAAACATACCTGGTGTTACCATATAGCTAGTCTATTATTGCGCTATCGTACACAAACATGACAATTTATATTACATTAAAAATTTAACACTTCAGAACTACTACAATTATTTTGAAATAAATATGAAATGAAAATTATGATGAAACCGCGGGGCATAGCTAGTAAAAAATAAACGGAAAACTTGTCTTCAGTCTAATAATATATTGATAATGGAAATTTAATATTATTTTAATAATAACATTTTCTAAAATCAACAGTAACAACAAGCTTAATTGCTACGTTAATGCGCTCTTTAATATTATTCTTTTGTAATGCGAAGAAAAGTAAATTTGAAAAAATAAATAAATAATTTTCTTTCTTTAGTTAAAATTTATTATTAATAGAAAACTTTGATTAAGTTTCCTTTTTAGTAATAACATTTTGACGCAACAACTACGAAAAGTTTACTGCTGAACTAATATTTTCGAATAAACTAAAAACTGTTATTTTCGAATAAACTAAAAATTAGAGTGTTTCAATTTAATTTTTTCCTAATTTTATGACTACCCTACTAAATACTTTATTAATTTGATTCATTTGCATGCAGTTAAAGCAAAACTAAGAGCCAGCTACGAAAAAATGATCGATGTATGTTTCAAGATGTCGGTAGATGGCACTCATCATCGGATACACATTACCTCGACATGTAATCGAAGATGAGTGCCATCTATCAACAAGACGAAACAATCACTTTATTTGATACGTGTAATTTCGCTTGGATCAAGATCGAACGATTGTTTATTGCACATTTTAATATAAGTTTCGTACATACTGCGTCTCGGGATGTTTATCTATACTTATAATAAAACTGTGACAAGATCAATTCTGTCCGTTGATAATGTTTTTAATTTTAGTTTGTGTATTCTATAATTGTTACTGAAGCCAAACTTACATATTTCTTTTATTGAAGATCACAAGACAGTGACATCAACGGACGCCGGAGTTTTAGTACTATAGTTCCGGTACGGCCTGTTACGGGGTACGGAACTCCAAAAATAAATCAGTAAAAAAGGTAAAACAACTAAATCCCAAGATTATCATAATTGACTATATATGTAATAATGAAAATCTTTCTACCGTGATTTAAGATAATATGTATCCGATGATGAGTGCCATCTACCGACAACTTTTTTGCTTTTATCGTTTTCGTTCGTCGATCCAATGTTCAACTCTTCCTGTAATTTTCATCACACTTTTGTTACCCATGGTAGGGAATTATCCGCCAACCCGCAGTGAAGCAGCATGGTGGATTAAGCTCCAACCCTTCTTCTTCTCAACTTAGCAGTGGGTTGTTGGTTGCTAATACAGTAGTAGTAGATATATCTTATATGATATCTGTGTTGCAGACAAAACAAACACTTTATGTTTATTTGAATTATATTTTTTAAGTCTTATTCATATAAATAAAAAGAATATTTGAAATCCAGACTTATTAATAGACAGAGAAAAGAAGGAAGCACAGAAAGAATAACTAAAGATAACTCTGTGACATGTACGGACGGCGGAGTTTTGGTGATATATGCACTATCCGTAATTTTACCGTCCGACATTTTACTTTTCCCTATTCCGGACCGTTTTTTTGAGTCTTAAAAAATAAATAATAATAAAATACAAAATATTTAAGTATTATATATAAGGAAAATTTATAAATAAATTGATTGTATTTTATTAGTTAATATTCGAATAAATAAACAAACTACACACATACATACGTACGTTTATACGTATATATTATGTTTTCATAACTACAATTTGTCTATCAACTTTAATTATAATGTTATTTACCAAAACGTTCTAAATTCTAGTTTATTTACATATTTATACACAGTTAAGTCTTTATACAAATATTTTATTATTATTTACATTATAGTCTTAAAGGAAATCACTTCTAAGCGCCATCTCGTTTGAGCGTGATTAGTTATTGATTGGTTCGAGTCTTAAAAAATAAATAATAATAAAATACCAAATATTTAAGTATTGTATATAAGGAATATTTATCAATAAATTGATTGTATTTTATTAGTTAATATTCGAATAAATAAATAAACATGTACATTTATTCGTATATATATTTTCATAGCTACGTTTTGTCTATCAACTTTAGTTATAATATTATTTACCAAAACGATCTAAATCCTAGTTTATTTACATATTTATGCACAGTTAAGTCTTTATACAAATATTTTATTATTATTTACATTATAATCTTTAAAAAAAATCTCTTCTAAGCGCCATCTCGTTTGAGCGTGATTAGTTATTGATTGGTTTAATTTGATTCAAAACTACCGGTATCTTATTGATATACAAGATGGCAGTATAGTTCAGAGGGTGGAACGACCAGATATCTGTCCGATTACTGGTCGGAACCGCTACGGGTACGCGACCCCGAACTGCTCTAGCTGCTAGTGTCACACACCCCTCCTTGTAATCCGTGGCACTGGTATCCCTAACCCCAGATCCTTCTTTTATATAATCCTTTCCACCTATACCTCTTAGCCAAGAATTCCCAAGGAGGGTTGATGTCAGGCAGGCGGCCGGTCATAAAATATACTATGCCAAATTCTTCTACAACATGAGTTCCATGAATTTAGTATGCGATAATGTTAGGGCGTACCCCGCAGGCGACGCGCAGACGCAGCACCCGGCGTCTGTGGGAAATGGACAAGGGTTGCTGCACCAGGGACGGGGGCAGCGTAAGAAGCTAGTCCGGGAAGTAAGCCTGAGGATTGCGAGTTGGAATATAGGTACGATGACTGGAAGAGGACGAGAGCTAGCGGATGTTTTAGAAAGGAGACGGATAAATATAGCGTGTTTGCAGGAGACGAAGTGGAAGGGACAAAGAGCAAGAGAAATTGGGGCGGGTTACAAGTTTTATTATTGCGGCAGCGATGGGAAAAGGAATGGCGTAGGTGTAGTGTTAGATAAAGAGCTCAAGAACAAGGTGACGGATGTGAAAAGAGTGAATGATAGAGTCATTGTAGTAAGACTGTTGATGGAAGATTTGGTTTTAAATGTAGTTAGTGTGTATGCGCCGCAAACTGGATGCGATGACAGTATGAAAGAAAAGTTCTGGGAGGATTTTGATGCGGTAATAATGAGAATACCAGAATGTGAGGAAATATACATTGGGGGGGACTTTAATGGACATGTGGGAAGAATGAATGACGGGTATGAAAGAGTACATGGGGGCCGAGGTCACGGAGTCAGAAACCAAGACGGTGAAACTCTACTGGAAGCAGCCTTGGCCTTTGACCTAGCCATAGCAAACACGTTCTACCAAAAACGGGAACAACATATTATCACATACCGTAGTGGTCTACACTCTACTCAAATTGACTACATTCTATTAAGAAGAAACAGGCTAAAATCGGCTAAGGACTGCAAGGTAATACCCAGTGAGAGCCTCGTTTCCCAGCATAGGCTACTGCTCCTGGACTTAACTCTGAAAGTCCAGCGTTTTAATAAGAGCCCGAAGCCCCCAGCTAGAACGAAATGGTACAGACTGGATGATAGGGAATTAGAGGCAAAATTCAAGAAAAGAGTGATTGGTAAAATGATAGAGATGGGAGATATGGCGGAGATGGGAGTAAATGAGTGCTGGAGTGAGATGGCAATATGGGTACGAAGTGTAGCGAGGGATGTCTTTGGGGAAACGAAAGGGAAAAGGAAGATAGACAAGGAAACATGGTGGTGGAATGAAGAGGTGCGGACGGTTTTGAAAGAAAAGAAGAATGCTTTCAAAGAATGGAAAAGGGTGGAAGATGGAAATGATAGAGAAAAGAAAATAAAAAGATCAGAATATCAAAACAGTAAAAAGAAGGCTAAGAAAACTGTCGCAATTGCAAGGGCTAAGGTGCAAGATAAGTTGTACGATTCTCTGGAGAGCCCACAAGGCCAAAAAGATCTTTTTAGAATATTAAGAGAGAGAGAGATGAATGCAAGAGATATAAATCATATGAAATGTATTAAAGACGAAGCGGGGAAGATCTTGACGGATGATGAGGAAATAAAAGGACGCTGGAAGAGATACTTTAATAAATTAATGAATGAAGAAAATGAATGGAGAGGAGTGTTAGAAAATGTACGTAGTAATGAAGGAAGGGTGAAAGAGGTAAGTATAGAGGAAGTGAGGATGGCAGTGGAGAGTATGAAGAATGGAAAAGCAGTTGGGCCAGATGGTATACCAGCGGAAGTATGGAAGTTTTTGAAGGCGGATGGATGTAAGTGGCTGACTTTATTCTTCAATAAGTTGTTGCAAGAAGAAGTTATACCTGAGGAATGGTGCAACAGTTCACTGGTGCCCATCTTTAAAAATAAAGGTGACATACAGGATTGCAGCAATTATCGGGGAATAAAGCTCATGTCACACAGTATGAAGATATGGGAGAAAGTGATAGCGCGAAGAATGAGAGAAGAAAGTGAGATCACACAGAACCAATTTGGATTTATGCCGGGCCGGGGAACTATGGATGCCATATTCACACTCCGCCAACTTTGCGAAAAATACCGACTTGCACAAAGAGACTTGCATATGGTGTTCATAGATCTGGAAAAAGCATACGATAGGGTTCCCCGTAAGGTTCTGTGGTGGGCTATGAAAGAGAAAGGTGTGCCGGAGAAGTATGTGCGAATTGTGCAGGCGATGTATGATAGAGCTAGTACCCACGTGCGGTCTGAAGCCGGAGTAACTGGCAAGTTCAATGTGGCTGTAGGCTTGCACCAGGGGTCGGCTTTAAGCCCGTATTTGTTCCTCCTAGTTATGGATGCTCTAACATCAGACATACAGGAGGAAGCACCCTGGTGTATGCTATTTGCCGACGACGTTGTCCTTGTCGGAGATAATACTCTTGAGGTTCAGAGCAGACTGGGAAAATGGCAGGAAAGACTGGAGAACGTGGGATTAAAAATAAGTAGAATCAAAACGAAGCACTTGTTCTGCGATTTCAGCGGTTTATCCAGTTTTACCCATATTGCCTTAGATGGTGTATCCCTACCAGTCTGTTCCGACTTCCGGTACCTCGGGTCATTGATACAAAATGACGGTAATGTGGACCGTGACGTGCAAAATAGAATAAATGCGGGATGGATGAAATGGCGACAGGTCTCGGGAACAGCTTGTGATCCACGAATGCCTCTTAAACTTAAGGGGAAAATCTACAAAACGATCATAAGACCTGTCGTAATGTATGGATCAGAATGTTGGGCAATGAAAGTGGCGGATGAAAGAAAAGTGCACGCAGCCGAGATGAGAATGCTGAGATGGATGTGTGGAGTGACGAGGAAAGATCGGATTAGAAATGAGTATATAAGGGGAAGTTTGAAAGTAGCACCCGTGACGGAGAAAATGAGAAGCAGTAGGTTAGCATGGTATGGGCATGTAATGAGGAGGGATGAACGATATATTGGTAAAAGAATGTTAAGAATGAATGTCGAAGGACGAAGAGCGATCGGCAGGCCAAAAAAGCGATGGATGGATTGTGTGAAAGAGGACATGAGAAAGAAACGAGTAAGCGCTGAAGTGACGAATAATAGAGAGGAATGGAAGAAGAAAACATGTTGTGCCGACCCTACATAAGTGGGATAAGGGCAGGGAGATGATGATGATGATGATGGCGCTATACGTATCTGCAGTTTTTTTTTTAAATCAAACTATAAAATAATTGTTTAATAAATACTATTCTATCACAGAACACTATATTAGAATAATTATGTTAAATAACTAGTTTAAAATCTCTTATCTTTTCAGTGATATAAAATTCGCAAGGGTACTATACTACTACACTATTACCGGTAAAATTCCGTGTAGTGCACAACCGCCCATATAGTTAGTTCCGTTACACACTGTGACGTGGTAAGGAACTCAAAAAATTACCAAAGAAATTAAAAAAAAAAAGCCTGTACTAGAAATAATCATACTTTTCTATATATAATATAATAAAGATCTTGTCACCGCGATTCAGGATTTGTAACCGACAATGAGTGCCATCTATCAACAAGTCGAAACAAACACCCAACAAGATGTTTTGATCTCAGAATTGAACAAGTTGCGTTTCAGCGCGTTACTCGCCCTAACAAAATAATATATTCAAACAATCGCGGTAGCAAGATTGTTAATGTGTACATATAGTGAATTACGAAAGGAACTATATTATATACTAGAACTGCACTGTCCGTCTGTCACGTAGCTTTCTATAAACCATAATAAGTATACACTTGTTATATTCACAGATTATTATTATGGCCGTAATATTAAATACAATAAAATGAAAAATAAATTAATCAGATGTAACGCCATACTGTGTTCTTGTTCTTGCTCTTTAAGTTCACTGTTTATTCACAATTATTTAATTCCTAAAAATGTGCATAAAGTGGGTAATGTTTTTCAATGTGTGCTTTTTAATAAACAGTGTTAAAATTAAAACAGATAATATGTAGGAACACTAGACTAGACTACTGGAATAATATTCCACGATAAACACGAAATTTTATAACTTCCATTCTATTAAAATATAGAACTGTCACTAAAAGATTAAATTAAAAAAAAATAAACGCTGAAACACGTAAATTTACTTGTAATTAAAAAAGTAATCATTAAATTTTAAACTTCAACTTTCGAAAATGTGAAACTTTTACACAAATTTCCACGATCCCATTTCATCATCTTGGGAGTACAATTCCCAAATATTAATTATAAGAAAACATCCCTTTCGACGTTAAATATATTTCTTAAAAGAAGGAAGTCAGTCTTACAGGCTTATAGTTTTATAAGTACATGGTCAGTGTTGTTATCATTTTTTCATAGTATTGCCGTCGACCACTGTCCGAGTGTGTGATGCAGAAAGGCTGATATGAACCAAAAAAAGAAGCTTAATATCCTGGATCCAACACACTGGAATGATAAATAAGAATGGGAAGCTGATTCTCAATTAATCTAATTCTAGAATTTGTAACATTTCCAAGGTTAAAAAAATATATTTTTAAAAATCAAATGTAGGTATAAGAAAATATCACAACACGTAACGAACAATTTATTGAAAAAAAATATAGCGGTTTTAAGAACAGTGATAAAAAGTGATATGCAAAATGAGATTAGTTCAATGAAATCTCTTATTTTATCTCTTGACAGTATTGGAATTCATACCAATTATTAGGATAATGTGTGATTTTATCCCGAAATCTTTTAGGAGAGAGTATAAAAGTCAGTGTGTAATACCGCACGAAATCACCAGTACAGCTAGTATACTCGTAGTAAGTACTAGTGGTCGAAATTAGACTTAATCTATTAAACTACTAACACCATTGTCAACATCGTAAAAATATGATTGCACATAAAATGGTGAGCATGCACCAGTCATTGAACCTGATCTGTGATAAAAAATTTCAATAAAAAATTCGTTGCAAGACCTGTATTTAAAACCATGTTGACAACAGACTGACAATAAACAGTGTATATATGTAAAATATGTACATTGTACATATGTGTGTGTCGTAGTATGTGTAGTGTTTTTTTTTTTAAAAAAACATTTAATGTATTTTTTGAGCATTATTATAAAAAAATATTAGCATTCTGCACTTTTTCTCCATAGAAACTTTAACTGTCCCAAATTTCATACTTCTCCGTCCGCGTAATTTTCGTAAAAAGGGGTACAAAGTTTTTGCTTCACGTATTAATATATAGATGCTCGTAATATTACACATATCAAATACAAATTACTTATGTACGAAGTCGAGCGAAGGCTACTCTAAATTAAATCTTTTATTTGTTTTAGGAACACTAGACATTAAAAGCTTGCCGTAAGTCATTTATTCCCTAAAAGCCACTAAAAAGCTTTTAGCCTTAGTCTAGACTATCATAATATAATATATTATAACTGGTGAGTGTTGACAATATTTAAGTAAGGAAATTGTTTATGATATACTAGGCTTCTCACGCGGTTTTACTTGCTTAACATTTTGTAGTATATAATTAACGTCTATGTGTATAAATTATACTTAAGTAATTAAATATGTGTTTAACATACACACACGGTCATCCGTTCCTAAGGTAGGACACTTAATGCCCGTGTTTTAGGTAAAAGTCGACTGATATACATATTTATAATTTATTTTAATAAATATAAATATTAAGGCCTTACATACGTCCAACGGTACCGAAAACGTACCAAAAGAAAAACTGTTTTTAGGAGGGATAGAAATAGAAATTGATAAAAAAAAAATTATACACACTGTTTATTACTGTGTTATGTTTGTAAAAAAAATTATTTCAATTTTTTTTTTTCAAAAATTACAACATGAAAAATCACAATTTTGAAGCACTGTAAAGAAAAAGTTGCTCCACGGTCGGCAGTATTTCTTCCTCAAATGTTGACGAATCTGCAAAATGTAAAGAAATTCTTGTAAAATAAGGTAGTAGTTATAGTCTGTCGAGCCGGATTTTCGAAATTCAAAAAATTAAACAATTTACGGTAATTTAAAAAAAATATTAAGTTATTGTCAAAAAAGTGACACTTTAATTATTTTTAGAAAATTTTCTAATTATAATTTAAAAAATCCGGCTCGACAGACTATAGAAAAAGCAATTTCGAATACTACAAAAACAAATCATCAAAAAATATTAAAAACCATACAAGTTATCATGCAGACCGTGTCAGAAAAAGTAGTTTTGAGAAAAACGCGTTTAAAGTTCAAGCGCGTTTCGCTCGAAGTCGCGCGCGGCTGGAGCAAGAACTTTATGAATTTTTTTAATTTATTAAGTTAACTTACCTACGTCTAATTTCCCATTCCAGCTTTATATTGAATACGATACACAACTGTTCACTTGTAACGTTCAAAGAGAACTAACCTTAAATCAGATCAGATCGTTGGACCTTTGTCCTTTCGTTCAAGCGCGTTTCGCTCGAAGTCGCGCGCGGCTGGAGCAAGAACTTTATGAATTTTTTTAATTTATTAAGTTAACTTACCTACGTCTAATTTCCCATTCCAGCTTTATATTGAATACGATACACAACTGTTCACTTGTAACGTTCAAAGAGAACTAACCTTAAATCAGATCAGATCGTTGGACCTTTGTCCTTTCGTCGGGCAGTAACATTATCTACAATAACTTTTGAACTATGGGGAATTTTTACAATTAGCTTACACATAAATACACCTAAGACTATAAGGAATAATTCTCTGTAAACAAAAAAAAAATCGATTTTTTGAAAATTCTCGACGTATGTAAGGCCTTAAGAATAAATATAGCTGGTAGTGGAAAAATAAGCCACTGCTAACTGCCCCAATGAGCCAGTCAATTAAATATTTAAGTACGTAAATATCTACAGTTATTTTATGTATTCTTAAAATATTTATTGAATTGAACTGTATCAAACTGAAACTTGATTTTTTTTAATGTCATCGACCGCTTTCATACGTAGTATTTTACTGCCCACAAATTTCTTTAATTAACAAAATATCAAACTCCAAATGAAATCAGGAATACTTTTTTATCTCATTATAATTCAATGCATTTTAACAACTGACTACGATTAGGTTTAAAATATATGTTAATCCCGCAATATCCTGAAGGTCGTCGTTTTCTTTGAGGGCCCCATAATAAGATAACAACCTTTTTAGAATCATGAATATGTATTAACATGAATAATTAATTTCGGTTCGTATTCTTTTACAAAGAAGAAAAGAAAAGTTTTTAAAAGATTTTTTTTCTTTTTTATCATTAAAAATGAGGTATTGTCTTAACATCTGTTAAGTTTGAGCCGGAATAGGGGACGTAACGTAATAATAGAGTAGAAGGGACAAATAAGAATTTCAAAAAGAAACTTTATTTAAACCGGCGCGTGAAGACACTTTTCGTTTGTCATCCTATTAATATTGTATCCTATTAATATATTTATAAGTTAGTGTGCATAGTTTAAAGGACGGTTCGTATGCTATAGAAATAGAAACTAAACATTCACAGGGCGGGTGGGCTTTAGGTGCGTAGACGAGGGCGGTAAGGAGCGGTACGGTGGTACGTTTTGTGCTACGTCTTTTGTGACATTTCGGCGATGCAGTGCTTGACGTCTTTTTAAATATTGGATACAAAAAACGCAGTGCGATTAGCGCGTGGCGGTGATTGCTAATAAACAGCGCGCGTTACGAGTGTACACACTTATTGTTATTATTGGATAATTACATCAAAGAGACTATCCGACTTTCCGAATCGAAATATCTGTCATAGTTTCTGAGAAAAAAAATACAAACGTTAGAGGCTGTTACCCTCATAACCCTATATCTCCCTTATTAGTGAAAGCAGAGATTTAAAATCACGATTACAAGAACTTTGGGTGAAGAAATAATATTTAAAAGGTTAAGCTATGTCTAAAGACGCCGGTGCAATTTCCCTATAGTAAGTCGGCTAGACCCTTTTACAAATTAAGAATGAGAATCAACTAATGACGACTGAGCCCTCTATGAATATTTAAACTTTGTTAAAAACCATGCTATAAAATGAAGGAACGAAAGCTAAAATATTTATATTTGAAATAGTTATAGTACCATCGTCGCGACTGAAATTGTATGGACGGCAGCCACTCGTACCATGCGTCGATGCAAAGCGATAGAAATTCTTGAATGTGAGTGTTCTGTGAGTGACTCATTCTTATAAACTACTCAAATGAGATTGGTTATATTAATAAAAATATATCAGTAATAGTAAATATATTTATTTCATATAAAATATTACAAATAATATTGTATATAAATAATTATATGTGTAAATACATTATTAATAATTTAAGGTGTAATTTAAATATAATTTATAATACGTAGGCTACAATATCAACACTGTATAATTGTGTGTATGTTACAGTCTAAAAACGTACATTGCTGGGTGTTAATTTTGATAGACATTAAAATATCGATACTTAAGGCAATCTGACATGTCTCACAACAGAACACCACTGACAGCTTCTCCACTCTTTGACTATCTCTACTGAACACAACACTTACTGGTTTTCAATTTTCAGTTTTTTTCCGAAGTCGGATTTTAGTTTTATTAAGTTTTTATTCATGAATGTTGGTGTCATATCTCATCCACTTGATCACCTCTCTTGCATATGTGTGCTTTAGTGTCTTACATACGTGTTATCCTTTTCAATTCGAACGTACCTGTAACAAACGAGTTCTAATATTAAAAATAATCTAAAAACTGTTAAGTGTAAACAAAAATAGACATTAAAAAAATTGAATTTGATTACAACCTATAATAAAACTATAGCAGAACTAATTATATACATTGAAGATATTACAAAAATAATTTAAGTGAACATTTTTTAACCACTAATAAGGCCAGAAAGGTACTTTTTCTATTGCTTAAAGTAATTATTATCCATGAAAAATACTCAGGGTAGACGATGGAGAATAGCGAGAATTCGGTGACCTCGATGTTTCAATTAGTGTCGGTCAGATGGATATCTATATTATTTACACAGAGTTTAGTCGCTTTATACTATCTGTAATATATACTCATAATTAAATTGTATCAGGTCCAATTCTGTGACATTGAACATATCATAATAATTTTACTTTGGAGGAAACTCTAATGCTTTATCGGTCTATATATATCTGTATCTTGGCCGCGGCCACGATAAAACTACTGGATGAATTCAAATGAAACTTGACACGATTTAAGTTTATACTACAAGCTACGTTCTGGATAGTTTTTACCCGACTGCGACAGAAGGAGGGTTATGTTTTTCGAGTGTATGTATGTATGTATGTATGTATGTATGTATGTATGTATGTATGTATGTATGTATGTATGTATGTATGTATGTATGTATGTATGTATGTATGTATGTATGTAAGTCCATTTCTTTGGCACGCCCTACAGCCCAAACTGCTGGACGGTTTTTGACAAATGAGGTGTCGTTGTATTTGTCTAAATTGTAGTAGTGACATAGGCAATATAAATTTTCAAAATGGCGGCCGAAAATAGCGGAATGAGGGAGGGGAGTTGAATTTTTTTTCTTACTGTAGCAATATGGGTATCAAATGAAAGCTAGTAAATTGTTTTATTCTTTTTATTTTATAATAAGAGTATTTTACGCAGTCGGGTTTTTTTTAATACTAATACACAATTACTTGTTATACCAAATTTCGTCACGGTTTCTTTGAAAGAGAGAATGAAAGAAAACGCGAAGTCAGATTTCATTAATTACTATTTTATTACAAAGGAGATATTTTACATATTATCCCTTAAATATTTCAAGGTTTGTTTTGAATTTCAAAGTTTTTCAAGGTTGTTAAATATATCAAGTTTGATTTGTTAGTTTAGAAATTACAGACATCATAACCTTTTGTAAAACATTCAACTCAACTTGACACCTGGAATGTATATCTCATCTTAAACTAGCGTTATACTCTATATAATATTCTTAATGAAAGGAATGGCAAACGTAAACGATGTCACGGTTACAGCTAGTATAATATAAAATAACATTGTTGGTTATATATTGAATATGTCAATTCAAAGGCATAATATTCTAAAATTTTAAAACGAGTGTAAAAACCAATAAATGTAAAAAAATTAAATCTCTTATACATAACAAGTTATATCAGGTACACCGCGACCCCCTAACAAAGGAACCGCCGGCCTCACCAACCCCTTTGTCGTCCGAATTAATATTTAAACAAGGTATAAGGGATGTTACAATTCGGTTCATCGATAAGCTTGGTTATACTGGGACTTGAAATAATAATCGTTGAAACATATTGTACTTGTTTTTAAATATTATTCGACGTATTCGAAGTAAGTTTAATCTTTGGGACCGCATTAATAAATGTTTTTATAATTTAACTAGCTGTACTCGTGGCTTTGTTCGCAATTGATATTCCTTCCAATGAGCCTCGAGATCAACTAAAAACGTTATATTTGCGTATTCTTATTAATTTGAGGCGTACGCTTAATGGTTTCTGTACATTCTCGGCTTCAAGTTATTTAGACCTTGAAATATTTACAGGAAAATATTTTAATACTAGCGACAGGCCGCGGCTCCACACGGGTGCGATGCTGATACGTAATCATAAAGTTCTATAGATATATAATCGTTATATTTTAACTTCGAAAACTTTTGAGAACTAGATATAGACGATTGTTTCGTTATATTAGACACGTTTTGTTAGTAGGTATTTTACGCATAAAACTACCGAACAAATACAATAAAACTTTGTATATATTTAAAAAAAACACACACAGGCTACTTTTAACCATTTTATTTTAATAATAAAAATTAAGAATAAATTTATTTTCATATCGATAAACCGTAGCGGCGGACATCACTATCGCGCCGCAGGCGACGATGCGTTCCAATTAGCCAGAGCAAACACAGCACACAATAATATTTCCATTTCTATTCCTCTTGCGGTGTACCTTGATTAGATGTGCGGTGCTTATGATTGATTTAACTGAAAACGACTAAAGTATTTGTGAATACTGGGTTTTAGTTAACTAATGTCTGAATTTTAATAAGAAAAGACTCTTTTCCGTTTGACTTATCCTGGGATTTAAGACAGATGTTTGGCAAATATATCTAAATTCGAAACTCTTGATGGTGAATCCTAATAACTGGACTTTTAAAGTCTACGGCGGTAAGAACAGCCCCTTCACCTCGGCGTAACATAACGCAATGCAATGCACATACATGCTCCTCCTCCTTCCAAATTCATAAGACACATGATATGATAGGTATGACAGAAAAATAATAAGTTATATCGGGACTTGACCGTTATCATATCTCTGAGCTAGAATTTAAGACATACCAAGGAAATTGTTGGATATTATAAATTATCATTGTCAGCATATCATTTCGGACCTACAGCAGATATTTAGTAAATCTTACGAGTTATAAATTGTTGCAAATCCATTACATGAGCGTTAAACTTAGATAAACTTTAAATTATCCCGAAGTGAATTACGGTGAGCTTCAAAGTTTAGGGTACATGTGTAATTTGACCGAGGTAGTAGACAAATAGGCAGTTTTCTTACATTAAATATTAACTAGCTGCTGCCTGTGACTTCTTTACTGGTGATAGTATATTATTTTACGTGGGTTCTGTTTATGATTCTTGAATAAAAGTAGTCTAAGATAAGTTACCTGTATTTCTGGTCAAATTCTTTTATTAAAATAATATTTTGAAAATCAGCCAGAATAAAGGGATAAATTAATATTTAATATTTTTTTTTCGTTTTATTAACCATATACAACAATAAAAAAAGCGCTAAGTCACTCCCTAAAGAACCAGCTTTTTGCCTTAAAATTCCGTTAAATACGTCAAGTAATTATACAGACTGAGAAAAAGAAGTGATATTATGTTATGTATGTATAATATTTCAAAAATAGTTTTTATATATCGATGTAGTTAATATTAGGTTAACATTAATAAGAATGAAAAAAAAAATTGAGTATTTTTTCTTTTCCTCAGAAAGGCAACCCGTAGGGAGGTGGTGTTTGACTTTAATCTGAAACTCATTCATTATTCACTCGCCTTCGACTTGTTGAATACATCTCAATATCTAACCAACTGCGAGCAGAAAATAGTTATTACGTTACTCGGATCGTGACAAAAAAAAAATAGTTCAGTACAAAATTTGAATGATCATGTTGAAAATTCTAATATTGCGAAAATACGGATAATCGTAATGTATAAACACAAACAATAATATTATTATCTTGTGATTTCTTAACGATCTTATTTTTTAAATAACCCTTTATCCGTTAGAAAGCTTTTTTTATTTGTATATATAAGTAAACAGACTAACATAATTATCAGCTTCACAATGTAATTTAAGTACACATAATTAGAGCCAGTAGTCTGTCTGTATTAAAATAACGATATCCATCTGACCGGCGTTAATTGAAAGATCGGGAGGTTGGATGAAAAGCACATGAATCATTTGGTCAGCGGAACTGTCCGCTCCACCGTCCACTCTGCATTTTTCACCGATAATAATTGCTATAAGAATATGGTTAGGATTATATTTTTAAATATTGATTAAGAATATATTGATCTACTTTCCAACTCGAGCTACAATTTTTTAATTTACCATTCTTTCAAAGTTTTTTTCACCCGCAATAATTAGTGTAACGGCCAGTTGATGTGACAATAACATTTGAGTAAAATTTGAGCGTTCTTATTTACCTACACTCACTTTACCTTTATTAAATCTCATAAAATTCCACACATATTTTTAAATAGAGACAGAAAACGCTGTCATGACACGTTTCTTGTATCGGAACCTTCTTTACTTTTTAACTACATATAATTTTTATTATTTGTCGTTACAGCGGTCACAGTAATACATATCTGCTAGTCTACCTATTATGATTTTAAAAAAAGCACTGAGGGCGGATTTAATCGGAATTACGATTCAATGAAAAACTTTTAACGTCTTACGATACACGCAGACATGATTATACGTAATAATGAACAGTAGATAACAATTTATTTAAGTTTTATAACTTAATGTATAATACTATAATTTTATTAAGGATATAAAAACAAAAGTCTAGTTAATTTAACCTCTAATTTTTAAATGCGTTTAGCTCCATTCCTATGCATATATAGATATCCTACCTCGAATGGTTTAAATTCCAAGTCCCTTTATTAACCCCTGAATGAAATTAAACCGTAAAAATCTGTAGGCCGGGAGACGAAATGACTTAAATTGTTCGGGAGCGAAAGGGTTAATAGGAGTTGATAAAGTTAACTTCACCAGTGGAAGGCAAAGCTATGTACGGAGCGCGCGCTCCAGTATACGTGAAGTATAAGTAATTTAGATACACGAACAATACACAACGTAATGTAGTTAATGTACAGTGTAGGCGCATACCCGAACTATGTGTGGTAAACTTAACTGGGACACGGTGCCCCTTTTAAATCGTGCAACAATGATAAGTCATTTTGTATACAACTAATGTAATGTTGTTGTAATGGCGTCATAATGGTGTTAACGGTTTTCCGATATCGTGCCGGTAAAATAAAAAAAATAATACAGTACACACATAAATGATGTTACAGATCGATTAATAAAACACAATTAAAACAATAGAATCATGCCTTTGACAGTCATGACCCCGATAACAGTAAAACAGTTTTTTAGCTTATGACAGGCTTTTATTAACTGAACTAAGCAGCTAGTTCTTTATTAACTTTTAAACCAGAAAGATATTCAGGAACATATGAACATACATGTACCTGTTAAAATAATGAGTCCTCTCATAGATATTGGCATATGAGGGTGTGTAAGAATTTGTTTTTGATGAGAAAGATAAAATAAAGTATATAGCACGAAATTTACTGGAACGTAAGGTTCATATCTAAAATTTTCTCACTTCATACAGCGAAGTAATTACGGTATGTGAACAAGGATTAATGTTTCCTTTACACACTTGTACACGTGTATTTTCCTGATTTCGATGAGAGTTAACTTCTTTACTATTCTTTTTAGTTCGTCGTACGATTAGCTCGTCAAAAACAAAAAGAAAAAAAAAATGTCGTCCGTAGGGTGACACGTCACAGACGTCGCTAATTGACTGTTCGCAGCCCCCTAGTAATGTTTCCCTCGTTTCGTTCCAGATGACGGCCAGAGGACATTGGCTGTTTATAGATAAGTAGATGCTTTTTTTTTGTGTGTAAGAGGTGAGAAACGGACAGTCGGTTTACCTGGTGGTAAATAAAAGTGACATCCATAGACACCCGCTACGTCAGAGGATTAGCAGATGCGTTGCCGGCATTTTATTAAGTTTTTAATTCAGATGAAATACTTATAAATTTTACGTAACAAACCGCTTCGCTTGTCTCACTTAATTAATGACCAACGTTATAATTGATACTTTATAGATACCAAAATAAAGACGCTTTAAAAAAAAAAAAAAAAAAGATAATAAACTCAGAATTTATCAAATTCGTCCCATAGATGCCGAGCTCAATAAATGGGCTTTCAATTTTCTGTATAAAGACAGGGATATCACTAAAATAAATAAATTTATTTTAAACACAGTAAAACTCAAAGTTATGTCGGCTTGTAGGTACGCGAATTAAAAATAATTATTACATTAAAATCTCTGTTTATTAAAGAATATTATAGGCTATAATATGTCACGGAACAACTCACAGTGACGGTACAATAACTAAACATCTAAGTACATCGAACCACGAGAATCTAGTTTCAAACAAATATATACAGAACCAAAGTTAAAACAACATCTCGCTCTCACCGATCTAATCAATTAGAAACGTAACTAGTGTACCGTGTAAAGGAGACGCGATTTTTCCTCAAACAAAGACGATGTTTTATTTAAAGTCCTAATTTGCATCGAAAACGGCGCGTCCGTGTCTACTCGAACCGTTCTTTTATCAAGATTATTATTTCTTTACGTTTCGTCGAGACTTGTGTGGATGAGACGGTTGTTGTTAAACACCATTATGTTAATTGATTTACGGTTGTGGTAACCTTTATGTATGACAAAGTATACGATGATGGAACTATTAATTATGTAAGTACATGTGAGTGTGTCTGTGCTAGTGTGTGTGTGTGTGTGTCTCAGATCTTTGTCTTTTTATTTTACGTAGGTAAGTTGAAAGCGCACATCGTCTTATCAATAGTAAACTATCGCTTGACGTCATTCGAAACGTGGAATTGAATCCAACTGCGCATGTATGAAAATTTAAATATACTGAAGATACAAAAAAATATATTTATTATAACTCAAAAACAACCTTATTTGATTAGGTTTTTACAAACACGTTCGAACCATTTCCTTACAATACTTTCAGTCATCATAATAGTTGTTTCTTTGGGAAGTCAAAAAATTACAGATAACAACATGCAACGTTACACCGGCATTAATATTTGTGTCTACTGTTATGTAAATATGAATCGTGTTGTGATGTTTAAAAGCCTACATTCCTTATAGATATGTAATGATATGAGAGACACGAAATGCAGTTTTTTTATTTTAAAAGGTTATATATTTATTAAAACTTAACAGACTTAATAGTTTTAGAGCTTATATACTATATACATATAATAAAATGGTAGGAAAGTCAAAACTGTACATTGAATATTTTTTTAAAAGAATAATAAATATTGGGGTGTGATCTACAATCGATACCGAAACCAAAAATATAGTTTTTAGAATTTTTGTCTGTTTGTCTGTCTGTATATGTCCGGGATAAACTCAAAAAAAAGTACTGCATGGATTTATCTCAAATTTGGCACGAATATTATTAAGATGTCGGGTCAACGTATAGGCTACATATTATCACGCTATCACCTACGGGGAACGAGCAGTGAACCTTTATTTTTTCAACGCATTCTGTAACAACGTGTAATCTAATAGCGTTCACTTAGACGACGTCGCGGGCAGCAGCTAGTTGGCAATAAACGAATATCCTCTTCATTATATCAGTATAGATTAGGAGTCGAACCAGCTAATCCAAAATCTACAGCACAAATTGTGATATATTTTCCATCTCTTTAACCGTTTAATTTCGACACCTTATACATAATATACAAAGAATGGGGAAAAAAGATATTAAGGCGACGTCACACATGTGTTCCGATGTGATATTCATAATACGTTATTTATTGATCTCGACGAAACTGTCGTCTTCAGAGAACGTGTGTGATAGCCGAATACACTACATGTATATTATATTAACTAAAAAAAAAATATTTTTTCATATAATTCCGAAACAAAATTGTTCTGTTTTTCTATAAACTCTCTGAGTTTATCGCCGTGTTTTCCGCCCTTCTAAATCAAACAGATTTTGATGTAATTTTTGATATCCGTCCAGAATATTTCATTATACCCATCTCTTTCCCTCATAAACTATCTCTTTCTAACGTTTAAGAAAACAGTGATTAGTGCAAAGAATGTAGAACCCCATTTGTATGCTTATTAGCGATCCCCTGAACACTTGACAAAACTTCGCCTATTTAAGTATGATCCAATTTATAGGAGAAAGCGATTTAGTGCAACAAATAAAGTTAAAATATACACATCTCTGGTTAATCCTTCAGTCTCTTAATGAAATCAACTAAGTTTGTGTCTTACTCGAACAAAAAGAGTTTCGTATCATCGGACAAAATTTTATAGAACATATTTCTTAAGATCTAGAAAAAAAAACACGTCTCTATTCTTCTCTATTCTATCAGGACCTCCTCTTGTTATAACTTTCATATTTCAGGTATCTATAATTATAATAATAATATAATATATGTAATAAATATAATAATAAAATCCAGATGATGTAAGTCGTGCAATCCGTTCCTCATCGAATTGGAAATGTCCTGGAAGGGATGGATTGCACAACTTTTGGCTTAAATGGTTTCGTAGTTCGCACCCCGTCTTGGCAACCCAATTTCAGGATGCCCTCATTACGGGTTCACTTCCAACATTTATGACAACTGGTTTCACATTCCTGTTATACAAATCGGGAAGTACCACTGATCCAAAAAACTACCGTCCCATTACTTGCTTACCAACCATCTATAAGCTACTTACATCCATTCTTGCTACTAAAATTATGAAACACATAACGACAAATAATATTTTGGCTACAGCTCAGAACGGATGTAAGCCAGGTAGTCGTGGTACTAAAGAACTTCTCCTCATAGACATGACTATTTGCCAACAGGTACGTCGAAACCGGAAAAATTTGGCTGCCGCTTGGATTGACTACAAGAAGGCATATGATTCAGTGCCACATTCATGGCTTATGGAGACCATGAAGTTGTATAGGATTGATACAGCTTTGTGTTCTTTTCTAGGCTCGTGTATGGAGCAGTGGACCACGTATCTTCAGTATCCTGGCGGCATCAATGTTCCTGAATCGACCGAACCGATAAGGATCAAGCGGGGTATTTTTCAAGGCGATAGTTTGAGTCCATTGTGGTTTTGTCTGGCCATGAATCCTTTAAGTACTTTATTAGAGGATTCAGGGTTAGGCTTTCACCTTCGTAAAGAAGGCAAAGCAATATCTCACCTTTTTTATATGGATGATCTGAAGCTGTTCGCATCCAAACGACCAGAGTTATACAAGTTGCTAAAAATAACAGAAACTTTTAGCACTTGTATAAAAATGGAATTTGGTGTGGATAAATGCGCTTTCATCCATGTAGAAAGAGGTAGAATTATCTCATCAGAAAATTTGCAACTTACCAACTCTTTGTCTCTTAGATCTCTCAACGAAGGTGAAACCTACAAATATCTCGGAATGTCAGAGGCATTGGGCATTGATGACGGAGCCATGAAACAACTGACTAGGGAACGATTCTTTGGCCGGCTGAAGAAAGTGCTTAACAGCTTTTTATCGGGCGGTAACAAGGTACGTGCCTTTAACAGTTGGGTTATGCCCTTAATCGTCTATACCTTCGGCATTCTGAGATGGACTCAAACGGAGTTAGATTCCCTTGATCGCAAAGTCCGTAAAATGTTAACAATATACCGAATGCATCACCCTCGTTCATCTTTGATGAGATTATACATCCCACGAAAATGTGGCGGTCGAGGCTTTTTAAACGCAAAAGACCTCCACAATCTTGTGGTGTATAATCTCCGAGAATATTTTTTAAACATCAAAAACGATATACACAAGGATGTTGTTGCCGTTGATAAGGGCTTTACTCCGCTGTCCTTAGGCAAAGAGAAATTGCGTAAACCTATAGTAATGAGTACCATTGACCGCGTGGTCATATGGAGGAACAAAGAACTACATGGTCGGTTCTACAAAGCTCTGACCGATATAGATGTAGACCAATCCAGTTCTGTGTCCTGGCTACAACACGGGAATCTGTTTGGCGAGACTGAAGGTTTTGTCTGTGCAATTATGGATGAAGTTATCAAGACGAACAATTACCGGAAACATATAATGAAAGATGGAACTCCAGACATATGCCGAGCATGTCGTAAGCCTGGTGAATCCATCAGACATATTGTTTCCGGTTGTGGTCGTCTTGCTAACGGTGAGTATTTGCACAGACATAACCAAGTAGCCAGGATTATCCACCAACAACTTGCTCTTCGATATGGCCTCGTTGAAAATGAGTTACCGTACTATAGATACAATCCAACGCCATTTCTTGAAAATAGTCATGCGTTGCTCTACTGGGATCGGTCTATTATCACTGACAGATTTATTGCAGCCAATAAACCTGATATAGTGCTAGTAGACCGATCAACGCGCCGAGCTATTATTGTTGATATTACAATCGTGCATGACGATAATCTCGTAAAGGCGGAAAAAGAAAAATTAAGTAAATGTTTAGACCTTGCCCACGAGATTACCGCCATGTGGAATGTGGACTCAACAATATTTGTTCCTATTGTTGTGTCGGTCAATGGCCTATTAGCGAAGAGTTTCGACCAACACCTTAAGAAACTCTTGCTCGACTGTTGGATCAAGGGTCGGATTCAAAAGGCTGTGTTACTTGAAACGGCCCGCATTGTGAGGAGGTTCCTCAGCCTGGAGCCTTAACCACTGATGGCCTGGGACTCAACCTGCCACCGGAGGAATACCTTTTTCATATTTTTAAATATTTTTATTTGTATTTTTTATAAATATATTTAAAAATGTAATTATAGGGAAAAATGTTGAATAAAAGAGCAATATAATATATAATAACAGGTTGATTATAAAAGTACAGTTTTAAATATATAGCTCAGTGACTAGTACACAGATAGATGGGTGGAAGGACAGCGTAAAATGATTCTGTTTTCTTACTTAAGCGATTTTTTTAATTACAAAAACGCTCTCATAATTAACTTGAGCCTCACCGTAAACGATTAAAGTCAGATACTTAGGAGCAAAGTCTAATTATAAAGAAAATTTTTATAGCTCAGAGACAACTTGAAAGAATTTGCATCACATTTTAAAGGCGGATTTTGTAATGTTCATAAGGTTGTCGTCTCATTCTTGGTACTTACAAGGATTTGTTTTACATAGTTATATTTTTAAAAGTCTCGAATAACAACGATTACGTTTCAAATATTGTTTTTAACCTTCATCATAAAAGACGAGGTATATTTAGGAATGGTATCTTTTTCCTTGATAGTACATATATGTATGTATATTGCCATCTGTAAGGTACATCTTGACCTTTTGCATATTGGCACATATTAATTACAATTGTAATTTTACAGTCCTGGTTGCGTGTTTTTGTTTCTTATAGAAATCTTAACCACACAATGAAACTCTGAGTTTTGTAGTGATTTTATTTGAGATTATAATTTCGAATGAAAATAAATGAAATAAGGTAATAATAAATAATCTTCGTTATTCAGAGAAAGAAAAAAAAAATAAAGGAACAAAATCGAAAGCGCCAAATTGACAAAAAAATCCCTAGCAAAGTATAATACACAAAAAGACAACCGAGTTAAAAACTCCCATAAATATTTTTACTAAGATAGGTAAGAAATAATTCATTCCCTCTTTCAATTGACCTCGTATTAAGTAAAACAAACGCACAACGACCCTCTTATCCCCCGAGCGGTCAAGCTGTAAGTCCAAAATAATTGTTGGAACACTTCCTTAAGAATAATATTATCTCTTCGGACCTGCAGCGAGGAGATAGTGATGTTAGCTGTACACTCGTGTACGGAGCATATGATAATATTTATCTAAAAAATCGATTTCAATAAGCCTATACGAACTCGTCGACAGTCGTAAAGTACAAATTAATGTTTGTTTTCACACTTACTATTTTAAATTCATGCTGTATGTACTAGCGGCCTTAAATGTATAAACACGTAACAATATGTATATTACTACATTATGTATATTACTTTCATGAACATATCGGCATATACACAAAAAAGTAAATATGGACGAACATAAAACCTCCTTCTGTCTTGTTGTCAGCAAAAAATTTATACAAAAAAAAATTAGATTTCATATTAACCCAGCACATTTATTTTATGTACAATACAATCTATCTTGATAATGTCAATTTCACTTGCTTGAATTTTCAAAAATTCATAAAATATTTTTTTCATTTGAGACTAAGCATGGTAATTATGAAAGTCACAACAACTTTTATTAGTATTTTGTGTAATTTTTTTTTATTTTTTATTTTATTATATAACATTTTCATAGACACTTTTCGTCCCACCAGTACCCATCCCTCTTGTTATGTCAGGCTACTTGTCTGCGATATGTGATGAAACAAATATAGGGATTATATTTCTCGTCTATTAGGATAAAAATGGTTAACTAATTGACAATAGAACTCTTTTCATCAATTGTTTGAAATCTTAACATAATATTATGTAGATATAATATTTTTTGGAGGAAAGTAGGTATACACAAAATTAAAGTTATATTCTGAAAAAAAAAATGCGTTTCTTCTTTTATAATAAAGTTCCTTACAAATATTTACAAGTATTAATAAATAGCAAGTGAGTAACTTAATTTAAAACTGAGAAATTATATTAACTTAAATAACACATCAAGTACGACAGTATGACAGTGTACCGCGTGCTATTTCAAGACTCAATACTTACCAGATTACACACAAAAGGTATCGCAAGTGTTAGTTGTTTGGAAAAACATAATTAATAATTCACTCGTCCTCATAAAAAGCTCCGTAACTCAGACAACCATTTGTAGACCTTCGTAGCATGTGCTACATAACGTAGTACTTCGCTACGATGATTGTATCTTTTTTTTTGTGTTCGTTATTATTAAGATGCTCTTCGCATTAAATAAATATTTAAATAATCTACCGGAATAGTTATTGACTATAACCAGCCATGCCTTTTTTACTATGATTTGGCGAATAATTTCTGTACAAATACTAAGAATAATGATTGTTTTTGATTATAACCACGGACGTTGACTTTACGAGGAGAGTACCAGTAGAACAGCACGGACTTTGAGGATAGTCACAATTTCAAAATAACTGGAGTCAAATCCAGGATTCGGCGTCAATTGAACGCTTGTCACCACAATACCAGAACGGTAGCTAAATAAATAACCAAATCGAATACCGGCTCTTTTTACCCGACTGCGACAGAAGGAGGGTTATGTTTTTCGAGTGTATGTATGTATGTATGTATGTATGTATGTTCATTTCTTTGGCACGCCCTACAGCCCAAACGGCTGGACGGTTTTTGACATAATTATGAGGTGTCGTTGGATTTGTCTAAATTGTAGTAGTGACATAGGCTATATAAATTTTCAAAATGGCGCCCGGAAATGGCAGAATGAGAGGGGGGGAGTTGAATTTTTTTAACTGTAGGAATATGGGTATCAAATGAAAGCTAGTAAAATGTTTTGTTCTTTTTAGTTTATAATAAGAGTATTTTACGCAGTCGGGTTTTTTGTTTTTTTTTTTTTTATAAGCATACTTGTTATTATATTTTTTTAACGAAAATCTTGATAGATGTCGCGTAGACTAAATCACTAAACACAGAGACATGTACAATTAATATATTTTTTAAGTTTACCTCAGTACCAAAGGGTTGTTAGTAAATTTAAAAGAAGTAGTAAATTAGAGAATAAGTAGAAAATTTTAACCCTAGATTTTCATGTATTTTTTAAAGAAAAAACCGGACGGATATGAGACACTAGGCGATAAAGACAACATTGTTTTTCGGAAATGCGGTAACTTACATAATATACGAAGATTGTACTTAAATATACTTTTAAGTAACACGCGCAGTTTATAAATCTTATGAAACATTCAAAGCAGCGAACTCAACACGTAAAGGTAGCACCTCTGTATACAGCTTGTTCTAAAAAGATTAATTATTGTTATTGTTTTTTTTTATAACTCTTCGTAGAATATCTTCACATTTAACGAAATTATTTTTTATTTTTTTATTTTAAAATACAATTTAAGTATTATTTGCTATTTTGTATTGACAGTTTTAAACCAGCCGGATAGTTTACGGAAGATTCAGTATCATTGTATTCTTTAATATTATATTACTAACGGCCCGCCCCGGCTTCGCACGGGTATTTAACTAAAATTTTAAAAATTATAAATTTATATTTTTTATCACCTACATGCGCCATCTATCGTATAATGGAAGCAAATCGTTTTTATATTTAGTGACATTTAACATAATAGTACTTATTTTAATTGAAAATGATGTTTATCTAAAATATTAAAAACATTTCTATTCCTATCCGACATATTTAGTAAACTTTTAAGTTTAACAAAATAATAACTCAAAAGTAAGTTTTGTGAGTTTTTAAGATTCCTTAGACCAGATGGCGTTGGCGGCGTAGGTACTTATTTCTACTTTCTTAAATATTTATTTTTAAATTTAATTACAATGAAACAAAATCTAAATTATACTGTGAGTTATGCATAATTTTTATGTATTAAAGTTATTTACATTGGTTTTGTACTTTTTACGTGATACGTGAACAAAGAAAAACACGATAAGAGATGGCGCTGATACAAAAAAAAACGCGCTATTAAAATTTATTCTTGATGATATATAGTGTATTAATAAAACGAAGGTTTTAACAGATTTATTATTTGTATAAATTTAAAGGAACTTCCTTTTATATAGTTTTAGAAGCAAAATATATTCTATGAAAATTGCAAGTATCATTCTGTTAAGTTTATAGCCATATGACAAAAAAGTAGTGTATCAAACTTCCAAAAAATCAAATTTTAACCAATTTTTTATTTTATTTAACAGACATTTAAAAAAACACTTATTTCGACCCGTTTCAAATGTTTCCAAGCAACCTCTATTATGACACCGCACTCGTAATACTGCCTTTGACTTTTATAGCGGCTACGTGCGACCCGAGCGGGTTCTGTGCCCGGTTGATATAATTTATGACTTACACACCCCATTACTATACGTCTTAAATTATGATATTATACATTCTAAACTCGACTTTTCTCGTGGTTTCGTACGTATTAAATTTCATATCGTCATGAATGCTGCCTGAATGAACCGATTTTGATCTAGTTTTATTTTATTTAAAAGGTTAAGGTGTTCCTTTTATTCAAGATAGTCTGTTCGAATGTTTAAGATCATCGCTGTTTTCTAGATAATGAAAGCATGTCAGCAAGTTCCACGGGTTTGGTCGATTTGAAAGTTATTCAAAATCAAAATCAAAATCAAAATTAACTTTATTCAAATAGGCTCCAAGAGCACCTTCGAATCGTCATTTTACAAATTAACACTTTCAAGTGATTATTATTTTGTAAAAGTAAAGCTACCACCGATTCGGAATGTAGATTCTGTAGAGAAGAATCAGCAAGAAACTCCGCAGTTACTCTTTTAAAAATAATATATAAACTGTGTTTTAGTATAAAATTAGTAATATCTTGCATGAAATACAGCGCCACTAAGTCCACACATCTTTATCGACTAAGTAATCCTGCACCGAATAATAAGCTATATCTATTTATTTATTTTTTAATAAATTCTTTAAATTTTTTATGAGACAATTCCAAAATTGTTTGTTATAAATGCTAGTTGGATTTTATTATAAATGCGAATACCATAACCCAGAAAGGAGACGTTTACTTTGCGCTGTCGGAAGCTTGGAGTTACAATTTTGTTATTCCTTCTAGTGTTTACAGCGCGATTAATACTATTTATTTCAAAACAATGAATATTCTGGTGAATTTATATAATATTGTTATAAATATACTGCGACGCAATTGTTAATATGTCTATTTTTGGAAAAACATCCCGTAGGGAAACTCTAGCTCCAAGATCGTTAATGCAACGAATAGCCCTTTTTTGCAAAATAAATACAGTTTCAATATCTGTAGTATTACCCCACAGTAACAGACCGTAAGATATAATACTATGGAAATAGCTAAAATATATTAAACGCGCAGTAGCAACGTCGGTCAGTTGTCGCACTTTTCTAACTACGAATGCTGCGGAGCTGAGTCTACCATTCAAGGATGACAAATGGGAATTCCACTGAAGTTTTGAGTCCAAAGAACCATGTCCCGCTTCTAGGTGGTTTTGGGCCATGGGCGTGCAGAGTTAAATTGTATGCTAATATAAAGTACTGAGTAAGTACAGCATCAATCTGGTGTTTTTATATCCTTGCGGTGAATGCGTGAGTACTTAGCGGAGGTCAAAGTTTTATATATGGGACAACCAAAATTGTGTTTGATCAAAAGGATTTCTTTTTAACACCTATCATTAAGGTACCTTAAGTCTTCTTGTGTCAAGGGCACCTCATGGTGGTGACGGCGGTAACGATTAGAATGTTAATTTTGACCGGCCAAGTCCCTGGACGCAAGCCATCATGGTAAGAAGATTAAAAATTCGAAACGTTGAATTGATTCCGGAGTCCGCCCAGGAAGGGAAAATATCCAAGTGGCAGATGCATCAGGTGGGATTGGCTGACTCCTGGTGCGGGGACAATCTGAAAGGACTTCTGGCCTTAGTGAAAAACTTACCTATTTGTATATCTTGTGGAATAAATCTCATAAGAAATAGGAAACGTTTGCGGACATTCTTTTTTTTCTGATTCTAAAATAAATTAAGAAGCCTATGAATATTTTAAATAGCTTACATCTAGTAGCAGTCGTTCCATAAGTACAAGTTACTGTGTATGTCAGAAATGTTGGCAGAGATTTATTGAAAATGGAGCGTCCAAACAAAACAACAATATTCAAATACCACCTATTGAAGAAAGTTCCTAAGATACAAAAGATCCTATCAGACTTGATACGGCAAGAGCATCCAGTACACAATCTAAATGCATTTTTAGCTGTCATTCAGGACGGTTTCGAATATCGCAACAGTCTAGAGCGCAAGTATTTAATGATTTTCAATTTTACATTCCTCAGTCCGAAAAATTGTGCACGAACCATCGGTGCTTGCATTTACGTAATAACGATAATCTAGTTTTTTGGATGTACTAAATATCACAATGTACTAATATCTCCACCATAGAGAATATTTTCATACGATTTGATAGTTCAGATGACGAGGATATTGAAAAATAATTTTCATTTTTAAAGACCCCGTATACTAAGGTGCATTCGATAAGCGGCGCTAAAAATATTTTTCTGTGAATACACTCCTCCTAAGTATAATTTTACTATACGAATTATCGCTGCACGCCATATGGCCCAAATCGGGACACGGTTCTTTATCCCTAAGAATACTGTAGTACCATTAACAATAATCCTCTCGTTATTTATTTCTAAATTATAATTTGGATGTTTAACATTAGGCAACGAAAATACAACGCACTTGATTTTTTTGGTGTTCAAGACGAGGTTGTTTGTTTTAAACCAATCCTGAATTCGAGACAGAGACCTGTTTACGTCATCATAATTTACTTTTTTCCTATCAACTTTAAATATAAGCGATGTGTCATCTGCAAATAGCACTATATCACAAATATTCTTATCCTATCCTATATATTATCCTATTCTTCCATTACATCGATACAATTATAATAACATACATATACTGGAAGTAGCTTGATTGAACTATTACATATTTTATTTAATATTGAGTCAAAGGTGCTAAACTTTGGCAAACACACAGAATAGCACTTCAGTTTTACAAAATTTATATAGAAATACAAATTTTTATTCAAAGTTACATTTTATGCAGAAATTAAAAACAACCACTTTCTATAAAACCTTTTTGTATAATAATAAGACTTATTAATTATACTCTATTGTCTACGGAAGCACAAAGTCTCCTTGACAGATTTACGATTATTCCGCTAAGTGCTTCTTATCCGGTAGCGGTCAAAGAAACAAATAGAAATCTATTTTGTCTTGATCCGACTTAAACGTATAAGGTCTCCTTTATCATTTCACTAGTTACGCATCATAACATTATAATTTTAATACAACATGTGTATTTATATGAAATCTATATATATAAACCGAGACACATAAAATATCGCATCTAATGTAACCTTCGCATTCGTTTTACGCCCGCAATAAATTTAAGACACTGCAATTTTATGTGTATTTTTCCTTGTAATCTCAAAATAAGGGTATACATAATATGTTATAAAATATTTACGTACATAAAACATTATAAAAGCATTGAAGGTATTATTATTTCTCGATGAAAATAATTAATTATAATTTTTGTACTTAATTACGCTGACAAACAAACAAACCTCTCACACTCGTCGAACTATAATTATTATGACATTAATGAAATTTATTTTAAATAATTAGAATATACATCATTAATAAAGGCGCGTCATTAATAAAGGCGGTTCTATTTTACCTACCTTGTCATTAATTTTCACAGGCGGCTTCACGATATACGGCACTCCAGTCACAGGAAACATTGACGACATCATAGCTGGCGCGATGATCACTTTCACGGCTTGGTTTTGACAGCACGACTTTGACATTTCACTCACACTAATCTCACACGATTTAACCTTATTCTCACATCCACAACAACAATGATGACAGTATTTGATAGACGAATGTCGACAGTGGTTCTGAGTTTTTTCACAGACAATATTGACAGATGAATCTTCAAATTGTACTTGACTGTTGTCGTCAGTTGTTTGTATCGAGGTATTGTTCACATCAGTAATATTTTCATTTGTTTCATTATTGTTAGATAGCTTTGTATATAATTTTGGTTTTTTGTTAAAGTCCTCAGGTATTTCGAGTAGTGGCGTCTTCCTTTTCAACTCGAGTTGTGTTTCTAATAAGTATTTCTTTGGTTTGTCGCCTTCCTTTGTGTTTGATGATTTGAATGGATGGACTAGTAGTGTTTTTGTTGATTTTGTTGTTGTCGGGTTAGACGTCCCGGCCCCGGAGGGCTCAATTTTATTCGTCGAATCCAATTTGAATTTTTGTATTTACTTTTAGGCAATTATTTATGTTATTCCTAATGTCATTTACTATTATATTATTCTTTAAGTCACCAGTCTTTCTCTATTTTTAGCATTAATTTTGAATGATTCAAATATATAAGTCACTTCAAATCACTTCTGAAATAACACCATCAAAAACAACGACTGCCGGGATTCACTTAGTTTTTCACAATTTGTATATATTTCACTATTCTAATCTTATATCCATAAAAATGTGTTTTATGTATGTTCATAAACCGTTCTGTAAAATTAAATTAACATTTTTCATTGTACGTAACACCACGTGTACGACAGTGTCAAAACATAAACGTCCTTGAACTTTCTCAACCAGATGACATTTAGTTTGTAGACAAACAAGACACAAACAATGAAAAATGATTCAATAAAACTATCATTTAATGAAAAAATATACTTTTATTTAACGATAGACACGTTAAAGAACATATTTGTTTATATTTTCACAGATAAAATTAAAGAAACTGGTTTCTTTTTCGGTCAAGAAAACGTAAATAGGTTCGTACGGCGCGACGTATTGATTACAACTGAAGAGTCCAGGAGGGTTCGTAGGCGGATACTAGAGAGGGTGTCGCTATAGACCACGCCTCTCAAATATAGGTTCTAAACTATTTCAGACTTTCTAGAAAATGCAAGATGGCGTGATATTTCATACTTCCTACTTTTTATAATACATTGACGTTCATGCTGAACTTAGCTTAGAATAGAAATTATTAATAATTAAATTGTTAATATATTGGTATGAATCGTAAATAAATACCTCTTCGTTTTCTTCCAGCGTTTTAGCGAAAAAACTTTAAAAGGTTGAAAACGTTATTAATTATCAAATATGCCATAAGAAACAACGTTTTAAAAGTTTTAATTTTGTTATATTTTCATAACAAAATGAGATAAAACGATGTTCGCAGACCTGAAATCAAATCAAATTTTACATAAAGTATTAAAATTCTTTCAAACTAAACGATTTTATTTGCTTATTGATCTTTTCATTACTTTTACGTAATTAGCTTTTGTGAAAATCTGAAGTTATATAATTAATAAATAAATAAATAAAAATAGGATTTTTTCATCTGCTTTAACGGTTCAATATCAGATTCGATGGATGCAATACAAAAAGTTATTGCAAAGTAAAGCTTGTTTGTCGGGAAGCTATGTAGTAAGAAACATTACGCCACAACTTATAAGCGACCTGCAAACGTGACCATAAATATGATTAAATAAATTAAAACAGAAATATTTGAGAAAAAACAATACTTTTCCAGTTTAGTTTAGTTTAATAATAATTTTCCATTAATAATAATAGAAAATTTTGATTTTTGTTTCATGCAAACTGAGCCTTTAATTACTAAAGAAATTATTATTATTAATTCATGTTTACAATATTTAATATAAATTCCAACAATTTTTTTTTTTTTGTACAAAAGAGGGTGAAATTTTAAAAGGCCACAAGACAAAAGCCTCGTTATCGCCGTGTTGATTTTACTGGAAGAAAGATTGTGCTTTGAATAATAATGACTTGAACCATTTGATTGAAAATTTGTTTTTTAATTAGTCTTGTACCATAGGCTTTAACTTCAACATAACACTAAATCTATATTAAAGAAATGCAGACGGAATAACAAAGTTAGAAATAGGTATCATCATTTAGGCTGTTTGAGTCAAGATGACTTCGTTGGTAGAACACATGTATATTAATTCTTAACCAAAAGGCTTGAAAATCTTGAAATCCGGACTAGCATCGTTGAACTTTCTGATATTACAATTTTATCACAATGGCATATCAGTGATCGATATATTAATAAATAAGTACGGCACAATCAACGGAATTTCTGTTTCGGTGATCCTGAAACACACAACACAAACAAAATCGCTCAGACCTCAACAAACATCGCACTAGTACAAACATTTATCACAAACGAGAAACTGTGGGTGAAACTTTTGGACGCTTCCATCGTACGCCAATAATGTCCACATCCTTTAATCCTAAGATTACGTTGTCCTGAGATTACTGCAAGTAAATTGTGTTTAAGCCTAATTAAAAATAGCTGACATCACACGACACGACTCTTTTAAATAAAAATAGAAAACAAACAGGCACTCAGCTAATGGCATGTTATTATAGCCAATACTTCGAGTACCAGAGCTTTTCTATATAAGGAAGAAAAAAAAACGGGTTCAGTGGTTTCTAACTGCCACTCACCGTACAAAACACAGCTATAGTAACCACGTTATACCAATTTCCTAAGAGCGTGGATCCAGCACAGTCGTGTCAGCACCATACATGTAATTAATCAATTACCTTCTGCAAAGCTGTGCCTCCATAAAACATACCTTATATGAGGAACATACCTTGATGATATGATGAGAATACGCCGAAAGAATCGTTATTGTAATTAAAAAGGGAAACACTGCTAGTATTTTAACTACAATTACACGATAAACATTTTTACTCCAAATATCTTATTGTTTATCGTTATTTTTGTGATGTAAGCATTCATATAAATTTCAAATTTTATTTTCAATAATTTTCTCATTTAATGTGTTCTGAGAAGGTAAGAATGCTGAATAATATGCTTATGAAGTCAAAAGTTATTATTATTTAGTTATTCACCTTTTACAGTAATCTTTATACAATTCCACTTAACTTGTAACACCCGGTACAGAGAGGTAACAGCTATTATTTGAAGTTATCTGTTCATGGAAGAGAAAATATCGAGTGATAAAAACAATAATAAACAACAAAATTAAAAAAAAAAATCCGACTTCCTATAAACTTAAAAAAAAATGCTCTTGACATTCAATTTAGAAACATAAATTAATCCATGTTAGTTTGATAAATTACCGAGTAGAGTAAAGAAACAATAGGGCGCGTCTGTCTGTGATGCGATTTGATTTCGATGTCATTTGTCATTTGGTCGAGTTCCGATCGAATTGACGCAAATCAGATTAGTTGAAAAGTGAATGTTCAATATTTGTCACAATTAGTTAATAGATGGCACTCATCGTCGGTAACGAATTCCTGATTCACGGTGGCTAGATTTTTATTATTGTATATATAGTATACTATGATTATTTCGAAAATTACTTTTCCTAAGGTAGCGTAGGGGATACCGTGAGGTTCCCCCAGAGCGAGGCTCCACCACGGTGTAGCTGGACTGGGGTGGGGTCCTCCTCTGCGATTATTCCTAATGCGGATAACTCGGACGCATAATTTTTGGTAGTGGGGACTGCATACACGCTGCCCCCCTAATTTTTAACCACTCCGACGACGTTCTAAGCCCAGGTGCGATCTCACTAGGAGACATTCTTAGGACGAACATCCAGTCTGAGCCCCACTAGAGGGCTCCCAATTTTCACGGCTGGGTCTCAGTACTTGACTTCCCCCACCGGTAACGCTGTGACGGCCGCTAGGCCCAACAGTTATACACATTTCGAAAAAAAAAAAAGAATCGAAAATTATTATCAAAAATATATCATAATTTTGTCAATCCGATATATTGGGGAAATATATATAGATAGTTATCGATATATTGATCTTTACCGGATGCAAATTATCGATGGTTATCGATAATTATCTCATGAATATATCGATAATTTCATGTCTCTCATGTGCACACACTTGCACCGAAACAAAAAAGTTAGTAAAAATATTGACATAATAATTTATGATTGTGTGTAATATAATAGAACAGGAAACATTTTATTGAACATACAAATAATGCACAAGATCAAATAAACAAAAAAGTTAAAATGCACAAATGATGCATGGCAAGTCTCATCACTAATGTCTTTAATTTACTCGCTATCACCATAAGAAACGGTCACAAAAAACTTTGTTACACACAAACATTTCAGTTCTAAGTTAAAATTGTATATATATAATAACTGTCCTTCCATCTCAGTTTTTCCATTCGTAGTTTTGTAGATCTGAAAATGGGATTGTTCGGTGTTCGTTTCGACTTGTTGATAGATGGCAGTTGCGGTGGATGCGACTAATATTGTACCGTCGGAAGCAACTCGTGCCCGCGTCCATACAGCCACACAGTTGTCCGTTGTCGAGTGAGTCTTTTATATGACTTTATTTACTTACCTACATGTAATGCTTTCGAATTTAATCGTACCTGTAACAAACAAGCTGTATTATTAATAATAAAATTAAGAAATAAAATACAAATACATTACCTACGAATTCAAACGTATGTGTTATAATTTTTTTTAAATGCTTATCATATGAAAAAATATTTAAATAATCGAGAAGCACTACAATCTCGTTGATTCTCGATCAAATTGTGCAGTGCGAATTTTATTATATTACAATTTTAGCTGAAAGTAACCGTTAACGAATCGGCTTTGAAGAAAATTGATGTAAAGTTAATGTTCATGGTATGTTTTGAGTTGTTGACAGATGGCACTCATCGTCGGTTACAAATATTGAATCGCGGTGACAAGATTTGTAATGTTATACGTATAGTATGTAGTCGAATATTGTTATTTTGGATATAAATATACTATTTAATTAATAACTTATTATTTGCTGCACTAGAATTTTTGGAGTTCCGTTCTCCCAGGGATGAACGGAACTATAATACTACAACGGTACTGTCCGTCTGTCTGAGCTTTCTGTGAACTGTAAAAAGTACACACTTCTTATTTTCACAGATTATGTATTCCTATGGACGTAATATTAAATACCTACAATAAAATAAAAAATAATTAATAAGGTGTAATGCCATGCCGTGTTCTTGTTCTTGCTCTTTAGGTTCACGGTTAATAACAATTATCTTATTCCTTAACACGTGTATAATGTAGGTAAAAATTTTCCATAAATAGTGTTGAAATTAAAACATAGATATGTAGGAACATAGTACTAGAATCATTCTCCTCGGTAACTTTCATGAAATATTTCAATTCACTCCGAGTTTGGTTGTTATAATAATATTTATATACGTATTATAAATACGAAATATAAATATGTGTATCACTCGTCTGATACCTCAAACATAAGCATCAAGATTACTTTTAGGCATCAAGACGCCAACCTTAGCAGCAGTCGACCGTGTGAGTATGTTAAACATATTTATATTTTATTTATAAATATAATATTAGTAAGTATGGATGATTGATAGTGAAAGATTTGGTCTGTCTTTTCGATAGTAAAAACGTGATGTGACGCTTAAAAATTACCATGAAGATTTATATCAGACGAGCTATATGGTACCACGAGGTATGTATGATATCATATTCCTGTATTATTTTACTTTCCTGTTTAGCGAGCGTCAAGTATGTGTCTCTGCCAGTATTTTCATTGATTGTGACTGGTGATAAGTCAATCGTCCCTTTGTTTGCTGGCTGTTAGCGAGAAAACTTTATAAATAACAGTCATTGCGTCACATCGACCGCAAAGTAAATGTTCGGTGACGTTTCGACTTGTTGATAGATGGCACTCATCGTCGGTTACAAATATTGAATCGCGGTAGCAAGATTTTTATTGTTTTGTATAAAGTGTGAAATATATATTGTTTTAAAATAACGCGATCATTATTCATATTTAAATTTATATTTGTTCGGGTGCTTACCACGTTTATAATTTTGTTGAGTTCCCTATATTTCGGCAATGTTTCAATCGCCATGATCACGGGGAGACTGACGTACGGAGATGGTGGATGGTGGCAGATCAGAAAAATCTGTCTACCCTCTTTCTTCTTCGTTTTGGTTCGACTAGTTTCGGCACACGGACGCACTTGTTCACTACGGCACACTATACTGACAGTGTCTTTTTTGGACTCTGAACACCGATACCGTGGCGCATTTCACACAAACCGATATATGAAATATAGGGAACTAAACAAAATTATAAACGCGGTAAGCACCCGAACAAATATAAATTTAAATATGAATAGTGTGAAATATATTTGTTTCGGGTATCTGATTTTTGAAAAAGTTTTGGAGATTTTTAACGTTAATATTCAATCATACTTATTTTCATCTCTGTCTGTTTGTTGTATTGTTGCTATGACGGAAAATGAAATGAAATGAAATAAATATATCATCATCATTCTCCTCCCTCCTTCCTTAAATATAAATTATTATATTCTGAACCTCATTTCATTTCATTTCGTTTCCCATCATAGCAACAATTACAACAAACAGACAGATGAATAACGATGATTGAATATTAACCCAAAATAAATATATGTTTATGCTATGTTATTTATTGCGTTAAAAAAATTGCTGCAGATATTGATACTAACAAATTTATGAGTCATGGTTAATGTTTATACTTTATATTATTTTTATTATTTGTCGTTACAGCGCTCATAGATATAGATATCTGTGAAAGTGACTTGTCACGACTCTAAAGACAACTCTGTGACATGCATGGATGGGGAAGTTTTAGTAATATAATTAGTTCCGTTACACACAGTTACGTGGTAAGGAACTACAAAAATTAAATGTGACTTTTATAAAATTGCATACTTGAATTAATCATAGTTGTCCAAATATATTATTACAATACACATCTTGCCACCGCGATTCAGGATTTGTAACCGACGATGAGTGCCATCTATCAACAAGTTGAAATTTACATGAAACTATCACTAGATCAGATCCACGTGAGTTCGATCGCGATGGAACGATGGTTCGCTACTCGATTTAATATTGCGACTGAACAAGTTATACATTTACATACGTATGTATAGCGTCGCATTTATGTTAGTACTTTTTAAAACAATTATACTAAAGCGAATATTCTTATTTCCACTGTATAAATCTCACCACAACGATTACTACTTATTTGTTGTTTGCACATGGATTTGTTTTCATCACTTTATTTTCTACTATAGTCCCTTACTACTTGTGTGATGCTCGCCCAAGTTTTTATTATTTTTATTTGCTTTTTTCATAAGACACATTCTAGAGGTGTGACAGAATAACAGCAGGTTGTGTCGGAACTTGCCCGTTACGATGTCTCTGAGCTAAAACCTTAGATATACCAAGGAAATTGTTGAATATTCTAATTTGATATTGATAGCAGATCATTTCGGACGTATATTAGAATAATATATATATATATATATAGGTAGGGAATATAGGTATATGCAGGTATTTGTGTGTGTATGTGTATTTGTATGTATTTATGTATCAATATGACTATATATATATATATATATATATATATATATATATATATATACACATGTAGTATATATATATATATATATATATATATATATATATATATATGTCCATTTGGCTTTGGCCTATCCCATCAACTTCCCGGCTATCTGAGATTAAATAATAATAATAATAATAATATATGGTCACGGGAGGTAGAGCATGAGGAAGGCCCTTGGATTGCGGCGGTTC
The DNA here is from genome assembly GCA_036937285.1 of Euphydryas editha. Classification (NCBI taxonomy): domain Eukaryota; kingdom Metazoa; phylum Arthropoda; class Insecta; order Lepidoptera; family Nymphalidae; genus Euphydryas; species Euphydryas editha. Next base: position 10,808,429 of record JAUPFZ010000029.1, on the reverse strand, counting down.
AGGAAGCATGTGCTAGAATCGAACCGATGAACCCGATCGCCATCTCTTCGGAGAACGTAGCTGATGCGGTCCGGCGGGCACCGAACTGGAAGAGCCCGGGGGCCGACGGCCTGCATCACTATTGGCTGAAAGGGTTCTCGGTATGCCATGCGACCTTGGCTCGACAATACCAAGAGGCGATAGAGCGGAAAACGCTTCCGAACCTCTTCACTACTGGGATCACTCACCTAGCTCCTAAGTCCACCAACACCGCGGACCCTACCAACTACCGCCCCATTACGTGTCTGACTTCCATCTATAAGACACTGACATCCGTTCTGAGCTGCAAGATCTCTCGTCATATTGACGAATTTAACATCTTGTCTGCAGCTCAGAACGGATGCCGTGGAGGCGGCCGCGGCACAAAGGAGCTCCTTATCATTGACTCTGTTGCGGGCCAGCTTGTCAAACGCAACCGTCGGAACTTCTCTGCTGCCTGGATCGACTACAAGAAGGCATTCGACTCGGTGCCTCATTCATGGCTTCTGAGGGTCCTCGAGCTGTACAAGATCGACGGTGCAGTTCGAGACTTCCTCGAAGTATGCATGGGGCAATGGAGTACGATCCTTTGTCTCCAGGGCGAGAGACTGACGACGGGTGCCGATGACCGAATCCGGATACGAAGGGATATTTTCCAGGGTGATTGTCTGAGCCCACTTTGGTTTTGCTTGTCCTTGAACCCTTTAAGCACTCTGCTGGAGCGTTCGGGGACAGGCTTTCAGTTTCGGAGAGGAGGTACTAAAGTCTCCCACCTTCTCTACATGGATGACCTCAAGCTGCTGGCACCTAATCCTGCACGCCTTATGGAGTTGCTGAAAATCACTACTGAGTTCAGCGGCTCCATCAGGATGCAGCTTGGAGTGGATAAGTGTGCGGTCGTACATGTGGACAGGGGACAGGTGACACAATCGGCTGAAATTAGCCTAGAGCTTTCGAACTTCAAGACCCTTTCCGAAGCTGAATCTTACCGGTATCTGGGCATGTCACAATGCATAGGGGTGCAGGAGGTGGATATGAAACAGGCGGTTTGCGAGGTCTTTTTTGGACGGCTGACAAAAGTTCTTCGGAGCTACTTGTCGGGCGCCAACAAGGTCCGAGCTTATAACGGCTGGGTCATGCCCACTCTCTTGTACACATTTGGCGTGCTCAGATGGACTCAGACCGAACTCGACGCCCTGGACAGAAGAGTCCGCACGACTATGACTTGCCATCGCATGCATCACCCGAAATCGTCGGTCATGAGACTGTACATCCCACGGAAGTGTGGTGGCCGAGGCCTTTTAAGCGCCAAGTCCATGCATAACCGTGAGGTGTGCAGCCTCAGGGCCTACTTTGAGACGAGGAGGGAGAGCGCTATGCATGGTGAAGTTATAGTATGTGACAAAGGTCTCACCCCGTTATCCCTGGCCAAAGAGGAATGGCGAAGACCGGTTGTACTTAGCACCTCTAACCGGGAGACCGTATGGATGGAGAAGGAGCTGCATGGACGGTTTTACAAGGCGCTCCACGCACCTCACGTGGATGTTAAGGCCTCCGTGCAGTGGCTGCGATTCGGGGACCTCTTTGGGGAAACCGAAGGTTTTGTCTGTGCAATACAGGATCAGGTGGTTAAGACGAACAACTACCGGAAGCACATTCTGAAGGATGGCACTCCCGACTTCTGTCGAGCTTGTCGTCATCCCGGCGAGTCACTCAGACATGTGCTTTCGGGGTGTTCAGCGCTTGCCAACACTGAGTACTTGCACAGACATAATCAAGTGGCCAAAATTCTTCATCAAGAGCTTGCTCTAATGTATTGTCTTCTGGAACAGAGGGTGCCGTACTACCAGTACACACCGGCGCCAGTACTCGAACGCGACGGAATCCGGCTCTACTGGGACCGGCCTATCGCCACGGACAGGACGATACTGGCGAACAAGCCTGATATCGTGGTGATGGATAGGGCACAGTCGAGGGTGTTTTTAGTGGACATTACCATCCCGCATGACGAGAACCTCGTGAAAGCCGAAACAGAGAAAAAACGTAAATATCTGGATCTGGCGCACGAGATTGTCGACATGTGGGGTGTTGATTCCACTGAAATCATCCCTATCGTTATATCTGCCAACGGTTTGATCCCGGTTAGCCTCGCTCACCAACTGAGGCAGCTGGGTATCCGTGACGGTTCGCTCGCAGCCAGGATGCAGAAGGCGGTATTACTCGACTCGGCTAGGATTGTCCGCCGATTTCTCAGCCTACAGCCCTAACCCCCGGCCGTTTGATCTCCCTGCCGGGGCGTAATCCTCCACCCGCTTATATTTATCTAAGTAAGTTTATGTAAATTTATTATACTCCTTATATAAGTATTGTATTATATTTATTTATATGTGTATATGTATATCTTGAACGGGTGGAGTGTAGCAATTAAGATAATAATAATAATAAGTATTAATTGTGTATATCTATTTAATTAAAAGTCTAGACTGGATTTTATCGCATTTATTTACAAAAAACTTTACAGTTTTACTTTTTTTTTTTGTTTAATTTTTTCATATTCGGAACCCACCACCTCAGACTCCCGAGACATAGTATCCCGAGACCTAGCTTTTTCACACCACATATGAACGAACTCAACCGATCGGAAGAGAATTTATTGCAAGATATCCGATGATGTAAGGATTTGTATAGACTATACTGAGACTTAGTCTGTATTGAGAGTTCTTATAACACGATCAAAAGAAAATAATTTTTAAATTTTTATCGGTCTCCTTGTTTCCTCTAATCTCTAAAACATTTTGATAGATTTAAAAAGGAATTTCACTGTCAGATAACTATTACTTTTATTTTGGATAGCATCATTTGGATCGCGCAATATAACGTTAGCTCCAAAAGAATGAAATATCGGACAGAAACTAGTTAGACTGCCTATTTGTCTACTAACTTCGTCAAATTACACATATACCCTAAACTTTGAAGAACATCGTAATTTACTTAGAGCAAATTCAAAGTTTATTTTAGTTTAATTGCTCATGTAAGAGATTTGTAATCCCTAATCCCTCCTATATTAAAAATGTCAAATTTAGGTTTGTTTGTTACGCTTTCACGCGTAAACTTCTTAACCGATCATCGTGAAACTTTGTATACATATTTTTGGAGGTATTAGAAGTAACATAGAATACTTTTTTGTGGTCGCGATAACCGACATCCACGCAGGCAATGTCGCGGGTGCGCGGTAGTAATTTATAAATCCTATGGTGGTAAGTGCTCGCTGGTACCCTCATTTTATATATTTGTGTTGTTTTATGTGAAGAGTTAATTATAAAATACCTACTTTTTTTACGATCTTCAAAACATCTGTTGATGTTGTCTTATTATTCTTATCTCTGTATTCTCGACCGCATCGATTAATCTCCTTCGTATCTTCTCCATTCTATGTGACAATTGAATTAATTCGTATTATTTTCTCACTACTGAAAGCCACTAAGCAAAATCAATCCTTTTTTTTTTTTTTTTTTATTTTTTTTTTTTTTATGATAGTTGGATAGGCAAACTGGCAGACGTGCCACCTGATGGTAAGTGGTCGACGTCGCCCATGAACATAAACTAGTTTACCTGGAACTAGCCCAGCCAACTCATTTATGTGTTGCCTATCCTGAGACATATGATGTTAAGTCTCGGTGCCAGTAATTACACTGCCTGTCTTGCCCTTCTTTCCGAAACACAGCAAAGCTGTTTCACGGAAGAAATAAGCAAGATGGTGGTACCCATGCAGCCGGGAGCGCGGCACAGCGCATCCCTCCCACCGGTAAACGTAAAATCAAGCGCAGTTAGATTGTAGATGTTGTCGATTATTGTTTTCTTTAATAGCTTTTGTCTGAAAACAATGACTCTTCTATTTTTTATTAATAAAAGTATAACAATGATACGTTTTTCAATGTGTAAAAAAAAAAACGGCTGCAGACATTGATGATGAAGTTTACTTTATTTTCATTACTAGCTGCTGCCCGCGACGTCGTCTGCGTGGACGCTATACAGCACCAAAAATACCTACGATTATACCTTTTAAAATAACATTAATTTACCCGTTTCTTCTTTACATTTCATATCTACAGAAAGTACAGTAACAGAGGGAGACTGTCTTTTGTAAAATTGACTTTAAAAAAGTGCTTATTTTTAGCCTGCTTTGAATAAATGACTTTATGGTGATTCTGCTGAATTAAGTCATAAGTTGTGACTGAAACGGATGGAGAAAATAATAAATAAGGAATACAGAATAGAGTAAAAATACATATTTATAGGACTTCTCGATAAACAACATTAGTAGTTTGGCTCTCCGAAGCCAAAATGTAAAGAGAGTCAGGACTGGTGGCGCGGGAGCAAGCGAGGTACAGCTGCCCGTGTGAAGCAGCTCGTCCTGAGGTCGACACCAGCTACCCTCAGTGTCTGCCCCTGCGACTTATTGATGGTCATCGCGAAGCAAACACTAACGGGAAACTGTACGCGCTTGAACTGGAACAGGAAGTTATAAGGTATGAGCGGAATGCATGGTATAAATACTGCTTCGCCGACGCCACAACCCGTAAGAATTTCCGCCTCAATGGTGTGTCTGTGGAGCGAGATGACTTTAAGGCGGGTCCCGTTACACAACTTTGGAGGAAATAGGTTCCGGAGAAGCATAAGCATTTCTTATCTTTATGATATATATGGCATGCTTAATTTTCCTCTTTCTTCGTTATTTAGCTCAAATTTCTTACAGCAATAGCGTGCCGTTTTCGAGTTTAAATTTTGTTATACATCTATGCAGTTCTTTTTGAGTTCTGTTTGTTATTACATACAGAAAAACTCGATGAATTTTATAAGACATAGATGAAGCAGCTTAAAACTTATATAAACACATTTTTTTTTAATTGTCTTGCTCATCTCTGAAACGAATTAACGATACAATTTTTATTAAAATGCACAACTCCATCTATGACTTTTAAAAACAACTATTAACCCCGCCAACATGATCAAATTTAAATTATTTATATCCAAAAAGGGTTTACACATATAATTCGACTTGATGTTTTTGAAATCTCATAGATCGCGCTGCTCTAAAATTGTCTTGATACTACTTATATTCATTTCTTATATTACATTCATTCTTACATTTATTATGTTTATCAGCCTAAGTTACTTATATTTCGTGATTTTTATAGTGTGAAGATAGCTTATAGCATGGTTATTAACATAATAACAACATTCGAATATGCGTCGTTAGATTACACGCTGTTGAAGAAATAAAGGTTCACTGCTCGTTCCTCGTAGGTGATAGCGTGATAATATGTAGCCTATGTTATGACTCGACTTCTTAATAATATTCGTGCCAAATTTGAAGTAAATCCATGCAGTACTTTTTGAGTTTATCCCGGACATACATACAGACAAACAGACAAACAGACAAAAATTCTAAAAACTATATTTTTGGCTTCGGTATCGATTGTAGATCACACCCCAAGTATTCTTTTAAAAAAATATTCAATGTACAGTTTTGACTTTTCTTCCATTTTATTATATGTATAGATTAGTCGTTGAGGTCATATAAATACATTTTGAGTGAAAATTATCTATCACAACTTTAAGACAACTCTGGGACATGTACGGACAGCGGAGTTTTGTTATTAGTTCCGTTACACACAGTTACGAGGTAAGGAACTCTAAAAATTTGTGATAGAAGAATAAAAGGTACGAGTTAGGATTAATCATACTTGTCTATATATAATATAATAAAAATCTTGCCAACGCGATTCAGGATTAGTAACCGACGATGAGTGCCATCTGTCAACAAGTCGAAACATACGCCCAACAAAATGTTTTAACAATAAAAATATCTATTGCAACTGTAGTAAGTGATCATAAATTTTCTCGGGATTTTTTTTTTTTTAATAAAACATTACAAAATAATGTAAGGTAAAGTCGCCAAATTCCGTCCCCAAGCTTAATTTCGTCCCCATTGGTATATCTTTTTCTTAATAATACCATTTAGTTTTAATATGTCAAATCTAAAGTTGGTTATGTCAGTCAGCCATTGTGAAAGTTTGACTGTGAAACGTTGGTCCTGGCGCAAGATAATTAAAAAAAGAAAAAACGGTACATGGTGAGTTTTTAATTAAAATACTATGAGTACTGTTTAAATATGGATTTATTTGAGTTATTGTAATGAAATGTTTGACAAAATTTGGTGCTATTTCTTAGATTTAAATTAATTGAAATTTTATTAAGGCTATGAAATGTACTTTTGGTTTAATGGATGATATCCACAAACTTGACAAATTCTTAATATCGTCCCCTCACATGAGCCTAATATCGCCCCCGGGACGGTATTTAGGTCACTACATTATTTGTCGTTAGGCGTACTTTTTTGACTGTTTTATGTTTAATTTTTTTAGTTTTAGATGCCGAGGAGAAAGCTATGGGATTCTGAAGCAATGAAAAAAGCCGTTGAAGCTGTCCGAACTAAATTCATATTTCCCTTAAAAACTTTTTATGCCCAAGAAGTAGAAAATTGGTTAACAAATCACCCAGGGCGGATTGTTACTCACTAACAACTTGGATAAATATTTGGGAATGCATAAGATGCAAAAACATGTAAAATTGATACAGCTGTAAATGGCTTCCGAAAAACAGAAATATTCCCACTCAATGAAAACATTTTCATAGACTCGTCAAATGCTCCTCTTTCAACCAGTTCAAGCAGCACAACATCTATTGTAAATGATTCCTCCGTTACTTTGAAACGCACAAGGTCTAGACCAAGAACACAAACGGCATTATCTATATTAATATTATAAGGCTGAAGAGTTTGTTTGTTTGTTTGAACGCGCTAATCTCAGGAACTACTGGTTCGAAATGAAAAATTCTTTTTTGTATTGGATAGCCCATTTACCGAGGAAGGCTATAGGCTATATAACATCACGCTATGACCAATAGGGGCTGAGTAATAATAAGAAATGTTAAGAAACGAAAAAACAATAATATTTTTTGAGAGCTTCCGTTGCGTTCTTTATTATTTCTCTTCTCGAGACATTTTTTAACTATAGCTCCACTTTTAAAGTAAATATAACATCACTGTTTTACTGATAATTTTCGAAAATTAAATAAAACTCAATAATACGTTGAACGACCCAGGAATCAAATCTGAGATCCCTTGCTCGGCAGTAACGCTTGAGACCACTCGATGTTAACGCTCCAACCAGACTTACAACCTACTCTTAGAGTAATTGTTTAAAAATATTTAAGTGCGTTTTTCCCCTCAAATTAACGCAGGTGAAACCGCGGGGCACAGCTAGTTTAAAATATTTATTTATTCGCCAATATTTAAGTTTACGTACTGATTATTGTGATCTCAATATCGTCCCCGGGACGTAATTAGGCGCCTAAAAAAATATTCTTAGAATAACTAGTTTTTTGTTAAAGCCATTTTTGTAGAAAAAGTAACGCAGTTAAGAAGTTTTTGACTGTTCAAAATAATAAATAAATGTTTCAACTTAACTCTGATGTTTTATTTATTACTTCACTTGGTATATTATTTTAAAAATTTGGATTTTACAAAAAGGGGACGTTATTTGGCGACTTTACCTTAATTCATTAATAAAGTCAGCTAAAGTTTGTAATTTATAAAAAAAATCCAATTATCAAGAGTCAGTACAATCTCGTTCAATTAAAAAATCAAATTTTGCAGTAAGCTGTCATTCCGTTGCAATCCGAACAAACTAACGCAGATTAGAAATAGTAAATGTTCGATGTATGTTTCGACTTGTTGATAGATGGCATTCATTGTCCGTTACAAATACTAAATCGCGTTGACAAGATATTTATTATTGTTTATATAGACGAGTACGCTAATTTCGGGCATCACCGGAAAAAGACCACGTCCAGCCAATTCCAAATTTTTTGAGTTCCTTACCACGTCACAGTGTGTAACGGAACTAACATGGTACTTATCGTCCTCAATCATGGTTGCAAGACTTTGAAAACTATATAATATATGTATATAACCAATTTTGTTAAATTGTATTTAAAAATATATATAACAAACCAAAAAAAAAAAAAAAACTTAACAGTAAAAATTTTCCACAAGGCTTGAATGATTAAAAATATAACCATCATTGACACCTAGTACAGTTTCGAGATGAAATCGTGCAGTGAAGTCACATCACGTGCAAAGTAAATGTTCGGTGTGTTTCGATGTGTTAATAGGTGGCACTATTCGTCTGTTACAAATACTGAATCGCGGTGACAAAATATTGTTATTATTGTATGTATAGTCTGATTATCTACTTGTTCCTATAGTTAAAGATTAATTATAGTACGTAAATAAATAATTATAAAAAATAATCTTTATTTTTTATTTTTATTTTATCAAGAAAAGGTTAAAATTATTTTGCTATAATCCGCCAACAGCAGAATCTGTATGGTCAAACATGTAATTAAAAGCTAAGCACCGCTCACCTTCACACCAAGCAAGAAAGCCAAGTTCCCAAGCAAGCAATACCACCACCATTCACATGCACCACCACACAAGACTCTAACACTACTCTCGACGCACGTTTCGCTCCGACACCGGAGCATCCTCAGGAGATATCGACTTTACAATGCTGTATTGTCTAGTCAATACTATTGTCTAGTCAATACTAGACAATACAGCATTGTAAAGTCGATATCTCCTGAGGATGCTCCGGTGTCGGAGCGAAACGTGCGTCGAGAGTAGTGTTAGAGTCTTGTGTGGTGGTGCATGTGAATGGTGGTGGTATTGCTTGCTTGGGAACTTGGCTTTCTTGCTTGGTGTGAAGGTGAGCGGTGCTTAGCTTTTAATTACATGTTTGACCATACAGATTCTGCTGTTGGCGGATTATAGCAAAATAATTTTAACCTTTTCTTGCTAATCATGAACTTCCGCAAAGTAACGCCTGATTCTATCCAATATTTTTATTTTATCTTTATTAGGGAAACAAACAGTTCTATAATGCCTTAATTTTAACACAACTTTAACTTTTACATTAACCAAACAAGTTTCCACATTTTGCAAATGAAAATAATAAAAGAGCAGACTGACATTGATAAAATACACAAAAAATCAACAAAAATTACAAATTAAAAAAAAAAAAAACAAAAAAGAGAATCGAAAGTTAATAATAAAAATAGTAATAATAAAACAACAAAAGTCAATAACTACAATACAAGTTCAAAATTTTGATGCCTAACATCTGATCAAAGTACAAATTACATTTTTTTTTAGTTTTTCCACAGATTCACAAAAGATATCAATACAATTAAACAATTTGTTGTAATTATTGCAATCTCGCAAAATAAAAGAGTTCTGAGCATACTTAGTTTTAGTAGCAGGTATGTTAAAAAGGTGTTGCTTTCTATTTCCTCCTCTGGGACATTTAAAATATAAATTACTAAGTAAAAATGGAGAATCGATAAAACCACGGACAATCTTAAACAAATAAATCTGATCCTTAATTTTTCGTCGCTTCTCAAGACTAGAAAAAGTTAACAAATTTCTATCACTGCTGAAATTTCGGTATTGTAGATATTTTATAAATTTGCTTTGAATTTTTTCAATTGTCGCTATATGAGATTTATATTGCGGATTCCAAACTATGGATGCATATTCAAGAAGTCGGATATATCGGAAACTATCGATACTACAATGCGATATATTATATTGAAAAAAGTATTGATAAATTATTCGATATTATCCATACAACGATACGATATATTATTATATCGATACTTTTTACATGAATATCCCTAGCTCCTATGAAACTTCTGTTATATTTGTAGCTAAAAGAAAAATAATTCACACTCAATCGGTCTTGTTGATAATTTTTATTTATCAATAATAATAATCATTAAATAATTTTAATCTCTTTGAACCGCATCAAAGTTCAAATTCAACGACTAGTTCTATATAAACGAATTAGTTCCCATATACCGGAGAGTATCGCTCTCACCTGTCTTAATACAATACTAGCTCTGCCTCGCGGTTTCACCCACGTTAATTTGAGGGATTTTTTCCCGTTTTTGTAACATTTCTTATTATTGCTCAGCCCTTATTCGTCGTAGCGTGATGTTATATAGCCAAAGAATTTTTCAATTCGAACCAGTAGTTCCTGAGATTAGCGCGTTCAAACAAGCAAACAAACAAATAAACTCTTTAGCTTTATAATATTAGTGTAGACTATAGATATCGCAAAGTATCGATACAACAGATTACATAAACATGCCCCTACCAATTAATTTCCTTAGGCCGCGTCAGAAAGGACACGGATTTCAAAAATTCTACGGATAGTTTAAGATTAAAATCAACACAACACAACGTGTCGTGACAGATATCACCTCTATTCTCTTCTGTTAACTTGTATACTAAGCGTTAAACAAAGTTTTATTGCGATTTAATTTCGTACAACGCCATCTGTTATCGACTTTTGGTACTAACTTTTATATATGTAATCCCTGGTGTTAAAATATTTATATTTTTATCTAACATTTATTGATTCAACATTTGTTTATCATCGATGTTTTCGTTAGCTTTATTAAACTTATACCGTTATAAAAAAAACGTCAAGTCAATCGCTATAGAGTCAGATATTTGCCTATTCGATTAAAATAGGTCAAACTGTTTCACAGACATCGAAAACGAATAGATATGTATATACGTTATTCAAAAAAAAAGTTTTTTATATATCATTTACAAGAATTCATTAATAAAAAATAAAAATAAAAAACTTTCAAACAGTTTCTTTTTTCCCTTCATCAAGAAAGGTGACCCCAAAAGGGGTAGTGTTTGACTTAGGGATGTTCATCGGAAAAAATTATCGACAATTTTATTATCGATAATTATCGAATGAACAGTTATCGATAACTATCGGATAAAAAGTTATCGATAGTTCGCGACAGTTATCGATAATTATCGAATAAAATTTATCGATACTTCACGATAGTTATCGATAATTATCGGTAAAATTTTCGGACGACGAAAAAAAAAAGTCATCCGGCCTTCAGTACCGACGTTTACGCCCTGGCCCTATCCGAATACCTATCAAAATTATCGAATAACACTTATCGATAATTATCAAATGAAAAATTATCGAGTAGTTACGAATTATCGATAATTATCGCATATCCCTAGTTTGACTTTAATCTGAAACTCGTTTATTATTCACTCGCCTTCGACTTGTTGAATACTTCTCAATATCTAACCAACTGCGAGCGGGAAAAGGGTTATTATTACGTAACTCGGATCACGACAAAACAGTTCACTTCAAAATTTGATCCTGTGAGATTGATAATTATGTTTTAAACTCGAATATTTTGAAAATATGGATAACCCTGATGCATGAAAACAAACAAAAATATCCGCTCCACTCTCCGTGTCAACTACTAGTTACATTCAAACTCTTGTCAGTTTACAAACTAACCACAATAACCGCAAGGGCCCGTGTCAAGTAATGATCGCTATGGCTATATTGCCCATGTCAACTTTTTTTCGACACGGGCATTAGTACGCGAAGTGCATCTGTCAACTACAGATTGACTGACGTATATTACATTATCACCGGTGGGAAACTACGTAACAAAACGTGAGAGGCCTTGGGCAGTTTTGTGCAGTTGGTAAACTAAAAGGTCATTGCCCGAACACTCAAGCGGGTATTAGTTTCTTGTAATTAAAAAAAAATGTAATTACGGTATGTGAACAAGGATTACTGTTTACACATTTTTACACGTGGATTCGCCTGATTTCGATTAGAGGTAACCTCTCTACTATAATTTTAAATACGTCGAACGCATCAATTTTCACAAAAAAAAAATAATAATAATCCATGTCGTCCGTAGGGTGACACGTCACAGACGTCGTTAATTGACTGTTTGCAGCCCCCCAGTAATTTTTTCCTCGTTTTGTTCCAGATGGCGGTCAGAGGACATTAGCTGGTTGTAGATAACCGTACACTCTTCTTTATTAAGTTTTAAATTCAGATCAATTACTTAAAACTTTAAGTCCCGAATCGCTTCACCTGTGTTATTCAATTTATGGTCGGATTATCTCATTAAATAGGATGTTAAAAGGAAAAAATATATCAAATTCGGAATTCATCAAATTGGTCCCTTAGACCCTGAGTTACGTTCAAACGAATAAACAAATAAAATGCTATTTTATGGAGATTAAGGTATCCATAAAAATAAATCCAGTCTTATCACTAAACTTTATTAATTTATTATTTATAAAATAGTGAAACTAGCTTGAAATTTATAGACCCTAATTAAAGCTGGTTATTACGTTAAAAAACCTATTTATTAATTAAGATAATATACTATAAAATATCACGGAACAACTCACACTGACGGTACAATAACCAAACATCCAAGTACAATCGAACCACGCGAATCTTGTTTCAAATAAAAAAACAAAAATATACAGAATCAAGGTAAAACAACATCTCGGTGTCACCGATCTAATCAATTAGAAACGTAACTAGTGTACCGTGTAAAGGAGACGCAATTTTTCCTCAAACAAAGACGATGTTACATTTAAAGTCCTAATTTGCATCGAAAACGGCGCGTCCGTGTCTACTCGAACCGTTCTGTTATCAAGATTATTATTTCTTTACGATTCGTTGAGACTTGTGTGGATGAGACGGTTGTTGTTAAACACCATTATGTAATTTTATTTTTAATTTTGTGATAACGTTTATGTATGACAAAGTACACGATGATGGAACTATGAATGGTGTAAGTACATTTGCGTGTGTCTGTACGAGTGTGTGTATCTCAGATCTATGTATTTTTATTTTACGTAGGTAAGTTAAAAGCACACATCGTCTTATCAATAGTAAACTATCGCTTGACGTCATTCGAAACGTGGAATTGAATCCAACTGCGCGTGAAACACAGATATATCTCATTCTTATATACACATGTCGTATGAAAATTTAAATATACTGAAGATACTAAAAAAATAAATTTATTATAACTCAAAAACAAACTTATTTGATTAGGTTTTTACAAACACGTTCGAAGCATTTCCTTACAATACTTACAGTCATCATAATAGTTGTTTCTTTGGGAAGTCAAAAAATTACAGATAACAACATGCAACGTTACACCTGCATTAATATTTGTGTCTACTGTTATGTAAATATGAATCGTGTTGTGATGTTTAAAAGCCTACATTGCTTATAGATATGTAATGATATGAGTGACACGAAATGCAGTTTTGACGTGATAACGTCTAGTAAATTGATGAAAGGATGCCCGTTCGAAGAAGATGACGTCATCATTGTCACAATTAGTGAGCGAGATCGCGGAACAAGCGGTAGAGAGGTACGATCGGCGGTCGGCCTAACTTACGACGCGTCCGAGTAGAAATGACTGAATGTTATGATGAATTATTAAACTTACCTTCTTTACTAAACTTGATTATTTCTTGTATTACATATTAAAGTATTTAACTTTATTTCGCTTTCATATTAAATACAATTAATTACCTGTAGCTTATATATATATATATATATATATATATATATATATATATATATATATATATATATATATATATATATATATATATATATATTATACAAAATAATGATAATTCAGTGATAATAATTCAATTCCATTCATGTTTTCTTGTGACGTTATCACGTAAAAATTATAGTCCGTAAACCGACTTTACAGACAACCAATTTTTTTTTTATTTTAAAAGTATTATTAAAACTTAACAGATTTAATAGTTTTAGAGCTTATATACTGTATACATATAACAAAATGGTAGGAAAGTCAAAACTGTACATTAAATATTTTTTTAAAAGAATACTTGGGGTGTGATCTACAATCGATACCGAAACAAAAAATATAGTTTTTAGAATTTTTGTCTGTTTGTCTGTCTGTATATGTCCGGGATAAACTCAAAAAAAGTACTGCATGGATTTACCTCAAATTTGGCACTAATATTATTAAGAAGTCGGGTCAACATAAAGGCTACATATTATCACGCTATCACTTACGGGGAACGAGCAGTATACCTTTATTTTTTCAACGCATTCTGTATAAACAACGTGTAATCTAATAGCGTTCACGTAGACGACGTCGCGGGACAGCAGCTAGTTGGCAATAACCGAATATCCTCTTCATTATATCATATAGATTGGGAGTCAAACCAGTTAATCAAAAATCTACAGCACAAATCGTGATATATTTTCCATCACTTTAACCATTTAATTTCGACACCCTATACATATATACAAAGAATAGGGAAAAAAGATATTAAGGCGACGTCACACATGTGTTCCGATGTGATATTCATATGTTATTTATTGATCTCGGGGAAACTGTCGTCTTCAGAGAACGTGTGTGATAGCCGAATACACTAACATGTATATTATATTAGCTAAAAAAATATTATTTTTTCATATAATTCCAAAACAAAATTGTTCTGTTTTTCTATAAACTCTCTGAGTTTATCGCCGTGTTTTTCGCTCGTCAAATTCAAACAGATTTTGATGTAATTTTTTATATCCGTCCAGAATATTTAACTATACACATCTCTTTTCCCCATAAACTATCTCTTTCTAACGTTTAAAAAAACAGTGATTAGTGCAAAGAATGTAAAACAACAAATGACAAAACTTCGCCTATTTAAGTACGATCTAATTTATAGGAGAAAGCGATTTAGTGCAACAAATAAAGTTAAAATATACACATCTCTGGTTAATCCTTCAGTCTCTTAATGAAATCAACTAAGTTTGTGTCTTACTCGAACAAAAAGAGTTTCGTATCATCGGACAAACTTTTATAGAAAATATTTCTTATTATCTAGTTTAAAAAAAAGAAACACGTCTCTTCTATCAGGACCTCCTCTTGTTATAACTTTCATATTTCAGGTGTCTACACAGGTTGATTATAAAAGTACAGTTTTAAATATACAGCTTAGTTACTATTACACAGACAGATGGACGGGAGGACAACGTAAAATGATTCCGTTATCTTACTTAAGCGATTTTTTATATTACAAAAACGCTCTCATAATTAACTTGAGCCACACCGTAAACGATCAAAGTCAGATACTTAGGAGCAAAGTCTAATTATAAAGAAAATTTTTATAGCTCAGAGATGACTTGAAAGAACTTACATCAAATTTTAAAAGCGGATTTTTTAACGTTCATAAGGTTGTCATCTCATTCTTGGTACTTACAAGGATTTGTTTTACATAGTTATATTTTTAAAAAACTCGGATAGCAACGGTTACGTTTTAAATATTGTTTTTAACCGACTTCATAAAAAGCGAGGTATATTTACGAATGGTATCTTTTTCCTTGCTTGTACATATATGTATGTATATTGCCATCTGTAAGGTACTTTTTGACCTTTTGCATATTAACACTTATTAATTACATACATTAAAATTGTAATTTTTAAGTCCTGGTTACATGTTTTCGTTTCTTGTAGAAATCTCAACCACACAATGAAACTCTGAGTTTTGTAGTGATTTTATTTGAGACTATAATTTCGAATGAAAAAAAATAAAATAAGGTAATAATAAATAATCTTCGTTATTCAGAGAAAGAAAAAAAAATAAAGGATCAAAATCGAAAGCGCCAAATTGACAATAAATGCCTAGCAAAGTATAATACACAAAAAGACAACCGAGTTAAAAACTCCCATAAATATTTTTACTAAGATAGGTAAGAAATAATTCATTCCCTCTTTCGATTGACCTCGTATTAAGTAAAACAAACGCACAACGACCCTCTTAGGCCCCGAGCACTCAGCGGTCAAGCTGTAAGTCCAAAATAAGTGTTGGAACACTTCCTTAAGAATAATATTATCTCTTCGGACCTGCAGCGAGGAGATAGTTATGTTAGCTGTACACTCGTGTACGGAGCATATGATAATATTTATCTAAAAAATCGATTTCAATATACGAACTCGTCGACCGTCGTAAAGTACAAATTAATGTTTGTTTTCACACTTACTATTTTAAATTCATGCTGTATGTACTAGCGGCCTTAAATGTATAAACACGTAACAATATGTATATTACTACATTATGCATATTACTTTCATGAACATATCGGCATATACACAAAAAAGTAAATATGTGTAGCGACAACTATCTCGCCACGTATGAACTGACGTATCCTACATCACGCTATCAAGGTTTTCAAAGCAATTTAGTATATATACAAGAACCCGACAACAAACGTTAAGTGGCGCGTAGCCCACCAGACACATATCCGTCTGGTCGAAGGATCCTTCCTTTTCAATGGTAGCCTCTCAACCTCTACGCCAAACTGGTGACCCCGAGCTTGAACGTCAGAGCAGCCTTCGCAAATCTACGTCATCGTAACGTCATCATCACTTCCTCAAGCTTTAGAGCAGCGAGTCATACAGCCAGCCACCATCCACGGCTACTACGGGTATCCTGACCACCAGCATGCAGCGGACGCGCATTCCTGGTCATTACCCACAGCCTTCGCAGCGACCTTGGCACAGCACACTGCCACTTCGGCCGGTCAGCAAGCAGAGATGCACTTCTCTCCTGGTCGACGCAGCAGCCAGCAACTACGCAGCACTGCACCACCCCGACTCACTGGGGCATCACCGCAGACGGTTCCGACTCACCGTGAACTATGCGGCATCTGGCTCCGACTCACTGGAACATTCCACTGGCCCGGCAAGCATCACAAAATGTATGGACGACTCAACCTGCTATCGACATCCGGTCTCAGAGGGGGAGTGATGTAGCGACAACTATCTCGCCACATATGAACTGACGTATCCTACATCACGCTATCAAGGTTTTCAAAGCAATTTAATATATATACAAGAACCCGACAACAAACGTGAAGTGGCGCGTAGCCCACCAGACACACACCCGTCTGGTCGAAGGATCCTTCCTTTTCAACGGCCGTCTCTTTCTACCCCAAAATGGACGAACATAAAACCTCCTTCTGCCTTGTTGTCAGCTAAAAATTTATACAAAAAAAATAATTAGATTTTATATTAACCCAGCACGTTTATTTTATGTATAAATACAATCTATCTTGATAATGTCAATTTCACTTGCTTGAATTTTCGAAATTTCATAAAATATTTTTTTCATTTGAGACTAATAATTTCATTATTTGCGAACGATCTACATTTTAGCCAAAATTTACCTGCGAAATAAATGTGGTTCAATGTGGAGTTCAGACTCCATGACATGGACTGCCGTACTTTTGATATACCCTCCTATGATACGTAAATACTGATTTTGTATTAAATCTATTTTTTTCAAATGTATCTGAGCGCTGTTATCGTATAGAAAACAACAATAATCTAATTTACTTCGGACCAAAGCTGTATAAAGTCGTCTTAAATGACGTGGATGTATGCCCCATTGTGAACCTGCTAAAATTTTAAAAATGTTAATATATTTTAAAGTTTTGATCTTTATTTCGTTTATATGCTTGGACCACCTTAATGATTTATCAAGCCAAAGTCCCAGATATTTGTAATGATCTACTATTTCTAATGATATTCCGTTAACTTTCAATTCAATGTTGCAAGATTTGTTACTAATTTTGAAAATAACAACTTTGCTTTTATGTGCTGATATCTCTAGGCCTATTTTTGAAATAACATCTGCAACTACATTTAGATACCTGTATTGTTTCAGCAGCTTTTAGTAGATTTTCATGGGTTGCATATAGGAGAAAATCATCAGCATATTGAGATACATACACGTTATTTAGGTTTTTAGATATACGGGCAGTTACAATATTGAATAGTAGTGGTAAAAGAGGGTAACCTTGTGCTAACCCACGATCTGTACTTCTACAAGCTAGTAATTTATCTGTTTGAATTTTTAAAAGTCTATGTTTCAGAAAATAATTATGTTTCAATAAAAATTTTCTAAATACTTGCAAATTTTTGTGCCTACTCCTATTCTATCCAAAGTATGCAATAAACTATTTACATCAACGTTATTATACGCGTTGTCTATATCAATTAAACAACACACCGTACTACACCTATCTGTAAACCCTAACTGTATCCTAGAAACTAAAGGAGCAAGATTATGGTGAGTTGAATGGCATTTTCTAAAACCTGTAACAGTCTCAGGTAAAATATGGTTTCTCTCAACGAACACGGCACTGTGAGCGCTCTATTGCCCTGGTGGCGAGTGGGAGGATGTGGTGCCCTCTCCCACTCTATTGCGGATGGTGGAGGAGTGCATATTGGCGTCTCCTCCACCATCTGCAATAGAGTGGGAGGCCGGACTCTAGGCATGGCCACATCATAGATGGCGGTAAGCGACCTGCGGATGCGGCCAGCTAACTCCTCCACGCTAAAACCCTCAGCATCATCTCGGGAGGCCCACCGCTGGACAATCGCGGCCTCCCGAGCCAACTCCACGTCCAATTTGCTGAGGGACCAGCGCGACCAGCAATGTATACTAAGCCAACTCATAAAAGTGAACTTTACAGTACCTAGAGGCTTATAAAAGGGAAAAACGTGATTCCCATATATATATATATATATTTTTTTTTTAATTATTTATATTTTTTGATTTAGCGCAAGTTTGCCGTATATGCACGTCATTCCTCAATAAGATTTTACATATTACACATCTAACTAATGTTAGCGTAGTGTATTACGGGAAATCATAGTGCTAAAGAAGTGTTTTATTTGTTGCG
Source organism: Euphydryas editha (assembly GCA_036937285.1). NCBI lineage: Eukaryota > Metazoa > Arthropoda > Insecta > Lepidoptera > Nymphalidae > Euphydryas > Euphydryas editha. Next base: position 10,789,686 of record JAUPFZ010000029.1, on the reverse strand, counting down.
TTGCAGTAATAATTTTAAAATATATTATACATTAATTATAACCTTAGGTTCTTATATACAGGTGGTCAAAAAGTCGTGGATCAAACGAAACAGGGAGATAAAGGAGGTAATTTCCAATAAAAAAAAATCTTTCTACAGCATGGCCATAAATTCATTGCACGAAAAGTTATTAATATTTTAGTTTTTTTCAATGAAAATACCGAGTTTTTTAACAATTTAATCAATAAAAAATTCAATTGATTAAAAACAATAAAACAAAATAAATATATCTGTCGGATTATAAATTAGTGCAAATAAAAAATTAGAACTCTGAATTGCTTAAATCTTTATTCTTACTGATTTAGATTACGAATGAAAGTTACCACCGGTTCGGAATGTAGATTCTGCCGAGAAGAACCGGCAAGAAACTCGACAGTTACTCTTTTAAATAAGAAATCGTTAATAAAAAGTTGAATCATTATAAAAATATCACAAAATGGCTCACGTATACCGGATAGTCCAAATGCGTCTGCTCCGAGCGCTGGCTGGCTGAGAAGTCCCCAGTGTATCGCTAATTGCACGCTTTTATAGTTCTATCCGTCATAGTGATTTTACAAAATGTGGGTTCATCTATTATTTTACAAAGTATGGGGATATCAAATAACAAATTATTCAGCAATTCGAACAGCTGAATCATTTCATAAAAATAAATAGGAACTAAACTGATAGGAACTTCAAAATTTTACAAAAATAATAATGAAATCACTAATGTTCCTTAAATTAAGTAAAATAATCATTAAATTAATTTAAATAATCATTTCCGGCCACGTGTGTTTCTTAAATATGCGGTTTTCCGCCGACATATCAATACTACAAAATTATATTGCAGCTCTTGGTACCAAATTTAACGAGCAATGAATTTTTTTCCGTAAATTTTGAAGCGTTACAAAAAATTACTTCTCACTTTAAGAGAATCCTATGAAAAAAATATTTATAAGCCTGATGATTCGGCTCCATCTAGTTAGCACCCCAAATAGTGAAATTCGACCTCTTAAAAATTGCCCAAATTGGTCACGAAATGGTCATTATAGGTCAGTTATTTTTAGTAATTGGTCGATACTTTAACAATAGTTACAGAGGGGTAAAAATTTCAAGGACATCGAAAAATTTTTGGCACCCCAAATTAATCCTACGAATTGGTTCTAAAATTATTTCAATTCATCTCAAAATAGTCATAATTGGTCGATTGATTTTAATAATTGGTCAACGTATTTTTATATAAAAATTAAAAAAATAATAAAAAATTAAATTAGCTTCATCTATTTAGCGGCCCAAATGATGAAATTTGACCTGTTAATAAGTAGTCCAAATTGGTCACGAAATGGTCACAATTGGTCATTGATTTTTAGTAATTGGTCAATACTTTGAAAATAGTTACAGAGGGGTAAAAATTTCAAGGACATTGAAAAAATTTTGGCACCCCAAATTATTCCTACAATTTGGTTCTAAAATTATTTCAATACATCTCAAAATAGTCATAATTGGTCAATTAATTTTTATAATTGGTCAACGTTATTTAACTAATTATTAATAAATAATAAAAAAATTATACAACTTTTATAAATCGCGGGGTGAATAGGAATAAAACTGGAAGTTTCACTAATTTGTCTATTTTATCGATTATTTTTAGGTTTAGCCAAAAGGCAATAAAAATCGACGTAAATGCAAATTTTTAATCGTTTATTAGATTTTTAGAAACGTTTTGGTTAAAAAGATACGACTATTTAAAGTTGGAATGACATTTAAATTATTTATTTATTTATTGTGAGAAAAAGAGGGCAAACTCAAAATCGTAGGTAGAATTAAAGGGCAGATCAATGTCTATAGCTTAGTATTTTTAATTAACAAATTATTAATAAATAATACAAAATAACAAAACTTTCATAAATAGCGGGGTGAATAGGAACTAAACTGAAGGAAACTACTAGCTTCATCTATTTAGCGGCCCAAATGATGAAATTTGATCACTTAATAAGTGGTCCAAATTGGTCACGAAATGGTCACAATTGGTCAGTGATTTTTAGTAATTGGTCAATACTTTAATACAATAATTACAGAGGGGTAAAAATTTCAAGGACATTGGAAAAATTTTGGCACCCCAAATTAATCCTACAATTTGGTTCTAAAATTATTATAATACATCTCAAAAAAGTCATAATTGGTCAATTAATTTTAATAATTGGTCAACGTTTTTTAACTAATTATTAATAAATAATAAAAAATAATACAACTTTCATAAATCGCGGGGTGATTAGGAACAAAACTTATAAATTAATATTTTTTATCATCTATCGCCATCTATCGTATAATGGTAGCTTATCGTTTTTATATTTAGTGACATTTAACATAATAGTACCTATATTAATTGAAAATGATGTTTATCTAAAATATTAAAACGATTTCTATTCCTATCCGACATATTTAGTAAACTTTTAAGTTTAACAAAATAATAACTTAAAAATAAGTTTTGTGAGTTTTTAAGATTCGCTACACCAGATGGCGTTGGCGGCGACGGGTACCTATTTCTATTTTCTTAAATATTTATTTTTAAATTTAATTACAATGAAACAAAAACTAAATTATTAAAAAAGTTAAAGTTATTTATATCGATATCGACATTATATTAGTTCACAGAACTACCGCATTCCTCAGGATGGACATGAACTCGCGCGCCTACTGTATGTCTAATACTTATAAGTTGTGTATGCGTGTTTAAAGGTTGAAGAGGAAGCGTGCAATCGAAATGTATGTGTGTATGTGGATGTATGTGTATGTACATTTGTTTGTGTTGAGTTAATACTATACTTGTGATTTACAGTTTTTCATTTTATATATCAATAACTTGCCTCTTATAAGCATAATTACAGTCAGCGAAAATGTCCAATCTATTAAGTTTCCTATTAAGTATACGTATTAAACATTCTATTTAATGGGGAACGGACACCTGCATTAGTACGAGATTGTGTTATTGTAAAAAAACTATATCGCATATGAGCGTGGGAAGGCACAGAATATCTAATTTTGTTTATAATGTTAGTGCAATCATACTTATTATTACAAAGATCGTAAAGCAACATAGCTTCTAGCTGCAGTCGTCTAGATTTCAGGTCAAGCAGTTTGTAATAATATAGATATATTTTGAATCCATGACAGGTAGCACAGTTTTTTATTTAGTACCTGGATGACCGAGCTTTGCTCGGTTAAACTATATTTAGACACAAATTACATAGTGATAATATATGAATAATATTTTCAATCTTACCGATATAATAATAAAACAATAGTCACTGGTTACATAAATAAAAAAATAAAAAGAGATCCTAATAATATTTTTTCTCACCAAAAAAGGAACTTGAAAAAAAAAGGAAAAATCTTCCGTTTTCGAGACCGCCCGATTTTCCACCTGAGCTATTATAAATTTACAGATGGTGGCGAAATTTACTTTCTTATTCTAATGATATTCTAGCAGTTTTTAATTGCTCTCGTGATTTTTATTTAAATAAAAAGTTTATATCTTTTTTTCCTACCTCTGCCGAAAGTTCGATTTTCGTCCCTGTGAAGCGGGACAAAAGTGACACTTTCTGTCTCCGCTTCACAGGAACAAAACCTGAACTTTCGTCCTAGGTAGGAAAAAAAATGTATGTGCAAAATGGAACGAAAGTACTACATTCATTCCCGTATGTTTGCTACCCTCGCCTTCGGCTCGGGCGGCAATTTCATATGAGGGTAAAAAAATAGTACTTTCATCCCCTTGTGACACAAAATACTATATTATTATTTAGGTAAGACCGAAAAATATTATTCATATTTCATCAGTTCTATCGTATCTAAATATAATTTCCAAAAAAAAAGAACGATTAACAAAAAAAAATAATAATAATAATAATACCGAGCAAAACTCGGAAATCAGGTAATACAGGTCTCTCAATAATAGTTATTTTTTTTACAAAAGAGGGAACTTGAAAAAAAAAAGCAAAAAAAAAAGTGGGACTTGAGTCATTGGGATTCGAACCCAGGTATACTGATTTCCCACCTAAGTTATTATAACCTTGTAGATTATGCCGAAATTTACCTTCGTATTCTACTAATATTCTAACAGTATTTAATTATACTCGTGATTTTTTATTTAAATAACCAGTTCATATTTTTTTATTATTATTTCGGTAAGATCGAAAAATATTATTCACATATCATCAGTTCGTAATTCGTATGTAAATATAGTTTCCACAAAACACGAATAACAAAAAATAAAAAAATAAAATACCGAACAAAGCTCGGTCATCCAGTTAGTAAAGGGCTCCCAATAATAGTTTTTCTCACAAAAGAAGTAACTTTAAAAAAAAAAACTGTCCTGGAGACTGGATTCGAACCTGGGGTTTCCTTATTTCAAATCCGCCCGGTTCACATCGGAGCTATTATAAACTTATCAAAGACGACGACGATATTTTAACGATATTTTTTAATTGCCTGAAAAAAGGGATAAAACGACTTTTTCTAAAAATAAATCCTAGCTAGATCGATTTATCGTCTCCGAAACCCCCAGTATACTAAATTTCATGAAAATCGTTGGAGCCGTTTCCGAGATTCAGATTATATATATATATATATATATATATATATATATATATATATATATATATATATATATATATATATATATATATACAAGAATTGCTCGTTTAAAGATATAAGATTAGTAGATTTCTAATGAAGTCCTAGAAACCCAATAAGGTTTTTATGCTAGTAACTTTAATAATTGGCAAAGTATTGTGGATTTTGTTCACTTGCGGTCAATTTCACTCACGGCGTCATCGAAAACAATTTGTGTTTTGCCTATAAAATAAAAGTGGAGATTGTGTGGTTCATATTCAATAGTAAATATTACATTCTCTATAACATTTTAACTCGTTAATCAATCCCATATAATGGTTATTTCTTGAGTTGTGCGCACAGGAAATGTTGTTTCAGGTTAGGTAAAGTTGCCTTACTTAGCGTGATGACATTTTTACCTATTACTAGGATTGTCAATTTATTTACTAGTTAGAAAAAGGGGGGACGTGGTACACTAGTTTGAATTTAATTCTCTTAATAAACATTTACCTTCAAAATAAACCTGCTTATTAATGTTGTTGATTCGATTATAATTATTAATTTAGATCGTAGGTGTATTTAATAAAAAAAAACTAAGTTTACTTTACTAAAAAACAAAAAAAAAAAGTATGCCTCTTATTAACAAATTTAGACTTACTCATAAATGACTAATGCTTTTAGTGAGGGAAACTAATAATTTAATTTGTACCTACCTATTTCAGGTTGGTACTATTGTTAAAATGCCCCCCAAAAAAGTATCAAAAAAAGATGTAGGAGACGTTTGGGAGCGCGATCTTATAAAAACTACTCTGAGGAGACGCTGTTATTGGCTGTAGATTTTGTAAGAAATAAGAAGGCAACTTCATATGACGCTGAAAAGCAGTTTGGAATACCCAGAAGAACAATTGAGAAAAGGGCGAAAAATCTTCATTCTGATAAACCCGGACCACGTTTTTTCGTTTATCTCCTGAAGAAGAGAATAAGTTTGTTAAAATGCTCATAGCAGCGGGAGACTATGGATGTCCTCATTCACAATCAGATTTAAAACTGGCCGTTTATGATTATTTGAAAAAATAAAATAAAACCTATGTATGTATGTATATTCAACAACAAACTTCCCAGGGATTGGTGGGTAAAAAATCTCTTAGAGTGGCACAAAGACCAACTCACGCTAACAATAAGATCTACTCAGAACATCACAAAAGAGGGAGCAGAAAAATCTTTAGAAGAATGTAAAGAATACAATTATTAATAGCTTTTAATGTTAATTATTCTAAAGAATGTACCTAAAAGTATAATAAGCTTAAAAATGATGAATAAATAATATTTTCGTATTAGTCACAACCCTGACCAAATCCATCTGAATCTATGACAATTTTGAAAACCTTTAGGCAACTTTACCTACTATCTATTGTGGGTATCCATTATAAAAATTTTTACTTTCCAAAAATGCCAATATTGTTTATGGGGTGCAAATAGCAGCATCTTTACCTGTCGTGATTTTAAATGTTAGTTTTCTTTGAAAACTGTAGCTTAGGTAAAGTTGCCAAAACTGTGTCAACTATACCTAGACTACATTTTTGGACGCTGTAATGTATCTATGTGGAATTTGGCAGATTTCAATCGTTGAACAACAAGATACTAACTTGTTTTATCGATTAATAAAGAAAACACCTAAAGAGCTAGCTCCGTACTTAAATAAGTTTATAAAATGTCAAAAATATGGTAATGATGCCACAGTTGACGGTATTAAATACCTACAAAATACTAGTGATGAGAAATTCACAAATATCGGTAAATATTTATCATACTGTTCTCTTATATTTACGTGAATTTTACTTATTTAATTAAAAGTCTTTATCGGATTTTATCGCGTTCATTTAAATTTAAAACTTTAGGAGGGCACAAAGTTACTCATAGAAAGTGAAGATGCCACCTTTGACGGTAGTCAAAAGTTGGCTTGGCGTGGAGGGCACACTTCCCATGCGCTGCGCTTGGTGGTCAAAGGGTTAATGCTACTATTGAAATTTTTTTTCATAAATTTAATGCCTATATATAAATTTAACACCTTAATATGGAAAATCTATTACAGAAGGAGTGATAAATATTTATCGATATTTGTGACAGTCTCATCACTAGCATTGTTTACCTTATTATATTAAATAAGTGCTTATATCTGTGTCGAACTGTAAAAGTAAACAACATGTCACAATGTCACCTATTCTTAGCCTTTCGTGATTTTTTTCACAGATTTTCAAATTATAGATTTTGAGGTGCTAGTGAATATTTGTGGCCTTGGAAATAACAATCACAACAATTGCTATCAAATTAATGCTGACCAATTTTCGGAATATCCTGACCTTATGCGGAGTTACCGCAACGGTGCGTTTTCCTGTTGAAAACAGGAAATCCGTTGGAATTGGGGTGCCAAAATTTTTTCAATGTCCTTGAAATTTTTACCCCTCCGTAATTATTGTTAATATAAGTATTGTATTAAAGTATTGATCAATTACTAAAAATCACTGACCAATTGTGACCATTTTGTGACCAATTTGGACCACTTATTAAGAGGTCAAATTTCATCATTTGGGCCGCTAAATAAATGAGGCTAGTAGTTTCTTCCAGTTTTATTCCTATTCACCCCGTTATTTATGAAAGTTTTGTTATTTTATATTATTTATTAATAATTTGTTAAATAAAAATACTAAGCTATAGACATTGATCTGCCCTTTAATTCTACCTACGATTTTGAGTTTGCCCTCTTTTTCTCACAATAAATAAATAATTTAAATGTCATTCCAACTTTAAATAATCGTATCTCTTTAACCAAAACGTTTCTGAAAATCTAATAAATGCTTAAAAATTTGCATTTACGTCGATTTTAATTGCCCTTCGGTTAAACATAAAAATAAGAGATAAAATAGACATAAAATAGTGAAACTTCCAGTTTTGTTCCTAATCACCCCGCGATTTATGAAAGTTGTATTATTTTTTATTATTTATTAATAATTAGTTAAAAAACGTTGACCAATTATTAAAATTAATTGACCAATTATGACTTTTTTGAGATGTATAATAATAATTTTAGAACCAAATTGTAAGATTAATTTGGGGTGCCAAAATTTTTTCAATGTCCTTGAAATTTTTACCTCTCTGTAATTATTGTATTAAAGTATTGACCAATTACTAAAAATCACTGACCAATTGTGACCATTTCGTGACCAATTTGGACCACTTATTAAGTGATCAAATTTCATCATTTGGGCCGCTAAATAGACGAAGCTAGTAGTTTCTTTCAGTTTAGTTCCTATTCACCCCGCTATTTATGAAAGTTTTGTTATTTTGTATTATTTATTAATAATTTGTTAATTAAAAATACTAAACTATAGACATTAACTGCCCTTTAATTCTACCTACGACTTTGAGTTTGCCCTCTTTTTCTCACAATAAATAAATAAATAATTTAAATGTCATTCCAACTTTAAATAATCGTATCTCTTTAACCAAAACGTTTCTAAAAATCTAATAAACGATTAAAAATTTGCATTTACGTCGATTTTAATTGCCTTTTGGTTAAACCTAAAAATAATCGATAAAATAGACAAATTAGTGAAACTTCCAGTTTTATTCCTATTCACCCCGCGATTTATAAAAGTTGTATTATTTTTTATTATTTATTAATAATTAGTTAAATAACGTTGACCAATTATTAAAATTAATTGACCAATTATGACTATTTTGAGATGTATTGAAATAATTTTAGAACCAAATTGTAGGAATAATTTGGGGTGCCAAAATTTTTTCAATGTCCTTGAAATTTTTACCCCTCTGTAACTATTTTCAAAGTATTGACCAATTACTAAAAATCAATGACCAATTGTGACCATTTCGTGACCAATTTGGACTACTTATTAACAGGTCAAATTTCATCATTTGGGCCGCTAAATAGATGAAGCTAATTTAATTTTTTATTATTTTTTTAATTTTTATATAAAAATACGTTGACCAATTATTAAAATCAATCGACCAATTATGACTATTTTGAGATGAATTGAAATAATTTTAGAACCAATTCGTAGGATTAATTTGGGTTGCCAAAAATTTTTCGATGTCCTTGAAATTTTTACCCCTCTGTAACTATTGTCAAAGTATCGACCAATTACTAAAAATAACTGACCTATAATGACCATTTCGTGACCAATTTGGACAATTTTTATTTTTATTTTTTTCACTATTTGGGGTGCTAACTAGATGGAGCCTGATGATTCTAGCACCCGAAGGACAAATAAAAAATTGTGTTTATAAAGAAATACTGCGGAAGGTGTAGGATTCAAATTTCGTTGTAAAAAGATAATATCCCCGTGTAACTTTCTCCAGATGAAAAGTCGAGTTTCGTGTTCATAAAATATTACAAAATTTTATTTTATTTTAATGTTTATTTCAACTTTAAATCCCAACTCTATAATAAAGATTGTTACGAGTATATGTTATAATTATTCAAATATATTAATATAATAATTAATATGTTATAACAAAATTAATAACGTAAAAAACCAATTAAAAATCCTATTAGAACCATTTTAGACTTCTACGCGGACGAAGTCGCAGGCTAAAAGCTAGTTATAAATAAATTACAAAACAAAACAAAAAACTCGAGACCATACATAGGTATGGCATATAGGCATATAGGCATTATCTTGTCTGTTTTGAAATTGATAGAACATTGCAAACCAAATAAGTAGCTGAACACAGCTACTTATTTGAGGACATAAGGACAACAGTCCTCGTACACGTCTCGACTGGTAGTACTACCCTCGCACAGAAAATATGTGTGGAATAGCTACTGTAGCTGTGTTGGGAATCATGAATAGAGGAGCCAAAGTTAATATACACTCATTTTTAGCACCATCATATGCACGGTTTTTTTATTAGCTAGCAACACATTTGTATCTCACATAGAGCTGCAAATGTTTATGAGCGGTGATAATTGTTCATCATCAATTGCGTTGTGAACCTTCCTTCCATCGCGATCTGAGTGAACCAACGTAGATCAGATAAAGTTATTATTTGACATATTATGTTACAACTTATTGATAGATGGCACTCATCGTCGGTCACAAATCCTGAATCACGGTAGTAAGATATTTTTATTATAGTATATAATTATAGCGATGTTTATTCCTTTATAGCACCTGACTGGTAAATTTATTGCACTTTAATTTTTGCAGTTCCCAATTCCCATTTAGGAAACGGAACCCTGTTACTAAAACTCTGCTGTCGTTTTCTGTTACTGTTCTAGATATGGGTAACTCAGCAAAACTCGTTGAATGAACTCAAAAACACCGGTGCAGCCTACTGCGGCGCAATAAAATTGAAAAGAGGGTTCATTAACAGAAATTTTTATTTTCGAAGGGTTTTGGGTCGATCATTATAAATATGTATTGTTATCATTACTGTCGTACGGAAATATTCTTGTGGGAGTTCGACTGGCACTTGGCTGTTTTTTTTAACCACCTTCAAAAAAAGGAGGAGTTTCTCAATTCGCCTATTTTTTTTTTTTTTTTTTTTGTATTTGTTACCTCATAACTTTTTACTGGGTATACAGATTTTAATTATTCTTTTTATATTCAAAAGCTAGTGCCTGTCACGTGGTCCCATTTAAATTTCAGCGAGATGTGACTAGTATTTTTTGAGTAATCCTTAATAATGCGTATTATTGTTCCTGCGACTGCGAACTGCGACTGAAAAAAAAAACGACTTCAAAACGAAAAATTGTATTACAAAAAAGTACTAAAAAGTAAAAAAAAAACAATTACGTACCTATTCCTTTGTCTATAATCAAATTATTACGACAGTGTAATGTACAATTATTGTTATTTTTGGAGTCAGTGTCAGCCAACGAAATAAACGTTCGATGTACGTTTCAAGATGTCGGTAGATGGCACTCATAATCGGATACATATCTTAAATCACGGTAGAAAGATTTTAATTATTACATATATAGTCAATTATGACAATCTAGGGGTTTAGTATTATACCTTATTAACGGATTTATTTTTGGAGTTCCGTACCCCGTAACAGGCCGTACCGGAACTATAGTACTAAAACTCCGGCGTCCGTTGATGTCTCTGTCTTGTGCTCTTTAATAAGTACAAGCTATACCCACAACTTCATTCGTGAACATACAAATGGACTTTCATTTCCTCTCTTAAGAAGACCGTACTGAATTTCGAGATAAAAACTATTAAATGTCCTAGCTCGTAGTATAAACTTAAATCGTGCCCAGTTTTATTCAAATCCATTAAGTATTTGTGGCGTGACATGTGCCCAAGATATTCTCTAAACATGAATCAGTGAAATTTTTATTAATTACGTTAGTGAAGCTATATTCACTTTTTACAGTGAATTTCAATAACAAGTTAGTGAATACTCACTAATTCACATACACATATTCAATGATCAAATCAGTGGACTCTCAAATTCACATATTCATAGATTGAATAGTGAGTAATTCTGCGTGGTAAGATACGCACTTTGATAAAAAGTGAATAGTCACTTCAAATTAGTGAAATTCCATTAATTCATGTTTAGAGGGTACACAAAAAAAGAAATATATAAGTTTGGCTTCAGTACAGATTATAGAATACAAATAAATTAAAATTAAAAATATTATCAATGGACAGAATTGATCTTGTTACAGTTTTTAGTATAAGTATAGATAAACATCCCGAGACGCAGTATGTACGAAACGTATATTAAAATGTGCAATAAACAATCGTTCCATCTTGATCTGAGCGAAATAACTCATATCAAATAAAGTGAACGTTTCGTCTCGTTCATAGATGGCACTCATCGTCGATTACATTAATTAAATCGCGGTGGCAAGATTCTTATAATAGTGTTTATAGTCGGTCGTGATCATTTGTGACGTTAGTAACGTTAGTGCAGTAGTTAGCGCTGTAGTTAGATTTGTAGTTAACGCAGTAGTTAGCTTTGTAGTTAGCGCTGTCTTGGCTTTAAATACCCACCGCGGGTTGAATTTTTTGAAGTTTCGTTCCCCGTCACTGGATGTAACGGAACATCATAACTATAACTGCGATGAGCGTCCAGTTCCCAAACTATCTTTAAAACCATAGCAGGTAGACATTTGTCCTCCTCGTAGAACATCTTTTACAATGTCAGCTAAAATAACACATAAATACAATAAAATAATGTACAAATGAAATGGATTTTCAATACAAGAAATATGTTTATTAGTTGATTCGGAACCTTAACGTAGTTCCACTTGCAATTGATAGGTTTTATTGTATTAACGGAATCAAATTAAAATGAAAAGCTACATGAAAAAATGTAACGAAATAAATAAAATTAAGTTATTAATTAATAGAATCCCTATACAGGTAACGTATTTTATTATATTCTTAAAATTATTCTAATAATTTTTAAAAAAACAACAATATCCAAAGAATCAATAACTGTATTAAAAGTAAATAAAAAGAAAATATTCAATAACTATTACAAAACTCAAAATACAATTAATATAAGAAATAATACAAAATAATTTTACGTTTAATCTACATTCTAAATGTGCAGCTACAAACTACAACATTAATTACAATTAATTGTTTGTACGAGTAGATCGTTGTCTATGTCAAGCTCTGTATATGTTCGCTTTAAATACTTACGTACATATTGTGTTCATAAATTAAAACGTACCTGCAACGAAAAAAATAGTAAATAGTTTTGTCAAAACAATAAAAATATGATGATGTAATAGTACATCAAAAACCACGGAGGTTCAATATGTGTACTAACAATGAGTTCACTATTAGTAACAAAGGTACAAAATTACAATAAAAGTTTTTCTATTACTATAAACTATCTACATCATAATAACCTACAAGTAGATTACAATATTATACGATTGCTTCCGTCCAGCGCACCCAGAATCAATAACTTTAATTTATGATTAATGTTTTTTTCATTTAGTGAGTCCCTGAACTTAGGTTCGAGTTTATTTAATTACTCTTCTATTTTTAAATAATAAAAATATAACAATGATACGTTTTTCAACGTGTAAAAATAACAACTACAGACACACTAACAAATTAAGGGAATATTTAAATTATAATTTACAAGTTGATTTTATTTTTATTATTAGTCACTGTACAATAAAACTGACCAAGTTCGTCTAAAGTCTCGTAGTTCATCTTAAGTCTCTCGTAGTTTAAATAAACAGATGTCTCGTTTGAGGAATACTTTTAATTTTAACTTTTTGTTATTTATATTAAGCTTCTGACACAGCACAACGTACAACGGTGTTTCTATGTTTTGATAATAAAGTTCCGGAACACTATCCGAGTTCACGAAACTCCAAAAAATTTGATTTATTATTGTTCGATGTGTGTGAAGTGCTCAAAATACAAGAATAAAAATACTGTTGCCACGATTAAGTGTCGGTATTTGTTTCGATTTGTTGATAGATGGCACTCATCGCCGGTTACAGATACTGACTCGCGGCGGCAATATTTCCCTATTATATTATTAATAGACAAGTTTGATTAATTCGAGTATGCAAAGTTCAAATGTTAAATTCAATTTTTTGAGTTCCTTACCCCGTAACTGTGTGTAACGGAACTAACTGTATTACTAAAACTTTGCAGTCCGTAGGGATGTTCATGTAAAAAAAATCAATATTTTTTCGATATAATATATCGTATTGTTGTATCAATACTTTTGCGATATATTATAGTATAAATATATCGATACTTTCATACTATCGGAAGAAATTTGTTTATATTTGAATATTCGTCAAATATGTACCCAAAAAAAAAAATCAGAAAGGCATTGCGTAATCTCTGAAACTACAAACTTTTTTTTAAGTGGTGCCAATTTTGAAATTGATGGAAATTACATAACACCAGCTGAACTGCGTGCCCGTTTCCTGTGGCTTAAAATTCACAATCGCAATATAATATTTGCTTCAGGCCTGTATACATAACTTTAATAAGTATACGCTATACCCACAACTTCATTCGTGAACATACAATTTAATTTTCATCCCCTCTCCTAAGGAAACCGTACTGAATTTCGAGATAAAAACTATTAAGTGTCTTAACTCGTAAACTTAAATTGTGCTCATTTTTATTCAAATCCATTACGTAGCTTGGGCGTGATTTGTGCCCAAGATACACGCAGACAAAAAAATTACAAGTTTGTCTTAAGTAGCGATTATAGAATACACAAACTAAAATTAATAATATTATTAATGGACAGAATAGATCTTATTACAGTTTTAGTATAAGTATAGATAAACATCCCGAGACACAGTATGTACGAAACGCATAATATTAATATGTGCAATAAACAAACGTTCGATCTTGATCTGAGCGAAATAACGCATATCAAATAGAGTGATTGTTTCGTCTTGTTGATAGATGGCACTCATCGTAGATTACATTAATTAAATCGCGGTGGCAAGATTCTTATAATAGTGTTTATAGTCGGTCGTGATCATTTATGACGTTAGTAGCGTTAGTGCAGTAGTTAGCGCTGTAGTTAGCTTTGTAGTTAACGCAGTAGTTAGCTCTGTAGTTAGCGCCGTAGTCGTCTTGGCTTTAAATACCCACCTCGGGTTCAATTTTTTGAAGTTTCGTTCCCCGTCACTGGGTGTAACGGAACATCATAACTATAACTGCGATGACCGTCCAATTCCCAAACTATCTTTAAAACCATAGCAGGTAGACATTTGTCCTCCTCATAGAACATCTTTAACCATGTGAGCTAAAATAACACATGAATATAATAAAATAAAGTACAAATTAAAGATATTTTCATAACAAGAAATATGTTTATTAGTTTATTCGGAACCTTTACGTAGTTCCACTTGCAATTGATAGGTTTTATTGTATTAACGGAATCAGATTAAAATAAAAAGCTACATGAAAAAATATAACAAAATAAATAAAATTAAGTTATTAATTAAAAGAATCCCTATACAGATAACGTATTTTATATATTCTTAGAAATAATCAGTATATTTGTTAAAAAACAACATTATACAAAGAATCAATAGCTGTATTAAAAGTTAATTAAAAGAAAATATTCAATAACTAATATTCAATATATTATTCAAATATTCAATTAATATTTCAACTAATATTCAACTAATATTCAAATATTCAATTCAACTAATATTCAACTATTATTCAACTAATATTCAAATATTCAATAACTATTACAAAACTCAAAATACAATTAATATAAGAAATAATACAAAATAATTTTACGTCGAATCTACATTCTATATATGCAGCTACAAACTACAACATTAATTACGATTAATTGTTTGTACAAGTAGATCGTTGTCTATGTCAAGCTCTGTATCGGTCTTACTCATAAACGTTTCTTAATATTTAATCCATTGCTTAACAACTGATCAGCAAAAACCTCACTCATAAACACTATTTAGCGTTAAGAAGTCGTTAAGTAATGCGTAAATCGCTGTCAAAATTAAACCCTGCCGAGACATAGTTTAACCCTCGTTGAGCGGCAAGATGGCGGATTTCACATAAATCAGCTGTTCTATGACGACGTCTTATCTACTTACTTGCGTTTGTTTGTTAGTAAGAAGAGATTTAGAATGAAATTTCCTCTATATAAAAATTAATATATACTAAATTAGCGTATCTGTCTGTTTAATACAGATATTTAGAGGTACCTAATTTTAATTATAATAACATAATTTAAATTAGGTTATATCTGAAGTAAATTTATTAATTTAATATTTAATAAGCTTTGTTGAATTTTGTAATTGAGGATCCGACTACTACCCATAAAAATAAAAATGATTAGAAATTAGAATATTGATCCAAGTTCCTGTCAATAGAGGTCACTAGTAGTGACTCACTACAATATCGAGCTTCGAGAGTTTTCTCTATAATGTTAATAGAAGTCGCTTGAATATTATTTTTAACAATTTCGTTCATTCAATTTCTGTATCTAATCGATTATTTTGGCTATAATCTGTGCCAACCATCTATGTATCGTTCTTTGTTCGTTTCTTAACTAAGTAACAGCTAGTCAATGTTTATAAGTAAACGAAAGTTAATCCTTGATTTATAGCTTATGAGTGGATTAACTAAACGGTGGCTAAATATTACTTAACGTGATTTTTATAAGTAAGACGGTATATGTTCGCTTTAAATACTTACGTACATATCGTGTCCATAAACTCAAACGTACCTGCAACGAAAAAGTAGTAAATAGTTTTGTCAAAACAATAAAAATATGATGATGTAATAAACTTAATTTTAAACAATCACATATTATTCTGTTTATCGTGTCTAAGAAAATGTTATAACTGAAAAGAAAATTAAATCAAAGTCTCCATTCTCGATAATTTTATAGACTAAACGCAAGTTTCCTGTTTGTTTTCCTTTTCATCGCATTACCAAGCAATAACATTAAACAGTAGACACAGTATTAACGTAGCTCGTTGTATAAAGATGGAATATGTCATAGATGTTCAAGATTGTTGTTTTATTTAATAACTTTTGTCGGAAAATAATTACTTTTATATTTTTTAAATAATAAAAATATAACAATGCTATAATTTCAATGTGTAAAAAAAGCAACTGCAGACGTTGATACTGACAAAAAATTATAATTTATAAGTTTATTTTATTTTATTATTGGTCGCTGCGGTCATAAAAATACATGTTGTGTGAAAACTATTTATCACAACTCTAAAGACATCTCTGGGACATGTACGGACAGCAGAGTTTTGGGTAATACATATAGTTAGTTCCGTTACAAACAGTTACGTGGTAAGGAACTCAAAAAATTAGTAAATTGAAATTGAAGATAAGCTTGTGCTAGAATTAATAATACTTGTCTATATATAACATAATAAAATTCTTGCCACCGCGATTCAGGATTTGTAACTGACAATCAGTGCCATCTATCAATAAGTTGAAACATACGCCCAACAAAATGTTTTAATAATAAGATATATTGCAACTGTAGTAAGTGATCATAAGTTTTAAGGCAAAGTGAACTCGTACTACCGCCACACACTTCTGAACATCACTTTGCTGATGAATATAATACATTGAAACATATTACGAGTAAAATATTTATTAACTAGAGTCTAGTGTAGTAACTGGACGATAAATATTTAATAGATTGTTCATCGATCATTCATGATATCGTTATGTAAGTAGAATAATATGTATTTATAATTATTACAGAAGTATTAGGCATATTTTTTTTTTTTTTAATGTAACCGTGTAAATTTATTTGTTTTAATACGAGTATATGGCATATTACAATTTAATATTTAAAAAACATTACAAAAAATTATCTTATCTTCAATGGCGGTGCTCTTCTTCTGGCTTGCGATGTTGAAACATTTGAAATAAAAAATTGAAACTTCTTCCGTTGTTAATGGTTTTCCCCAGGTAACACTGGGAGGATTTTCGAAATATCAAGTTTTTGATTTTTGGAAACACTTTGAAGTTAAAAACGTAATTTTTGCGAAAAAAAAATTATCATTGTAAAAAATATATATATTAACAAATTTAACAAAACTTCTCTCTTTCTGAGGAAGTAAAAGCTTGTTAGCCTTGATGCTACTGAGAAGATCAATAAAATTGAGAAGCTAGAAAACTTATGCATTCGTTTCATTTTTGGACTCCGCAAGTTTGATCACGTATCTAAGCTTAGAGATGAACTCAAGTGGCTTCCAATTCGGCTTCGCAGGGATACTCACATCCTTTATCTTCCATATAATATCCTGTTCGATCCATTATCACACAGCTATTTTCATGTGTGTTTTAAAGTTTTTCATCCTCCTGTTTCCTCCTTTCGATCCAATGTTCAACTCTTCCTGCAATTTTCATCACACTTTTGTTATACATGGTAGGAAATTATCCGCCAACCCGCAGTGAAGCAGCATGGTGGATTAAGCTTCAACACTTCTTCTTCTCAACTTAGCAGCGGTTTGTTGGTTGCTAATACAGTATATCTTATATGATTTTTGTGTTGCAGGCAAAACAAACACTTTATGTTTATTTGAATTATATTTTTTAAGTCTTATTCATATAAATAAATAGAATATTTGAAATACGGACTTATTAATAGACAGAGAAAAGAAGGAAGCACAAAAAGAATAACTAAATACAACTCTGTGACATGTACGGACGGCGAAGTTTTGGTGATATATAGTTAGTTCCGTTACACACAGTGACGTGGTAAGGAACTCAAAAAATTACCGAAGAAATAAAAAAAAGGCCCGTGCTAGAAATAATTATACTTGTCTATATATAATATAATAAAGATCTTGCCACAGCGATTCAGGATTTGTAACCGACAATGAGTGCCATCTATCAACAAGTCGAAACAAACACCCAACAAGATGTTTTGATCTCAGAACTAAACAAGTTGCGCTTGAGCGCGTTACTCGCCCTAACAAAATAATATATTCCAACAATCGCTGTAGCAAGATTTTTGTTAATTTGTATATAATAAATCATGAACGGAACTAAATTGTATACTAGAACTGCACTGTCCGTCTGTCACGTAGCTTTCTATGAACCATAATAAGTATACTCTTGTTATATTCACAGATTATTATTATGGCCGTAATATTAAATACAATAAAATGATAAATAAATTAAATTGTATGTGTGTGTAATGTAATTCTACGCCGTGTTCTTGTTCTTGCTCTTTAGTTCACTGATTATTCACAATTATCTCATTCCTAACAATATGCATAAAGTAGGTAATATTTTTCTATGTGTGCTTTTTAATAAACAGTGTTGAAATTTCAGAACAGATATGTAGGAACACTAGACTAGACTACTAGAATAATTTTCCACGATAAACACGATATGTTATAACTTCTATTCTATTAAAATATAGAACTGTCACTAAAAGATTAAATTTTCAAAAAACGCTGAAACACGTAAATTTAATTGTAATTAAAAAAGTACTATTATGTTAAATGTCACTAAATATTAAAACGATATTCTACCATTATACGATAGATGGCGTATGTAGGTGATAAAAAAAAATATAAATTTATAATTTTTTAAATTTTTGTTAAATACCCGTGCGAAGCCGGGGCGGGCCGCTAGTGTCTAATATAATCATAAGTCTACCTAGATTTAAAAAAATATCACAACACGTAACGAACAATTTATTGAAAAAAAAAGTGGTTTTAAGAACATTCAAAGTGATAGTAAGTATAGAAAGATTAGTTCAATGAAATCTCTTATTTTATCTCTTGATATTATTGTAATTAATACTAATTATTAGGATAATGTGTACTTTTATCTCGAAATCTTTTAGAAGAGGGTATAAACGTCAAAGTACATACTTTACATACAGTATATACTTACAGTCTCACACGAAATCACCAGTACAGCTAGTACAATTATTATACTCGTAATATTACACATACCTATCAAATACAAATTACACATATACGAAGTCGAGCGAAGGCTACTCTAAATTACATCTTTGACTTGTTGTAGAAATTAGACATTAAAAGCTTGCCATAAGTCATTTGTTCCCTAAAAGCCACTAAAAAGCTTTTAGCCTTAGTCTAGGCTATCATAATATATTATAACTGGTGAGTATTGACAATATTTAAGTGAGGAAGTCGTTTATGATATACAAGGCTTCTCACGCGGTTTTAATTGCTTGACATTTTGCAGTATATAATAATTAATGCCTATGTGTTTTATGTTATATTTATATAAATAAATATATGTTGAATATACAAACACAGTCGTATGTTCCTAAGGTAGGCGACTTATTGCCTGTTACCTAATAATAACAGACGAAAACAAGTATTTATAATTTATTTTTAATAAGTGTAAATGTAAATAATACACATCCCTGGAGCGTAAGGGAGAGCCACTGTCGACTGTGCTAACGGGCTAGTCAATTCAATAATTAAGTACGTAAATATCGATCGTGTTTTTATTTATTACAAACATATTTATTAAATTGAAATAAACCGAACTGTTACTTGTTTTTTTTTTTTTTTAATTGTCATCGACCGCTTTCGTGCATAGTATTTTACTGTCCATGAATTTCTTTAATTAACAAAATATCAAACTTCAAAGAAAATCAGGAATACTTTTTTTTTATCTCAACATAATTCAATGCATTTTAACAACCAACTACGATTAGGTTTAAAATGTATATTAATCCCGTAACATCCTGAAAGTCGTCGTTTTCTTTGAGGGCCCCATAATATGATAACAACCTTTTTAGAATCATGAATATGTATTAAAATGAATAATTAATTTCGGTTCGTAATTTTTTACCAAGAAGTAAAGAAAAGTCTTCTAAAAGATTTTCTTTCTTTTTAATCAGTAAAAATGAAGTATTGTTTTAACATCTGTTAAGATTGAGATGGAATAGGGGACGTATTCCGTGTAATAATAGGATAGAAAAGCAAATTTAAATTTCGAAAAGAAACTTTATTTAAACCGGCGTGTAGAAACTTTTGTTTTGTCATTCTAGTAATATTATAAATTTATAAGTTTGTGTGGATAGTTTAAAGGACTTCTCGGTTCGTACTCTAAAGAAAAAGAAACTAAACATTCACAGGGCAGGTGGGCTTTAGGTGAGTGGGCGGAGGGGGTTAGGAGCGGTGCGGTGGTACGTTTTGTGCTACGTATTTTCTGATATTTCGGCGGTGCAGTGCGTGACGTCTTTGTAAATATTGGATACAAAAAACGCAGTGCAGTTTCAGTTGATTGGTAGTAAATAGAGCGTGCTACGAGTGTCCACACTTATTGTTTTTACTGGATAATTACATCAAATTTAAAATATCTATTTATTTTACAAATTAAAAATGAGAACCAACTGATGAGCACTGATCGCCCTCTATTAATATTTAAACTTTTTTAAAAACCACCCTATAAAATGAAGGAAGGAAAGCTAAAATATTTAAATTCGAAAGCGTTATAGTACCATCGTTAACGTGAAGATGGATCTGCGACTGAGATTGTATGGACGGCAGCCACTCGTGCGATGTGTCGATGTAAAGCGGTAGCAGTTAGCGAGTGAGTGACTCATTTTATAAACTACTCAGTTGGGATTGGTTATATCAATAAAAATATATCAATAAAAGTAAATATATTTATTTAACATTCCAAATAATATTGTATATAAATATAAATAATTATATCTGTAAATATATTATTAATAATTTTAAGGTGTAATTTAAATATAATTTATAATACGTAATACACTGTATAATTGTGTGAATGTTACAGTGCGAAAAAGTACATCGCTGGGTGTTAATTTTGGTACACATTAAAATGTCGATACCTAAAGCCATCTGACATGTCTCACAACAGAACACAACTGCCAGCTTCTCCATTCTTTGATTATCACTACTGAACACTTGCTTGTTTTCAATTTTCAGTTTCTTTCCGATGTCGAATATTAGTTTTATTAAGTTTTTATTCCCAAATGTCGGTGGCATGTCTCGTCCACTTGATAATTCTCTTGTATACGTTTGCTTTGGTTTTTTACCCATTTGTTATCCTTTTCAATTCAAACGTACCTGTAACAAACGATTTCTATTATTAAAAATTATCTAAAAACTCGTAAGTGTAAACAAAAATAGATATTAAAAAAAAAACTGAATTTGTAGAAAAGTAAAAAAAAAAAATGCAACAATGGATTACAATTTTCAAATTAGACACATAATATATACCTATAATAAAACTGTAGCAGAACTAATTATGTACATTGAAAATATTACAAAATTAATTTAAAATGACACTTTTAACCACTAATAATGCCAGAAAAGTACTTCTTCTATTGCTTAAAGCAATTATTATCCATGAAAAATACTCAGGATGAACGATGAAGAACGGCGGGAATCCGGTGACCTTGATGTTTCAATTAGTGCTGGTCAGATGGATATCATAATTATTATACAGAGTTTAGTCGCTTTATATTATCTGTAATATATACTCATAATTAAATTGTATCAAGTCCAATTCTGTGACATTGAACAATGACATATCATAATCATTTTGTTTTGGAGGAAACTCTTTAATGCTTTATCCGTCTATATATCTGTATCTTGGCCGCGACCACGATTAAACTACTGAGTGAATTTAAATAAAACTTGACACGATTTAAGTTTATACACAAGCTACGCTATGGGTAGTTTTAATACCAAATTTCCGCACGGTTTCTTTGGAAGAGAGAATGAAAGAAAACGCGAAGTCAGATTTCATTAATTACTATTTTATTACAAAGGAGATATTTTATATTTTGTCCCTTAAATATTTCAAAGTTTGTTTTCAACTTCAAGGTATATTTTAATGTTGTTAAATTTGTCAAGTATGATTTGTTAGTTGAGAAATTAAATATATGAGATGACAGACATCATACCCTTAGTAAAACATCCAACTCAACTTGACATCCAGAATGTACATCAACATTTGAACGTACGACTCATCTTAAGGTAGCGTTATACTCTATGTAATATCCTTAATGAAAGGAATGGCAAACGTAAACGATGTCACAGGTATAGCTAGTATAATATAAAATAACATTGTTGGTTATAAATATATTGAATATGTTAATTCAAAGGCTTAACATCCTAAAATTTTAAGTTGGTTTTGGTGAAAACCAATACATGTTAAAAAATTAAATCTCTTATACATTAGAAGTTATATCAGGTACATCGCAACCCTCTAACAAAGGAACCGCCTTTCTCACCAACCCCTTTGTCGTCCGAATTAATATTTAAACAAGGTACAAGGGATGCTACAATTCAGTTTATCGATAAGCTTGGTTATCCTGGGATGTGAAATAATATTCGTTGAAACATATTGTACGTGTTTTTAACTATTAATCGACTTAGTGGAAGTAAGCTTAATCTTTGAAAATGCAAAAATATTTATTGATAAAAATGTTTTTATAATTTAACAATTACTATTCCTTCCAATGAGCCTCGAGATCAACTAATAACGATAAGTCGTTTCGGCGTGATGTGCTGCTAAGATACAAACAGATAAACAGACGAAATTGAAAAATAAAATGTAAATATGCTGCCTAACAAAAAAACTTTTTTTTATCGATTTCCGAGATACCAATAACAGTTAATTAAAAGTCTAAAAACGGATTACCTCCGTCCCCCGAGATCATGGACGCTGTAAAGAGTCCGAAACGTCGGGAAATAATTTTAAATAAAATATAGTTAAACTGTAACTTGAAATAAACGCGATAAAATCCGTTTTTATACTTTTAATTAAATGAGTAACATTCGCGTTAATATAAGAGAACAGTATACCAATAACAGGTTCAAAAAAATAAACAAATGAGCTCGCTTCAGCTACTAGTATATAACACGTCTATACTCTTCGAAAAATTCCGCAAGTAATTTTAGATTTGCCACTTCGGATATTAAAAGCCAAGATATAGAAAAACACACAGGCTACTTTTAACCAATTATATTTTAAAAATAAAAATAAAGTTTAAATTTATTTTCAAGTCGATAAACCGTAGCGGGTGACATCACTGTCTGCCGTGCGACGACGCGTTCCAATTAGCCAGAGCTAACACAGCACACAATAATATTTCCATTTCTATTCCTCTTGCGGTGTACCTTGATGCGATGTGAGGCGCTTATGATTGATTTAACTGAAAACGGCTCAAATATTTGAAAACTAGATTTTCGTTAAATAATGTTGAATTTTAATAATAAAAGATGATTTTCCGTTCTTTTTATATTATAATTTGACTTATCCTAAGATTTAATATGTTTGGCAAATGATGATAAATCTTAATAACTGGACTTTTAACGTCTACGGTGGGAAGAACAGCCTTTTCACCTCGGCGTGACATATTGCAAACATCCATGCTCCTCCTGCTTCCGCATTCATAAGACTTATTCTAGAGGTGGAACAGAAAGACAGCAGGTTGTGTGGGAACTTGACCGTTACCATGTCTTTAAACTAAAATCTAAGACATACCAAGGAAATTGTTGGACATTATAAATTAACATTGATAGCAGATCATTTCGGACTTACAGCAGATATTTAGTAAATCTTAGGAATTATAAATTGTTGCAAATCGCTTACATGAGTGTTAAACTAAAATTAACTTAAAATCCCGAAGTGAATTACGGTGTACTTCAAAGATTAGGGTACATGTGTAATTTGACCGAGTTAGTAGACAAATGGGCAGTTTTCTTAGATTAAATGTTGACTAATGTTAACTAGCTGCTGCCTGTGACTTCTTTACTGGTGATTTTATATTATTTTATATTATTTTATATTATTTTGGATCATATTTATTATTCTTGAATAAAAGTAGTCTTAGATAAGTTACGTGTAAATTTCTGGTCAAAATCTTTTATTAAATTAATATTTTGAAAATCAGCCAAAATGAAGGGAGAAATTAATATTTATTTTTTTTTCTTTTTATTAACCTTATACAACAATAAAAAAAAAGGTAAGTCACTCCCTAAAGGATCAGCTAATTGCATTAAAATTTCGCTAAATACGTCATGTAATTAAATAGACAAAGAAAAATAATAGATATTTGATTTGATTGATGATTTATGTATAACATTTCAAAAATAGTTTTTATGTACCGATGTAGTTACTATCAGGATAAAATTAATAAAAATTGAAAAAAAAAAATGAGTTTTTTTTCTTTTCCTCAGAAAGGCGACCCCGAGGGAGGTGGTTTTGATTTTAATCTGAAACTCATTCATTATTAACTCGCCTCCAACTTGTCGAATACTTCTCAGTATCTAACCAACTGCAAGCAGAAAAAGAGTTATTACGTAACTCGGATCGTGACAAAATAGTTAACTGCGAAATTTGAATGATCATGTTGAAAATTCTAATATTGCGAAAATACGTGTAAACAAACACAAACAAAATATTATTATTTTGTAATTTCTCAAAGATCTTATTTTGTAAATATCCTTTTTCCGTTAGAAAGCTTTTGACGTGATAACGTCTTGTAAATCGATGAATGCCGGCGGCACTCACGAAGAAGTGTCACGTGTCGCAAGCGAGATCGCGGAACAAGCGATAGAGAGGCACGAGCGGCCTAAGCGTTCGGCTTGTAAATGAAAAACAATTACGCAGATTCGATGATCTTAAGTATCACAAATGTATATAAGTTGTAAATAAATTGTTACCACATTGTTACTTGTAATTAATCTGTACAATTTAAGTAATAAAATATTTTAATAAACGAGTAGAAATAAATGTTAATTTATCGAAAAGAATTGTAATTAATTGAATTAAATCAATCTTTGTATTATACAAAATAATGATAGCTCAGTGATAATAATTCAATTCAATTCATAAAAGTATGCAATTTTTTTTTCGTTGTTTTCTTATGACTTTATCACGTAAAATTATCGTCCGTAAACCGACTTTACAGACAAACAATTTTTTTTTATTTTTATATATAAATGTAAACAGACAAAATTATCAGCATCACAATGTAATTTAAATACGCATAATGAGAGCCAGTAGCCTGTCTGTATAAAAACGACGATATCCATCTGACCGGCGTTAATTGAAAGATCGGGAGGTTGGATAAAAAGCACATGAATCATTTGGTCAGCGGATCTGTCCGCTCCACCATCCACGTTGCTTTTTTTACCGATAATAATTGCTATAAGAATATGGTTAGGATTATATTTTTAGCTACCTATTAAAAATATATTGATCTACTCTCCAACTCGAGCTACATTTTTCTTAATTAAACATTCTTTCAGCGTTTTTTTACCCGCAATAATCAGTGTAACGGCCAGTTGATGTGACTATAATATTTGATTGGATTTTAAGCTTTCTTTTTTTTCTTTACTAACTTTACATTTATTAAATCTCATATAACTCCACATATATTTTTAAATAGAGACTTAAAACGCTGTCATGACACGTTTCTTGTATCGGAACCTTCTTTACTTTTTAACTACATATAATTGTTATTATTTGTCGTTATAGCGATCACAGTAATACATATCTGCTTGTCTACCTATTATGATTTAAAAAAAAAGCACTGAGAGTGGATTTAATAGGAATTACGATTCAATGAAAAACTTTTAACGTCTTACGATACACGCAGACATGATTATACGTAATAATTAACAGTAGATAACAATTTATTTAAGTTTTATAACTTAATGTATAATACTGTAATTTTATTAAGGATATAAAAACAAAAGTCTAGTTAATTTAACCTCTAATTTTTAAATGCGTTTAGCTCAAATCCTATGCATATATAAATATTATATCTCGAATGGTTTAAATTCCAAATTCCTTTATTAACCCCTGAATGAAATTAAACAGTAAAAATCTGTGGACCGGGGGACGAAACGACTTAAATTGTTCGGGAACGAAAGGGTTAATAGGAGTTGATAAAGTAACTTCACCAGTGGAAGGCAAAGTTATGTACGGAGCGCGCGCTCCAGTATACGCGAGGTGCAAGTAATGTGGATACACGAACAATACACAACGTAATGTACGTGTGTAGGGGTGCAACCAAACTGGCACAGTGCCCCTTTCACAATCGTGTAACAATGATAGTTCAGTTTGTATACAATTAATTTAATGTTCTTGTAATGACGTAATAATGGTGTTTATGGTTTTCCGATGTCGTATCGGTGGTTTAAATAAAGAAAATATTAAAGTATTCACATAAATAAATAAATAAATAAATAAATATTAACCAACAATCACACCACGTTAACCTAGCCCCGTGCTAAGTTCGTAAGAACTTGTGTTACAGGTACTAGGAACGGAAATAAATTTAAGATATAAATACATATATACATAAATACACATCCATGACCCGGTGCAGACATCTATATTCGTCATACAGATTATCTGCACCTGGCGGGATTCGAACCCGCGACCGCTGCGTAGAGTGTCTAGCTGTTGCCTGACCACTCGACCAGCCGGCCGTCAAAAATGATGTTACAGATCGATTATTAAAACACAATTGAAACATTAGAATCATGCCTTTGACAGTCATGACTACTTCAAAAGCCCCGCCCCCCTCCCCGATAACAGTAAAACAGATAATTAATTTATGTCAGGCAGTTATAAAGATATTCAGGAACATATGAATATACATGTACCTGTTAAAATAATGAGTCCTCTCATAGATACTGGTATATGAGGGTGTGTAAAAATCATATTTATATCGGTACTATCAGATTAATTTTTTTAAGAATTTATTTTTGATGAGAAAGATAAAATAAAATTCATAGCACGAAATTTACTGGAACGTAAGGTTCATATCTAAAATTCACTCACTTCATACAGCGTAGTAATTAAGGTATGTGAACAAGGATTAATGTTTCCTTTACATATTTGTACACGTGTATTTGCCTGATTTCGATGAGAAGTAACCTCTTTACTATTCTTTTTATTTCGTCGTACGGTTAACTCGTCAAAAGCAAATAGAAAAAAAAAATGTCGTATGTCGTCCGTGGGCTGACACGTCACAGACGTCGCTAATTGACTTTTCGCAGCCCCCTAGTAACGTTTCCCTCGTTTCGTTCCAGATGACGGTTAGAGGATATTGCCTGGTTATAGATAACATAACTGTATATGCTTTTTTTTGTATGGAAGAGGTGACAAACGGACATTCGGTTCATCTGGTGGTAAGTGAAAGCGACATCCATAGACACCCGCTATATCAGAGGATTAGCAGGTATACGGTAAGCACTAAAATACTTCGGAGTGCCCCCGTATCTAAGGAGGCTGTTGGAGGCGTACCTCTCCGATCGAAGGGTAGGCCTCGAGAACCGGTCGGGGTCCGTGGAGTGGTGGCGAGTCGGCTGCGGTGTCCCGCAGGGATCCGTTCTGGGTCCGATCCTGTGGGACATCGGGTACGACTGGGTCCTGCGAGGCCGCCTCCTCCCCGGGATGGGTGTCATCTGCTGCGCGGATGACACCCTCGTTTATTCCCGGGGACGAAACTACAAGGAGGCGGCGCGGCTGGCCGAGATCGGACTCGACCTCGTGATCAGCCGCATAGAGAGTTTAGGGCTTCGTGTCAGGATTGATAAGACCGAAGCCCTGCTCTTCCGCGGGACCGGCCGCAAGGGACCTCCACCGGGGGCTACCCTTCAGATCGGAGAGGGGAGAGTCAGGATGAGCCCGCAAATGAAGTATCTCAGGCTCATCCTAGACGGAGAGTGGACCTTCGGCCCACATTTCGCGATGGTGGGACCGAAGGTCGTGAAGGCGGCGAGTGCGCTGGGCAGACTCCTCCCGAACCTCGGAGGACCCAGCGCCGCTTGCAGGCAGCTGTACTCCGGAGTCTGCCGGAGTATGGCGACGTACGGTGCCCCGGTTTGGGCGGATCGCCTCACCGCGAAAAATAAGGCGGCGCTGCTCGCTCCGCAGCGAACAATCGCGGTGAGGGTGATACGGGGGTACCATACGGTATCGTGGGCTGCAGCTACTGCTCTAGCCGGCGACCCCCCGTGGGAGCTCGTGGCGGAGGTTCTTGCCGAGACCTACTCATACGTCTCGGGTAGGAGGGCTCTTGGTGAGAACCCCACGTTGGACGGGATCCTACGTGTGCGTCGGATAGGGCAGGAAGCGCTAATGCGGAGGTGGGGGGAGGACCTGGCGGTGCAGCCATATGGCACACGCGTAACGGCTGCCATTCGCCCGGTCCTTGAGCGGTGGATGCGTCGAAAACGCAAGCCCCTCACCTTCCGTCTGACACAGATTCTCACCGGGCACGGTTGCTTTGGTGACTACCTGTATCGGACGGCCCAAAGGGAGCCGACGACTGAGTGTCACGATTGTGGCGCAGCGGTGGACTCTGCCCAGCACACCCTCGAGGTGTGCCCGAGATGGGCGGTGCTGCGTCAAGGTCTGACGTCGGTCCTCGGAGGGGACTTGTCGCTCCCGAGCGTCATCACCGCGATGCTCGGCGACGACGAGTCCTGGAAGGCGATGGTCTCCTTCTGTGAGACAGTAATGTCCCAGAAGGAGGCTGACGAGCGGATGAGAGAGGAGGCCGCCGACGTGGCCTCCATCCGCGGGCGACGAATGGGGGTGCGTAGGAGGCGCTACTTAATGCGCCTCCAGTAATGCCCTTGTGCCCGTGTCGGGCTGGGATGGGAACCCGGTCCTGCTAAACACGGCGTCGTCGGGACTGTTCAGAGGTTAGCCGGACAGTCCCCATGGAGGAGAAGTCTGGCCTTTTCGGCGAGGCCAGGCTGTCGCTGGAGGGATCCTGTTGCCTGCAGATCCGGGACCCTCCAATTAAAGCGGCTGAAGGCTCCCGCAGGGGTTTAGTACGGTATTGCACTCCCAAAGTGCCGAGTCCGACATAGGTCTAGGACTGCCGACCCGGGCGTCCTGGATATCATCCGTAAATGGATTCCCCTGCGTAAAAAAAAAAAAAAAAAAAAAGAGGATTAGAAGGTGCGTTGCCGGTCTTTTATTAAGTTTTTAATTCAAATTAAATACTTATAACTTTATGTAACGTACTGCTTGGCCTGTGTCATTAAATTTGTGATCAACGTTCTAACTGATAATTTATTGACACCAAAATCTTTATTTTGGTATTAATAAAAAAAAATGATATAAAATTCAGGATTTATTACATTTGTCCTATAGATGCTGAGCTACAATAAATGGGGTTTCAATTTTCTGTACAAAGCCAGGCATATCACTAAAATAAATAAATTTATATTTATTATTTAAGCACAATAAAACTCAAAGTTATGTATTCTTGTACGCGAATTAAAAATATTTATTACGTTAAAAAGTATGTTTATTAAAAAAGATTTTATACATGTAGGCTATAATATATCACGGAACAACTCACAGTGACGGTACAATAACCAAACATCTAAGTATAATCGAAACACGTGAATCTAGTTTCAAACAAATATATACAGAACCAAGTTAAAACAACATCTCGCTCTCACCGATCAATTAGAAACGTGACAAGTGTACCGTGTAAAGGAGACGCGATTTTTCCTCAAACAAAGACGATGTTTTATTTAAAGTCCTAATTTGCATCGAAAACGGCGCGTCTGTTTCCACTCGAACCGTTCCTTTATCAAGATTATTATTTCTTTATGTTTCGTCGAGACTTGTGTGGATGAGACGGCTGTTGTTAAACGCCATTATGTCAATTGTTTTAATTTTGTGATAATCTTCATGTATGACAAAGTACACGATGATTGAACTATGAATGGTGTAAGTACATTTGAGTGTGTCTGTACGAGTGTGTGTATGTGTGTGTGTCTCAGATCTTTCTTTTTATTTTACGTAGGTAAGTTGAAAGCGCACATCGTCTTATCAATAATAAACTATCGCTTGACGTCATTCGAAACGTGGAATTGAATCCAACTGTGCGTGAAACTCAGATATCATTTCTTATATACTCAATCTTATATACACATGTCGTATGAAAATTTAAATATATTGAAGATACTAAAAAAATATATTTATTAAAACTCAAAGACAACCTTATTTGATTAGGTTTTTACAAACACGGTCGAACTATTTCCTTTGAAAGAAACAACTAGTATGATGACTTTCAGTCATCATAATAGTTGTTTCTTTGTGAAGTCAAAAAATTGCATTAATATTTGTGTCTACTGTTATGTAAATATGAATCGTGTTGTGATGTTTAAAAGCCAACATTCCTTATGGGTATGTAATGGTATGAGAGACACGAAATGTAGTTTTTTTGTAGTAAAAATATTATTAAAACAGACTAAATACATAGTTTTAGAGCTTATTATCCTCTTCATTATATCAGTATAGATTAGGAGTCGAACCAGCTAATCCAAAATCTACAGCACAAATCGTGATATATTTTCCATCTCTTTAACCATTTAATTTTGACTCCTTATACATATATACAAAGAATAGGAAAAAGATATTAAGGCGACGTCACACATGTGTTCCGATGTGATATTCATATGTTATTTATTGATCTCGGGGAAGCTGTCGTCTTCAGAGAACGTGTGTGATAGCCGAATACCCTAACATGTATATTATATTAACTAAAAAAATATTATTTTTTCATATAATTCCGAAACAAAATTGTTCTGTTTTTCTATAAACTCTCTGAGTCTATCGCCGTGTTTTCCGCTCTTCTAAATCAAACAGATTTTGATGTAATTTTTATATCCGTCCAGAATATTTCATTATACCCATCTCTTTCCCTCATAAACTATCTCTTTCTAACGTTTAAGAAAACAGTGATTAGTGCAAAGAATGTAGAACCCCATTTGTATGCTTATTAGCGATCCCCTGAACACTTGACAAAACTTCGCCTATTTAAGCATGATCCAATTTATAGGAGAAAGCGATTCAGCGCAACAAATAAAGTTAAAATATATACATCTCTGGTTAATCCTTCAGTCTCTTAATGAAATCAAGTTAGTTTGTGTCTTACTCGAATAAAAAGAGTTTCGTAGCATCGGACAAACTTTTATGGAACAAATTTCTTATTATCTAGTTTAAAAAAAAAAGAAACACGTTTCTTCTATCAGGACCTCCTCTTGTTATAACTTTCATATTTCAGGTATCTACACAGGTTGATTATAAAAGTACAGTTTTAAATATATAGCTCAGTGACTAGTACACAGATAGATGGGTGGAAGGACAGCGTAAAATGATTCTGTTTTCTTACTTAAGCGATTTTTTAAATTTCAAAAACGCTCTCATAATTAACTTGAACCACACCGTAAACGATCAAAGTCAGATACTTTGGACCAAAGTCTAATTATAAAGAAAATTTTTATAGCTCAGAGATGACTTGAAAGAATTTACATCAAATTTTAAAAGCGGATTTTTTAACGTTCATAAGGTTGTCATCTCATTCTTGGTACTTACAAGGATTTGTTTTATATAGTTATATTTTTAAAAGTCTCGGATAACAACGATTACGTTTCAAATATTGTTTTTAACCGACATCATAAAAGACGAGGTATATTTACGAATGGTATCTTTTTCCTTGATAGTACATATATGTATGTATATTGCCATCTGTAAGGTACTTCTTGACCTTTTGCATATTAGCACATATTAATTACAATTGTAATTTTACAGTACTGGTTGCGTGTTTTTGTTTCTTGTAGAAATCTTAACCACACAATGAAACTCTGAGTTTTGTAGTGATTTTATTTGATATTATAATTTCGAATGATAATAAATGAAATAAGGTAATAATAAATAATCTTCGTTATTCAGAGAAAGAAAAAAAATAAAGGATCAAAATCGAAAGCGCCAAATTGACAAAAAAATCCCTAACAAAGTATAATACACAAAAAGACAACCGAGTTAAAAACTCCCATAAATATTTTTACTAAGATAGGTAAGAAATAATTCATTCACTCTTTCAATTGACTTCGTATTAAGTAAAACAAACGCACAACGACCCTCTTATGCCCCGAGCACTCAGCGGTCAAGCTGTAAGTCCAAAATAAGTGTTGGAACATTTCCTTAAGAATAATATTATCTCTTCGGACCTGCAGCATGGAGATAGTGATGTTAGCTGTACACTCGTGTACGGAGCATAATTATGATAATATTTATCTAAAAAATTGTATTCAATAAGCCTATACGAACTCGTCGACAGTCGTAAAGTACAAATTAATTTTTGTTTTCACACGTACTATTTTAAATTCGAGCTAGATATACTAGCGGCCTTAAATGTATAAACACGTAACGATATGTATATTACTACATTATGTATATTACTTTCATGAACATATCGGCATATACACAAAAAAGTAAATATGGACGAACATAAATCCTCCTTCTGCCTTGTTGTCAGCTAAAAATTTATACAAAAAAAAAAAAAAAATTAGATTTCATATTATTAACCCAGCACATTTATTTTATGTATAAGTACAATCTATCTTGATAATGTCAATTTCACTTGCTTGAATTTTCAAAATTTCATAAAATATTTTTTTCATTTGAGACTAAGCATGGTAATTATGAAAGTTACGACAACTTTTATTAGTATTTTGTGTATTTTTTTTTTTTTTAATTTTATATATAACATTTTCCTAAACAATTTTAGTCCCAACATTACCCATCCCTCTTGTTATGTCAGGCTGCCTGCCTGCGATATGTGATGAAACAAATTTAATGGGATTATGTTTCCCATTTGTCCAGATAAAAATGGTTAACTAATTAACAATAGAACTCTTTCCATCAATTGTTTGAAATCTTAACATAATATTAATACAAAATTAAAGTTATATATTGAAAAGAAGCGTCAATTGTTTTATAATAAAGTTCCTTACAAATATTTACAAATGTTAATAAATAACAAGTAACTAACTTAATTTAAAACTGACAAAATATATATATACTCATAACATATCCAGTACGCGTGACAGGACACCGCGAGCTATTTCAAGACTCGGTACTAAGGGGATTACACACAAAAGGCATCACAAATATTACATACATATAAAACATAATTAAAGATTCACTCGTCTTGATACTAAGGTCCATAACTCAGACAATCTTTTGTAGACCTTCGTAGCATGTGCTATACCACGTAGTACTTCGCTACGACGATTGTAATTTTTTTCTTAGTGTTCGTTATTATCAAGACGCTCTTCGTATTAAAGTAAATATTTGAATAATCTACCGGAATCGCTTCCTATCGTGTTTTTTACAACTTATTAACTCTAACCAGCCATGCCTTTTTTACTATGAGTTGGCGAATAATTTTCGTACAAATACTTATAATAATGATTGTTTTTGATTATAACCAGGGACGTTGACTTTACGAGGAGAGTAATACGTTGTAGAGAAGCACGATCTTTGAGGATAATCACAATTTTTAAAAATAACAGGAGTTAAAGCCGGGTTTCGGCATCAATTGAACTTTTGTCACCATTAGACAAGAACGGTAGCTAAATAAATAACCAGATCGATAATCGGCTCTTTTATAATATTTTCTGAAAATTTTGTTAGATATCGCGTAGACTAAATTACTAAACGCATAGAAATATACAATTAATATACTTTTTAAATTCACCTCAGCACCAAGGGTTGTTAATAGAAAATTTAAGCCCTAGATTTTCGTGTATTTTTTTTTTAAAGATAAAACCGATCGGATTTAAGATACTACACAATAAAGAGAACATTGTTTTTCGGAAATGCAGTAACTTACATTATATAAGACGATTGTACTTAAATATACTTTTAAGTAACACGCGCAGTTTATAAATCTTATAAAACATTCACAGCAGGGAACTCAACGCGTAAAGGTAGCACCTCTGTATACAGCTTGTTCTAAAAAGATTAATTATTGTTGTTTTTTTTTTTTATTTATACAAAATAAGTCTTTGTAGAATATCTTCACATTTAAAAAAAGTATTTTTTGTCCTATTTTAAATTCCAATTTTAGTATTATTTGTTATTTCGTATTGATAGTTTTAAACCAGCCGGATAGTTTACGGAAGATTCAGTATCATTGTATTGTTTAATAATACATTATTTAAAGGAACTCCCTTTTATTTTTAAATTAAGTTTTAGAAGCAAAATATATTCTATGAAAATTTCAAGTATCATTCTGTTAAGTTTATAGCCCTGTGACAGAAAAATTATTGTATCGAACCTCCAAAAAATCAAATTCCAAATAATTTTTTTTATTTAATCACTGACATTTAAAAAAAAAAACTTATTTGACCCGTTTGAAATCTTTTTAAGCCACCTCTATTATAACACCGCACTCGTAATACTGCCTTTGACTTTTATAGCGGCTAAGTGCGACCCGAGCGGGTTCTGTGCCCGGTTGATATAATTTATTACTTACACACCCCATTACTATACATCTTAAATTATGATATTATACATCTAAACTCGACTTTAGTCGTGGTTTCGTACGTATTAAATATTCTTTCATTCAGGCAGCATTCATATCGTGATGAATGCTGCCTGAATGAACCGATTTTGATCTAGTTTTATTTTATTTAAAAGGTTAAGGTGTTCTTTTTATTCAGAATAGTCTGTTCCACTGTTTAAGATCATCTCACTTTTCTAGATTATAAAAGCATGTCAGCAAGTTCCACGGGTTTCGAACTATTACTTATATTATTTAATATTGTGTCAAAAATGCTAAGACAAGCTCATTTTAATAGAACATATTTTAAATTTTAATTAAATATAAACTTTAGCAAAGACAAAAAATAGCACTTCTGTTTAAAAAAATTTATATAGAAATACAAATTTTTATCCAAAGTAACACTTTATTCAGAAATTAAAATAAAAATAAAAAACTACTTGTTATAAAACAACTTTGTACAAAAACAAGATTTATTAATTATATTCTATTATCTACGGAACCACAAAGTATCCTTGAAAGATTTACGGTTATCCCGCTAAGTGCGTCTTATCCGGTAGCGGTCGAAGAAACGAATAGAAATCTATTTTGTCTTGATCCGACTAAAAGGTAAAAGGTTTCCTTTATTATTTCACTAGCTTGTGGGAATATTCGTGTTATTTCCGATTTCCCGGGAAAGTCGAGATACAGAGTAGGTACCTACATGTTTTATTATAGATCCTCAACTTTCTAACAACCCAGTCAGTATATACGTATAATCATGACATATATATATATATATATATATATATATATATATATATATATATATATATATCTAGATAACAAATATTCATTTATCAATACATACATTCGTCCTGACAACATTTTGCGTTTACATTATTAAAGAGTATATACAAATACGTTATGCCTCCTTTCATTACATTATAATTTTAATACAATATATGTATTGATATGAATTTTATATCTATAAACTGAGTCACATAAAATATCTCATCTAATGTAACCTTCACATTCGTTTTACACCCGCAATAAATTTAACAGAACTGCAATTTTATTCATAGTGTATTTTTTCTTGTAATCTCAAAATAAGGATATACATTATATGTTATAAAATATTTACATACATAAAACATTATAAAAAATTAAAGGTAGGTATTATTATTGGATTTTAAATTAACATGGTTATTTTTATAACTAAAATTATTTAAATCGGGACTCTTAGAGACTCTAAGAGAGAGATTGTCTCGTGAACAAGACATTCGTAGATAATGTCGAAATATCGAGCTCCAACAAATGAAAACAAAAAACATGGTAAATATCCCGATTTGAATAATTTTATTTATTATTATTTCTTGCTGAAAATAATTAATTATAATTTTTGTATTTACTTTGTATTTACTCACATTCGTCTTACTATGATTATTACGACATTAATAATATTTATTTTAACAAATTAGAATATTTAAAACGTGTCATTAATAAAGGCGGTTCTCCTTTACCTACCTTGTCATTAATTTTTATAGGCGGCTTCACGACATACGGCGCTCCAGTCACAGGAAACATTGACGGCATCATAGCTGGCGCGATGATCACTTTCACGGCTTGGTTTTGACAGCACGACTTTGATATTTCACTCACACTAACCTCACACGATTTAACCTTATTCTCACATCCACAACAACAATGATGACAGTATTTGATAGACGAATGTCGACAGTGGTTCTGAGTTTTTTCACAGACGATATTGACAGATGAATCTTCAAATTGTACTTGACTGTTGTCGTCAGTTGTTTGTATCGAGGTATTGTTCACATCAGTAATATTTTCATTTGTTTCATTATTGTTAGATAACTTCGTATATAATTTTGGTTTTTTGGAAAAGTCCTCTGGTATTTCAAGTAGTGGCGTCTTCCTTTTCAACTCGAGTGGTGTTTCTAATAAGTATTTCGTTGGTTTGTCGCTTTCCTTTGTGTTATATGATTTGAATGGATGCACTAGTAGTGTTTTTGTTGATTTTTTTGTTGTCGGGTTAGACGTCCCGGCCCCGGAGGGCTCGATTTTATTTGTCAAATCCAGTTTGATTATTTGTATTTATTTTTTAGGAATTAAAATGTAATTAATACGCCTTTGATTCGCTAATTTTTTTTTTTAATTTGTAATTTTCGATGTAGTTAAGTCACTTACATAATACTTTGAAATAACTCCGTCACAAATAACTGTTGCCAAAATTCACTTAGTTTTTCACCACTTATACTTTTTTCACTACCACTCACTATTCAAATCTTTTAGCACTATAAAATCTCTTTAGATCGATTTCAAACTAAATTATCTATTAATCAATCATTTCAATCAAAAACAGTTTCCATTTAATGCAACTAACGTTTTGTAGTCAAAATAACACCACGTGTGAGACAACGTCAAAACATAAACGTCCTTGACCTTCCGCAGTCAGATGATATTTGTTTGTAAACAAACAAGACACAAACAACGAAAAATAATTCAATAAATACTGTAATTTAACGAGAAAACACTTTTATTTCACGAATAACATGTTTAAGAACATATTCGTTTATATTTCCACCGATAAAATCAAAGAAACTTAGGTTTTCTCCGTCAAGAAAACGTAAATACGATCGTACGGCGCGACGTATTGATTACAACTGAAGCATCCAGGAGGGTTCGTAGGCGGGTACTAGGGAGGGTGTTGGTATAAACCACGCCTCTCAAATATAGGTTCTAAATTATTTCAGACTTTCTAGACAATTCAAAATGGCGTGACATTTCACACTTCCTATTGGTGTTCCGTAGCCAAATGGCGAAAAACGGAACCCTTATGGATTCGTCATGTCTGTCTGTCTGTCCGTCCGTATGTCACAGCCACTTTTTTCCGAAACTATAAGAAAACGATACTAAAGAAACTTGGTAAGTAGATGTATTCTGTGAACGGCATTAAGATTTTCACACAAAAATACAAAAAAAAAAAACAATAAATTTGGGTGTTCCCCATACTTAAAATTTTTTTTCTAAACTGAAGCCACTTCCAAATTAGTAAAATATGTCCACCCTCCCCCCCCCCTGTAACTTCAAAAATAAGAGAATTATAAAACTAAAAAAAAAATATATCGTGCAAACTTTTTTTATATAAAAAAAAAATTGGTTGTCTGTAAAGTCGGTTTACGGACGATAATTTTTACGTGATATCGTCATTAGAAAACATGAATGGAATTGAATTATCACTGAATTATCATTATTTTGTATAATATATATATATATAAGCTACAGGTAATTAATTGTATTTAATATATGAGATTATATCGCTAATCGGATTCTTAAAATGCAAGAATTAATTACCTTTTTTTGCTGCAATTGTTGTTGTAATAAACTATGGTAACCATTTTATGATTTTATTAACTTTTATATTATTAAGTTACATTTATTTACTTATATATTGTTAACTTATATTATTACATTACATTATATTGATTGATTGATTGGGTTAGTGGCTTTCAGTTGTGCCAGTTGAGCACGGTTGATTCCGCCAATGTCACGTAGAGTGGAGAATACAACATTATATTATCAACTTTTCACTATTTGACATTACTTCAATATTGACAAAACAGTTTCCCGCCATTTGCCGCTGTCATTTCTACTCGGACGCGTCGTAAGTTAGGCCGACCGCCGATCGTGAGCCGAACGCTTAGGCCGAGCCGATCGTACCTCTCTACCGCTTGTTCCGCGCTCTCGCTCACTAATTGTGACAATGATGACGTCATCTTCTTCGAACGGGCACCCCTTCATCAATTTACTAGACGTTATCACGTCAAAAATAAATATTAACTATTATTAAAACATCGATTAAAGTTAATTTAA
This sequence comes from Euphydryas editha, assembly GCA_036937285.1. NCBI lineage: Eukaryota > Metazoa > Arthropoda > Insecta > Lepidoptera > Nymphalidae > Euphydryas > Euphydryas editha. The sequence continues at coordinate 10,751,316 of JAUPFZ010000029.1, read as the reverse complement.
ATTACGAACTACAAGAACACTTATATGATGTTACTTGCTGCTTTACATTGACGTTCAGGCTGAACTTTGTTTAGAATTGAAATTATTAATAATTAAATTGTTATATTGACATGAATCCAAAAAAAAAATACCCCTTCGTTTACGTTTAGCTTTAAAAAAACTTTAATATTATTAATTAGCAAACGTCATAATAAACAAAAAGACAAGGACGTTTCAAAAATTTTCATTTCGTCATATTATTTTCATAACTCTTAAATCAAATCAAATTTTACATGTAGGTATTACACATTTTTCCAAATTTTTTTTTACTCCTTATTGATCTTTTAATTACTTTTTTTTTTGTACTAAACTGTTGTGAAAATCTTTACTTATATAATAAATAAATAAAGTTTTTCTTTGTCTGCTTTAGCCGTTCAATATCAGGGAAGCTATGTAGTAAGAAACATTACTAACTACATAACTTATAAGCATTCAGGTGAGCAGGTGACCATAAATATGATTAAACAAAATCAAAACAAAAATATTTATAAAAACACAATACTTTACCGTTAATAAAAAAAAATTATTAAAGAATAATTGAAATGTAAATTCGATCAATATAATAATCATACAAATTGAGCATTTTTTTAATTATAAAAGAAATTATGATTATTGATTCATATTCTACAATATTTAACATTAATTCCTACAAGATTTTTTGGAATTTACTCCTTAAGAATCGATTTTCATATATAAGGCGCCCGGTATGAGAAAAATATGAGAGGTAAAATGTACTGATGAATGACCTCGTTACTTTTTCGGTGCACGCGCACCTATGGTGCGGTGCGAAAGTAATGTTGCTCTAATTAATATTGAAAAATAATATTTAAAAAATAAATGATAATTGTCAGATAATAATAATTACATAATTTATCAACTTTCCTAATGAAATATTTGTGCACATCTGAAATTGACTATTGTGAAAAGTTTAATGTAAAATATTTCGCCGATTAGTTATAATAAATGTATATAAAATGAATAAATATATATTTATATATGTATATTATTTTCATTAATTTGTTAATTTACCCTTTCATATGGTATTAATCTTATTTTCAGTTGGATAAACTCTTTTTGCGTATGTTTAGACAATCGTACTTAAGGAGTAAACTCCAGTCGTGCGTCGGAGCTGACACACACAATTTTTTTTTTTTTTTAACAGAAGAGGGTGAAATTTTAAAAGACCGCAAGACAAAAGCCTTGTTAGCGACGTGTTGATTTTACTGGAAGCGAGATTGATCTTTGAATGATAACGACCATTTGATTGAATATTTTATTGTATATAGAATATATTAGAATAGGAAAGTCAGAAAACTTTGTACTGAGGCTGTTCGAGTCAAGACGACCCAGTTGGTGGAACACGTGAATATTAATTCTTAAACAAAAGGCTTGAAAATCTTTGAATCGGGACTAGTATCGTCGAGTTTTCTGTTATAACAATTATTTCAGAATATTAGATCAGCTATCGATATATGAATAAATAAATAAGCACGTCACAATCAATAGCATTCCTGTGTCGGTGATCCAGAAACACACAACACAAACAAACATCGCACACCTACAAACATTTGTCACAAACGAGAAACTGTGGGTGAAACTTTTGGACGCTTCCATCGTACGCCAATAATGTCGACACCCTTTATCCTAAGATTACGTTGTCCTGAAATCACTGCAAGTAAATTTAGTTTAAACCTAATTTAAAATAGCTTACATTACACGACACGACTCTTATAATAAAAATATAAAACAAACCAACTTAGCTAATGTCAAGCCATTACAGCCAATTCTTAAAATACTAGATCCTTGCTATATAAAGAAGAAAAAAAAACGGGTTAGTTGGTTTCTAACTGTCACTTACCGTACAAAAGACAGCTATGTACTATACTTACGTCACGTTATACCAATTTCCTAAGAGCGTGGATACAGCACAGTCGTGTCAGCACCATACATGTAATTAATCAAATACCTTATGCAAAGCTGTGTCTCAACAAAACAAGGCCAAGGCTAGATATAGGGCTAACCCCAACGATAAAAACTATGAAAAATATAAGAAAATCAGGAATCGCTGCAATACGATTTGTAGGGATAAACAACGACGCCATATTCATAAACGCTTAACTGAGGAAGATGATCCTTCCAAAGTGTGGAAATTTCTACAAACAATTGGAGTTGGGAAAGCAAAACAAAACCTGGATTTAAATAAATTAGATTTCAATCAGCTTAATAAGCATTTCTTAACTTCTGATGCCATTGATGGATCGACAAAACTAAATACGCTTAATCGAATTTCAGCTACATCCACTCCTACTTTCCCTTCATTTACGTTTAGTCAGTTCACTGTATGTGATGTTAAGAAGAATATCTTGGATATCAATTCTGATGCCGTTGGTGCAGATTGCATTAGCCGTAAAATGATCATTCCGATTATTGATCTCGTTGCTCCTATTATTACATCAATTTTTAATTTTTCTATCAATTCTTGTACATTTCCAACCGTGTGGAAAGATGCTCAAATAATTCCTTTACCGAAAAAATCAAATCCCTCTAGTTACACCGATTATCGTCCAGTTTCCATTCTTCCATTTCTATCAAAAGTTTTTGAGCGTCTTATTTACAAACAAATGACTCCTTTTCTTTTACAACATAACCTTTTCAATCCTTTCCAATCAGGTTTCCGGCATGGTCATAGTACGGCTACTGCTTTAGTTAAAATTACGGACGACATCAGATTAGGTATGGACAACCAACTCAATACAGTATTAATATTACTTGATTTCAGTAATGCTTTCAATACTGTTGATTTTGACATACTTCTCGGTATACTTGGTTCTCTTAACATATCTCCTAAAGTGTCTGACTGGTTTCATAGTTACTTGCATGGTCGCCGGCAACGGATACATATTGAAGGTCATTCTTCAAACTGGTCTATGATCAATGCTGGCGTACCGCAAGGTGGCGTGTTGTCTCCTCTTTTATTTTCTATATTTATTTCATCTATCACTAATCATATTTCTTCTCTCTACCACTTGTATGCAGATGACCTCCAAATATATTCACAATCTCATTTGAGTGAACTTTCGGAATGCATAACGAAATTAAATAAAGATCTTTTATCTATACAACGTTGGAGTAAGTCTTATGGTTTAAGAGTGAATCCTACAAAAACGCAGGTTATTGCTGTTGGTAGCCATAGGCTCATTTCACGCATTGATTGGTCGCATCTACCGTCAGTAGTTATCGACGGTATTTGTATACCAATAAGTGACAGGGTTAAAAACTTGGGCATTATTTTTGATAAACATCTTTCTTGGGTACCTCAAGTTAATGAAGTAAGTAAGAAGCTATTTGCTGCAATTAGGTCGCTAAGAAGGTTAAGTAACTTTCTGCCTATTCCTACTAAGGTTATGCTAGCACAGTCTATCCTTCTACCAATTCTTGACTATGCTGACTCGTGTTATGTTAATTTAAATGAGGAACAATTAAATAAACTTGAGCGTTTACAAAATCTCTGTATTCGGTTTGTATTTGGACTTCGCAAATATGACCATGTTTCCGAATTTCGTAAAAAACTCAAGTGGCTTCCTATACGACTTCGCAGGAATACTCACATATTATCTCTCCTTTATTCTATCCTCTTCAATCCAACTACTCCGGTATATCTAAAAAACCGATTTGAGTTTCTTTGTGATACTCACGAAAGGCCTCTTCGCTCAAATGATAGCCTAACTTTGAAGATACCTTCACATTCTTCTTCCTTTTATTCTAAATCTTTCACTGTCGAAGCTTGTCGTCTTTGGAACTCATTGCCACTGTCCATAAAACGTGCTCAAACATTAATGACATTTAAAAAACTTCTTAAGGAAATGTACTTAACATATTAAATTATGTTAAGCAACTTTGTTTTATTATCTATTATTTGTCATGAAGTTATGTTATGTTGTTATGTCATTCTTCTTAATTTATCAAGTTGCTTATAGTGTATATATGTATGTATTTATGTATGTATGTATGTATATATTTATGTATTTGTATATATGTATATATATGGATGTGTGTGTGTATGTGTATGTATGTGTATATATATATATATATATATATATATATATATATATATATATATATATATATTTGAGTATACTTATATGTATATATGTGTCATTAAATATAGCATCTATTGTTATATAGTTATTTATTTATATCTGCTTTTTTTTTTTTTTTTTTTTTTTCATTGTTCCTTTTTTATATTCAAAATTTTGCGCCCTTCCCCTTGTTTATATGCAAGTCCTCTGCCCAAAGGTTGCCTGGAAGAGATCGCTGTTTTAGCGATAAGGCCGCCTGTTGCAACTGATGCAAATTGATTGTTTTAAATTCTATGCATTGTTCTTTTATGTATTGGTGTGCAAAAAGAGTAAATAAATAAATAATAAACATACCTCATATGAGGAACATACCTTGATGATATGATGAGAATACGCCGAAAGAATCGTTATTGTAATTAAAAAGGGAAACACTGCTAGTATTTTAACTACTATTACACGATAAACAGTTTTACTCCAAATATCTTATTGTTTATCGTTATTTTTGTGATGTAAGCATTCATATAAATTTGAAATTTTATTTTCAATAATTTTCTCATTTAATGTGTTCTGAGAAGGTAAGAATGCTGAATAATATGCTTATGAAGTCAAAAGCTATTATTATTTATTTATTCACCTATTACAGTAATCTTTATACAATTCCACTTAACTTGTAACACCCGGTACAGAGAGGTAACAGCTTTCATCTTGACTACGGTAAAAATAACGTTTTAAAACGTAGACAACGCAGCGGAACGATATTGTACGACACAAAGCGCTTTAGTTATATTATTTAGGTAGATCTGTTTTTATTTCTCTTTTTTTTTTAATGCAAAATACATATTTGCATAGCAGTTGTCGTTGTCTTTCTAATACCGTATCGTGAGGTATAAACGACTCGAACCCGTTCCAGTCCGGTGCTATTTATTTGATAGCGGTTACAAATGACTATTCTCTGTTATGGTAAAGGGTTTGCAAATCTAACTTTAAGTCTTGGGGGACTTGATACGTTCATTATGATCAGAAGTGCTTTTGAAGGCTTAATGAATCAAAAAAAAAATCGTTTATTTTTATAATTGTTTTTTTTTTTATTTTTATTTAACCTACAATCTTTTACTTTCAAGAAGTGAAATAAAATGAGGATAACTTGTTACCACTTATATTAATTTTGTTAACTATATGTTCGAGGAAAAGTGATTTAATAAATTAATTTGAAGCTCTGAGGTGTCTCGATGAATGTCCACATTATTAAGGTCTCTCTCTCTCTTAGCGGAGTTTTTAAATATTGGGTATGATTTTGCTTTTTTTATATAAAGGTAAATCATTCCATAGATTTATTACCCGGACAGTGAAAGATTGACTAAAAAATCTAGTTTTATGAACAGGCGATTCTAGCATTAGTCGCCTCGAAGATCTTAAAGAGGACTGGTCCCCAAAAAATTCAAAATTTTCCCTCAAATATGACGGTGCCTTTGGGTCAAATAATGTGTGTGATCGGACGTGTATCCTGTGTTTGCTTATTTATTTATAAATAATAATATAATATACGGAACAAACTACACCAACATCTTATAAAATATTGAATCCTAAGCCCCAGGCGTATTTAGTGACAGTGATATCGTTATTGATGACTGACTTTGTGCGTTGATGTTAACTTTCTATTCTGTGCTTGCAATTTTGTTTAAAAAAGAAAAATCTTGAGTAATATACCAAACTAATTAAAATACAACAGTTAATAAAAATACTGAGGCCCAGGCGTTTTGTATCAGTGTTAGTAAAAGTATATCATTATTGAAGAGTGATATTGTTTTAAATATCATCGTATGAGTGTTCAAGTTTGCAAACCCACCCACCATCATACCACGGTTATCCACGTTTGTACCTATGCGATCCTAAGCGACTATACTGTTGGACTTTTTCACCAACAATCGTAGTGACTGTTTGGTGTAACGGCCAGTGCTTGGAACGCACATCGCGTCGTATTAACGTTTCTAGGTTCAAACCCCTCGCTATTCGGAGAGCGATTTGGTTTAGCGTTTTCATTATTATTTTTCAATTAACCAGCGGTAGGATGTCTAAATTAAATTGGAACTGCTGTGAAAATAAAAATGACGGTGAATTATATTTGTCTTGTGCAAATTGTAAAATGGCATATCACACTAATTGTCTGTTGGCGACTGGATATTCTCAAGTACCCGATAACATCGATTTCTCAAAAGTGTGGTACTGTCCCACTTGCACACCGAAGCGGTCAAAGGGAAACAATGAGAATATACCCGTAAATACCGAGCCGGTCAATTTGGGCGCAAAACTCAATAAGCGATCTACAAAAAAAAGGATGGCACTTTCCTCGCCGCCTACTCTGACCTCTAGCGGCGCAATATCGCATATTGAATACCGTGACATGCTTAGAGAAATTGTTAAGGATGAGATTAATGTAATGCTCGATAGCTTTAAAGTTCTCATTAAGTCTGCTATAAACGATGAACTAAAACTTATTAGGGACGAGTTAAGCGAAATGAAAACATCGATTAACTTCATTAATAGCCAGTATGATGACTTTATTAAGGAACACAAGGATAACATTAATATTATCAAGGAAGTGAAAGAGGAAAATGTCAAGGCTAAAACGGACATTAAGGAATTGAAAGCTCGCATAAATGATCTCGAACAGCGTGCCAGAGAAAAGAACTTGGAGATCCAATGCGTCCCAGAACATAATAATGAGAACCTATTAACGATTATGAAACAATTGGGTAGTGTCGTTGGCTCAGAGCTACAAGATGATAAAATTTTAAGTTGTACAAGAGTAGCTAAAGTTAATCGCCAAAGCCATCGACCCCGATCTATCGTTGTCCAGTTCAGCTCCCCGTATGCGCGTGATAGTTTCTTGGCCTCAGTAATCAAATATAATAAAAGTCACTCTAATGATAAACTGAATACTACGCATATAGGGATCGGAGGCACCAAAAAATCTATTTACGTGATGGAACATTTATCTCCAGCAAACAAAGCTCTTCATGCCGCTACAAGAATCAAGGCAAAAGAAAAGGGCTACAAATACGTATGGGTAAGAAATGGTCGCATTTTTGTCCGAAAAGATGACAACTCTGACATTAAAATAATTAAGGACATGAAGTTCCTCAGTTCTTTGAAGTAACCGTGATATTATCCGAAGTCATTCATGATTATAGGTTATTTTTGCGTAAAAATTCTCTTCTCTAAATATATTTTACCAAAATGTTCGTGGCCTGAGAACTAAAACCCATGATGTGTACCGTAATGTAAGTGCTAACAATTTTGATATTGTCATTCTTACTGAAACGTGGTTGAATTGTTCAATATTTAGCAGTGAGTTATTTGACAGTAGATATAATGTTTATAGAAGAGATAGAAATACTTGTAGGCTTAGCAATAAGACGGATGGTGGAGGAGTTCTAATTGCTGTAAAAAAGAATTTAATAGCTAATAGAAAATATGAATGGGAAAGTGAAAATGAGGATATTTGGATAACTATAAACACTCCAAACCTGAAAGAGATTCGTTCGATTGCTTTATGTGCAGTGTATCTTCCACCACCCGTTAAAAAGCTGACTCTTGATAATTTCCTTAGCAATTGTAATCGTGTATCAGAGCTCCATAATATGTATACATGCATAATAGGTGATTTTAATTTAAGCTGTATAGATTGGAATGTAAATCTGAATAATTGTGTTAAATCTTACCCACCTGCTGCACAACTATTGTTGGATTTTATTTCTGAATGTAGCTTGCAGCAATTAAATTCAGTTTTTAATAACAGAAATAAAATTCTAGATCTGGTTCTCGCTAGTCCGCCGAAGTGTCGCGTCGAGCTATGTAGTGTTTCTGTTTGTAATATTGACCCCCAGCACCCACCGTTACATGTATTTATCTCTTACATTGAATTAGATAGACTTAAAGTTGACTCAAATCAAAAACCATGTTTTTATAAAGCTGATTTTGACTCCATTGCTGAATGTTTAGAGGAACTAGACTGGAACAAAATACTAAGACCTTGTACAGACGTCAACGAAATGGTAAGCACTCTGTATAATATTCTGCGAAATCTGATAACTAAATATGTTCCTCTTCAAAGGGTAAAAAAAGATCCTTACCCCCAGTGGATTAATCGTGACCTTAAAAAAAGGCTGAAAGAAAAACACAAATTACTGAAACGCTTAAAAAAATATAAAAACCCCATGGATAAATTGTCTCTCGTATTACTTAACAAACGATGTAAAAAACTTATCCATGACGCATATAACACCTATAATACTAATTTGGAAGTCGAGATCCAAAATAATCCTAAAAAGTTCTGGTCTTATATAAAAAGCAAACGAAACAATAAAGGCACGATTCCTGGGTCTATGAGTGATGGCTCAAATACAGCTGTAGTTGGAGGGGAAATTTGTGACTTATTTGCAAAATATTTTAGCACTCTTTATGAAGCGTCGATGGGTGTCCCAAAACTGAATCCGGAGTATGTCTCAAAATACCTTCTCCCAATAACAGGTTACAGCGACAGCTTTAACTTTTCGGAAATTGATGCAGCAACTATTATTAAAAAACTCGTAACCTTGGACATATCTAAAGGCGTTGGTCCTGATAATATACCACCGATCTTAATTAGGAACTGCGCTTCTGGCCTGGTGACTCCTTTGCACATCATTTACAATTTCTCAATTCGAACTGGGAAATTTCCTGATGAATGGAAACACGCTAGAATAGTACCGATACACAAAGATGGGGGGGAGTCTCTGGTCCAGAATTATAGACCAATATCCATATTGTCCACGTTCGCTAAGATCTTCGAATCATTAGTGTGTCAACATATTGTAGCATATTTAAAACGATTTATATCCGAGCATCAACATGGATTTATTACGGGTAGATCATGTAGCACTAACCTCGTCTCTTTCACAGAGTTGTTAAGACAGTCTATCGACTCACATCAACAGGTTGATGCCATATATACGGATTTCCAGAAGGCCTTTGACAGAGTACCTCACAGTGTTCTAATCCAGAAATTGGAAATTTACGGATTCATGGGCCCCTCGCTGCGGTGGCTTGAGTCATACTTGAGTGACCGGAGTTTTCATGTTGTCATTAATGGATACACGTCGAAAAGATACCCGATATCAGCTGGTGTTCCCCAAGGTTCCCACCTGGGACCGATATTATTCAACATTTACATTAATGACGTAGTGAAGTGTTTTAGCCACTCAATACCGTACTTGTATGCAGACGACCTTAAGTTTGCTAGAGCTATTAGGTCGCTCAGTGACTCTCTTCTGCTGCAGAGTGATCTGGACCGATTAATCAGTTGGTGTGAGATAAATGGCATGAAATTAAACAGAGAGAAATGCTTACATATAAAATTCACTCGCAAACATAACGTTTTTCCGACACAGTATAACCTTCGTCATAAGAACCTGTTAGAAGTTGCTCAAGTTAGGGATCTGGGAATTGTTTTGGATCAAAAATTAACTTTTGGACAGCACATTGAAAATGTAATGACAAAGGCTACTAGAATGCTGGGTTTTGTTATAAGAAACTGCAGGACTTTTAAACAAGCAAAAACGAAGATCCTCCTTTACAATTACTTGGTACGTAGCAATCTGGAATACTGCAGTATGGTCTGGCGGCCGCACTATGCTACTCACTACTTAAGACTAGAGCGTATACAAAAGCGTTTTGTATGGCACCTATCATACACAGAGGGTATCGCCAAAAGACTGGTTTCTTATGCTAGTAGAATTGAATATTTTAACATGATGACTCTGGAAAACAGAAGAAATTTACTGGACTTGATGTTTTTATATAAACTTCTTCATAATAAAATTGACTGTTCCAGCTTACTTTGCAAATTTAACTTTAGAGCACCATCTAAATACCCACGTAGTGTAATAAAACCTCTGTCTCAACCACAGCGGAAGACACTTTTTGGTAGCCAATCTGCAGTTCCTAGAATGTCGAATCTATTTAATAAGTACTGTGACACAATAGACATAAATGCGGTAGCCTGCGCGGCGTTTCGGCGGCTAGTTATAGAAAAAATTAAAGGTGCCTAATTTTATTGTGTGTAATGTAATTTCGATAATTATTGTGACTAGATGGTTATACATCTTAATTATAATGGTATATATAATTTTTTTTTTTTTTTTTTTTTATAATTACTTTTGATGTGCTTAATGTATGAAAATTGAATTTTATTTGTCTATTGACTAAATTTTGACTAATTTAATGTTTTAATTCATGACAAATTGACTCGGGCTTACTTAATTTAATTTAATTTCACTTATATATATCTATTGATTTTGTAATTATGTATCTTAATTAATAACAATGTAATTTCGATAATTATTGTGACTAGATGGTTATACATCTTAATTATAATGATATATATATATATATATTTTTTTTTTTTAATTACTTTTGATGTGCTTAATGTATGAAAATTGAATTTTATTTGTCTATTGACTAAATTTTGACTAATTTAATGTTTTAATTCATGACAACTTGACTCGGGCTTACTTAATTTAATTTAATTTCACTTATATATATATATTGATTTTGTAATTATGTATTTTAATTAATAATAATGTAATTTCAATAATTATTGTGACTAGATGATTACATATCTTAATTATAATTTTTTTTTTTTTAATAATTACTTTTGAAATGCTGAATGTATGTAAATAGAATTTTATTTATCTATTGATTAAATTTTGATTAATTTAATGTTTTAATTCATGACAACTTGACTCGGGCTTACTTAATTTAATTTCATTTCATTTATATATATATATATATATATATATATATATTGATTTTGTAATTATGTATCTTAATTAATAATAATGTAATTTCGATAATTATTGTGACTAGATGGTTATATATCTTAATTATAATTTTTTTTGTAATTACTTTTGAAATGCTGAATGTATGTAAATTGAATTTTATTTATCTATTAACTGAATTTTGATTAATTTAATGTTTTAATTCATGACAACTTGATTCGGGCTTACTTAATTTAATTTCACTTAAATAAGTTAATATTGTTTGATTTAATTGATAATTTTTAATTTCACTGATTAATTCAAATCTATGTATCTTGTCTAGGCTTAAAGTAATTTGAGTTCATTTTATGAATTAAGTTCCACTGATGAATGTACCTGTAAATTTTACACTAGCTTTATCAAATTTCTGCGCACTAATCTTGATATTGTTTCTCTCACAATGTAATGTTACTGTTTGGCACTAAAAACCAAATCGTCAAATCATCTTTAAATTTTCTGGTTTATTTTCTTCTGTTTTTTTTTGCTACTGTTTGATCAAGTTTGTTTCTATTTTTACATTAACAGGATAACTTTGCATGTCGTGTTTGCTTTAATATGGTTGTACATTTAGAAATGTTGTCTATAATAAAATTAATATTGTAATGTATCATAAATGTAACAACTGCTAGCAAACCTTAATAATAAATAAATAAATAAATAACGTACATTACAGAAGAGACAAAATATGCAGGTTACAGCGAAAACATATCGGAAGCCACTTGAGTTTAGAACGAAATTCAGAAACATGGTCATATTTACGAAGGTAGAATATGAATCGTATAGTGAGGTTTTGAAGTTATCTGTTCATGGAAGAGAAAATATCGAGTGATAGAAACAATAATAAACAACAAAATTAAAAAAAAAAATTCCGACTTCCTATAAACTTAAAAAAAATGCTCTTGACATTCAATTTAGAAACATAAATTAATCCAAGTTAGTTTGATAAATTACCGAGTAGAGTAAAGAAACATTAGGGTGCGTCTGTGATGCGATTTGATTTCGATGTCATTTGTCATTTGGTCGAGTTCCGATCGAATTGACGCAAATCAGATTAGTTGAAAAGTGAATGTTCAATATTTGTCACAATTAGTTAATAGATGGCACTCATCGTCGGTAACAAATTCCTGATTCACGGTGGCTAGATTTTTATTATTGTATATATAGTAAACTATGATTATTTCGAAAATTACTTTTCCTAAGGTAGCGTAGGGGATACCGTGAGGTTCCCCCAGAGCGAGGCTCCACCACGGTGTAGCTGGACTGGGGTGGGGTTCTCCTCTGCGATTATCCTTAATGCGGATAACTCGGACGCATAATTTTTGGTAGTGGGGACTGCATACACGCCGTCCCCCTAATTTTTAACCACTCCAACGACGTTCTAAGCCGAGGTGCGATCTCACTAGGAGACACCCTTAGGACGAACGTCCAGTCTAATCGGCTGGGTCTCAGTAATAATTATAATAATAATAATTCTTTATTGCACACCATAATACAAACTTACACAGTAAAATACAGAAAAGATGTACAAAGGCGATTTTATCGCTAAAAGAGCGATTTCTTCCAGGAAACCATTTGACATAGAACACGATATAGTAGCAGCGGTTCAGAAGAGTACAGTAATAATAATAACCCTGTTATTACTAATTAATAACTTCTAGCTCTGGTATGATTCCACTACGAAACATCTACTACTTGTTTTTAAAGCTACTTTAACATAAAAATATGTACCAATTTACAAATCATTTTGATTTCATTTTATTACTCGCTTTCATGTGTAGTATTTCAAAATTAAACTCAAAACATAATCAATGATACTTTTCTTTTAATCTTGTTATAATTCAATTCTCTCGGTCTGTTTGCAATAAACTCAAAATCTACCGAACTACGGAACAGAAATAAACACATCAAATTATTAATTATTCCGTGTTTTATTTGTATGTACAATAAAACTGACCAAGTTCGTCTAAAGCAGTGATTCCCAAAGTGGTCTATATCGACCCCTAGGGGTCTATGACAACCTGCAAGGGGTCTACGTCAGCGAAAAAAAAATTTGGGGTCCATGAAATGAAAATGGGGGTCTACAATAGTGGATCTCAACACATACACTGATAGTACCTATTTACTTACATCATACTATCTTATAATATCAAAACATATCTGGAGGCACGGTAGTGCCTCCGCCAAGTCGAGCAAAAAAAAAAGTGGCACGGCCGTACTATCTTTTCTCGAAGCAACTCAGGCCATTTTCGACCCCCTATAACTTCGTTGTGGATAAAACTAGAAGTCTGAATTTTCAATATCCAAGCAGGCATTGTATAAACACGGTATATTTCAAATTTCATTCAATTTGAACCAGTAGTTTAAGAATTATAATTAGTCAAAGTTTCGAATTTTGTCACTCACTGACTGACCGATCATCAAAACTCTAAGGCACTTCTAGCAGACATAAAAGCTTCAAATTTAGAATACCATTATTGTTTAGTATATAAACCAAGGAAAAATTCAAATATTTTGCAATTTCGGTCCAGTTTTCTAGATACACCAACTGCATAAATAACTTTGTAATCCCATATAAATATATAGGATTACAAAGTTACATTTGCAGTGAATGAATCAATGTACCCGTAAAAGTATAACATAGTGGAATAATAGGTGTAGATAGGTACCTAGATATAATTATCTACAAAGGTAACCTGTAAAATGGTCAACGGAATGAAAAAGCAAGAATGGGACATGTCTTATGTAGCTGTACCAAAATCACGCAAAGTATTAAAGAACACTAATAAGTCATAACCGCGACTGGCTGAGGTGATTTGCCCGCTCCACGACTTCCACGCTTCCCGTACGTAAGTTATTTTATTTTATTCAGTTGGCAGCTATATTAAACCTATCCCTCTAATCGGTTTCTACACTGTATTGTAGCAAAACGCTCAATCGCTTGGCGGCACGTCTTTGCCGATAGGGTGGTAACTAGCCACTACCAAAGACTCCCACCAAAGCAGATCAGAGAAAGAAAATTTACTCTGCCGGGGATTGAATCTGGGATCTCCCGCTTAATATACAACAGCGCGCACCATTTCGCCAGCGTGATCATCATTTTTGAGTTCATATAATTATGTCATTATTAGAATGCACCTGATTGATTGAGTCATAACAGCAATAACTGTTAATTAATGTATATTAACATTAAATAAATAAAAATAAATATAGAAAATAAGGACTCAAAATAACTTTTGTATTTTAAAGCTATAACTTCTTGATGAGAGTAAATTTTTATACGATGCGCGTGTACTCTGTGACAAAAAACCGACAACATAAAGCTAAGTAGTAGGCGCCGCGCAATTGCGCTAACTTACTTCATTGCGCTGGATGTGTCAACTCACTTTTTACAAGCTTTTATTTTGTTTCACCTGTCTCGATATTTATCATCAAATTTTGCAAATTAAATTTGATCCAAAATAATAGTAAATCATGTGATAATGCAATATTATGATTACATGGTGCTGATTTGATGGAGGAGCTAGAAGGTAGCCAAAGGAAGGATTTTGGGCCCGTTTGAGTCCTCTAGACGAGTAAGTTTGTCTTTCAATGGTAACCAGGGTCTGGTGATGAAGTTGGAATGTGGTCATAGGAACTCAGTAATGAAATGACGCAACCACATCGAGTTTTGGCTCGTTTGGTTCGTCTTAACGAATACTTTGTTTTGAAATGGTTACCAGGGTCTGATCTGATAATAGAGCTAGAAGGTGGCAATAGGAACTTTGCAATAAAACGACACAACCTCATCGAGTTCGGGCTCGTTTGAATCGTCTTGACGAGTAATTTATCTTCCAATGCTAACCAGGGTCTGATGATGGAGCTGGAAGGTGGTCATAGGAACTCTATAATGAAACGACGTAACCACAACGAATTTAGGCTCGTTGATTCGTCTTGATGAGTACTTAATTTTTAGATGGCTACCGGGGTCTGATCTGTTGATGGGGCTAGAAGGCAGGCAAAGGTACTTCGCAATGAAACGACAAAACATCATCGAGTTCGGGCTCGTTTGGATCATCTTGACGAGTAGTTTGTCTTTCATGGTAACCAGGGTCTGGTGATGGAGCTGAAAGGTGCTCATAGGAACTCTGTAATGAAACGACGCAACCCCATCGAGTTCGGGCTCGATTGAATCCTCTAGACGAGTAGTTTGTCTTTCAATGGTAACCAGGGTTTGATGATATAGCTAGAAGGTGGTCATAGGAACTCTGTAATAAAACGACGCACCCCAATCGAGTTTCGGCTCCTTTGATTCGTCTTGACGAGTACTTTGTTTTAGTGGGTTTTCAGGGTCTGTTTACAGATGGCGCGCACCAACCATTAACTCGGCGCATCGTCTTATTATAAGTATAACTTTTTACGTACGTACATAAGTATACATTCATTTTTTTAAATATTTTTTAAAAGTTTATTTTTATGGAAGTTTAGGTGTAAAAAATCGACAGTAATCTGACAACACTGTTTCCGGCTAAACATACTTCATTCATCTCTCTTGTCAAGTATTTCAAGTTGTCAACTTGAGATCACAATATGTATGACATGACAATCAAATTATATATCTGTATCGTATCGGAAAAGAAAAAAAGGAAGAATATCTACAAAAATAAGAAAAGCTCATTAGACCTAGCGAAGGCTTTAAGAAAATACGTTGTTGATATTAAAGAAGTAGAAGACACCGGAAAGGAAAATAAGTAGGACTGTCTACAAAAAGAAATGAGATGCCATCAAAAACATAACTTGTAAAAAGAAACCAAGTCTCGCAACTCACTTCTTCTTCCGTAAAAAGTTGTGAGATCCATGTAATACCAAGTCGGCTAATTTATTCAAACCCTACTTAAGGGTTCTTCTGTTTTAAGTTATTACGTTAGTAGCTAACCTAACAACATCGTATAGTGATCATATCAATATTAAAAATCTTTGATGTTTTAAATAAATAGATTGACTTGGCAATCGCATGAAAACAACGTATCTAAGAAGTAACACATAGGAATATTATATTAAATTAGATTGTTTAGTGCGATTGCCAAGGCAGTCTATTTATTTAAAACATCAAAGATTTTTAATATTGATATGATCACTATACGATGTTGTTAGGTTAGCTACTAACGTAATAATTTAAAACAGAAGAACCCTTAAGTAGGGTTTGAATAAATTAGCCGACTTGGTATTACATGGATCTCACAACTTTTTACGGAAGAAGAAGTGAGTTGCGAGACTTGGTTTCTTTTTACAAGTTATGTTTTTGATGGCATACATTATTTATAAAAGTACCTATGAAGTAAAAAAAATATTATATATGTTTATAAAATTGTGTAAGTTGTAGGATGTTGGTATTCGCTTTGTGGTCGCAATACATTTTGAACTTGTAAAAACCTGAGAGTCGCAGTCTCAGAGCTTCGCTACCTTGCACTGACTTGTTCAAGTCAACGATAAAAGATTAACCCTTACAAAATTGACGCCAAATGTTGATAATTTATTATGAAAGCATCAGGTTCATCCTTCTCACTAAAAATATTGACTTATTGCTTATGTTATTTTATTTATAGTTTATTTTATGTTTACTTAATGACCCCTAGGGGTCTATGACAACCTGCAAGGGGTCTACGTCAGCGAAAAAAAAATTTGGGGTCCATGAAATGAAAATGGGGGTCTACAATAGTGGATCTCAACACATACACTGATAGTACCTATTTACTTACATCATACTATCTTATAATATCAAAACATATACATTATTTATAAAAGTACCTATGAAGTAAAAAAAATATTATATATGTTTATAAAATTGTGTAAGTTGTAGGATGTTGGTATTCGCTTTGTGGTCGCAATACATTTTGAACTTGTAAAAACCTGAGAGTCGCAGTCTTAGAGCTTCGCTACCTTACGTCCGTGAAGCTAGCCTTGACGACCCAGCCCAATCGAATGAAACTTATGTGCGGATTTAGTGCTATTTATGTGCTAATTAGTTGCTCTATTCGCGAATTTGTTGCTCATCCCGGGACCGAAATATTGCTGACAAGGCTAGCTTTTTTTTGGAAGCTAGCCTTGTCACCCAGCCCAATCGAATGAAACTTATGTGCGGATTTAGTGCTATTTATGTGCTAATTAGTTGCTCGATTCGCGAATTTGTTGCTCATCCCGGGACCGAAATATTGCTGACAAGGCCAACTTTTTTTGGAAGCTAGCCTTGTCACCCAGCCCAATCGAATGAAATTTATGTGCGGATTTAGTGCTATTTATGTGCTAATTAGTTGCTCTAATCGCGAATTTGTTGCTCATCCCGGGACCGAAATATTGCTGACAAGGCCAAATTTTTTGGAAGCTAGCCTTGTCATATAATATTTTGCCATTGTAATGTCTAAAAATAATCGTTCCATTAGTTGCTAATTAGTTGCTCAAATGAACAACTGAAATTTTTGCGAAAAAGTGCCGTTGAGAGGAAGTTATAAACGCTGAAATGGTCATCTTAATAAACATATATTGTTTAAGTAACTTTAGATGTTCAAACGGTAAATAGAAATGAGTTTTTAATTATTTTTTGTAAGAATCATTTTAAAATGTTATGTACAGCTAAACAAAAGTATGCAGCATGCAACGCAGCACTTTCTAAAAAGATAAAAATGCAACGAAAAAAAAAAATTAGTAGTTTTTGTTCTGTATTAATCATAACGGTCGTTACGGGATTATCTTGACTGAATAAAAATTTTGACTATTTTGGCAAGTTCTGATTGTAGTCGTTGTTGATTTGGAATAACTTGCTTCTCACACAAATTACGACTAAGAAGGTAAGTAGTAATTTCAGGATTCTCTGGAACATTAAGATCAGCAAATAAAAAATCTTAGGGTTTCGTCTAGCCCATTAGTCCTCAGGAATTAGTTGCTAATTAGTTGCTCCTATTATGATGTAGTCGAGTACTCGATATTGCAACTATTGTACCAAATAATCATTCTAAATGTAACTAACGCATAGAACTTATAAAAAAATACAATTTGTTTCAGCTCCTAGATTCGTCATAAACTACTTGCTGCCGTTTTGATACTGTATCAACGAACACTCGATATTACAATAAATTAGAGTACCATGGAATCATTCCGGTAGTACCTAGAGCACGAAATTCACGAAATAATAAAATCGCACATTTTTTCCAGCTCTTATAGTTCTCAGGAATTTTTCGCTCCTATTCTAATACAGTTAAGCACTCGATATTGCAACTAGTGTACAAATAAATCATTCTAGATGTATATAAAGTATAAAACTGATAAAATAACAAATCAATACACTTTTTTTCCTGCTCCTATGTTCCTCAGAAATTAGTTGCTAATTAGATCCTCCTGATTGGATACAGTCAAGCACTCAATATTGCAACTAGTGTACCAAGAAATCATTCTAAAAGTATCTAATGCATAGAAGATATAAAATAAATATAAGTAATACTCTTCTTTTCAGCTCCTAGATTCCTCAGTAATTAGTTGCTGCCGTTTTAATACAGTCGAGCACTCGATATTGCAACTAGAATACCACTAAATCATTCCGGGAGTACCTAGAGCACGAAATTCATGGCATAATAAAATCACACATTTCTTTTTTCCAGCTCTTTACCTTATATGTACGTAAGAAAAATGACTTCATAACGAAAGCAATCCTAGATATTGTAGTTGTGTTTTCGTAATTAAGTTGACAACCAAACATATGAATTTTCTAATTTTATGTTGTATTTTAAATTCTTATCAATTATAGTTTTACAAAATTTAGTAAAGTAAAAATAAAATTAAACCTCAGATCCAATAAGTAATTGAAGTGAAAACTTCTTTAGCCACGTTGAGCGATTTTTGGTGGCGGAGAAACTTGTAGGTTCGCGTCACCGATGACCTCGATATGCTCGTGACGTATTGCGCTTGCGCCAGACTAGCGAATATTAGCGCAGTATACCGGCCTCTGGAAGGCGATGGTCTCCTTCTGCGAGACAGTAATGTCCCAGAAGGAGACCGACGAGCGGGTGAGAGAGGAGGCCGCCGACGTGGCCTCCATCCACGGGCGACGAATGGGGGTGCGTAGGAGGCGCTACTTAATGCGCCTCCAGTAACGCCCCTGTGCCCGTGTCGGGCCGGGATGGGAACCCGGTCCTGCTAGATACGGCGTCGTCGGGACTGTTCAGAGGTGAGCCGGACAGTCCCCATGGAGAAGTCTGGCCTTTTCGCCGAGGCCAGCCTGTCGCTGGAGGGATCCTGTTGCCTGCAGATCCGGGACCCTCCAATTAAAGCGGCTGAAGGCTCCCGCAGGGGTTTAGTACGGTATTGCACTCCCAAAGTGCCGAGTCCGACATAGGTCTAGGACTGCCGACCCGGGCATCCTGGATATCATCCGTAAATGGAAAAAAAAAAGTATACCGGCCTGTGTAAATGTATACGCATATATACACTAATACAATGTATATACTCGGCTGTATCATACGCGTGTTTGACTTTTTGCGTGAGAAAAATCTTACGACTTCGCATCACCGACATGCTGTAATACTCGTAATAGAAAGTAAAGTTATGTTGACCACTTGATAAGATTATTTTGTGTAAACTGCGATTTGTTTTAACTGTCTTCGATAATCATTATTATTTGGATTGATTAATTGTAGAATCACTGGGCAATACAATAGTGAATGATTACTCACTATTACGATTAGTGGTATTCTAGTTGCAATATCGAGTGCTCGACTGTATTAAAACGGCAGCAACTAATTACTGAGGAATCTAGGAGCTGAAAAGAAGAGTATTACTTATATTTATTTTATATCTTCTATGCATTAGATACTTTTAGAATGATTTCTTGGTACACTAGTTGCAATATCGAGTGCTTGACTGTATTCAATCAGGAGGATCTAATTAGCAACTAATTTCTGAGGAACATAGGAGCAGGAAAAAAAGTGTATTGATTTGTTATTTTATCAGTTTTATACTTTATATACATCTAGAATGATTTATTTGTACACTAGTTGCAATATCGAGTGCTTAACTGTGTTAGAACAGGAGCGAAAAATTCCTGAGAACTATAAGAGCTGGAAAAAATGTGCGATTTTATTATTTCGTGAATTTCGTGCTCTAGGCACTACCGGAATGATTCCATGGTACTCTAATTTATTGTAATATCGAGTGTTCGTTGATACAGTATCAAAACGGCAGCAAGTAGTTTATGACGAATCTAGGAGCTGAAACAAATTGTATTTTTTTTATAAGTTCTATGCGTTAGTTACATTTAGAATGATTATTTGGTACAATAGTTGCAATATCGAGTACTCGACTACATCATAATAGGAGCAACTAATTAGCAACTAATTCCTGAGGACTAATGGGCTAGACGAAACCCTAAGATTTTTTATTTGCTGATCTTAATGTTCCAGAGAATCCTGAAATTACTACTTACCTTCTTAGTCGTAATTTGTGTGAGAAGCAAGTTATTCCAAATCAACAACGACGACAATCAGAACTTGCCAAAATAGTCAAAATTTTTGTTCAGTCAAGATAATCCCGTAACGACCGTTATGATTAATACAGAACAAAAACTACTAATTTTTTTTTTCGTTGCATTTTTATCTTTTTAGAAAGTGCTGCGTTGCATGCTGCATACTTTTGTTTAGCTGTACATAACATTTTAAAATGATTCTTACAAAAAATAATTAAAAACTCATTTCTATTTACCGTTTGAACATCTAAAGTTACTTAAACAATATATGTTTATTAAGATGACCATTTCAGCGTTTATAACTTCCTCTCAACGGCACTTTTTCGCAAAAATTTCAGTTGTTCATTTGAGCAACTAATTAGCAACTAATAGAACGATTATTTTTAGACATTACAATGGCAAAATATTATATGACAAGGCTAGCTTCCAAAAAATTTGGCCTTGTCAGCAATATTTCGGTCCCGGGATGAGCAACAAATTCGCGATTAGAGCAACTAAATAGCACTAAATCCGCACATAAATTTCATTCGATTGGGCTGGGTGACAAGGCTAGCTTCCAAAAAAAGTTGGCCTTGTCAGCAATATTTCGGTCCCGGGATGAGCAACAAATTCGCGAATAGAGCAACTAATTAACACATAAATAGCACTAAATCCGCACATAAGTTTTATTCGATTGGGGTGGGTGACAAGGCTAGCTTCCAAAAAAAGTTAGCCTTGTCAGCAATATTTCGGTCCCGGGATGAGCAACAAATTCGCGAATACAACAACTAATTAGCACATAAATAGCACTAAATCCTCACATAAGTTTCATTCGATTGGGCTGGGTGACAAGGCTAGCTTCCAAAAAAAGCTAGCCTTGTCAGCAATATTTCGGTCCCGGGATGAGCAACAAATTCGCGAATAGAGCAACTAATTAGCACATAAATAGCGCTAAATCCTCACATAAGTTTCATTCGATTGGGCTGGGTGACAAGGCTAGCTTCCAAAAAAAAGCTAGCCTAGTCAGCAATATTTCGGTCCCGGGATGAGCAACAAATTCGCGAATAGAGCAACTAATTAGCACATAAATAGCACTAAATCCGCACATAAGTTTCATTCGATTGGGCTGGGTGACAAGGCTAGCTTCCAAAAAAAGCTAGCCTTGTCAGCAATATTTCGGTCCCGGGATGAGCAACAAATTCGCGAATAGAGCAACTAATTAGCACATAAATAGCACTAAATCCGCACATAAGTTTCATTCGATTGGGCTGGGTGACAAGGCTAGCTTCCAAAAAAAGCTAGCCTTGTCAGCAATATTTCGGTCCCGGGATGAGCAACAAATTCGCGAATCGAGCAACTAATTAGCACATAAATAGCACTAAATCCGCACATAAGTTTCATTCGATTGGGCTGGGTGACAAGGCTAGCTTCCAAAAAAAAGCTAGCCTTGTCAGCAATATTTCGGTCCCGGGATGAGCAACAAATTCGCGAATAGAGCAACTAATTAGCACATAAATAGCACTAAATCCGCACATAAGTGTCATTCGATTGGGCTGGGTCGTCAAGGCTAGCTTCACGGACGTCGCTACCTTGCACTGACTTGTTCAAGTCAACGATAAAATAATTAACCCTTACAAAATTGACCCCAAATGTTGATAATTTATTATTAAAGCATCAGGTTCATCCTTCTCACTAAAAATATTGACTTATTGCTTATGTTATTTTATTTATAGTTTATTTTATGTTTATTTAATGTTACGTATATTTTACATAACAGATACAAAATTAGATTTTGAGTAGTTTTAATTCAAATTCAATTAATAAATGTATAAATTAACATGTGTTTTTACTTTAAGTTTTTAACACTAAACTTCACTACAGTTAGAAATTTACAGGAAATCAATATCAGGTAAGTAGGTGGTCTACCCAACACAAAAAACATGGCAAGGGGTCTACGACACAAAAAAGTTTGGGGAACTCTGGTCTAAAGTCTTGTAGTATAAATAAATAAACAGATTTCAAGTATGAGGAATACTTTAATTTTAAGTTTTTGTTATTTATATTAAGCTTGTGACAAAGCATAGCGTACAACGGTGCTTTTATGTTTCGGTAATAAAGTTCCGGAACGCTATCTGCGATTCAAACTCAAAAAATTTGGATGTAAATTTGGTTTGTAATTGCAATGCTCGAAATTATTTTAATTGAATATATATATAATATATATAATATTGATAAGGTGCTATAATGAAATTTATGAAAATTGTGACATAGATTTCTATCACGACAATCTGGGTACTTTAAAGAGAAAAATTTTTGAAGTGTTCAGAACTTAATTATATAAACCAATACTTATTTACTTTATCTTTAGTTAGTTAGAATAAAAAATAATAATGCTGTGCATACCTTTAATTTAAATACATATTTTTTAGTGATATTATTAATAATTTTAAACTATTGAAATAATCTAATATGTATTTAGTTGGTAAGCCAAATTAAATAAATAAATAAATAAATAAATATATACAAGAATAAAAATACTCTCACCGCGATTAAGTGTCGGTATTTGTTTCGATTTGTTGATAGATGGCACTCATCGCCGGTTACAGATACTGACTCGCGGTGGCAATATTTCTCTATTATATTATTAATAGACAAGTTTGATTAATTCGAGTGTAAAATTCAAATGTCAAACTCAATTTTTTGAGTTCCTTACCACGTAACTGTGTGTAACGGAACATCATAACTATATTATAAAAACTATAATACTATACTACTAACTATATTACTAAAACTCCGCTGTCCGTAGGGATGTGCATGAAAAAAAAAATCGATATTTATTCGATATAATATATCGTATTGTTGTATCGATACTTTTCGATATATCGTAGGTATAAACATATGGAAATTTTCCGATATATCGGAAGTAAATTGTTTAAAATGAAAAAAAAATGGTTTTCTGCAAAGTCGGTTTACGGACGATAATTTAACGTGATAATGTAATAAGAAAAAATTGAGAAAAGAAAGTTGCGTACTTTTTTAATTGAATTGAATTATTATCACTGAGTTATCATTATTTTGTATAATACAAAGAATGAGTTAATTCAATTAATTACAGTTTTTTCGATAAATTTACCTTTATTTGCACTCGTTAATTCAAATATTTTACTGCTTAAATTATACGTATTAATTACAAGTAACAATATGCTATTAACAATTTATTTACTAATGTTGCTAATTTTGAAATTGATGCAAATTACACAACGCCAGGTGAATTGAGTGTCCGTTTCCTGTTGCTTAAGATTCACAGTCGTAATACAATATTTCCACCATCTTGCTTATTTCTTCCGTGAAACAGCTTTGCTGTGTTTCGGAAAGAAGGGCAAGACAGACAGTGTAATTACTGGCACCGAGACTTAACATCATAGGTCTCAGGATAGGCAACACATAAATGAGTTGGCTGGGCTAGTTCCAGGTAAACTAGTTTATGTTCATGGGCGACGTCGACCACTTACCATCAGGTGGCACGTCTGCCAGTTTGCCTATCCAACTAACATAAAAAAAAGAAAAAAAAAAATTTGCTTCAGGCCTATATATGTATCTTTAATAAGAACAAGCTATACCTGCAACTTCATTCGTGAACATACAATTTGATTTTCCTCCCCTCTCGATAGTTAGACGATAGTTTTACTGTATATGATTTTGTTTTGTTGTACCCTCTGTTTTTTTGCGCTCGTCAAAATATAAACTACGTTAAATGCACTTACTTTGTTTTTCTCATAATTGAATTTTATTCTTGTGAGATATGATAATAAACATTTCTATAAAAACTATTAAATGTCCTAGCTCGTAGTATAAACTTAAATCGTGCCCAGTTTTATTCAAACCCATTAAGTAGTTTGTGGCGTGGTGTGTGCTCAAGATACAGACAGACAGACCAAAAAAATACAAGTTTGGCTTCAGTAACGATTATAGAATACACTTGAACTGAAATTAAAAATATCTTCAATGGACAGAATTGATCTTGTTACAGTTTTAGTATAAGTATAGATAAACATCCCGAGACGCAGTATGTACGAAACGTATATTAATATGTGCAATAAACAATCGTTCCATCTTGATCCAAACAAAATTATGCACATGAAATAAAGTGAACGTTTCGTCTTGTTGATAGATGACACTCATCGTCGATTACATTAATTAAATCGCGGTGGCAAGATTCTTATAATAGTGTTTATAGTCGGTCGTGATCATTTATGACGTTAGTAGCGTTAGTGCAGTAGTTAGCGCTGTAGTTAGCTTTGTAGTTAATGCAGTAGTTAGCTCTGTAGTTAGCGCCGTAGTCGTCTTGGTTTTAAATACCCACCTCGGGTTCAATTTTTTGAAGTTTCGTTCCCAGTCACTGGGTGTAACGGAACATCATAACTATAACTGCGATGAGCGTCCAGTTCCCAAACTATCTTTAAAACCATAGCAGGTAGACATTTGTCCTCCTCATAGAACATCTTTTACAATGTCAGCTAAAATAACACATAAATATAATAAAATAAAGTACAAATTAAAGATATTTTCATAACAAGAAATATGTTTATTAGTTGATTCGGAACCTTTACGTAATCCCACTTGCAATTGATAGGTTTTATTGTATTAGCGGAATGAAATTAAAATGAAAAGCTACATGAAAAAATATAACGAAATAAATAAAATTAAGTTATTAATTAATAGAATCTTTACACAGATAACGTATTTTATATATTCTTAGAAGTCATCAGTACGTTTATTTAAACAACAATATCCACAGATTCAATAACTGTATTAAAAGTGAATTAAAATAAAATACTCAATAACTATTACAAAACTCAAATACAATAAATGTAAGAAATAATAAACAATAATTTTAAGTTGAATCTACATTCTAAATGTGCAGCTACAAACTACAACATTAATTACAATTAATTGTTTGTACAAGTAGATCGTTGTCTATGTCAAGCTCTGTATATGTTCGCTTTAAATACTTACGTACATATCGTGTCCATAAACTCAAACGTACCTGCAACGAAAAAGTAGTAAATAGTTTTGTCAAAACAATAAAAATATGATGATGTAATAAACTTAATTTTAAACACTCACATTTTAATCTGTTTATCTTGTTTAAGAAAATGTTATTACTAAAAAGAAAATTAAATCAAAGTCTCCATTCTCAATAATTTTTTAGACTAAACACAAGTTTCCTGTTTGTTTTCCTTTTCATCGCATTACCAAGCAATAACATTAAACAGTAGACACAGTATTAACGTAGCTTGTTGTATAAAGATGGAATATGTCATAGATGTTGACGATTATTGTTTTCTTTAATAACTTTTGTCTGAAAACAATAACTCTTCTATTTTTAATTAATAAAAATATAACAATGCTATGTTTTTCAATGTGTAAAAATAACAACTACAGACACACTAACAAATTAAGGGGATATTTAAATTATAATTTACAAGTTGATTTTATTTTTATTATTAGTCGCTGAAGTCATTAAATTACATGTTGTGTGAAAATTATCTATCACAACTCTAAAGACAACTCTGGGACATGTACGGACAGCCGAGTTTTGGTAAAATAGTTAGTTCCGTTACACACAGTTACGGGGTAAGGAACTCAAAAAATTTGTAAATTGAAATTGAAGATAAGCTTGTGCTTGAATTAATAATACTTGTCTATATATAACATAATAAAATTCTTGCCACCGCGATTCAGGATTTGTAACTGACAATCAGTGCCATCTATCAATAAGTTGAAACATACGCCCAACAAAATGTTTTAATAATAAGATATATTGCAACTGTAGTAAGTGATCATAAGTCTTAAGGCAAAGTGTCATACTACCGCCACACACTTCTGAACATCATTTTGCTGATGAATATAATACATTGAAACATATTACGAGTAAATTGTTTATTTACTAAAGTCTAGTCTAGTAACTAGACGATAAACATTTAATAGATTGTTCATTATATATATTTCAATTTTATCGGGATATTTATAATAAGATAGACATAGTTATCATTGCGTATAAACTATATATTTATAATATCATTATGTATATCCACACAAATATTAATTAGTTAAGCGGAGGGTAACGTTAATTCGGGCAAGAAATGCCCATTTTTAGTTTTTTTTTTTCTTTTTTTGACGAAACCGTAAAAATTTAGTTCTTTTAATAAAAGGCATATTACAGGTCAATATTTAAAGAATATTAGAAAAAAAATTCATCGATTGTATTCTTGCGAGGCGTCGCGGAAAAATCTTCAATGGCGGTGCCCATCCTAACTCGATGTTGGATGATTTGAAATAAAAAATTGAAACTGTTTGCGTTCGTTAATGGTTTTTCCCAGGTAACGCTAGTGGGATTTTCGAAATTTGAATTTTTCGATTTTTGGGAACACTTTGAAGTTAAAAACGTGATTTTTTCGAAAAAAAGAAGACACATTTATCGTTGTAAATAAATATATATATATCGCTGCTTGAATACAAAAGGGACATAAATGGAAAAAAAGTGAAATCGTTTTTATTTAAAAAATGCGATGTTAATAGGTCATATTTTTGTATTTAAAAGAGACTCCCATTGAATTCTCATTATAATATATGAAAACAATACTAGCGCCTTTTTAGTATTTTCGAGTTTCGGGGACCAAATATGAGCAAAACTGCCATTTTCTCAGTTGCGACCCTATAATCGAAGCGAACGCATTTTTCTTTTATGATAAAGTGCCATATTTCAAAAAATCCTTAACTTGCGTTAGTAATTTTATAAACAAAAGCGCCATATAGTGAAATATGTCCGTTTCGATCTTAAGAAATCACGTAAGTTTATTCCTCTTTCTTTAACAAAAGTGCCATATTTCAAAATTGCCCATTTTGTATTACAGATTTAGAGAAGTATAAAATCACTTTTAAATGAAAAGGGCCTTACTAAGTATAGCGTCCGCTTTGCTTATAATATTTTAGAGGTTGTAATATTATTTGATAAACGTTAGTCCCATATTTTGGAATGCGCTACTTTTGTATTTCAGTAGATGGGAGTAAATTCATTATAATTATAAATTTAATATAAAACTTAAAATAAAATTAAATATTTTAGTAAATTATTATTATTTTTTAATGTATATTGTTATTTGATATATACGTAATTTATTATAATTAATCACCGTTTTTTGATAATAGAATGAGTAGTAGAGTACAAAGAATATTTGAAATGCTAAAATCCAACAAAAACACGAATAAGGATTAGGAAATTGAACACCACACACCAAATGAGGCAGAAAGATGAGTGCTATAAATTATAACTTTATCGATGGCAGTTAATCTCCGATTTGAGGCACAAATTGAAAACCCAACATGGAATGAATCAGCTGCTCTGTTAGATAACTCCTCCAACAGTAATTCCATACCTGATAGTCAACACAATCTGAGTTTATCCCTGTTAGATAATAAAGAATCATGGTTTGAACTACAAAGATCAAAGACCAGACTAAACGTGATTGTTCAGGAAACTGATTATGATAGTGACACTTCTGTGTCTACATGTTTGACAAATTCTAGCTCAGTTTTTTCTTCACACGACAACGTTGCAGATCTAAACTTTATAACTAAAAATGACCTAGAGATGACGGACACAGATTCCGATGAAGATAATTATATAAATTCAATTTTTTCACTAACTGTCAGCTGTTACCTTCTGATCCTGAACCTTCAGGTTTCAATAAAAATAATAAAGAGTTTAAAAAACAAAATAACAAATTGATAGCATTAGGTACTGTCTCCTGTTGAAATCCAGTCTGAAAAGATTAATTTTCTCGATTTTTCATCTATCTTTGATTCTCGGTGTGACAGTGTTAACACTCAGGTCAGCGTTAGCATTCGTCACATAATCATCGTACAAATCACATAATTTAGCACTTGGTACGATCGAACATAGAGGTGTCGAAATTGTACGATAATCCAACGCGCATAACATAATTTTGCGAACATTTTTATTCCGTTCAAATGTCATCGAAATGGAAATTTTAACTACTTAACTGTAGCTTTTTAGATTAGATGTAGTGGATATGTACAGGTGATGACTTTTTTTTTTATTTCGTCTCCACTTCAGAGGCAGGATATATGTATTATTACTGTCGAAAAGTATCTGTGTAAAAATTTTGTATTTGTACGATACATCGGAACGAAAAACGATAATTTTACGGCCGAAAATACATAATATACTGTCAGCAAATAATGCTAACACTGACTCAGGTGCCCAGTGTAGTTACGTCGAGTGTTGATACGGCATCTCCGTGTGATGAACATGAAAGCTATGAAAGAAAAGGTCGCAATAGGAAAGCAAATCCTAATTTATAGAAAAGGAACCTTACAAAATTATTAAAGAACAATATAGTGCTAAGGTATACACATCTTTGTCAAAAACTAAGAAAAATATAGAAGAAAAAAAATAGGGCCAGTTTGTTCTAAAAAATGCGAGATTCAATGCTGTAAAAAAATTACAACTAAAGAAAGATTACATATTTTTATTACGAGGAGTTTTTTTCTAGCTTATAAACCTGTTATTTAAATAGAAATATGCAGACTAGTTGTTATTGATATATTCACATTCAAAATTTAGCTTTGAAAATATAATTTCTATAGTGTTGTTAGCTCAAGAATGGTTGTGATTTCTTACTGTTTCTAATGACATTTATGTTGTACAATTACATTTTTACATTAGAATATCCTACTTAATTTTTGTTTAGTTAGTAGAATTCATATTATATCTATTTCGAGACTGATATTAAGCTATAAGTCTAGTTTGAGATATTTTTTTATGATGGATAGTTTAATTTTGTAATTAATAAATTAACAAAACCTTATTATTGATGTAAAATGCTTGTAGTAATGAGCCAATTAACTAAATTTTTTATAAAAATAATTGCTTTTAAGCTTTTAATGATTTTTGAATATTTTTTTTCAATTCTTTATTAAGAGGAAGATTTTAATTCTAGTTTTTTTGAAGCAGATTTTTTTATTTTTACTTAAAGAAGTTATTTCATATATTTTTATAAACTAGCATTGCCATTTTAATTTTTATGTCATAATTTTTCTAGATTACCTAAGTCAGTGGAAAAATATTTTGATTAGAACATCAATTTTTTTGAATTGTGTCTAATTATTCTATTTTTTACCATAAAACGAGGAATTTTTTTTAAACAAAAGGGACTTATGTGCTAATATATCTTTCAAGGCAACACTTGTACTACAATACTACGTACCATTAAATGCAGCTTTGAAATACGCTTTTAGCGGTATATAACATGCATGTAATTAATGAAAGAATAATAAGTTACAGACAAATATAAATTTTCTAAACTTTGAATGGCTCTCCTGTAAAATAGTGTCTGTTTGATTTGTGTCCCTTTTGTATTCAAGCAGCGATATATATATATATATATATATATATATATATATATATATATATATATATATATATATATATATATACAGGGTGACTGGTGCATTACCATAGGCATTTAAGGATAATACTCGGTACATGATTCTCATTCGAATTATGTACAAATATAACATAAATATTAATAAGCTTCTAAGTAAAGTTGCCCAACAGTTATCTAATTATTTACGCGTCGTCTGGATACCCTAGTTTTCACGCGGTAGTTTACCTAAGTCCAAACGCCGCCAAGTGTTAACAGGGTAGCAGCACATGAGTAAAAGAAACCGTACAGGAACTTCTAAGAAACTTCTAATAGTAGTAACAAAGGCTCGAATTTGGTCCGCCGGACCATATCCGTGTACCGATCGATCAGTTTACCGTATCAGTCTGTAAGCCACCAATTGCTGAGCGAAGGCCTCTTCTCCACATTAGAAGAAAGATTGGAGCTTAATCCACCACGCTGCTCCGCTGCGGGTTGGCGGATAATTCCCTACCATAAGTAACATCGTTATCTTCACTATGATAACAACCGGGACCGACGGCTTTACGTGCTCTCCGAGGCACGACGGGGAGACCCACAAGGACATACACCCAGACCGAAAACAAAAATTTGTACAATTACAAATATTTGTCCCGAGCGGGAATCAAACCCGCGACCGCCGGCGCGTGGCGTTGCAGTTAAGGCAACTAGTCGCACCACTACACCAGAACGGTCGTCTAAAAATGTTTATAATAAAAAAAAAAACAAAAAAAACACGCTTTTATAAAAATTAAACTAAAAAAAAATTAAACTAACAAACGCTCGAATTTGGTCCGCCGGACCATATCCGTGTACCGATCGATCAGTTTACCGTATCAGTCTGTAAACCACCCACTGCTGAACGAAGGCCTCTTCTCCACATTAGAAGAAAGGTTGGAGCTTAATCCACCACGCTGCTCCGCTGCGGGTTGGCGGATAATTCCCTACCATAAGTAACATCGTTATCTTCACTATGATAACAACCGGGGCCGACGGCTTTACGTGCTCTCCGAGGCTCGATGGGGAGACCCACGAGGACATACACCCAGACCGGAAACAAATATTTGTACAATTGCAAATATTTGTCCCGAGCGGGAATCGAACCCGCGACCGCCGGCGCGTGGCGTTGCAGTTGAGGAAACTAGTCGCACCACTACACCAGTTGTGCGGTAGACATCCGGTACCTAGTCATCAAAAGGCTTCGACTGTCCGTATGCCCGCCAATACTATAAAAATGTAGGTATGTAGATTAGGTATCTGAATTCTGAACATAAAAAAATATGTGAAAATTATTAACGTAGGTAATTATTCTTTAACGTTTACTAAAGTCTAATTAAACCAATTTAATATCAAATATTGTTAGCTAGGTATTATTCACTTTTTACTTTTAAATACAGGCAGGCATAAGTATTTCAAAAGTGAAATCAGCGTATTTACAATAATTAAAAAATTAAAAATAATTGACAACAAAATAATATTTACAAACGAAATATTACCTCTAAGGTTAAAGTAACGCGCATGTCGGTGCGTATCGCGCAGATAGCGTTCAAAATAGTCACCATCACAACCAACACACAGACAACACCTAAAAATCAGCTGTTCACTAACACTTCCGAATTAGTTTTAATTTGATTGAACGCACTAATTATTTTAGTTAACCGAACCAGTTACAAAAATTTACTCGTCCTAGTTTGTCAGATTCGGTGAGTTGACATTGTCTCACGGCTCGGTGTAGGTAAGTTCGAATATCTAGCTGCATATTGCCGACAGGCTTCCCACACATTGTCATCACACCTAGCCAGTATCCTCACCATTTCCGTGTATTCGACATTAGAATACCGGCGGTACCATGGTTATAAAATAACTTTAGTACAGGTACAATACATCGATCGATACGAATAAAATAAATACGAGTAGCACACAAAATCATATGACGCGCGCGCATCAAAGTCGCCCGCCGCCGACTGCCGCGGCTGGCTAAATAGGTCAAGTTCAAAGGCGCTAGCGCCGCCCCGTTCCTACCTTCCCCCTCACATTAGTACGTGGTAGTTATTTACCTAATCTTTGGGACGCGCGTAGAGTTTATTTCATTCAAACGAAAAATTAAATTAATATTTATTTTTGTATGAAAATAAAATCTAACAAATTAACAAAAGTGGTAGAACAAATGTTGTTGTACATAATGTTAGCTATCTTGTCCTGCGAGGTTGCTGGTGTTTTAGAATTAATCCTGTATAAAAAATTTAAAAAAAAAATAAACTAACAAACGCTCGAATTTGGTCCGCCGGACCATATCCGAGTACCGATCGATTAGTTTACAGTATCAGTCTGTAAACCACCCACTGCTGATCGAAGGCCTCTTCTCCACATTAGAAGAAAGGTTGGAGCTTAATCCACCACGCTGCTCCGCTGCGGGTTGGCGGATTATTCCCTACCATAAGTAACATAGTTATCTTCTCTATGATAACAACCGGGACCGACGGCTTTACGTGCTCTCCGAGGCACGATGGGGAGACCCACGAGGACATACACCCAGACCGGAAACAAATATTTGTACAATTACAAATATCTGTCCCGAGCGGGAATCGAACCCGCGACCGCCGGCGCGTGGCGTTGCAGTTAAGGCAACTAGTCGCACCACTACAACAGAACGGTCGTCTAAAAATGTTTATAATTAAAAAAAAAAAAACAAAAAAACACGCTTTTATAAAAATTAAACTAAAAAATAAGTGGGGTGGCTTTTAAGATATTATCAAAATGATAATGCTTCTAGTTATACCTGTCAATAAAATATTTATACCTATTGACACCATGCACCCCACGCTTTTTTTTACAATTAAGTACATTTTTTTTTTCTTATGTACACTATTTTTAATTTAAATTAAAAAAAATTACACTACTCTTAATTAAAAATTTTTTTTTTCTTTTTTTTGTTTTATGTTTAAATATTGTCTTGAACATGAAGCAATTACAAAGAGGAGGTGTAATCAATGTAGTCTATGTACTTGTAAAGTGTAGATATTATTATATTTAATTGCCAGTGAAAGCTAAATATTAAAAGTCGGTAAAAGTATTCAAAGTAGAAAACAATCAGTGTTAGCATAATGAATACAAGCAGCATTTCAGAGTCTGATTTGGAAGTAATGGAGTTTCTTTTTCATATATCCGTACCCAGAAACTTAAGGCATAAGAGAAATTACGGATGAAGAAATTCAATTGAGATATCGCTTTAATTTAATAAGAACAAACAGATAAAGTGGAATGATGTCGTTCATAAATAATGACTTGTCATATTTTTAGAACTAAAACAGTGCTAAGCCACTTATTTATTCTCGAAAAAAATATTCTAGTAAATAAAACTAGTATGCAAGACGAATTAAAGTAATAAAATCAATTTTAGACACGATCTCTTAAATAGAGCCATCTAGCTGTAAATAAAAGTACAAGTTTGTAATGTACGACGTAAATGACAAGTAAACCAAGAAAATAAACTTGTATTTAAAATTATATTAAATTTCTAAATATGATTCTGTTAAATAGGCATTAATTATTTTATAAACATTGAACATTCTATTTCGCTGACAACAAATAAGTAAAATGTATGTTAATAACTCGTGTACGACTATAAAAATCTTATATTTTTACACAATAAATGAAACGATGATCGTCTGAGAATCAACGTTGGTCGTATTATTTTATCTCTCTTACGCCGCACATAATAAATATAATTTTAAATAAATTTGTCATTTGTTGAACAGCTAACTGTTGTTTATTAAATAAAAGCAAGGAACTACAGTCCTGGCAGACCATTAGTTTTGCTACTTGCCGATAGAGGCAAACTAATCACCGAACTTTCTAGACAAAATAAATAATTTAATTTAAATATTACTTACGAGTTGAAAGATGTTTATTCCATTTGATTTTGATGTGATGAACAACAAATTCGTTGACTAAGTAAATGATGTAAACTTTTCAAAGTTGTTATTATTGTTCACAATATCTTGGTATTTCCGGCGTATTTAAAAATGGAATAATATTTTATTTACAACGATTGTCAATCATTAAACCACCTATTTACCTACATAATTATACTAACCTTAATAAATGTTCAAAATGAGTTCCTTCTCGTGTGATACACAGTTCAGCACGTCTAACCATGTAGCAAGACAGGGTATTCCACTCCACCTCGTCCTTGAGCATGTGTTGGAGTACGGAACTGTCCAAAGTCTCGTAGTCTTTGATTGGCGTTTAAGATTACGCTGGCATTAGGTACTCTCCGATTGGGGAACATCTCCCGGTATAAATTGATAGCACCCGGTAGGCTATCATTCGCAAGCGTATACGCACGAACCATGTCCAAGTATTCTGCATTTGTGTATTGATAAGCCAATTCAATACACAAGTAGGGTCACACTCACACACGACAGATTAGGTATACTCAGAATATCGAACCGAACGCTAGGCGCACGCGCGGGAAAACACAAAACAGACGTCGTAACCATACGTTGGCGCTAGCCTACTGACCTAGTAGCGGGATTCGTCGATTGAATAAGCGACTAGCCGCGGGGCGGGGGTACGGGGGCAAGAGGTACAGTACAATACCACGTCGCACGCGCCGCCCGCCAGCATGACTGTAATTTCACGTTTCATTTATTTGAATTAAAATGTATGAATATTTGCTCA
The DNA here is from genome assembly GCA_036937285.1 of Euphydryas editha. Classification (NCBI taxonomy): domain Eukaryota; kingdom Metazoa; phylum Arthropoda; class Insecta; order Lepidoptera; family Nymphalidae; genus Euphydryas; species Euphydryas editha. Next base: position 10,716,704 of record JAUPFZ010000029.1, on the reverse strand, counting down.
AAAATTTAGTACCTATTGTTTTTATATGATTCGATTGAGAATCATGCACCGAGTATTCCCCTTAAATTCTAATGGTAATTCACCAGTCACCCTGTATATATATATTAACAAATTTAACAAATACTCTGTCTTTCTGAGGAAGTAAAAGCTTGAAGGTAGCCTTGATGCTACTGAGAAGATCAATAAAATTGAGAAGCTAGAAAACTTATGCATTCGTTTCATTTTCGGACTCCGTAAGTTTGATCACGTCTCTAAGCTTAGAGCCGAACTCAAGTGGCTTCCAATTCGGCTTCGCAGGGATACTGACTTCCTTTGTCTTCCATATAATATCCTGTTCAATCCATTATCACACGACTATTTTCCTGTGCGTTTTAAAAATTTACATCCTCCTGGTCCCTCATGTCGATTCAATGTTCAACTCTTCCTGCAATTTTCATCACACTTTTTTTACCCATGGTAGGAAATTATCCGCCAACCCGCAGTGAAGCAGCATGGTGGATTAAGCTACAACCCTTCTTCTTCTCAACTCAGCAGCGGGTTGTTGGTTGCTAATACAGTAGTAGTAGATATATCTTATATGATTTCTGTGTTGAAGTCAAAACAAACACTTTATGTTTATTTGAATTATATTTTTTAAGTCTTATTCATTTAAATAAATAGAATATTTGAAATCCAGACTTATTAATAGACAAATAAAAGAAGGAAGCACAAAAAGAATAACTAAAGATAACTCTGTGACATGTACAGACAGCGGAGTTTTGTTGATATATAGTTAGTTCCGTTACACACAGTGACGTGGTAAGGAACTCAAACAATTACCTAAGATATGAAAAAATACTTGTACTAGAATTAATCATACTTGTCTATATATAATATAATAAAGATCTTGCCACCGCGATTCAGAATTTATAACCGACAATGAGTGCGATGCATTTTAACAACTGACTACGATTAGGTTTAAAATGTATGTTAATCCCGTAATATCCTGAAAGTCGTCGTTTTCTTTAAGGGGCCCATAATAAGATAACAACCTTTTTAGAATCATGAATATGTATTAATATGAATAATTAATTTCGGTTCGTAATTTTTTACCAAGAAGTAAAGAAAAGTCTTCTAAAAGTTTTTTTTTCTTTTTTATCTGTAAAATGAGGTATTGTTTTAACATCTGTTAAGATTGAGATGGAATAGGGGACATATTCCGTATAATAATAGGATAGAAAAGTAAATTAATTATCGAAAAGAAACTTTATTTAAACCGGCGTGTAGACACTATTGTTTTGTCATCCTAGTAATATTATAAATTTATAAGTTAGTGTTGATAGTTTAAAGGACTTCTCGTTTCGTACACTAGAGAAAAAGAAACTAACCCTTCACAGGGCGGCTGGGCTTTAGGTGAGTGGGCGGGGGCGGTAAGGAGCGGTACGCTGGTACGTATTGTGCTGCGTATTTTGTGATATTTCGGCGCTGCAGTGCGTGACGTGTTTGTAAGTATTGGATACAAAAAACGCAGTGCAGTTTCAGTTGATTTCTAGTAAATAGAGCGTGCTACGAGTGTCCACACTTATTGCTTTTACTGGATAATTACATCAAATTTAAAATATCTATTTATTTTACAAATTAAGAATGAGAATCAACTGATGAGCACTGAACGCCCTCTATTAATGTTTAAACTTTTTTAAAAACCACCGTATAAAATAAAGGAAGGAAAGCTAAAATATTTAAATTCAAAAGCGTTATACGGTATCATCGTTAACGTGAAGATGGACTGAGATTGTATGAACGGCAGCCACTCGTGCCATGCGTCGATACAAAGCGATAGCAATTCTTGAGTGACTCATTCTTATAAACTACTCAAATGAGATTGGTTATATCAATAAAAATATGTCAGTAATATTAAATATATTTATTTCATATAAAATATTACAAATAATATTGTATATAAATATTTATATGAAAAAATACATTATTAGGGGAGAGTTGGATAATACCGCGCGTTTGATAATTCCACGCCCTAGCATATTTCAAAAACTAAACGCTGATTGCGCTATCTAGTCCTTAAAGATCACAGTCCGAGTCCTCTACCCCTCCCCGTGCACGACGCTAATTTACTCGGAGCAGCGATTAAGACACATCATGTCTTACAAGTTTTTACTCTCGTTCCTTATAATTTCGCGGGCATTGTTGACAAGAGGTAAGCTATTCTATATTTGTATTGTAACACATGGATTACCTAATTTTATTTTAATCCTAACATATTATAGAATTAACGACTAGATTGATTTGAATACACAATTAACTTGACTGTATTATTTTGAGGTTATAAAATGAAATAACAGAGTTTGTCAATTCCGCGCCCAGGGCGTGTACGAGTGAAGACCAAGTACCGGCAAGCACAGTGTCAGACGGCCATCCACGAGATGAACAGACGACTTAAAGAGAGTCGCCGGAAGTCGTTGGATGGAGACTGCTTTGAACCGGAGTCGATGGGGGGAGGCCTACGTTCAGCAGTGGACATCCAATGGCCGATATGGTTATGATAATTAATCTAGTCGTAAAATAATAATTATATCTAGGTATAGAAAGGAGTCTATCCTTCTTTTTCTACGAACGAGTTTATTCAACGTTGCATTTTTTTTAATTCTAAGTTTACGAATAGAAATTCACGAAATTATTATGGGCACGGTTTTATCAGACCAGTTTGATAATACCACGCTTTCCCGTTTTTCTATTATTTTGCAATAATTAATTTTTGTTTATTTTTTGAAATATTTTGCCGTGATGTATGCGTAGCTTAATAAATTCTGTACTATTTACTGCATGTTTGAATATATAATATCGAACCTTCTCCGAATTATAGGTCCAAGTTCTCACAGAAACACATTAGGTTTTACATTGAATTTTTATCTTATCGGCCACAGACAACTTTGAATAAGGACATCAAGTACAATATTCACCATTTGAACATTTAAATATTTGATTTTGACTATATAAACACAAAAAATTTTTAAAAAAAAATCAGTTTCAGTTGAGAGAATTATTAATTTTTTTCCTTCAGTTTCAGATAACATGAATATAATTTTGATTTGTAGCTAAAAATATAATTATCTTTAAAGCAATTATTATCGATGAAAAAACTGGTGGACGATGGAGAGCGACTAGGTTCCACTGAACTCTATGCTTCAATTAGCGCCGGTCAGATGGATATCTTTATTATTTTTATTAGTTTAGTTGCTCTATACATACCTGTAATTTATACTTATAATTAAATTGTAATAGGTCCAATTCTGAACATTGAATATATTATTAAATAATGCTTTTGACGAAAACTCCTTGAACGGTACTACAGCCAACCATGTTTTTTTTTTTTTCATTCTCATCTATATATGTCTATCTACCTGTATCTTGGCCGCGAATCACGCCAAAACTAATGAATAAATTCAAATGAAACTTGACAGGATTTAAGTACTACTACGGTACGTTAGTACATATTACTTCAATGACTACGACGAGCTAGGCTCTGCATAATTTTTATCTCAACTATCCGTATGGTTTCTTTGCAAGAGGGAATGAGAGAAAACGCGAAGTCAGATTTCATTCATTACTATATAGTTACAGGAGAAAAGATATTTTACAGATTGTCCCATAAATATTTCAAGATTTATTTTTAATTTCAAGGTACATCATAATTTCAAGGTTGATGAATATATCAAGTTGGGTTTTTTACTTCAGAAACTACATATATTGTAACCCTTAGTAAAATATCCACCCGGTATGTAACTTTTGAAAGTATGACTCATGTTAAGCTAGCGTTTTACTCTATTTTATATGATTAATGAAAGGAATAACAAACGTGAATTCATGGGTACAGCTAGTATAATATTAAACTAACATTGTTGATTTCATGTTAAATACATTGTTTCAAAGGCTTAACATACTAAAATTTCAAAACTTGCGTGAAACCTAACGCATGTTAATAAACTAAATCTCTTATACATTTGAAGCTATATCGGGTATACCTCTACCCTCTTACAAAGGAACCGCCGATCTCAACAACCCCTTTGTCATCCAAATTAATATTGGTCTAAGAGATGTTAAGATTCGGTTAATCGACAAGTTAAATTATACTGGAACTTAGATGATGAGATTAGATACTAGATACTGAGAATACCGTGAATAAATAAACAAACGAGCAAGCTAACTTTTGTTATTGTAATTCAGACACATTTAATTAGATAATTGTTCAGTAATAATCATTAATACGGACTATGAAATGGTTACACTATTTGCTTCTAGAAGTTAGTGTATACTAAAACAAGTTTTTTATTGTTACTATTATGAGAGTGTAAATGTTTACTAATAACTTTGACTTATAATCAAAAGGAATATAATTTAAAGGAAAGGCAAAATGTTGAACACTTGTAAAAATGTTACAACCGTACTGATATGATCACATTACATCATATTCGATATGGAGGGTATGTCTTTATCCCATTTTAGTTTATTATAAAATTTTATTATTATTTTATTATGTGTTAAACAAAATTGAAAATAAAAAGGAATGGAATAAATTTATTTTCAACTCGATAAGCCGTAGCGAGGGACATCACTATCCTGCCGTAGGCGACGACGCGTTCGAATTAGCCAGAGCAAACACAGCGTGCAAAAATTTTTGCATTTCTATTCCTCTTGCGGTCCACCTTGATGCGATGTACAGTGTTCTATGATTGATTTTACAATAGGATTAAAATGATAAATGTGTAACTGGAAACTGCTCAAATATTTGTAAATCCTAGACTTTAGGTGGTAAATGTCAGGATTTTGATACTGAGAGTGGGTTTCCCAAATACTTACTATTAATTAAAATTTAGCACATCCTTGGATTTTTTACAGATGTTCGGCAAATGTATCTCAATTTGAACTCTCGATGCAAATCCTTATAAAACTAGATTATTTAGATCTACGGTAAAGTAAATAGTCTCTTCACCTCGGCGTAACATAACGCAAACATACATGCTCCTCCTGTTTCCGAATTCATAAGACACATTCTAGAGGTGTGACAGAAAACTAACAGGTTGTGTCAGAACTTGACTATTGCCATGTCTCCGAGCTAAAACCTAAGATATACCAAAAAAAATATGTTGAGAATTCTAAATTAAAATTGATATCAGAACATTTCGGCCTTATACTTAGAGAATAGTAACTCTTAGGATATAGAAAATATTACAAATGACTTACATAAGCAATTAAACTGAAATAAACTTTGAAATAGCCCTAAGTAAATTAAGATGTTCTTCAAAGTTTAGGGTATATGTGTAATTTGACGGAGTTAGTAGACAAATAGACAGCCTAAACTAGGTGTTCGGAATTATGTTATATTCCGCGACCCTAATAATGTTTCTTAAATAAACGTAGTAGTTATCTGGCAGTAAAATTCCTGTCAAAATCTTTCAAAATGGTTTAAAGATTAGCCGAAATAAAGAGACCGATAAAAAATTTTAAATTGTTATTTTTTTTATATAACTGCTCATCCAGCCTAAATAAATCCTTACAGCATCAGATATCTGCCTGTAAATTCTATTCTAAGCGGTCAAGTGCATTTATATATCGCGTGAAAAAGCAATGGTACACAGCCACAGAGAACGGGAGATATATACATATATTGAGTTTCGTGTACATAGTAATAATAATAATTGTATGATATATATTATAATAAGAATTTGTTTTAAAAACTAAAGTAGTAGACTAATAAAGTAGACACTTTAATTTACGTAATTTAGTAAAAATTTTATTTTTCTCTTTCTGAAGTAAGGTAACCCTGAGGGACACCGTGTTTGACTTTAATTTCAAACTCATTTATTATTCATTCGGTTTCGACTTGTTGAAAACTTCTCGACATCTAACCAATGGCGAACATAAAAAGGGTTATTAGGAAACTCGGATATTGACAATACAGTTCACTGCACAATTTGATCTTGAAAATGAGATTAATGTTGAAAATTCTAAAAATAAGAACGAATCTGATGTGTGACGTCTAACGAAATTATGATTTTGTAATTCGTATAAAAACATGTTTTCTTATATTTTTTATATTGGCATACAGACAGACTTTTAAGCTACATTAATACTATATGCAGAGCTACAGACCTTTATGTATAAAAATAATGATATCAATCTGACGAGTGTTAATTGAAAGATCGGGAGGGTTGGGGATAGGAAGCATATGAATCAGCGGTCAGCGAATTAAGGTGTCCAACCTTCTCTCCGAATTTTTATCGGTAATAATTGCTAAAATAACATGGTTAGGATTTTATGTTTAGCAACCAATCAAATTTATGTTCTCTGAAACTGCTGCGCCATATTTTATAATTATTTCACGTTTTTAAATGCTGCTATTTTGAAATTATTAAAAAATATTAAAAGTTCAATAAGAAGAAAGTTATTTTAACTACTTTGTATTTTAATATTGTCATCGACCGCTTTCGTGCATAGTATTTTACTGTCCATGAATTTCTTTAATTAACAAAATATCAAACTTCAAAGAAAATCAGGAATATTTTTTTTTTATCTCAACATAATTCAATGCATTTTAACAACCAACTACGATTAGGTTTAAAATGTATGTTAATCCCGTAATATCCTGAAAGTCGTCGTTTTCTTTGAGGGCCCCATAATAAGATAACAACCTTTTTAGAATCATGAATATGTATTAATATGAATAATTAATTTCGGTTCGTAATTTTTTACCAAGAAGTAAAGAAAAGTCTTCTAAAAGTTTTTTTTTTCTTTTTTATCTGTAAAAATGAGGTATTGTTTTAACATCTGTTAAGATTGAGATGGAATAGGGGACATATTCCGTATAATAATAGGATAGAAAAGCAAATTAAATTTTCGAAAAGAAACTTTATTTAAACCGGCGTGTAGACACTTTTGTTTTGACATCCTAGTAATATTATAAATTTATAAGTTTGTGTGGATAGTTTAAAGGACTTCTCGTTTCGTACACTAGAGAAAAAGAAACTAAACATTCACAGGGCGGGTTGCCTTTAGGTGAGTGGGCGGAGGGGGTTAGGAGCGGTGCGGTGGTACGTTTTGTGCTGCGATTTTGTGATATTTCGGCGGTGCAGTGCGTGGCATCCTTGTAAATATTGGATACAAAAAAACTCGGTGCGGTATCAGTTGATTGCTAGTAAACAGCGCATACAGCAACAGCGCTACGTTTGTCCACACTTATTGCTTTTACTGAATAACTACATAAAATTTAAAATATCTATTCATTTTATAAATTAAGAATGAGAATCAACTGATGAGGACTGATTGCCCTCTATTAATATTTAAACTTTTTAAAAAACCCCACTAAAAATGAAGGAAGGAAAGCTAAAATATTTAAATTCAAAAGCGTTATAGTACCATCGTTAACGTGAAGATGGACTGAGATTGTATGAACGGCAGCCACTCGTGCCATGCGTCGATACAAAGCGATAGCAATTCGTGAGTGAGTGACTCATTCTTATAAACTACTCAAATGAGATTGGTTATATCAATAAAAATATATCAGTAATAGTAAATATATTTATTTCATATAAAATATTACAAATAATATTGTATATAAATAATTATATGTAAAAATATATTATTAATAATTTAAGGTGTAATTAAAATATAATATAATCTATAATACGTCGGCTACAATAACTACATTGTATTATTGTGTGTATGTTACAGTCTGAAAACGTACATTGCTGGGTGTTAATTTTGATATACATCAAAATATCGATACTTAAGGCAATCTGACATGTCTCACAACAGAACACCACTGACAGCTTCTCCATTCTTTGACTATCACTACTGAAACCAACACTTGCTTGTTTTTAATTTTCAGTTTCTTTGCGAAGTCGAATTTTAGTTTTATTAAGTTTTTATTCATGAATGTCGATGGCATTTCTCATCCACTTGATCATCTCACTTGCATATGTTTGCTTTAGTGTCTTACCTACGTGTTATCCTTTTCAATTCGAACGTACCTGTAACAAACGATTTCTATAATTTAAAATAATCTTAAAATTCGTAAGTGTAACAAAAATAGATGTTAAAAAAAATTGAATTTGTAGAAAAGTAAAAAACATTTAACAATGGATTACAAATTTCGAATTAGACATAATCTATACCCATAATAAAACTAGCAGAACTAATTCTGTGCATTAAAGATATTACGAACAAAATTTAAGAGGACGTTATTTAATCGATATCGAAGCTCTGGCTTTGTGGGTATTATTTTTAGTTCTGTCAGTTCCCACTTTGTATGAAATGTAAACGAATGACGTTTTCGAATGACACACACACACGCACGCTCGCATACGCACACGCACACGCACGCACACACCCACACACACACACAAACACACACACACACACATACACACAGAAACACATTAGGTTTTACATTGAATTTTTATCTTATCGGCCACAGACAACTTTGAATAAGGACATCAAGTACAATATTCAACATTTGAACATTTAAATATTTGATTTTGACTATATAAACACAAATGATTTAAAAAAAAATCAGTTTCAGTTGAGAGAATTATTAATTTTTTTCCTTCAGTTTCAGATAACAAGAATATAATTTTGATTTGTAGCTAAAAATATAATTATCTTTAAAGCAATTATTATCGATGAAAAAACTGGTGGACGATGGAGAGCGACTAGGTTCCACTGAACTCTATGCTTCAATTAGCGCCGGTAAGATGGATATCTTTATTATTTTTATTAGTTTAGTTGCTCTATACATACCTGTAATTTATACTTATAATTAAATTGTAATAGGTCCAATTCTGAACATTGAATATATTATTAAATAATGCTTTTGACGAAAACTCCTTGAACGGTACTACAGCCAACCATGTTTTTTTTTTTTTCATTCTCATCTATATATGTCTATCTACCTGTATCTTGGCCGCGAATCACGCCAAAACTAGTGAATAAATTCAAATGAAACTTGACAGGATTTAAGTACTACTACGGTACGTTAGTACATATTACTTCAATGACTACGACGAGCTAGGCTCTGCATAATTTTTATTTCAACTTTCCGTATGGTTTCTTTGCAAGAGGGAATGAGAGAAAACGCGAAGTCAGATTTCATTCATTACTATATAGTTACAGGAGAAAAGATATTTTACAGATTGTCCCATAAATATTTCAAGATTTATTTTTAATTTCAAGGTACATCAAAATTTCAAGGTTGATGAATATATCAAGTTGGGTTTTTTACTTCAGAAACTACATATATTGTAACCCTTAGTAAAATATCCACCCGGTATGTACCTTTTGAAAGTATGACTCATGTTAAGCTAGCGTTTTACTCTATTTTATATGATTAATGAAAGGAATAACAAACGTGAATTCATGGGTACAGCTAGTATAATATTAAACTAACATTGTTGGTTTCATGTTAAATACATTGTTTCAAAGGCTTAACATACTAAAATTTCAAAACTTGCGTGAAACCTAACGCATGTTAATAAACTAAATCTCTTATACATTTGAAGCTATATCGGGTATACCTCTACCCTCTTACAAAGGAACCGCCGATCTCAACAACCCCTTTGTCATCCAAATTAATATTGGTCTAAGGGATGTTAAGATTCGGTTAATCGACAAGTTAAATTATACTGGAACTTAGATGATGAGATTAGATACTAGATACTGAGAATACCGTGAATAAATAAACAAACGAGCAAGCTAACTTTTGTTATTGTAATTCAGACACATTTAATTAGATAATTGTTCAGTAATAATCATTAATACGGACTATGAAATGATTACACTATTTGCTTCTAGAAGTTAGTGTATACTAAAACAAGTTTTTTATTGTTACTATTATGAAAGTGTAAATGTTTACTAATAACTTTGACTTATAATCAAAAGGAATATAATTTAAAGGAAAGGCAAAATGTTGAACACTTGTAAAAATGTTACAACCGTACTGATATGATCACATTACATCATATTCGATATGGAGGGTATGCCTTTATCCCATTTTAGTTTATTATAAAATTTCATTATTATTTTATTATGTGTTAAACAAAATTGAAAATAAAAAGGAATGGAATAAATTTATTTTCAACTCGATAAGCCGTAGCGAGGGACATCACTATCCTGCCGTAGGCGACGACGCGTTCCAATTAGCCAGAGCAAACACAGCGTGCAAAAATTTTTGCATTTCTATTCCTCTTGCGGTCCGGTCCACCTTGATGCGATGTACAGTGTTCTATGATTGATTTTACAATAGGATTAAAATGATAAATGTGTAACTGGAAACTGCTCAAATATTTGTAAATCCTAGACTTTAGTTGGTAAATGTCAGGATTTTGATACTGAGAGTGGGTTCCCCAAATACTTACTATTAATTAAAATTTAGCACATCCTTGGATTTTTTACAGATGTTCGGCAAATGTATCTCAATTTGAACTCTCGATGCAAATCCTTATAACTAGATTATTTAGATCTACGGTAAAGTAAATAGTCTCTTCACCTCGGCGTAACATAACGCAAACATGCTCCTCCTGCTTCCGAATTCATAAGACACATTCTAGAGGTGTGACAGAAAACTAACAGGTTGTGTCAGAACTTGACCATTGCCATGTCTCTGAGATAAAACCTAAGATATACCAAAAAAAAAAATGTTGAGAATTCTAAATTAAAATTGATATCAGATCATTTCGGCCTTATACTTAGAGAATAGTAACTCTTAGGATATATAAAATATTATAAATGACTTACGTGAGAAATTAAACTGAAATAAACTTTGAAATAGCCCTAAGTAAACTAAGATGTTCTTCAAAGTTTAGGGTATATGTGTAATTTGACGGAGTTAGTAGACAAATAGACAGCCTAAACTAGGTGTTCGGAATTATGTTATATTCCGCGACCCTAATAATGTTTCTTAAATAAACGTAGTAGTTATCTGGCAGTAAAATTCCTGTCAAAATCTTTCAAAATGGTTTAAAGATTAGCCGAAATAAAGAGACCGATAAAAAATTTTAAATTGTTATTTTTTTTATATAACTGCTCATCCAGCCTAAATAAATCCTTACAGCATCAGATATCTGCCTGTAAATTCTATTCTAAGCGGTCAAGTGCATTTATATATCGCGTGAAAAAGCAATGGTACACAGCCACAGAGAACGGGAGATATATACATATATTGAGTTTCGTGTACATAGTAATAATAATAATTGTATGATATATATTATAATAAGAATTTGTTTTAAAAACTAAAGTAGTAGACTAATAAAGTAGACACTTTAATTTACGTAATTTAGTAAAAATTTTATTTTTCTCTTTCTGAAGTAAGGTAACCCTGAGGGACACCGTGTTTGACTTTAATTTCAAACTCATTTATTATTCATTCGGTTTCGACTTGTTGAAAACTTCTCGACATCTAACCAATGGCGAACATAAAAAGGGTTATTAGGAAACTCGGATATTGACAATACAGTTCACTGCACAATTTGATCTTGAAAATGAGATTAATGTTGAAAATTCTAAAAATAAGAACGAATCTGATGTGTGACGTCTAACGAAATTATGATTTTGTAATTCGTATAAAAACATGTTTTCTTATATTTTTTATATTGGCATACAGACAGACTTTTAAGCTACATTAATACTATATGCAGAGCTACAGACCTTTATGTATAAAAATAATGATATCAATCTGACGAGTGTTAATTGAAAGATCGGGAGGGTTGGGGATAGGAAGCATATGAATCAGCGGTCAGCGAATTAAGGTGTCCAACCTTCTCTCCGAATTTTTATCGGTAATAATTGCTAAAATAACATGGTTAGGATTTTATGTTTAGCAACCAATCAAATTTATGTTCTCTGAAACTGCTGCGCCATATTTTATAATTATTTCACGTTTTTAAATGCTGCTATTTTGAAATTATTAAAAAATATTAAAAGTTCAATAAGAAGAAAGTTATTTTAACTACTTTGTATTTTAATATTGTCAGGAGGAAAGTAAGCAATGAATGCCTTAATTTTTTCTTATTCTATGTTAAACTTTACCAAATATCGTACTTATCATTACAATCATTGAAATCGAGTTAAAATCGCAGACAGGACACGTTTATTGTATCGGATCCTCACCTCTTTAATTTTGATTATTGTTCGTTATTGCGTCCATAGTAATACATATTATATTCGTCTACCTATTACGGTTATAAATAGCGCTGTGTGACGGATGGACGGACAACCGAGTCTTAATAATTGTTTTAATCGGAATCACGATACAATGGGAAACTTCTAGCATTCATATTTCACATAACATGATTAGTATAATTATTATCGGTAAATAATTGTTTAACGGCGAGTTGCATGAAACCGTCGCTAATTTTCCGTTAGTTAAGTTGCAATTAATCTTAAAATTAGTTGATCTCATGATTAATTTAAAGCTGTTGGAATTAGTCATCCGTTAGATAGGCCTTAAATTAAACTAAATTTTTTTGTTAACTTAATCAGATGTACGTTTTGTGCAACAGATAATCACGATTCTTGTGATTAAATTAGTTTAATAAACACTTAAATTTTAAATTTTTTTCGTGCAACTCGGCGTAAGTTGTGTAAATGTGTATAACAATGTCATTTTAATTGAAATAAAAAAAAATCAAGTCGCTACTGATTTTTCACTTGCTTTTTTTTTTTTACTCTTAGTAAAAATAATGGATTTTAAAGAACCATTAATTTTTAAGCGCATTAAGATACCGTTTCCTATACATACTGGAATTCACGTCGAATGGTCTGAATTCCACGTCCCTTTATTAATCCTTCAAGCCAATTAAGCAGTAAAAATCTGTGACACGGGGGTCGAAATGATATAAATCGTTCACGAGGGAAGGGTTTAATAAAATTTGATAACGGAACCTCACTAGTTAAAGTGTAAGCGATGTTCGGAGTCACACTTCAGTGTAGGCGTATTGTAGCTATTATATGTTGAACTACGTGTACATACACGTACGTACTTCTGCTATCACAAGCTGTAGGGACACATGTAGCTTATTCAGCATATTTTATTCTAAGTCCTCACACTGACGCTAGTCGGTATGTAACTCTTGTATGCGGTGGACGTTGTCAAATAAATACCAATTAATTTATGTCGTATTTTATTAAATATCCAAATATATAACAAGAACACTACAAGTGGTGACCCCGACGTGATCAAGTTACGACATAATAAAATTACAACGTGAACTATAGTGAACTTTGACTTTTGTTTTCTTGTGAACATTTTAACGAATTAATTGTGGTGTTATACGAACTTTGCAAGTTTATACTGAGATAATGTACCGAGTTTATACCGAGATAGCATACCGACTCCCTCAGTTTTACGTGCTGAGGTTAAAATAATACGCCGCACCGTTTTAATATAATGACGACAGCTACGGGAGAAGAAAAATACGGAGAAATGGCACAAATTACAGTGGCGTCAAGGATTCCCGAATTTTGGACCGATCAGCCTCGATTGTGGTTTGTCCAAATGGATGCGATTATAGCACCTCAGAAGCTGTCTGACGAAGCCAAATATAATTTAGCCATAACGAAATTGGGTAAGGATGTTATATCCCAACTTACTGATTACCTTTTGAAGCCGCCGGATACGAAAAAGTATGAGGGGTTGAAAGAACGTCTGCTTACAATTTTCGAAGAAACTGAGACCCGAAGATTGCAAAAATTAATAGGCGAGATGGAACTGGGCGACCAACGGCCTTCACAGTTGCTAACTAAGATGACTGACTTAGCTCGGGGTAAAATCTCGAGTGAGACACTAAGAATACTCTGGCAAGGGCATTTACCAGAATCAGTTCGTGCTGTACTGTCCGTAGCAGATAGCACGGAACTCGAAAAACTAGCGAAAATGGCAGACAAGGTCGTCGAAAATATACGACCATTACAAATTACGGAAGTGACACAGAACATCGGTACGGATACGGTTGCATCTTTAGTGTCGGAAATCGCACGTTTAAATACGAGATTGGATGAGATGCAAGCAAGTAACACCTCACGTGCAAGGCCACGATATTACAACATAAAGAAGCACAGACATTGATGTCTGTCCCAGGAACAGATCCAGCTCCAGAGGAAGACGTACTCCAAATAGCCCCGACTGGTTGTGTTATTATCACAAACGTTTCCGTGAAAAGGCTCATAAGTGCGTGGCTCCATGCGCTTGGAAAGACTCAAGAGGGTCAGCAAGAACGCAGTCGGGAAACCAGTAGAAGTGCAGGCTGCGACGGGAGACTGTACTCAAGTAATTAATAACCGTCTTAGTGTTACAGATCAAACAACAGGGTTACAATTTTTAATTGATACAGGCGCTAATGTGTCAGTTTTGCCGCATAAAAACAGGTTAGTTCAAACATATAATTTACCATTGTCTAAGTATAAACTTTTTGCAGCCAACGGCTCTCAAATAAATACATATGGTGTTAAAACGCTTGTATTAAATTTAAAGTTAAGACGTCCATACAAATGGACCTTTATAATAGCAGATGTGAAACAACCAATTATCGGTGCAGATTTCATAAAGTATCATAAATTATTAGTAGATTTGTCTGGTCGTAAATTAATTGATCAAGTTACAAACTTGCAAGTTATAGGATCAATTGTGAATTTTAATGAATCATCGTTAAGGACTATCGAGTTAAACCATCCTTATAGTGACTTATTATTGAAATATCCTGACATTACAAAAAACGTTAATTTTAAGATAAACCCTCCTCATTCTATAACGCATTTTATTGTAACTACTGGCCGTCCGGTGTTAACGCGCGCGCGACCGCTACCACCGGACCGGTATAAAAAAGTTAAGGAAGAGTTTAGGATAATGCAAGAGATGGGTATCTGTCGACCATCTAAGGGAGCATGGTCGAGTGCTTTACATGTAGTTCCTAAGGCTGGAGGTCAATTAAGACCTTGTGGCGATTATAGGGCGCTTAACGCCATAACAAAACTGGATCGTTATCCGATCCCGAGAATCCAAGATGTTACGTATATGTTAGCTAATAAAGAAATATTTAGTAGACTAGACCTGTGTAGAGCTTATCATAACATTCCAATGAATCCCGAGGACATAGAAAAGACGGCTGTAATTTTACCATGGTCTTTAATGGAATTTACACGCATGCCTTTTGGTCTTCGTAACAGTGCACAGACATTTCAACGTTTTATGGTAAATTCTGTATTGCATGACATAAAAGTAGTCGATTCAAAGGGACAGGTTACATATGGTTCTGAATTTATTTTTTGTTATATTGATGACATTTGCATAGCCAGTAAAACCGAATCAGAACATAAAATACACTTAGAAGCTGTTTTAAAAAGATTTGATGAATTTGGAGTCACTATAAACTTATCAAAATGTGTTTTTGGTCAAAAGAAAATTGAATTTTTAGGATTTGAAATTTCTAAGGACGGAATTTTACCTTTACAAAATAAAGTTAAAGCTATTGTCGACTATCCGAAACCGGAAACAGTCGATAAATTACGTAAATTTCTTGGAATGCTTAATTTTTATAGAGCACATTTACCGAAAGCGGCTCAACATCAGGCCGAGTTAAATAAGTTTTTGCATGGTTCTAAGAAAAAAGATCGATCACCAATAATATGGGACGATCGCTCAGAAAATGCATTTTTACAATGTAAAAAAAGTTTACAAGAGGCAGCGTTGTTAACATACCCTAGTGAAAACGCTCCTCTATGTTTAATGTGCGACGCGTCGAATGACTGCGTAGGTGCAGTATTACAGACTAAAGTCCAAAGTAAATGGAAACCTTTAGCTTACTTTTCAAAACGAATGTCTGAAACAGAACGTAAATATAGTACATACGATCGAGAATTGCTTGCCATCTACCAGGCTGTCCAACATTTTAAGTATTTATTAGAAGGACGTAATTTTACAATTTTAACAGATCATAAACCATTAGTTTACGCATTTAGTAAAAAGACAAGTGAAAAAGAGACGCCTAGACGTATTAGACATTTAATGTTCATTAGTGAATATTCAACGGATATTAAATATGTAGAAGGTAACAAAAATAGCGTAGCAGACAGTTTATCGCGTATAGAGACGGTCACATTCCCGACCGTAGTAGATTACTCGGAAATCGCTTTAGAACAACAACATGATAAGGAGTTATTAGAATTAATAAAGTCGACAAGCAACAATGTAAAACTTAGAAAGTTATGTCTACCAGGTTCTAAGGAGATGATTTATTGTGAGACTTCTTGTAATAATATAAGACCATACTTACCAAAAAAATTTAGAAAAAATATTTTTATATTTTGCATAATTTAAACCATCCAGGTGTAAAAGCGTCAAGACGTTTAGTAGGCGAGCGATATTTTTGGTCGAATATGAATAGAGACGTAGGCCTATGGGCTAAAACCTGTATTCATTGTCAAAAAACTAAAATAACACGACATACCGTTTCTAAATTTGGCGAATTTCAACTGGCAAACCGTTTTGATCACATACATATGGATATAGTAGGTCCCCTTCCTACTTCATCAGAAGGATATAGGTACTTACTAACAATAATTGATCGCGCTACAAAATGGCCGGAGGCATTTCCATTAAAAGATATATCATCTAGTACAGTAGCCAAAATGTTGTACGAAGGATGGATAGTACGTTTTGGTACTCCGATCAAGGTCACTACCGATCAGGGTACACAATTCGAAAGTAGATTATTTAATTCATTGTTAAAATATTTAGGTGTTACGAAACTTAGAACAACCCCATACCATCCTCAAAGTAACGGGATTATTGAGCGTTGGCATAGGACGTTGAAAACGGCAATAAGGGCGAAAATAGATCAAATAGGCAGTACTTGGGTAGAACATTTACCTACTGTTTTATATGGGCTACGTACAGTGCCTAGAAAGGATAATGGTATAAGTGCCTCACAAATGGTTTACGGTACTAATATAAGGTTACCAGGGGAGTTTTGTGGCGCTAACGTAACTCATAGCTATACAGACGCAGAATATGTAGAGAAAATTAGAGATAGTATTAAAAAAATTAAGCCGACACCTCAAAAAGATAGAATACAAAATAATTTATTTGTACACCCTGACTTAAATAATTCTAAATTTGTTTTTGTTAGGAACGAAATAAATCGTTGCTCATTGAACCCTTCATATTCAGGGCCATACGAAGTACTAGAGAGATCACCAAAATTTTTCAAAATTTCTTTACCGAATAAGCAAACGAATATATAGATAGATTAAAACCCGCATATGTACTTAACGATGACGTTTCATTTAATAATTTTTGTGCTACCGATAATGATTGTTATATAAAAAAAACTGTATTTGACAAAAGTCATATGAATATGCCTAGTGTAAAAATACCGAGTGATAAACAAATTATTAAAACGCGTAGTGGACGAAATATTAAACGACCAGTACGATTTTTGTGTGATGAAATAAGTTGAAAACAAATTTAATGCTGAAAAGTATTGTAAGCATAAAATTGTGTATGTAATTAAATATTATATGTAAATTGTTGTGTCATAAATTGATTATTAGCTTATAGCCTAAATATAATAAAGTAAAGAGTATTTTAAATAATTATTTTATTACGAACATCTTAAGAGTAAACAACTATTTTTACCGATTTATATAATACTTTGTTTTGTATTTCTATAATTCAAAATGGGCAATAATTCGATTAAAGAGGAACGAAAGGAAGTTAACGTCATCAACCAGACAACCATAGATCACCTAGAAAATCTACAATATTATACGGTGGGACTGTTGGTTGTTATCGTAGCTATGGTGATTGCCTTTACCTATTTCTTATTTGTTAGTTGTCGTAAGAATATACGCAAGTGGTTAAAGAAAGAAATAATAGCTGAAAAAAACTCTCAACTCCCTTTCACTATTAGGCTTTTAAAACATATTTACTTTACAAAACTCTCAGTTCTATGCGAAGCTACCGTCAGCTTAGTGTTAATAGACGTTATCTTTATAAAATCGTTTTAATAAAATATTGTCAAAGATAAAAAATAATTAGTTATATAATTAAAAATTATAGTTATATTGCAAAAAAATTATACATACATATTTATTCACCTTTATCTTTATTATTTAGAAATACAGTATTATAATTTATGTAACTGAATATTCAATACATATACGACTAATGCGACTGACCCGTTGGCGCAGTTGGCAGTGACCCTGCTTTCTGCTCAAGGGTTGTGGGTTCGATTTGCTCATCGAGTCTGGGTATAATATATATATTTATATCTATATGTATTATTTATATGTATATTTATATAAAAAAAATCTAAATCAGTCGGCTGTTACTTAAAACAAAGGCATTAAGTGTTAGAATATTATCAAAACATATTTAAAGTACAATAGTAGCTCCACTTAATATAGTCTGTGTGAACGAGAATAACTATGGAATGATTCTCTATGATGTTGTCTGTGGTTCTTAATGTAAAATAGAATTAACGGTCAGTCTTGTCGTTAACTCGTTACCTCGTTACAACTATTGTGTGTTTTAAAAGGTTATGGGCCCAGTCTCGTTTTCCAAGTATTCCAAAAGTTTATACAGTGTTTTCGATTAAAAATGTCGTCTAGTTACATTATTAATGTCCCAAAATTAAAAGGCCGAGAAAATTACGACGATTGGGCGTTCGCGGTAAAAAACTTTATGGTATTAGAGGGCATTGATTTAGACAATATTTCATCAGATTTAAGTGACAGTGAGCAAGCAAAAGCCAAAGCCAAGCTAATTATGACCATCGAACCTTCGTTATTCGTACATATGACTGAGAAAACGGTTAACGCGTTGTGGAAAAAATTAAAGCAACTTTTTGATGACACTGGATTTACTAGGAGAATCAGTTTACTTCGAACATTAATTTCCATCCGCTTAGAAAACAGTGAATCTATGACTAATTATGTGTCTCAAGTAGTAGAAACAGCGCAGAGATTGAAGGGAACGGGCTTTGAAATTAGTGAGGAATGGATTGCATCAAACACACAACGACCCTTTTATCCCCGAGCTCTCAGCGGTCAAGCTGTAAGTTCAAAATAAGTGTTGAAATACTTTCTTAAGAATAATATTATCTTTTCGGACCTGCAGCGAGGAGATAGTGATGTTAGCTGTACACTCGTATACGGAGTATAAGAAAATATTAAATAAAAAAAAATTGTGTGTGTCAGCTCCGACGCACGACTGGAGTTTACTCCTTAAGTACGATTGTCTAAACATACGCAAAAAGAGTTTATCCAACTGAAAATAAGATTAATACCATATGAAAGGGTAAATTAACAAATTAATGAAAATAATATACATATATAAATATATATCGCTCCTTGAATACAAAAGGGACATAAATGGAAAAAAAGTGAAATCGTTTTTATTTAAAAAATGCGATGTTAATAGGTCATATTTTTGTATTTAAAAGAGACTCCCATTGATTTCTCATTATAATATATGAAAACAATACTAGCGCCTTTTTAGTATTTTCGAGTTTCGGGGACCAAATATGAGCAAAACTGCCATTTTCTCAGTTGCGACCCTATAATCGAAGCGAACGCATTTTTCTTTTATGATAAAGTGCCATATTTCAAAAAATCCTTAACTTGCGTTAGTAATTTTATAAACAAAAGCGCCATATAGTGAAATATGTCCGTTTCGATCTTAAGAAATCACGTAAGTTTATTCCTCTTTCTTTAACAAAAGTGCCATATTTCAAAATTGCCCATTTTGTATTACAGATTTAGAGAAGTATAAAATCACTTTTAAATGAAAAGGGCCTTACTAAGCATAGCGTCCGCTTTGCTTATAATATTTTAGAGGTTGTAATATTATTTGATAAACGTTAGTGCCATATTTTGGAATGCGCTACTTTTGTATTTCTTTAGATGGGAGTAAATTCGGCTCCATCTAGTTAGCACCCCAAATAGTGAAATTCGACCTCTTAAAAATTGTCCAAATTGGTCACGAAATGGTCATTATAGGTCAGTTATTTTTAGTAATTGGTCAATACTTTGACAATAGTTACAGAGGGGTAAAAATTTCAAGAACATCGAAAAATTTTTGGCACCCCAAATTAATCCTACAAATTGGTTCTAAAATTATTTCAATTCATCTCAAAATAGTCATAATTGGTCGATTGATTTTAATAATTGGTCAACCTTTTTTTATATAAAAATTAAAAAAATAATAAAAAATTAAATTAGCTTCATCTATTTAGCGGCCCAAATGATGAAATTTGACCTCTTAATAAGTAGTCCAAATTGGTCACGAAATGGTCACAATTGGTCAGTGATTTTTAGTGATTGGTCAATACTTTGAAAATAGTTACAGAGGGGTAAAAATTTCAAGGACATTGAAAAAATTTTGGCACCCCAAATTATTCCTACAATTTGGTTCTAAAATTATTTCAATACATCTCAAAATAGTCATAATTGGTCAATACATTTTAATAATTGGTCAACGTTATTTAACTAATTATTAATAAATAATAAAAAATAATACAACTTTCATAAATCGCGGGGTGAATAGGAATAAAACTGGAAGTTTCACTATTTTATGTCTATTTTATTTATTATTTTTAGGTTTAACCGAAGTATAACGATAGTTTTGATGTGTCGGAAGTACACACGAAAGAAAATGGTCATCACTTCAACTTATCGATATACATATCGGAAAGAATACTATACTCTCGATAAATATCGAATGAACTATATCGATACTACTCGATATATAATCGGATGAAATATACAGATACTACTCGATGATTATGAAATGAAGATATATTGGTATATCGCACATTCCTAACTATTAGTCAGTGTGACGAGCAAGGCGTAGTAGAGGGGCGGTCCAACTGTAGGGTTGCCAACTTTTTTTGACAAAATAAAAACGTACAAAATTGTTTCAATAATAAAAAAGAAGTATTTCGAAGAATGATGAGTGTTCAGCCGCATAGAGAGTTTAGGGCTTCGTGTCAGGATTGACAAGACCGAAGCCCTGCTCTTCCGCGGGACCGGCCGCAAGGGACCTCCACCGTATCGTAGGGGCTACCCTTCAGATCGGAGAGGGGAGAGTCAGGATGAGCCCGCAAATGAAATATCTCGGACTCATCCTGGACGGAGGGTGGACCTTCGGCCCACATTTCGCGATGGTGGGACCGAAGGTCGTGAAGGTGGCGAGTACGCTGGGCAGACTCCTCCCGAACCTCGGAGGACCCAGCGCCGCCTGCAGGCAGCTGTACTCCGGAGTCTGCCGGAGTATGGCGACGTACGGTGCCCCGGTTTGGGCGGAACGCCTCACCGCGAAAAATAAGGCGGCGCTTCGTGCTGCGCAGCGAACAATCGCGGTGAGCGTGATTCGGGGGTACCGTACGGTATCGTGGGCTGCAGCTACTGCTCTAGCCGGCGACCCCCCGTGGTAGCTCGTGGCGGAGGTTCTTGCCGAGACCTACTCATACGTCTCGGGTAGGAGGGCTCTCGGTGAGAACCCTACGTTGGACAGGATCCTGCGGGTGCGTCGGATAGGGCAGGAAGCGCTTATGCGGTGGTGGAGGACCTGGCGGGGCAGCCGTACGGCACACGCGTAACGGCTGCCATTCGCCCGGTCCTTGAGCGGTGGATGCGTCGAAAAACGCAAGCCCCTCACCTTCCGTCTGACGCAGGTTCTCACCGGGCACGGTTGCTTTGGTGACTACCTGTGCCGGACGGCCCAGAGGGAGCCGACGACTGAATGTCACGATTGTGGCGCGGCGGTGGACTCCGCCCAGCACACCCTCGAGGTGTGCCCGAGATGGGCGGCGCTGCGTCAAAGTCTGACGTCGGTCCTCGGAGGGGACTTGTCGCTCCCGAGCATTATCATCGCGATGCTCGGCGACGACGAGTCCTGGAAGGCGATGGTCTCCTTCTGCGAGACAGTAATGTCCCAGAAGGAGACCGACGAGCGGGTGAGAGGGGAGGCCGCCGACGTGGCCTCCATCCACGGGCGACGAATGGGGGTGCGTAGGAGGCGCTACTTAATGCGCCTCCAGTAACGCCCCTGTGCCCGTGTCGGGCCGGGATGGGAACCCGGTCCTGCTAGATACGGCGTCGTCGGGACTGTTCAGAGGTGAGCCGGACAGTCCCCATGGAGGAGAAGTCTGGCCTTTTCGCCGAGGCCAGCCTGTCGCTGGAGGGATCCTGTTGCCTGCAGATCCGGGACCCTCCAATTAAAGCGGCTGAAGGCTCCCGCAGGGGTTTAGTACGGTATTGTACTCCCAAAGTGCCGAGTCCGACATAGGTCTAGGACTGCCGACCCGGGCATCCTGGATATCATCTGTAAATGGATTCCCCTGCGACAAAAAAAAAAAAAAAAGCATACGTTATTATAAAGTATGTTTGGCAAACCTAGGTCCCTTTAATGACGGGGGACACAGCCATGGCTGGTAACACTGCTATAATAATAAGAGGAGGGGACTCCCCTTATTATTATAGCAGTGTTACCAACTTAGTAGTTTTCATATTTTGTTAGTGGGACTATTTTATTCTGGATTTCTATTTTTTTGGACTACTTTTTAGTGGTTAATAGTTTTTTAGTTGCTTAATTTTAATTTTTAAATTTTTTAACTCATAATAAATATTATTTTGGTTAAAAAAAATCCGATGAAGATCTCTAACACAATCATCAAGGACGTCTGCCCTCACGTGTCACTCATAGTTAGGTGCGTGCGATATATATCGAAAATTCGTAAATACTTCATATATGCATTTGATAATTATCGATATAAATATCGATATATTTGTAAATTTTCAGTGGGTCAGTTATACATATTCATTCGATATAAACTTCGAGTTGTATTCATCCAATAGTTATCTAGTATTCGTATCGATATATATCGAGTAGTATAGTATTTCAGTCGATATAAATCGAGTAGTATAGTATTATATCCGATTTAAATCGATATACGTAGATGCGATGACCTTGTTTTTTTTTTAGAAGTACGCGGAATTTAGAATCGATATAAATTGGATACGTAGAGGTGATGACTTTTTTTTTAGGAATACACATAACCGAGAGATCTAAATATCGATACGGGGTCGGGATGACTTTTTTCCTGTTCACTTCCGAGACATCAAAAATATTAATATATTCATCTGAATTATCGAAAAGTATCGATATATTTATTGGATAATTATCGATACATTAATCCGATATATCGCATTGCAAAAATTATCGATATATATTTTCAGACAATATAATATCGCAAAGTGTCGATATAACGATACGATATATTATATCGATAAAAATATCGATACTTTTTTACATGAATTACAAGTTTCTGCCATTGCGCACCAAAAAGAAACACGCGGAGTTATACAAAGAGCGCGACATCTAATTATCATAGATGCAGAGTTAATAATTTGTGGATTTCCCTCATAAAATAAAAATAAAAATCAATTTTATATCTTGAGAAATAAATAATTATAAAATCCAAAATATTTAAGTACTATATGGGTGGGGCTCAAAAAAATTGTACCATAACACACTAGAAAATATAACACACAGAGACGCACGCAACACACTGGAAAAATTGTAACACACTAGAAATTAGTAAGGCCTTGATTACACTATACCTATCATAATTTATTAAAAATGTTAGGTAATTTTTTTTAATAATTTAATAATAATTTTACCTTATCCCTGGGCTTTTTTGTTTATTTCAATTTTAAGTTCATCCATACCTCAAATTAAATAAAATGCAACATGATTTATTAAAATATTTTAATTAAAATTAGTTATACACTAAAGAAAAAATTATCATGGTAAAGATGTTGTGAACCATGCTTAATATTATCCAGTGTGTTTCGTAACACACGCGTAACACAACATAACACACTATACTGAACACACGAGAAGATTCTTGGCTTTACTTGATTAAAACGACCTCAAATTCAAAGATATTTCAGAAATAAAGCCATAACATACGACTTAAACAAGGATTTATTTAATCTCAGAATTTTATATAACGAAAGAGAAACACGTACCTTCAAAATTCACCTTTTTATATCCAATTTTTTCTATGACAAAAACGAACGCCGCACATCACGCGTCGTTTGCCGCGAAACTAAAACGCTGACATTAAAACTGACACTTCATAGATGTTAGGTTAAAGTTTAGCCTAATTATAATATGAATCATAGTGGAACTATTACAGAAACAGAAAAGTTACCGTGTAACACATTCATTGTAACACACGAGAAGATTAAAAGGGACATTTTTTCAAATTAAGTTATTTAGTTAGAAATTGTACTATTTCTCTAAAATTCATTTGAAATGCTTTAAATTAGCTCCCATACTAACAACGCTAGTAAATAAAAAGTACATTAATAGCATATTTTTTTTGTAAAAAATTAATCATTGTCCTCAGACTGCACTGGGACATTTTAGTTTTGTATGGAGAACAAAATTGCCTTAATGTTTCGTGTACCAAAATAATGTGTATTTGGGTGGTTAGATGATTATTTTTGGCTCTTAACTATTATTTATGTTTTCATTATTCACCAACAAATAAAATTTCATGAAAAAAGCTTAAAAATAATACTAGAATTCAAGTATAAACGGATGACCGCAATTTATTTTTAAAAAGTACAATTTTTTTGAGCCCCACCCATATAGAAGGAACATTTATCAATAATGTAATTATATTTTTTCTAAGTATGCACTTATTTTACAAATATCATTGCGATGATTACATACTTTTAGTTTTTTTTTTTTTTAATTAAATGTTAAATTATACCTACTGAGCTGTTTCTGAATTACAATTGTCAATAAAGTAAAATATAGAAAAACCCTATTATATTTCACGAAATTATAATTTGTAATTTGTAAAGAAAAAAATCGAAAGATCCGTAATTTGGGCCGCTAAATAGATGAAGCTAGTAGTTTCTTACAGTTTTGTTCCTATTCACCCCGTTATTTATGAAAGTTTTGTTATTTTGTAGTATTTATTAATAATTTGTTAATTAAAAATACTAAGCTATAGACATTGATCTGCCCTTTAATTCTACCTACGATTTTGAGTTTGCCCTCTTTTTCACACAATAAATAAATAATTTAAATGTAATTCCAACTTTAAATAACCGTATCTCTTTAGTCAAAACGTTTCTGAAAATCTAATAAACGCTTAAAAATTTGCATTTACGTCGATTTTAATTGCCCTTCGGTTAAACCTAAAAATAAGAGATAAAATAGACATAAAATAGTGAAACTTCCAGTTTTGTTCCTAATCACCCCGCGATTTATGAAAGTTGCATTATTTTTTATTATTTATTAATAATTAGTTAAAAAACGTTGACCAATTATTAAAATTAATAGACCAATTATGACTATTTTGAGATGTATTATAATAATTTTAGAACCAAATTGTAGGATTAATTTGGGGTGCCAAAATTTTTACAATGTCCTTGAAATTTTTACCCATCTGTAATTATTGTCAAAGTATTGACCAATTACTAAAAATCACTGACCAATTGTGACCATTTCGTGACCAATTCGGACCACTTATTGAGTGGTCAAATTTCATCATTTGGGCCGCTAAATAGATGAAGCTAGTAGTTTCTTTAAGTTTAGTTCCTATTCACCCCGCTATTTATGAAAGTTTTGTTATTTTGTATTATTTATTAATAATTTGTTAATTAAAAATACTAAACTATAAACATTAATCTGCCCTTTAACTCTACCTAGATTTTGAGTTTGCCCTCTTTTTCTCACAATAAATAAATAAATAGTTTCAATGTCATTCCAACTTTAAATAATCGTATCTCTTTTACCAAAACGTTTCTGAAAATCTAATAAACGGTTAAAAATTTGCATTTACATCGATTTTAATTGCCCTTCGGTTAAACCTAAAAATAATAGATAAAATAGACATAAAATAGTGAAACTTCCAGTTTTATTCCTATTCACCCCGCGATTTATGAAAGTTGTATTATTTTTTTATTATTTATTAATAATTAGTTAAATAACGTTGACCAATTATTAAAATTTATTGACCAATTATGACTATTTTGAGATGTATTGAAATAATTTTAGAACAAAATTGTAGGAATAATTTGGGGTGCCAAAAATTTTTCAATGTCCTTGAAATTTTTACCCCTCTGTAACTATTTTCAAAGTATTGACCAATCACTAAAAATCACTGACCAATTGTGACCATTTCGTGACCAATTTGGACTACTTATTAAGAGGTCAAATTTCATCATTTGGGCCGCTAAATAGATGAAGCTAATTTAATTTTTTATTATTTTTTTAATTTTTATATAAAAAAAGGTTGACCAATTATTAAAATCAATCGACCAATTATGACTATTTTGAGATGAATTGAAATAATTTTAGAACCAATTTGTAGGATTAATTTGGGGTGCCAAAAATTTTTCGATGTCCTTGAAATTTTTACCCCTCTGTAACTATTGTCAAAGTATTGACCAATTACTAAAAATAACTGACCTATAATGACCATTTCGTGACCAATTTGGACAATTTTTAAAAATTTTTTTTTCACTATTTGGGGTGCTAACTAGATGGAGCCAGTAAATTCATTATAATTATAAATTTAATATAAAACTTAAAATTAAATTAAATATTTTAGTAAATTATTATTATTTTTTAATGTATATTGTTATTTGATATACGTAATTTATTATAATTAATCACCGTTTTTTGATAATAGAATGAGTAGTAGAGTACAAAGAATATTTGAAATGCTAAAATCCAACAAAAACACCAAATGAGGCAGAAAGATGAGTGCTATAAATTATAACTTTATCGATGGCAGTTAATCTCCGATTTGAGGCACAAATTGAAAACCCAACATGGAATGAACCAGCTGCTCTGTTAGATAACTCCTCCAACAGTAATTCCATACCTGATAGACAACACAATCTGAGTTTATCCCTGTTAGATAATAAAGAATCATGGTTTGAACTACAAAGATCAAAGACCAGACTAAACGTGATTATTCAGGAAACTGATTATGATAGTGACACTTCTGTGTCTACATGTTTGACAAATTCTAGCTCAGTTTTTTCTTCACACGACAACGTTGCAGATCTAAACTTTATAACTAAAAATGACCTAGAGATGACGGACACAAATTCCGATGAAGATAATTATATAAATTCAATTTTTTCACTAACAGTCAGCTGTTACCTTCTGATCCTGAACCTTCAGGTTTGAATAAAAATAATAAAGAGTTTAAAGAACAAAATAACAAATTGATAGCATTAGGTACTGTCTCCTGTTGAAATCCAGTCTGAAAAGATTAATTTTCTCGATTTTTCATCTATCCTTGATTCTCGGTGTGACAGTGTTAACACTCAGGTCAGCGTTAGCATTCGTCACATAATCATCGTACAAATCACATAATTTAGCACTTGGTACGATCGAACATAGAGGTGTCGAAATTGTACGATAATCCAACGTGCATAACATAATTTTGCGAACATTTTTATTCCGTTCAAATGTCATCGAAATGGAAATTTTAACTACTTAACTGTAGCTTTTTAGATTAGATGTAGTGGATATGTACAGGTGATGACTTTTTTTTTTATTTCGTCTCCACTTCAGAGGCAGGATATATGTATTATTACTGTCGAAAAGTATATGTGTAAAAATTTTGTATTTGTACGATACATTGGAACGAAAAACGATAATTTTACGGCCGAAAATACATAATATACTGTCAGCAAATAATGCTAACACTGACTCAGGTGCCCAGTGTAGTTACGTCGAGTGTTGATACGGCATCTCCGTGTGATGAAAATGAAAGCTATGAAAGAAAAGGTCGCAATAGGAAAGCAAATCCTAATTTATAGAAAAGGAACCTTACAAAATTATTAAAGAACAGTGGTAAGGCATACACATCTTTGTCAAAAACTAAGAAAAATATAGAAGAAAAAAAAATAGGGCCAGTTTGTTCTAAAAAATGCGAGATTCAATGCTGTAAAAAAATTACAACTGAAGAAAGATTACATATTTTTATTACTAGGAGTTTTTTTCTAGCTTATAAACCTGTTATTTAAATAGAAATATGCAGACTAGTTGTTATTGATATATTCACATTCATTAGCTTTGAAAATATAATTTCTATAGTGTTGTTAGCTCAAGAATGGTTGTGATTTCTTACTGTTTCTAATGACATTTATAATAATAATAATAATTCTTTATTGTACACCAAGAATAAGCAATAGTACAAAATAAAAAGGAAATAAGTACAAAAGGCGGCCTTATCGCTAATGAGCGATCTCTTCCAGGCAACCTTAGGGTAGAGGAAATGGTATATAGATGGTATAGGTGTACAACTGTACAGTACATTAATAACAAAACTATAATATAATTTTATAAGTGCAAAATAGGAACAATTCATACTATACAATATACATGCAGTATAAATACTATAAATATACATACATAGATGCAAATATTGATGAGGAATAATGTGATCAATAGTGGCAAAAGATGACAATTAAATGATTCGATAAGGGTAAGAATTACATTTGAAGAAAATGTTGTTTTACAGATTTTTTAAAAGAAAAGGGTGATTGAGAAAGTCTGATGGATAAAGGTAAAGACATTTATGTTGTACAATTACATTTTTACATTAGAATATCCTAATTAATTTTTGTTTAGTTAGTAGAATTCATATTATATCTATTTCGAGACTGATATTAAGCTATAAGTCTAGTTTGGTATATTTTTTTATGATGGATAGCTTAATTTTGTAATTAATAAATTAACAAAACCTTATTATTGATGTAAAATGCTTGTAGTAATGAGCCAATTAACTAAATTTTTTATAAAAATAATTGCTTTTAAGCTTTTAATGATTTTTGAATATTTTTTTTTCAATTCTTTCTTAAGAGGAAGATTTTAATTCTAGTTTTTTTGAAGCAGATTTTTTTATTTTCACTTAAAGAAGTTATTTCATTTATTTTTATAAACTAGCATTGCCATTTTAATTTTTATGTCATAATTTTTCTAGATTACCTAAGTCAGTGGAAAAATATTTTGATTAAAACATCAATTTTTTTGAATTGTGTCTAATTATTCTATTTTTTTACCATAAAACGAGGGATTTTTTTAAGCAAAAGGGACTTATGTGCTAATATATCTTTCAAGGCAACACTTGTACTACAATACTACGTACCATTAAATGCAGCTTTGAAATACGCTTTTAGCGGTATATAACATGCATGTAATTAATGAAAGAATAATAAGTTACAGACAAATATAAATTTTCTAAACTTTGAATGGCTCTCCTGTAAAATAGTGTCTGTTTGATTTGTGTCCCTTTTGTATTCAAGCAGCGATATTTATTCATTTTATATACATTTATTATAACTAATCGGCGAAATATTTTACATTAAACTTTTCACAATAGTCAATTTCAGATGTGCACAAATATTTCATTAGGAATGTTGATAAATTATGTAATTATTATTATCTGACAATTATCATTTATTTTTTAAATATTATTTTTCAATATTAATTAGATCAACATTACTTTCATTTTTAATTACAGCTGACATGAACATTGCCCATATAAAAAGCTCTTAAGAAATGATAAAACAA
This sequence comes from Euphydryas editha, assembly GCA_036937285.1. Lineage (NCBI taxonomy): Eukaryota > Metazoa > Arthropoda > Insecta > Lepidoptera > Nymphalidae > Euphydryas > Euphydryas editha. Next base: position 10,687,045 of record JAUPFZ010000029.1, on the reverse strand, counting down.
ATTAAATGTTTAAAAAAATGTATACATTTCAAGAATAATCAAAAATAAAAATGTATGAAAGTCGACCTATGCATGTCCACCTTAATACACTCACAACCAAATTAGAAAGTTGCGCACCATAGGTGCGCGCGCACCGAAAAAGTAACGAGGTCATTCATCAGTAGATTTTACCTCTCATATTTTTCTCATACCCTTATACGCCTTATATATGAAAATCGATTTTAAGGAGTAAACTCCAAAAAAAATTATTTCAATGAGTCTTTACGAACTCGTTGGTAGTCGTAAAGTGCAAAGTAATATTTTTGTTTGTTTTTACACGTACTGTTTTAAATTCAAGCTGGATGTACTAGCGGCGTTAAGTGTATAAACACGTAACATTATACATTATGTATACTACTTTAGTAAACATATCGGCGTATATACAGAAAATAAAGATGTATGAACATAGAACCTCGTTCTGTCTTGGCGTCAGTTAAATATTTATACTAATAAAATAATTAAATTACATATTATACCAGCTCGTTTATTTTATGTATAGTACGTAGCTGTCTTGAAAATGTCAATTTCACTTACTCATCATTTTTTTTATATAAATTTATTGTTTGGGACTTAGCATGATAATTATGAAAGTTACAACATTTTTTATTAGTAAGTTGTAATTTTTTTTAAATTTAATATACTCGTATAATATTTTTCTAAACACTTTTCGTGTCAACAGTACCCATCCCTCTTGTTATGTCAGGCTGCCTACCTGCGATATACGGTGAAACAAATTTAATGGGATTAAGTTTCCCATCTGTCCGAATAAAAATGGTGAACTAATAGAAAATAGAACTCTTTTGATCAATTGTTTGAGACCTTAATATATACGTAATATAATACCTTTGTTTAGGAAAGTAAACAGAAAATTAATGTTATATTCTAAAAAAAAAGCGTCTTATTCTTTTATAATAAAGTCCTTTACAAATATTTACAAGTTTTAATAAATAACAAGTAACTAACTTAATTTAAAACTGATAAATTATGTTATTAAATGTGACTGACCCGTTGGTGCAGTTTGCAGTGACCCTGTTTTCTGCTCCAAGGGTTGTGGGTTCGATTCCCGCCCCGAGTCTGGGTGTAATATATGTTTATTTATATATGTATTATTTATATGTATATTTATTTTAAAAAAAAAGTATATCAGTCGGCTGTTACCTAAAACACAGGCATTAAGTTGCCTACCTTAGGAACAGACGACCGTGTGTGTGTTAAGCATATTTATTTATTTATTTATTTATTTAATTCATAATACATACAATATGCGTAATAGAACACCGTGTGCTTACGATCCTGATAAGAACGGTTCTACTAAGAATGTGCGTAACTCAGACAACCATTTGTAGAACTTCGTAGCATGTGCTACACAACGTAGTACTTCGCTACGACGATTGTATTTTTTTTTTCTTTGTGTTCGTTATTATTAGGACGCTCTTCGTATTGAAGTAAATATTTGAATAATTTACTGGAATCGCTTCTTGTCATGTTTAGTACAAGTTATTGACTCGACACAGTCGTGCCTTTTTTTACTATGAGTTGGCGAATAATATCCGTACAAATACTTAGAGAATTGTAGTTTTTGATTACAACCAGGACTAGGATTATCAGTAGAGAAGCACGGTCTTTGAGCATAATCACAATTACAAAATAACAGAAATCAAACCCGGTCTTCGGCGTCAATTTGACTCTTGTCACCATTATACCAGAAAGGTAGCTAAATAAATAACCAGATCAAAAATTGGCCGTTTTTATGATATTTTCTGGTAATCTTCATAGATATCGCATAGACTAAATCACTAAATGCATAGATATGTACAATTAATATACTTTTAAAGTTCACCTCAGCACCAAGGGTTGCTAGTAGAAAATTTAAACCCTAGATTTTCATGTATTTTTTTAAAGAAAAAACCGGACGGATATAAAACACTAAGCGATAACGACAACATTATTTTCGAAAAAGCGGTAACTTACATTATATATGTATAAGACGATTGAAATATAAATATACATTTAAGTAACATGCGCAGTTCATAAATCTTATGAAATATTCCGAGCACGGAATTCAACGAATAAAGGCTGTGTGCTGCTCACACCTCATTATACAGCTGTTCTAGAAAGATCAATTATTGTTTCTTTTTTTTCTTCTTTTTTTTTTTTACAAAATAACTTTTGTTTCAACATTTAAATAAACAAGTCAAATTTCAACATTTTTTGTGGTTTAAAAGAAATAAAATAAAAAACATTCGAATTATTTTAAGATTTTTTTCAAACAAACTGTATCATTATATCGCACTCAACTGCCTTTGACTTTTATAGCGGCTACGTGCGACCCGAGCGGGTTATGTGCATGGTTGAAATAATTTACGACTAACACACCCCATTGCTGTACTCCTTAAATTATGATACTCGTATTTACTGAACTAGACTTTTCTCGTGGTTTCGTACGTCTTAAATTTCACATTGTCGCCATCGTTGCTTGACTGATTTTGATCTTGTTTTATTTTGTTTGATAAAATACTTCAAGTGTTTACTTTGTCACTCAAGAAAGTCTGTCCATCTGTCTAAGGTTATCGCTAACTTTGACGGGTGTGTTCAATTTGGAGCTTATTGTTCCGTTACATCGTAGTAATAGGTATATGTACATATATAACGCAAGTAGCTTGATTTTAAATTATTACTGATTAGTCAATATGGACTCAAATGTCCTGATACAAGCTCATTTAAAAATATATATATTTTAATTTTTAATGTTTTAGGATGAGCAAACAGAATAGCAATTCAATATTACAAAATGTATATAAAAGTACAAATTTTTAATTAAATTTACACTTTATTCAGAGAACAAAAAAATCGTTTTCATAAAACGTCTTTGTATAATATAATACTTATCAATTACACACACTTATCTATAGAACCACAAAGTCTCCTTGACAGATTCACGGTTATCCCGCTAAGTGTGTCTTATCCGGTAGCGGTCAAAGAAACGAATAGAAATATATTTTGACTTTATCCGTCTTAAAGTTTTATCATTTCACTACTTGTATCTCGCGAGTTTGGATGCGTAACTTTCGATAACGTCTGAAATTCGAGATGAAAAGAAACTTTTGTGTACTAAACACAAACTGAGAGGCATATAACGCACCACATCAAATAAAATCTTCACATTCATTTTACGGTCGCAATAAATTTAACACATCTGCAATTTTATTCATGGTATACTTTCTTTGTAATCTCAAATGTAAGAGTAGATGAAATATTGTATAAAGTATTTATAAATTGATATAACATACAAGTTATATTTTAAAATAATATTTAAATTTGTAATTTCTCATATGACCTTACATTCAACGGCCTCACAACAACAATCTCTAGTTACCTTGTCATTAATTTTTACCGGCGGCTTCACGATGTACGGCGCTCCAGCTACAGGAAACATTGACGACATCATTGGTGACGCGATGATCACTTTGACAGTTTGGTTTTGACAGCACTTTGACAGCTCACTCACACTAACCTCACACGATTTAACCGTATTCTCACATCCACAACAACAATGATGACAGTATTTGACACACGAATTTCGACAGTGGTTCTGAGTTTTTTCACAGACGATATTGATAGATGAAGAATCTTCGAATTGTTCTTGACTGTTGTCGTCAGTTGTTTGTATCGAGGTATTGTTCACATTAGTAATATTTTCATTTGTTTTATTACTATTAGATAGCTTTGTATATAATTTTGGTTTTTTGTTCAAGTCCTTAGGTATTTCAAGTAATGGAGTCTTCCTTTTCAACTCGAGTGGTGTTTCTAATAAGTATTTCTTTAGTTTTTCGCTTTCCTTTGTATTTGATAATTGAAATGGATGCACTAGTAGAGTTTTTGTTGGTTTGCTCGGGATCGACGTCCCGGCCCCGGAGGGCTCAGTTTTATTTGTCGAATCCAATTTGATTTTTTTGTATTTACTATTTAGAAATTATTTTATTTCAAATATCATTAACTATTATATTATTATTTAAGTCACCAGTATTTTTTTATATTTTCAGCATTAATTTCAAATGATTCGAATATTTAAGTCACTTCAAATCACTTCTGAAATAACACCATCAAAAACAACAACTACCGGAATTCACAAAGTTTTTCACAATTTATATTTATTTCACTATTACTTACTATTCTAATCTTATATCCATAGAATATGTCTTATGTATGCTTATAAACCGTTCTGTAAAATTAAATTAACTTTTTCCATTGTAAGTAACAAAGCGTACAACAGCGTCAAAACATAAACGTCCTTGACCTTCCTCAACCAGATGACATTTGTTTGTAAGCAAACAAGACACAAACAATGAAAAACTATTCAATAAACACTGTTATTTAATGAAAAAAACATTTATACTTAACGATAAACATGTTAATTAACATATTTGTCCATATTTCCACAGTTAAAATCAAATAAACTTAGGGTTTTTCGTTAAGAAAACGTAAATACGATCGTACGGCGCGACGTATTGATTACAACTGAAGAGTCCAGGAGGGTTCATAGGCGGATACTAGGGAGGGTGTCGCTATAGACCACGCCTCTCAAATATAGGTTCTAGATTATTTCAGACTTTCTAGAAAATGCAAGATGGCGTGACATTTCATACTTCCTACTTTTTATAATACATTCAATACGTCAATACGTCAATACATTGACGTTCAGGCTGAACTTAGTTTAGAATGGAGAGATTAGAATGATATGAATCGTAAATAAATACCGCTTCGTTTTCATTTAGTGTGTTAGCAAAAAAAATACTTTAAAATGTTAAAAACGTTATTAATTATCAAATATGCCATAAGAAACAAAAAGGCAAGGACGTTTTAAAAGTTTTAATTTTGTCATATTTTCATAACAAAATGAGACAAAACGATGTTCACGGAACTGCAATCAAATCAAATTTTACATGTATTAATTTTTTTTTTCAAACAAAACAATTTTATGTGCTTATTAATCTTTTCATTACTTTTTTTCGTAATTAGCTTCTGTTGTGAAATTCTAAACTCATATAATTAATTAATAAATAATTAACGGTTCAATATCAGATTCGATGGATGCAATACTAAAAGTTATTGCAAAGTAAAGCTTGTTTGTCGGAGAAGCTATGTAGTAAGAAACATTACGTCACAACTTATAAGCGACCTGTGAACGTGACCATAAATATGATTAAATAAATTAAAACAGAAATATTTGTGAAAACACAATACTTCCGGTAATAAAAAAATAATAATATTGTTCCATTTTAGTTTAGAATAACAATTTTTTTTTTATTAATTAAATAATAATAGGCAATTTATATTTTTAAATAACATCTACAATTATTTCATGCAAACTGAGTCTTTAATTACTAAAGAAATTATGATTATTAATTCATGTTCACAATATTTAATATAAATTCCAACAATTCTTTTTTTTTTTTTTACCCGACTTAGGGACCTTCAAGATACTCTTATTTGAAAAGCCGGCAACGCACCTGCTAATCTTCTGATGTAGCGGGTGTTTATGGATGTCGCTTTCACTTACGACCAGGTGAACCGACTGTCTTTTTGATCCCTCTTCTATAAAATAACATTATAATAATAATAAAACAAGCTGTTAAAAATGAAGTATCCAATTGGTCTCGTAGACCATATTAAAGGCCGAATTAAAAATACTCATTACGTTAAAACGCCAATTATTGGCTATTAAATATCACGGAACAACTCACACTGATGGTATAGTAAACAAAAATCCAAGTATTGTACGAACCACGAGAATCTAGTTTCAAATAAAAATATACAGAACCAAAGTTAAAACAACATCTCGGTCTCACCGATCTAATCAATGAGAAACGTGACTAGTGTACCGTGTAAAGGAGACGTAATTTTTCCTCAAACAAAGACGATGTTTTATTTAAAGTCCTAATTTGCATCGAAAACGGCGCGTCCGTGTCTACTCGAACCGTTCTTTTATCAAGATTATTATTTCTTTACGATTCGTTGAGACTTGTGTGGATGAGACGGTTGTTGTTAAACACCATTATGTAATTTTATTTTTAATTTTGTGATAACGTTTATGTATGACAAAGTACACGATGATGGAACTATGAATGGTGTAAGTACATTTGCGTGTGTCTGTACGAGTGTGTGTATCTCAGATCTATGTATTTTTATTTTACGTAGGTAAGTTGAAAGCACACATCGTCTTATTAATAGTAAACTATCGCTTGACGTCATTCGAAACGTGGAATTGAATCCAACTGCGCGTGAAACACAGATATATCTCATTCTTATATACACGTGTTGTATGAAAATTTAAATATACTGAAGATACAAAAAAATATATTTATTATAACTCAAAAACAACCTTATTTGATTAGGTTTTCACAAACACGTTCGAACCATTTCCTTACAATACTTACAGTCATCATAATAGTTGTTTCTTTGGGAAGTCAAAACATTACAGATAACAACATGCAACGTTACACCAGCATTAATATTTGTGTCTACTGTTATGTAAATATGAATCGTGTTGTGATGTTTAAAAGCCTACATTCCTTATGGATATGTAATGATATGAGAGACACGAAATGTAGTTTTTTAATTGTAAAAGTATTATTAAAACAGACTTAATAGTTTTAGAGCTTATCTATATACATATGAATGAATTTGACTGGCCCTTTGGCGCAGTTTGCAGTGTCCCTGTTTTCTGCTCCAAGGGTTGTGGGTTAGATTCCCGCCCCGAGTCTGGGTGTAATATATGTTTATTTATGTATGTACTATTTATAAGTATATTTATTTTAAAAAAATTATATCAGTCGGTTGTTACCTAAAACACAGGCATTAAGTTGTCTACCTTAGGAACAGACGACCGTGTGTGTGTGTTAAACATATTTATTTATTTATTTATTTATATAATAAAATGGCAGGATAGTCAAAACTGTACATTGAATATCTTTTTAAAAGAATTCTTGGGGTGTGATCTACAATCGATACCGAAGCCAAAAATATAGTTTTTAGAATTTTTGTCTGTTTGTCTGTCTGTATATGTCCGGAATAAACTCAAAAAAAGTACTGCATGGATTTACCTCAAATTTGGCACGAATATTATTAAGATGTCGGGTCAACATATAGGCTACATATTATCACGCTATCACCTACGGGGAACGAGCAGTGAACCTTTATTTTTTCAACGCATTCTGTAACAATGTGTAATATAATAGCGTTCACTTAGACGACGTCGCGGGCAGCAGCTAGTTGGCAATAAACGAGTATCCTCTTCATTATTTATTTATTTATTTATTTATTTATTTAAGGTTCACCAACAATTGTTTACACCAATACAGACAATATACAATATACATTAATATAATTATAGAGACAGTGTAACAACTACTTATAGGTAAACTCCACATGCACGTTAACATAAAAAATAATAATGTGAAAAAGTCAGTGATAATAATGATACATTATTGCTCGACTTAATAATAAATCAACATAACAGAATGAATATATATGTAGGTAATATGAGATACAAACATTTACTACTCACATTTTGGAAACACAAACAAATAGAAAAACAAATATTTATTTTTTTAAACAATTAACAATGGACTTGTAAAACGTTGAAGCGGTATCATGGCCTAGATCGATGCTATCACTACAACTATTAATAATCTTACAAAATCTTGCACAGGGAGAATTAGAGCCTAAAACAGTTCTACTATGAGGTGTACAAAGTGGAGTAATGGGGTGACGTGGGATTCTATTAGGGACCCGAAAATCAAATAATCGCAACATGTATGGAGAATCAATTTTGTTATTTATTACCCTATAAGCAAACATAGCATCAATTATACTTCTACGCTCAGATAGGGAGACCATATTAAAATAGTTTAGACGACTTTTATATGATTTTAATATTTTATTTACACCAACGGAATAGGATAAGTGCCAAAGAAAACGTTTTTGTACGCGTTCAAGGCGAAGTATATGCGTAGCATAGTGAGGACGCCAAACCATATATTATATCAGTATATCAGTATAGATTAGGAGTCGAACCAGCTAATCCAAAATCTACAGCACAAATCGTGATATATTTTCCATCCTTCCTCCTCCAATCCATTCCTATCCTTCCATCCATATACAAAGAATAGGGAAAAAAAATATTAAGGCGACGTCACACATGTGTTCCGATGTGATATTCATATGTTATTTATTGATCTCGGGGAAACTGTCGTCTTCAGAGAACGTGTGTGATAGCCGAATACACTAACATGTATATTATATAAACTAAAACAATATTTTTTTTTCATATAATTTCGAAACAAAATTGTTCTGTTTTAATAAACTCTCCGCTCTTCTAAATCAAACAGATTTTGATGTAATTTTTATATCCATCCAGAATATTTCATTATACCCATCTCTTTCCCTCATAAACTATCTCTTTCTAACGTTTAAGAAAACAGTGATTAGTGCAAAGAATGTAGAAGCCCATTTGTATGCTTATTAGCGATCCCCTGAACACTTGACAAAACTTCGCCTATTTAAGTATGATCCAATTTATAGGAGGAAGCGATTCATTGCAACAAATAAAGTTAAAATATACACATCTCTGGTTAATCCTTCAGTCTCTTAATGAAATCAACTAAGTTTGTGTCTTACTCGAACAAAAAGAGTTTCGTATCATCGGACAAACTTTTATAGAACATATTTCTTATTATCTAGTTTAAAAAAAGAAACACGTTTCTTCTATCAGGACCTCCTCTTGTTATAACTTTCATATTTCAGGTATCTACACAGGTTGATTATAAAAGTACAGTTTTAAATATATAGCTCAGTTACTAGTACATAGATAGATGGGTGGAAGGACAGCGTAAAATGATTCTGTTTTCTTACTTAAGCGATTTTTTAAATTACAAAACGCTCTCATAATTAACTTGAGCCATACCGTAAACGATCAAAGTCAGATAATTAGGAGCAAAGTCTAATTATAAAGAAAATTTTTATAGCTCAGAGATGACTTAAAAGAATTTACATCAAATTTTAAAAGCGGATTTTTTAATGTTCATAAGGTTGTCGTCTCATTCTTGGTACTTACAAAGATTTGTTTTACATAGTTATATTTTTAAAAGTCTCGGATAGCAACGATTACGTTTCAAATATTATTTTTAACCGACATCATAAATATATACATAAAATATAAATATAAAATATATTTACGAATGGTATCTTTTTCCTTGCTTGTACATTGTATGTATACTGCCATCTGTAATGTACTTTTTGACCTTTTGCTTATTAACACATATATTATTAATTACATACATTAAAATTGTAATTTTATAGTCCTGGTTGTGTGTTTTTGTTTCTTGTAGAAATCTTAACCACACAATGAAACTAGATTAAAAATTTTTTTTTAAAGAAAAAACCGGACGGATATATAACGGAGATAAAGACAACATTGTTTTTCGGAAATGCGGTAACTTACATAATATACGAAGATTGTACTTAAATATACTTTAAAGTAACACGCGCAGTTTATAAATCTTACAAAACATTCAAAGCAGGGAACTCAACAAGTAAAGGTAGCACTTTTGTATACAGCTTGTTCTAAAAAGATTAATTATTGTTGTTGTTGTTTTTTTTTTTTCTTTTTTTTTTTTAATACACAATAACTCTTCGTAGAATATCTTCACATTTAAAGAAAGTATTTTTTGTCCTATTTTAAATTCCAATTTTAGTATTATATGTTATTTTGTATTGACAGTTTTAAATCAACCGGATAGTTTACGGAAGATTCAGTATCATTGTATTGTTTAATATTATATTATTTAAAGGAACTTCCTTTTATATAGTTTTAGAAGCAAAATATATTCTATGAAAATTGCAAGTATCATTCTGTTAAGTTTATAGCCATATGACAAAAAAGTAGTGTATCAAACTTCCAAAAAATCAAATTTCAACCAATTTTTTTTATTTATTTAGTAACAGACATTAAAAAAAAAAACACTTATTTCGACCCGTTTCAAATTTTTCCAAGCAACCTCTATTATGACACCGCACTCGTAATACTGCCTTTGACTTTTATAGCGGCTACGTGCGACCCGAGCGGGTTCTCTGCCCGGTTGATATAATTTATGACTTACACACCCCATTACTATACATCTTAAATTATGATATTATAGATTCTAAACTCGACTTTTGTCGTGGTTTCTTCAGATTAAATATTCTTTCATTCAGGCAGCATTCATTTCGTGATGAATGCTGCCTGAATGAACCGATTTTCATCTAGTTTTATTTTATTTAAAAGGTTAAGGTGTTCTTTTTATTCAAGATAGTCTGTTCCACTGTTTAAGATTATCTCTCTTCTCTAGATTATGAAAGCATGTCAGCAAGTTCCACGGGTTTCGAACTATTAATTATTTTATTGAATATTGTGTCAAAAAAATGCTAAGACAAAAATTTTTAAAAAATTTAATTTAATTTAAACTTTAGCAAACACAAAAAATAGCACTTCTGTTTAAAAAAAAATATATAGAAATACAAATTTTTATCCAAAGTAACACTATTCAGAAATTAAAAAAAAAAAAAAACTACTTTTTATAAAACAACTTTGCACAAAAACAAGACTTATTAATTATATTCTATTATCTATAGAACCACAAAGTATCCTTGACAGATTTACGGTTATCCCGCTAAGTGCGTCTTATCCGGTAGCGGTCGAAGAAACGAATAGAAATCTATTTTATCTTGATCCGACTTAAAGGTAAAAGGTTTCCTTTATCATTTCACTAGTTTGTGGGCTTATTCGTGTTATTTCCGACTTCCCGGGAAAGTCGAGATACAGAGTAGGTACCTACATGTTTTATTATAGATCTTCAACTTTCTAACAACCCAGTCAGTATATACGTATAATCATGACATATATATATCTAGATAACAAATATTCATTCATCAATACATACATTCGTCCTGACAACATTTTGCGTTTACATTATTAAAGAGTATATACAAATACGTTATGCCTCCTTTCATTACATTATAATTTTAATACAATATATGTATTGATATGAATTTTATATCTATAAACTGAGACACATAAAATATCGCATCCAATGTAACTTTCACATTCGTTTTACGTCCGCAATAAATTTAACAGAACTGAAATTTATTCATTGTGTTATTTTCCTTGTAATCTCAAAATAAGGATATACATTATATGTTATAAAATATTTTATAAAACGTTATAAAAAAAATTACAGCTATTATTTTTTCTTGATAAAAAAAACATGTAAGCCGTCACGGGACGCCTGGCAGATGTGAAACATCGACATTATTTTGTGAAATTAATATGCAGAAAAGAACATATCGTGATAGGAACTAAATATGTCATAATGATAAAATAAAATATTACGATTTTTTTCCAGATAACGATGACTATTTATTGAATAAACATTTTTTTTTCATTAAATACAAAAATTTACGAATTTATTTCAAATCGTGACTACTTGCGCCACACCGCACACACTACTGCATATAGACTGTATATATATACCATCGTATAGCGCGGCGACGCGTGGCCACGGCATGCGTCGCCACGCCAGAAATCGGTTTTACGTGCGGCTATAGATGTTTCACATCAAAATACTTAATAGTAATTTTTGTATTTGCTTACACTGTCAAACAAACAAACGTCTCACACTCGTCGAACTATGATTATTATGACATTCATAATATTTATTTTAACAAATTAGAATATTTATAACGTGTCATTAATAAAGGCGGTTCTCTTTTACCTACCTTGTCATTAATTTTTATAGGCGGCCTCACGACATACGGCGCTCCGGCCACAGGAAACATTGACGGCATCATTGCTGGCGCGATGATCACTTTGACGGCTTGGTTTTGACAGCACGACTTTGACATCTCACTCACACTAACCTCACACGATTTAACCTTATTCTCACATCCACAACAACAATGATGACAGTATTTGATAGACGAATGTCGACAGTGGTTCTGAGTTTTTTCACAGACGATATTGACAGATAAAGAATCTTCAAATTGTTCTTGACTGTTGTCGTCAGTTGCTTGTATCGAGGTTTTATTCACATCAGTAATATTCTCCTTTGTTTTATTATTGTTAGATAGCTTCGTATATAATTTTGGTTTTTTATTGAAGTCCTCAGGTATTTCGAGTAGTGGCGTCTTCCTTTTCAACTCATGTGGTGTTTCTAATAAGTATTTCTTTGGTTTGTCGCCTTCCTTTGTGTTTGATAATTTAAATGGATGCACTAGTAGCGTTATTGTTGATTTGCTCGGATTCGAAGTCCCGACCCCGGAGGGCTCGATTTTATTTGTCAAATCCAGCTTGATTATTTGTATTTATTCTTTAGGAATTATTTATTTTATTACAAATATCATCAATACGCCTTTGATTCGCTAATTATTTTTTTATTTATAGTTTTCGATCTACTTAAATCACTTACATAATACTTTGGAATAACACTGTCACAAATAACTGTAGCCAAAATTCACTTATTTTTTCACCACTTATATTTTTTTCACAATCACTCACTATTCAAATCTTTTATCACTATAAAATATCTTTAGATCGATTTCAATTTAAATTCTCTATTAATCAATCATTTCAGCAAATTTACAAGCAATTTTACAATCCGTTTAATTACTTTTTTGAAACCGCTCTGTAAACTTAAATTATCGTTTTTCAGTTAAAATAACACCACGTGTACGACAACGTCAAAACATAAACGTCCTTGAACTCGCGCACTCAGATGGTATTTGTTTGTAAACAAACAATACACAAACAATGAAAAATTCAAAAAACACTGTCATTTAATAATAAAAAAAAAAAACATTTTTATTTAACCAAAGACATGTTAATGAGAGTATTTGTTCATATTTCCACAGTTAAAATCAAAGTAACTTAGGTTTTTTTCGTCAAGAAAACGTATATACGATCGTACGGCGCGACGTATTGATTACAACTGAAGCATCCAGGAGGGTTCGTAGGCGGGTACTAGGGAGGGTGTTGGTATAAACCACGCCTTTCAAATATAGGTTCTAAATTATTTCAGACTTTCTAGACAATTCAAAATGGCGTGACATTTCACACTTCCTATTGGTGTTCCGTAGCCAAATGGCGAAAAACGGAACCCTTATGGATTCGTCATGTCTGTCTGTCTGTCCGTCCGTATGTCACTGCCGCTTTTTTCCGAAACTATAAGAAAACGATACTAAAGAAACTTGGTAAGTAGATGTATTCTTTGAACGGCATTAAGATTTTCACACAAAAATACAAAAAAAAAAAACAATAAATTTGGGTGTTCCCCATACTTAAAATTTTTTTTCTAAACTGAATAGTTTGCGCGAGAGACACTTCCAAATTGGTAAAATATGTCCACCCCCCCCCCCCCTGTAACTTCAAAAATAAGAGAATTATAAAACTAAAAAAAATATATCGTGCAAACTTTTTTTATATAAAAAATAAATATTAACTATTATTAAAACATCGATTAAAGTTAATTTAAATTACGAACTACAAGAACACTTATATGATGTTACTTGCTGCTTTACATTGACGTTCAGGCTGAACTTTGTTTAGAATTGAAATTATTAATAATTAAATTGTTATATTGACATGAATCCAAAAAAATACCCCTTCGTTTACGTTTAGCTTTAAAAAAACTTTAAACTTTTTTTATTAATTAGCAAACGTCATAATAAACAAAAAGACAAGGACGTTTCAAAAATTTTCATTTCGTAATATAATTTTCATAACTCTTAAATCAAATCAAATTTTACATGTAGGTATTACACATTTTTCCAAATTTTTTTTTTACTCCTTATTGATCTTTTAATTACTTTTTTTTGTACTAAACTGTTGTGAAAATCTTTACTTATATAATAAATAAATAAATAAATAAAGTTTTTCTTTGTCTGCTTTAGCCGTTCAATATCGGGGAAGCTATGTAGTAAGAAACATTACTAACTACATTACTTATAAGCATGCAGGTGAGCAGGTGACCATAAATATGATTAAACAAAATCAAAACAAAAATATTTATAAAAACACAATACTTTTCCGTTAATAAAAAAAAATTATTAAAGAATAATTGAAATGTAAATTCGATCAATATAATATCATACAAATTGAGCCGTTTTTAATTATAAAAGAAATTATGATTATTGATTCATATTCTACAATATTTAACATTAATTCCTACAATATTTTTTGTTTTTTAACAGAAGAGGGTGAAATTTTAAAAGACCGCAAGACAAAAGCCTTGTTAGCGACGTGTTGATTTTACTGGAAGCGAGATTGATCTTTGAATAATAACGACCATTTGATTGAATATTTTATTGTATATAGAATATATTAAAGTAGGAAAGTCAGAAAACTTTGTACTGAGGCTGTTCGAGTCAAGACGACCCAGTTGGTGGAACACGTGAATATTAATTCTTAAACAAAAGGCTTGAAAATCTTTGAATCGGGACTAGTATCGTCGAGTTTTCTGTTATTACAATTATTTCAGAATATTAGATCAGCTATCGATATATGAATAAATAAATAAGCACGTCACAATCAATAGCATTCCTGTGTCGGTGATCCAGAAACACACAACACAAACAAACATCGCACACCTACAAACATTTGTCACAAACGAGAAACTGTGGGTGAAACTTTTGGACGCTTCCATCGTACGCCAATAATGTCGACACCCTTTATCCTAAGATTACGTAGTCCTGAGATCACTGCAAGTAAATTAAGTTTAAACCTAATTTAAAATAGCTTACACCACACGACACGACTCTTAAATAAAAATAGAAAACAAACCCACTTAGCTAATATCAAGTGATTACAGCCAATACTTAGAATACTAGATCGTTGCTATATAAAGAAGGGAAAAAAAAGGGTTAGTTGGTTTCTAGCTGTCACTCACCGTACAAAAGACAGCTATATACTATACTTAGGGGGAAAACCAGTTTAGACCGATCGAAAAATCGTCTTTTTTTTTATTACATGAATCGTTAGTATAACTATTCAAGAATATGTTGTCAAAATTTCAAAGCATAATTCCCATTACTTCGAATGCAATGAGCACTTAAGTGACCGCGCCCGTCGGTTCTGTGAAGAAGCGCACGGTAATTATAACGGAGCGGTCGCCCAGGCCCTTCTTCTTCAGCTACCTACCTCAATACCGCTGTGCTATTGAATAATAGAAAGAGGGGAGTTTCGGTAGATGTTCTTGTTTGGCATTGGGTAGAACGTTCTCGAACGTTTACGGTATTTCGACAGAGCGTCGAGACTGGTTAGTACTTAGTTGAGCTCCGGCTTTCTTACCGAGAGTTTTCAAAATGTCCTCGTATCCGAAAAGTTCTCATGAATCTTGCGAACGACGAAGTAGACCACGTAAAAGATCATTTTATGGAAATCAAAACACCAAGAGTCGAGTGTCAGTGAAGAAGGTGGAGCAAGTACGAGCAAAAGAAAACTTTCGACTGCTACTAGTGAGATTGTGATTGTGAATCCTATACATTGTTATAGGATTATCGAATTTTTCACAGTATTCACTGCTTTGTCGGACATTCTTATTTGCGGAAATTGTGAACAAAAAGTAAAATTTCAAGAAACTCAAAAACATGGCCTTGGTTTCAAGCTTGTTGTCGATTGCCACTGTGGATCGGAACAAATTAATTCAGATCCTTTAATCAACACTGGATTTGAGATAAATCGTAGGATTGTATTTGTCATGCGGCTCTTAGGTGTTGGCCAGACAAGGGCTAAATTTCGTTGGCTCATAGAGCTTCAATTATGCCGAGAGCATGGACAGAAAGCACGTGACGAGACAGAATAGGCGCAGCTCATTGGAGACGAAGGAAGCTCGTATAGCTCGTCAAGTGGAGTTGCAAGTTAAAAATGACGCATATGAGCAAGAAGAGTGATTGCTATATGGTGCTGGAATAGCTGATTAACCGGTGAGCATTTTTTATCATTAATTACTGCCTTGAATTTCTCGTTTTCGCTACTTTTTATTTCAAACGTGTTTTTCTCGAAACGACTTTTTTTCGACTAGCGTACATTCTAGCTCAAAAAGTTATTGATCAATCGTTCTGAAATTTGGTGTAGATATTCTTTATTCAATTCCACGTAACATGAACCAAATTCGGGGATTATATTGTTATTAAAAATATTTTTTATTATGCAAGAAAGATGAAAAAATATAGTATAAAAACATGACATTGTGTTCAAACACCTCAAAAACATGCAATTTTCAATGTGTTTGATCAAAATTTGGTTCATATTCTCAGAAAATATGTTCTTAATGAAAAAAAAAATATCCTGATGATTACAGATAAAAATTGGGACGTCAGGGATGTACGCCAGCCAAATGCTCGGATGGCAATCGCCCATGGACTGCACGCGGTAACTCCACTATTTCCGACGGAAATCGTTTGAATTTTTTTTAAAGTGTACTTGAAAACACAAATAAAATATTCTCCAAGTTTAAACAATTTGTGATTATTCCTTCCTGGTTAAAAAAAATCATGAAAAACAGCAAAATTTCGACCTCATAAACTGACGAGAAACTGTGGGTGAAACTTTTGGACGCTTCCATCGTACGCCAATAATGTCGACACCCTTTATCCTAAGATTACGTAGTCCTGAGATCACTGCAAGTAAATTAAGTTTAAACCTAATTTAAAATAGCTTACACCACACGACACGACTCTTAAATAAAAATAGAAAACAAACCCACTTAGCTAATATCAAGTGATTACAGCCAATACTTAGAATACTAGATCGTTGCTATATAAAGAAGGGAAAAAAAAGGGTTAGTTGGTTTCTAGCTGTCACTCACCGTACAAAAGACAGCTATATACTATACTTACGTCACGTTATACCATTTTCCTAAGAGCGTGGATCCAGTACAGTCGTGTCAGCACCATACATGTTAATAATCAATTACCTTCTAAAAGCTGTGCCTCAATAAAACTTACCTCATATGACGAACATACCTTGATGACATGATGAGGATACGCTGAGGGAATCGCTATTGTAATTAAAAAGGGAAACATTGATAGTATTTTAACTACTATTGCACGATAAACACTTTTACGCCAAATATCTTATTGTTTTTCCTTATTTTTGTGATGTAAACATTCATTTAAATTTAAAATTTTATTTTCATAATGTTCCCATTTAATGCGTTCTAAGAAGACAAAAATATACTTATGTAGTCGTTTTAATTCACCTATTACAGTATTTTTTATACAATTCTACTTAACTTGTAACACCAGGTACAGAGGTTTCAGCTTAACTACGGTAAAAGTAACGTTTTAAAACGTAGACAACGCAGCGGAACGTTATTGTACGACACAGTACGCTTTACTTATGTTTAGATGTGCTTATTATTATATTTTTCTCTTTTTTTCAATGCAAAATACATATTTTGCTTCAGCAGTTGTCGTAGTCTTTCTAATACCGTATCGTGAGGTATAAACGACTCTAACCCGTTCCAGTCCGATGATATTTATTTGATAGCGGGTACAAATGACTATTCTCTGTTATGGAATAAGTGTTTGCAAATCTAACTTTATGTCTTGGGGGACTTGATGCCTTAATTATGTTCAAAAGTGCTTTTGAAGGCTACTTGTATAAAGAATTTTTAGATATTTTTCTAATTAGGGTTTTTTTTTAACCTAGATTCATATAGTTTTATAGTTCTTATAGTTTCGGAAAAAAGAGGCTGTGACATACGGACGGACAGACAGACAGACATGACGAATCCATAAGGGTTCCGTTTTTTGCCATTTGGCTACGGAACCATAAAAACATCAAATCATTAATTATTACGTGTTTTATTTGTATGTACAATAAAACTGACCAAGTTCGTCTAGAGTCTCTTAGTATAAATAAATAAACAGATGTCTCGTATGAGGAATCCTTTTATAATTTTAACTTTTTGTTATTTATATAAAGCTTCTGACACAGCACAGCGTACAACGGTGTTTTTATGTTTTCGTAATAAAGTTCCAGAACGCTATCCGCGCACGAAACTCCAAAAATTTGGATGTTAATTTGGTATGTAATTGCAATGATCGAAATTGTTTTAAATGACTATCAGCGCGTTGCACGAAACCGTTGCTAATTTTCCGTTAGTTAAGTCGTAATTAATCTTAAAATTAATTGATCTCATGATTAATTTAAAGCTCCTGGAATTAATTATCCGTTAGATAGGTCTTAAATTAAACTAAATTTTTTTGTTAACTTAATCAGATGTACGTTTTGTGCAACAGATAATCACGTTTCTTGTGATTAAATTAGTTTAATAAACACTTAAATTTTAATTTTTTTTCGTGCAACTCGGCGTATATATACAAGAATACAAATACTGTCACCGCGATTAAGTGTCGGCATTTGTTTCGATTTGTTGATAGATGGCACTCATCGCCGGTTACAGATACTGACTCGCGACGACAATATTTCTCCATTATATTATTAATAGACAAGTTTGATTAATTCGAGTACGCAAAGTACAAAGGTAAAATTCAATTTTTTGAGTTCCTTACCCCGTAAATGTGTGTAACGGAACTAACTATATTACTAAAACTCCGCAATCCGTAGGGATGTTCATGTAAAAAATTGATACTTTTTTCGATATAACACCTCGTATTGTTGTATCGATACTTTTCGATATATCGTATAAACATATGGAGTTTTTACGATATATCGGAAGTAATTTGTTTATATTTAACTATTCGCATAATGAAACTATACGCATAACTATACGCAAAATGAAAAAAAAAAACTGAAATGCATTCTGTAGTCTCTGATCCTGCAAACTTTTATTTAAGTGTTGCTAATTTTGAAATTGATGCAAATTACATAACGCCAGGTGAATTGAGTGTCCGTTTCCTGTTGCTTAAGATACACAGTCGTAATAAAATTTTTGCTTCAGGCCTATATACGTATCTTTAATAAGAACAAGCTATACCCACTACTTCATTCGTGAACATACAATTTGATTTTCCTCCCCTCTCGATAGTTAGACGATAGTTTCACTGTATGTGTTTTTTTTTTTTTTTGGTGTACCCACTGTTTTAGTGCGCTCGTCAGAATATAAACTACCTTAAATGCACTTTGTTTTTCTCATAATTGAATTTTATTCTTGTGAGATATATGATAATAAACATTTCTATAAAAACTATTAATAGTCCTAGCTCGTAGTATAAACTTAAATCGTGCCCATTTTAATTCAAACCCATTAAGGAGTTTCTGGCGTGGTGTGTGCCCAAGATACAGACAGACCAAAAAAATACAAGTTTGGCTTCAGTAACGATTATAGAATACACTTAAACTAAAATTAAAAATATTTTCAATGGAGAGAATTGATCTTGTTACAGTTTGAATAAGTTTAGATAAACATTTCGAGATGCAGTATGTACGAAACTTATATTAATATGTTCAACAAACAATCGTTCGATCTTGATCCAAGCTAAATTACAAATATCAATAAAGTGAATGTTTCGTCTTGTTGATAGATGGCACTCATCGTCGATTACATTAATTAAATCGCGGTGGCAAGATTCTTATAATAGTGTTTATAGGCGGCCGTGATCTTTTATGACGTTAGTAGCGTTAGTGCAGTAGTTAGCGCTGTAGTTAGCTTTGTAGTTAACGCAGTAGTTAGCTTTGTAGTTAGCGCTGTCTTGGCTTTAAATACCCACCACGGGTTCAATTTTTTGAAGTTTCGTTCCCCGTCACTGGGTGTAACGGAACATCATAACTATAACTGCGATGACCGTCCAATTCCCAAATTATCTTTAAAACCATAGCAGGTAAACATTTGTCATCCTCATAGAACATCTTTTACAATGTCAGCTAAAATAACACATGAATATAATAAAATAAAGTACAAATTAAAGATATTTTCATAACAAGAAATATGTTTATTAGTTGGTTCGGAACCTTTAAGTAGTTCCACTTGCAATTGATAGGTTTTATTGTATTAACGGAATCAGATTAAAATAAAAAGCTACATGAAAAAATAACACAAAATAAATAAAATTAAGTTATTAATTAAAAGAATCCCTATACAGATAACGTATTTTATATATTCTTAGAAATAATCAGTATATTTGTTAAAAAACAACATTATACAAAGAATCAATAGCTGTATTAAAAGTGAATTAAAATAAAATATTCAATAACTATTACAAAACTCAAAATACAATTAATATAAGAAATAATACAAAATAATTTTACGTTGAATCTACATTCTATATGTGCAGCTATAAACTACAACATTAATTACAATTAATTGTTTGTACAAGTAGATCGTTGTCTATGTCAAGCTCTGTATATGTTCGCTTTAAATACTTACGTACATATCGTGTCCATAAACTCAAACGTACCTGCAACGAAAAAGTAATAAATAGATTTGTCAAAACAATAAAAATATGATGATGTAATAAACTTAATTTTAAACACTCACATTTTAATCTGTTTATCGTGTCTAAGAAAATGTTATTACTAAAAAGAAAATTAAATCAAAGTCTCCATTCTCGATAATTTTTTTGACTAAAGACAAGTTTCCTGTTAGTTTTCCTTTTCATCGCATCACCAAGGAATAACATTAAACAGTAGACACAGTATTAACGTGGCTTGTTGTATAAAGATGAAATATGTCATAGATGATGACGATTATTGTTGTCTTCAATAACTTTTGTCTGAAAACAATAACTCTTCTATTTTTTATTAATAAAAATATAACAATGCTATGTTTTCAATGTGTAAAAAAAAACAAACTGTAGACGTTGATACTAACACATTTGGGAGTTATTTAAATTATAATTTACAAGTTTATTTTAATTTTATTATTAGTCGTTGAGGTCATAAAAATACATGTTGTGTGAAAATTATCTATCACAACTCTAAAGACAACTCTGGGACATGTATGGACAGCGGAGTTTTAGGTAATACATATAGTTAGTTCCGTTACACACAGTTACGGGGTAAGGAACTCAAAAAATTTGTGATAGAAGAAAAAAAGGTATGAGTTAGAATTAATCATACTTGTCTATATATAATATAATAAAATTCTTACCACCGCGATTCAGGATTTGTACCTGACAATTAGTGCCATCTGTCAACAAGTCGAAACAAATATCCAAGAAGATGTTTTGATCTCAGAACTGAACAAGTTGCGCTTGAGCGCGGTACTCGCCCTAACAAAATAATATATTCCAACAATTGCAATAGCAAGATTTTTGTTAATGTGTATATAATAAATCATGAACGGAACTAAATTGTATACTAGAACTGCTCTGTCCATCTGTCACGTAGCTTTATAAACCATAATAAGTATACTCTTGTTATATTCACAGATTATTATTATGGCCGTTATATTAAATACAATAAAATGGAAAATAAATTAATCTGATGTAATGCCATACTGTGTTCTTGTTCTTGCTCTTTAAGTTCACTGTTTATTAACAGTTATCTTATTCTTAAAGAAGTGTTTGAAGTAGGTAATATTTTTCTATGTGTGCTTTTTAATAAACAGTGTTGAAATTATAGAACAGATATGTAGGAACACTAGAAATATAGAACTGTCACTCGAAGATTAAATTTTCTAAAAACGCTGAAACACGTAAATTTACTTGTAATTAAAAAAGTAATAATTAAATTTTAAACTTCACCTTTCGAAAATGTGAAACTTTTGTACAAACTTCCACGATCCCATTTCACCCTTTTGGGAGTACAATTCCCAAATATTAATTATAAGAAAATATCTCTTTCAGTGTAAAATATATTTCTTAAAAGAAGGAAGTCAGCCTTACAAGCTTATAATTTTATAGGTACATGGTCAGTGTTGAGTTATCATTTTTTCATAGTATGGCACCGTCGACCACTGTCCGAGTGTGTAGGAGGCAGAAAAGCTGATACGAACCAAAAAATAGGTTTCATATCCTGGATGCAACGCGCTGATAGATAAGAATGGGAGGCTGATTCTCAATTAACCTTATTCTAGAATTTTTAATATTTCCAAGGTTCAATAAATATATTTTTAAAAATCAGACGTAGGTAGACTTAAAAAAAAAATATCACAACACGTAATAAACGATTTCATGAAAAACAAAAAAAAAGCGATTTTAAGAACATTAAAAGTGATATGCAAAATAAGATTAGTTCAATGAAATCTCTTATTTTATCTTTTAAAATTATTGGAATTCATACTAATTATTAGGATAATGTGTAAATGTATCCTGAAGTCTTTTAGGAGAAGGTATAAGAGTCAAAGTGTGTAATCTCACACGAAATCACCAGTACAGCTAGTACTATTAATATACCCGTAATGTTACACATATAATGTTACACCTATCAAATACAAATTACTTATGTACGAAGTCGAGCGAAGACTACTCTATCTTTAATTTGTTTTAGGAACACTAGACATTAAAAGCTTGCCGTAAGTCATTTGTTCCCTAAAAGCCACTAAAAAGCTTTTAACCTTAGTCTAGACTATCATAATATATAATATTATAACTGGTGAGTGTTGACAATATTTTAGTGAGGAAGTCGTTAATGATATACTAGGCTTCTCACGCGGTTTTAATTGCTTGACATTTTGCAGTATATAATAATTAATGCCTATGTGTTTTATGTTATATTTATATAAACAAATATATGTTGAGTATACAAACACAGTCGTATGTTCCTAAGGTAGGCGACTTAATGCCTGTTACCTAATAATAACAGACTAACGCCGAGTTGTACGAAACAAATTTTAAAATTTAAGTGTTTATTAAACTAATTTAATCACAAGAATCGTGATTATCTGTTGGCTCTGTTGCACGAAACCTACAATCTGATTAAGTTTAAAAAAAATTAGTTTAATTAAAGACCTGTCTAACGGATGATTAATTCCAACAGCTTTAAATTTAAACATTAGATCAACTAATTTTAAGATAAATTTCAACTTAACTAACGGAAAATTAGCGACGGTTTCGTGCAACTCGCCGTAAAACAAGTATTTGTAATTTATTTTTAATAAGTGTAAATATAAATAACACATATCCCTGGAGCGTAAGGGAGAGCCACTGTCGACTGTGCTAACGGGCCAGTCAATTCAATATTTAAGTACGTAAATATCGATCGTGTTTTTATTTATTACAAACATATTATTATTAAATTGAAATGAACCGAACTGTAACTTGTATTTTTTTTTAATTGTCATCGACCGCTTTCGTGCATAGTATTTTACTGTCCATGAATTTCTTTAATTAACAAAATATCAAACTTCAAAGAAAATCAGGAATATTTTTTTTTATCTCAACATAATTCAATGCATTTTAACAACCAACTACGATTTGGTTTAAAATGTATGTTAATCCCGTAATATCCTGAAAGTCGTCGTTTTCTTTGAGGGCCCCATTATATGATAACAACCTTTTTAGAATCATGAATATGTATTAAAATGAATAATTAATTTCGGTTCGTAATTTTTTACCAAGAAGTAAAGAAAAGTCTTCTAAAAAGTTTTTTTTTTCTTTTTTATCTGTAAAAATGAGGTATTGTTTTAACATCTGTTAAGATTGAGATGGAATAGGGGACATATTCCGTATAATAATAGGATAGAAAAGCACATTAAATTTTCGAAAAGAAACTTTATTTAAACAGGCGCGTAGACACTTTTGTTTTGTCATCCTAGTAATATTATAAATTTATAAGTTTGTGTGGATAGTTTAAAGGACTTCTCCTTTCGTACACTAGAGAAAAAGAAACTAAGCATTCACAGGGCGGGTGGGCTTTAGGTGAGTGGACGGGGGCGGTAAGGAGCGGTACGGTGGTACATTTTGTGCTACGTATTTTGTGATATTTCGGCGGTGCAGTGCTTGACGTCTTTGTAAATATTGGATATGCAGGTGCAAGTGCGCGGTGCAGTTTCATTGATTGCTAGTAAACAGCGCGCGCTACTAGTGTCTATACTTATTGTTTTTACTGAATAATTATTTTATTTTACAAATTAAGAATGAGAATCAACTGATGAGCACTGATCGCCCTCTATTAATATTTAAACTTTTTTTAAAAACCACCCTATAAAATGAAGGAAGGAAAGCTAAAATATTTAAATTTGAAAGCGTTATAGTACTATCGTTAACGTGAAGATGGATCTGCGAGAGAGATTGTATGGACGGTAGCCACTCGTGCCATGCGTCGATGCAAAGCGATAGCAATTCGTCAGTGAGTGACTCATATTCTTATAAACTACTGAAATGAGATTGGTTATATCAATAAAATATATCAGTAATAGTAAATATATTTATTTCATATAAAATATTACAAATAATATTGTATATAAATAATTATATGTGTAAATACATTATTAATAATTTAAGGTGTAATATAAATACAATATCTACATTGTATTATCGAGTGAATGTTACAGTCTAAAAACGTACATTGCTGGGTGTTAATTTTGATAGACATTAAAATATCGATACTTAAGGCAATCTGACATGTCTCACAACAGAACACCACTGACAGCTTCTCCATTCTTTGATTATCACTACTGAACACTTGCTTGTTTTCAATTTTCAGTTTCTTTCCGAAGTCGAATATTAGTTTTATTAAGTTTATATTCACAAATGTCAGTGGCATGTCTCGTCCACTTGATAATTCTCTTGTATACGTTTGCTTTGGTTTCTTACCTATTTGTTATCCTTTTCAATTCAAACGTACCTGTAACAAACGATTTCTATTATTAAAAATAATCTAAAAACTCGTAAGTGTAAACAAAAATAGATATTAAAAAAAAAAGAAACTGAATTTGTAGAAAAGTAAAACAAAATGCAACAATGGATTACAATTTTCAAATTAGACACATAATCTATACCTATAATAAAACTTTAGCAGAACTAATTATGTACATTGAAAATATTACAAAAATAATTTAAAATGACACTTTTAACCACTAATAATGCCAGAAAAGTACTTCTTCTATTGCTTAAAGCAATTATTATCCATGAAAAATACTCAGGATGAACGATGAAGAACGGCGGGAATCCGGTGACCTTGATGTTTCAATTAGTGCCGGTCAGATGGATATCATAATTATTATACAGAGTTTAGTCGCTTTATATTATCTATACAAATAATAAATCTGTTAAAACCTCCGTTTTATTAATACACAATATATCATCAAGAAAAAATTTCAATAGCGCGTTTTTTTTTTTGTATCAGCGCCATCTCTTATCGTGTTTTTCTCTGTTCACGTATCACGTAAAAAGTAAAAAACCAATGTAAATAACTTTAATACATAAAAATTAAACATAACTCACAGTATAATTTACTTTTTGTTTCATTGTAATTAAATTTAAAAATAAATATTTAAGAAAATTGAAATAGGTACCTACGCCGCCAACGCCATCTGGTCTAAGGAATCTTAAAAACTCACAAAACTTATTTTTGAGTTATTATTTTGCTAAACTTAAAAGTTTACTAAATATGTCGGATAGGAATAGAAATCGTTTTAATATTTTAGATAAACATCATTTTCAATTAATATAGGTACTATTATGTTAAATGTCATTAAATATAAAAACGATATTCTACTATTATACGATAGATGGCGCATGTAGGTGATAAAAAATATAAATTTATAATTTTTAAAATTTTAGTTAAATACCCGTGCGAAGCCGGGGCGGGCCGCTAGTCTGTAATATATACTCATAATTAAATTGTATCAAGTCCAATTCTGTGACATTGAACAATGACATATCATAATAATTTTTCTTTGAAGGAAACTCTTTAATTCTTTATCTGTGATATATCTGTATCTTAGCCGCTGCCACGCTAAAACTACTGAGTTAATTTAAATAAAACTTGACACGATTTAAGTTTATACACAAGCTACGCTATGGGTAGTTTTAATACCAAAATTCCGCACGGTTTCTTTGGAAGAGAGAATGAAAGAAAACGCGAAGTCAGATTTCATTAATTACTATTTTATTACAAAGGAGATATTTTATATATTGTCCCTTAAATATTTCAAAGTTTGTTTTTAACTTCAAGGTATATTTTAATGTTGTTAAATTTGTCAAGTATGATTTGTTAGTTGAGAAATTAAATATATGAGATGACAGACATCATACCCTTAGTAAAACATCCAACTCAACTTGACATCCAGAATGTACATCAACCTTTGAACGTATGACTCACCTTAAGCTAGCGTTATACTCTTTATAATATCCTTAATGAAAGGAATGGCAAACGTAAACGATGTCACGGGTATAGCCAGTATAATATAAAATAACATTGTTGGTTATAAATATATTGAATATGTTAATTCAAAGGCTTAACATCCTAAAATTTTAAGTTGGTTTTGGTGAAAACCAATAAATGTTAAAAAAATAAATCTCTTATACATTAGAAGTTATATCAGGTACATCGCAACCCTCTAACAAAGGAACCGCCGGTCTCACCAACCCCTTTGTCGTCCGAATTAATATTTAAACAAGGTACAAGGGATGCTACAATTCAGTTTATCGATAAGCTTGGTTATCCTGGAATGTGAAATAATATTCGTTGAAACATATTGTACATGTTTTTACACTATTATTCGACTTAGTGGAAGTAAGCTTAATCTTTGAAAATGCAAAAATATTTATTGATAAAAATGTTTTTATAATTTAACAATTACTATTCCTTCCAATGAGCCTCGAGATCAACTAATAACGATAAGTCGTTTCGGCGTGATGTGCTGCTAAGATACAAACCGATAGACAGACGAAATTGAAAAATAAAATGTAAATATGCTGCCTAACACAAAAACTTTTTTTTATCGATTTCCGAGATACCAATAACAGTTAATTAAAAGTCTAAAAACGGATTACCTCCGTACCGTACTGTGACAATATAACTAATTAAAAATATAAATAAATAAATAAATAAGTAAATACATACATAAATAAACAACATTAAGTGTAATAAGATACTCCGTGAGAGCAATACCTTTTAATCAAAATTTTTTTAAGGACAAAATTTACTGAAATGTTCATGTATTGAAGTCTCGAAAAGTTCGTGTAATAACGGCTCACGGTGCACGGCACGCGGCGCGCAACGCACGGCGCGTGGCGCGCGGCGCATGGAGCGCGGCTCGCGGCTCGCGGCTCGCGGTGCACGGTGCGCGGTGCGTGGGGCCGAATGTCAATTTCGTCGTTTCGCATATATAGAGTGAGTGGTGGTGGTTAACGTGGTGTGATTGTTGGTTAATATTAATATTAATATTATTAATATATGTATTGACGGTATGGTGGGCCGTCTAAATAAATATTGATATCGACATTGAGTCGTATTAAAACGATTGTGATGCTTGGCAATATTTAAATATAATAGGAGATGCTACGAGCGTCTACCTTTGAAATATACATAATTATATGTATTGACGGTATGAGGGGCCGTCTAAATAAATATTAATATCGACATTGAGTCGTATCGAAATGATGGTGATGCATGGCAATATTAAAATATAACAGGAGATGCTACGAGCGTCTACCTTTGAAATATACATATTTATATGTATTGACGGTATGGTGGGCCGTCTAAATAAATATTGATATCGACATTGAGTCGTATTAAAATGATGGTGATGCTTGGCAATATTAAAATATAATAGGAGATGCTACGAGGCTCTTCCTTTGAAATATACATTTTTATATGTATTGACGGTATGTTGGGGCCGTCTAAATAATTATTGATATCGACATTGGTTCGTATCATAATATATGGTGCATGACAATATAATCATAAAGTTGGAAGTTGTTTCAGGCAACTACCTAACAAATAAATATTATAAGAGTGGCAAATAAATGCATAATAGAATATTAACAAATAACATTAAATGTTATTATAGACGGTAATGGCAGCAGCCGTCTTATTAAATAAAAATATAAATGTGCGTGATGGAGCGACACGTATAGTGAGATGATTGAGAATCATCCCGATAAAGAAATGTATTGTACGATACATTAAAGTGGCGATACACTTCACAGATCGAAGATCTGTTATACTTTGTATATTGTAGACCTGTCTCGCTAATTTATTAGGGAGCATGGAATGCAATATATGCAACTTGTAAAACTGTGCCGACCGCCGGACTTGCGTAAAGTCGTTACGTCTAGTCATCGGGTTTCTGAAGTTCGTTTAGTCTTTCGTGTACGTTCGTAGGGTGTTTCATACATCACCGTTGGCATCCTCAACTGCGATCGACGAACGATATGGATGGACCTCGTACTGACTTGATACGTAAAGTGATTCCGTGAGTCCGTTAAAGTCGCTCTGTCGACTCATCGGTCGTTCGAAAAACTCTGAAACGTTATCGAAACGTATCTATATGACATATAATGTCATCAAAAATAAAACATAAAACGACGATCTGGTACGATCACGTTGCCTCCGAGCGACGATTAATATGTTGACGATAAATTTGTAAGAAATGAGCATTGCGCAATAAAGAATCTCAATTCCAATTATTATTTTCGATCGAGTGCTCGTAATGTTATTTGGTGAATTACCACTAAATAGTGTGAGCACTGCGCTGAATATACTCTAGCATTTTCTTGATGATTTGATACTGGAATGCAAGACGCTGTGGTTGATTTCGGTCACCGCAGATTATTGAGCCCTTTGTCAATGTCGTCTTGAATTTGTATAGGTGACGCAAAAGTGAGGCGCGATGCCCTACGTTGCGATATAATTCGTGATACGTAGGGTGTCCCTCATACTGTGATATCAAGGTAGAGGCTATTGTATACAACTTCGGTTGGAACACTGTGTGTCCCTCGCTCTGTCTAGCCTAGAGTAGTGTATGCGCTATGTGGTACTGCTGTGCTATTTTTAATAGACGTTACGATGTATCGGATGATGTCTTTCGTTGATTAACTATACCGGAACCACGACCGAATTTTGCTCAGCGTTGCTGACGCCATTACGATGGTGGAAGTGATACGTTGCAGCAGTGTTGGACCGTAACTGTGGATTTCATCCATAGTGTTTAAGCATAGATCGCTTATGAGTTGACTACTCTCTGAACTAATCTGATCCGAATTTAAATTACTATTAAAACGCAAACCTAGAAATATAAGTTTTAGATAATAAGGTATAGGAGGTATTAACAAAATATTAAAGAAAATGTACTTTGCTACATGGTTCAAAATAAACTAGAGGTATAAATTTTAGATAATTAAGGTATAAAAGGTATCGATGAAACAAACCATAAATATATAATAAGTAATATAACACATTTATAGGACCACACGGTTGTAGTTATAATACAAAAGAACATATACATATATGTGTGTCTAGGGAAAATAATCATTAAGTTATATGTGTAATATTACGGTTAAACGTAAAACGTGAATATATTCACACTTTTTGTATTTAAGTTTTAAATTCGAGTTTATCACAATATTATAAGAGATTATTAATAAGGTTCAGTAAGGAAAAGACATTCAATTATATTCGAATCGGCTGGAGAACATATGATAAATGTTTTTTTTTTTAAATCAATATGGATCCACAGTTACGAATTTAACATAACAACTTTGATTGTCATGACGAGTGTTGAAAAGAACTTTAACTTCACAACTATATTAAATGTCAATATAAGGCAGGAGTAGGAGCACAATAAGTGTTCGATCTCATTGAGGAAGGTTCATAAATTGTAGGACGGAAACTACTGTAAGCGGCGGGCGCGGGGCCGTTTACCTCCTCTCCTCCTCTTATTTTTTTTTTTGTAATTTAATTTTTTTATTTTCCTATTTTAATAAAGTAAGGATGGAGAGGAGCTACTTCTATTAGCAACTATATTAACGAGGTGTTAATAGAAAATGAGATCGGGTCTTGATCTTTTATATTTTTTATCAACTTATACACATACTTATTACGAAGTTTTATTTAATTTCTTATAATCATATGAACTTGTGATCACTGATACTCTAAAAGAACTTGGTTAATACAAAAATAACGTAAAACGGGTCCTAACTAACTAGACGATATAACGAGCCAAACTACAAATATTTTATTTTTTATTTTTATGATCTCTCTCCATGGTGTGAGTAGAGTATAGTTACAGTACCCCGAGATCATGGACGCTGTAAAGAGTCCGAAACGTCGGGAAATAATTTAAAATAAAGTATTGTTAAACTGTTATTTGAAATAAACGCGATAAAATCAGTTTTTAGACTTTTAATTAAATGAGTAACATTCGCGTTAATATAAGAGAACAGTATACCAATAACAGGTTCAAAAAATAAATGAATGAGCTCGCTTCAGCTACAAATATAATATAACACGTCTATACTCTTCAAAAAATTCCGCAAGTAATCTTAGATTTGCCACTTCGGTTATTAAAAGCTAACTTCGAAATTTTTGAGTACGGGATAAAGACGATTGTTACCTTGTATTAGATACGTTTTGTTAGTATTCTACATTTTAAAAAAAACTACCAGACAAATACAATAAAACTTTGTATATAAATAGCTATTGATATAGAAAAACACAGGCTATTTTAGCCATTTTATTTTAATTAAAAAAAAAATGATAGAAAATAAAAATTACGAATAAATTAATTTTCATGTCGATAAGCCGTAGCGGGGAAATCACTATCGCGCCGCAGGCGACGACGCGTTCCAATTAGCCAGAGCAAACACAGCACGCAATAATATTTTCATTTCTATTCCTCTTGCGGTGTACCTTGATGCGATGTAAGTTGCTTATGATTGATTTAACTGAAAATGGCACAAATATTTGTAAATACTGGGTTTTAATAATAATAATAATAAATGAATATAATAATAATAATAAAATAAATAATGGGTTTTAGTTAACCAATGTCTGAATTTTAATAAGAAAAGACTATTTTCCGTTCTTTTTATATTATAATTTGACTTATCCTGGGATTTAAGACATATGTTTGGCAAATGTATCTAAATTCGAAACTCTTGATGGTGAATCCTAATAACTGGACTTTTAAAGTCTACGGTGGTAAGAACAGCCCCTTCACCTCGGCGTGACATAAATACATGCTCCTCCTGCTTCCGAATTCATAAGACACATTCTAGAGGCGTGACAGAAAGACAGCAGGTTGTGTCAGAACTTGACCGTTACCATGTCTCTAAACTAAATCTAAGACATACCAAGGAAATTGTTGGAAATTATAAATTAACAATGATAGCAGATCATTTCGGACTTACAGCAGATATTTAGTAAACCTTACTTATTCCGTTAGAAAGCCTTTTTTTTTTTGATATATTATAAGTAAACAGACTAACAAAATTATCAGCTTCACAATCTTATATCTTTAAACGAGCAATTCTTGTATATATATATATATAATCTGAATCTCGGAAACGGCTCCAACGATTTTTATGAAATTTAGTATGAAGGGGGTTTCGGGGGCGATAAATCGATCTAGCTAGGATTTATTTTTAGAAAATGTCGTTTTATCCCTTATTTTACGCAATTAAAAAATATCATTAGAATACGAAGGTAAATTTCGCTGTCATTAATAAGCTTAAAATAGCGCCGATGGGAATCAGACGGATTCAATATCAGAAAATCCGAGTTCGAATCCCGGTTTCTACAGACCAAATTTTTTCCTTATTTTTTCCAGTTTCTTTTTTGTGAGAAAAACTATTATTGAGAGCTCCTTTTATTTTTTATTTTTTATTTAAATAACCATTTCCTATTGTTTTACTATTATATCGGTAAGATCGAAAATATTATTTATGTTTCATCAGTATGTAATGTATCTAAATATAATTTAACCGAGCAAAGCTCGGTCATCCAGGTACTGTAATTTAAATACACATAATGAGAGCCAGTAGCCTGTCTGTATAAAAACGTCGATATCCGTCTGACGGGCGTTAATTGAAAGATCGGGATGTTGGATAAAAAGCACATGAATCATTTGGTCAGCGGAACTGTCCGCTCCACCGTCCACGTTGCTTTTTTCACCGATAGTAATTGGTATAAGAATATTCTTATTACCAAAATATGGTTATGATAATATTTTTAACTACCTATTAAAATATATTGTCCAACTCCAGATACAGTTTTTTTAATTTACCATTCTTTCAGCGTTTTTTCACCCGCAATACTTAGTGTAACGGCCAGTTGATGTGACTTTGATTTTGACAGATTAAAATTTGAGATTTCTTCTTCTCCTTCACTAACTTTACCGTTATTAAATCTCATATAACTCGTTTCAATTACACATTTCTTATATCTGAACCTTCTTTTATTTTTGACTGAATATAATTGTTATTATTTGTCGTTACAGCGGTCACAGTAATACATATCTTCTAGTATACCTATTATGATTTTGTTTTTAAAAGAGCTGAAAGCGGATTTAATCGGAATTGCTATTCATTGAAAAACTTTTAACATCTTACGACCGTTACACATAGACACTATTTGCGTAATAATTAACAGTAGATAACAATTTATTATCGACCGTTTTTCTCAACGCCGAGCGCCGGCGGTCGCGGGTTCGAATCTCGCTCGGGACAGATATTTGTATTTGTACAAATATTTGTTTCCGGTCTGGGTGTATGTCATTGTGGGTCTCTCCACCGTGCCTCGGGGTGCACGTAAAGCTATCGGTCGCAGTTGTTACCATAGAAACCTGATAACGGTTGTTACTCATGGTAGTGAAATTATCCACCAACCCGCAGTGGAGCAGCGTGGTGGATTAAGCTCCAACCCTTCTTCTATATGGAGAAGAGGGTCTTTGCTCAGCAGTGGGTTGTTTACAGGCTGATACAGTGCAGTACAGTACAACAATTTATTTGAGTTTGTACCTTAATGTATAATAGTTTAATTATTAAGAAAATTAAAAAAAAAAAAACAATAGTAAATAAGGCAATTTAAAGATTATCTTAGTCAAAACATTCGATTTGTATTAACCTCTAATTTTTAAATGCTTTCATTGCATTCTCATGCACATAGATATCCTACCTCCAATGTTTTAAATTTCAAGTCCATTTATTAACCCTTGAATGAAATTAATCAGTAAAAATCTGTAGACCGGGGGTCGAAATGACTTAAATTGTTCGGGAGCGAAAAGGGTTAATAGGAGTTGATAAAGTAACTTCACCAGTGGAAGGCTAATCTATGTACGGAGCGCGCGCTCCAGTATACGTAGGTGTAAGTAATTTGGATACACAACGTAATGTACAGTGTAGGCGTACACCCGAACTGTGTTTGGTAAACTTAGCTGCGACACGGTGCCCCTTTCACAATCGTGCAACATTGGTAGGTCAGTTGGTATAAAACTAATGTAATATTGTTATAATAGCGTCATAATGGTGTTAATGGTTTTCCGATGTCGTACCGGTGGTTTAAATAAAGAAAATATTAAAGTATTCATATAAATGATGTTACAGATCGATTATTAAAACACAATTGAAACAGGAGCATCATGTCTTTGACAGTCATGACTACTTCAACATAGAGCCCCGCCCCCCTCCCCGATAACATTAAAACAATTTTTTAGCTTATGACGGTCAGTTATAGAGATATTCAGGAACATATGAACATACATGTACCTGTTAAAATAATGAGTCTTCTCATAGATATTGGATATATGAGGGTGTGTAAAAATCATATTTATATTGGTACTATCAGACTTTTTTTAATGTGTTTTTGATAAGAAAGATAAAATAAAATATATAGCACGAAATTTACTGGAACGTAAGGTTCATATCTAAAATTCACTCACTTCATACAGCATAGTAATTACGATATGTGAACAAGGATTAATGTTTCCTTTACACACTTGTACACGTGTATTTGCCTGATTTCGATGAGAGTTAACTTCTTTACTATTCTTTTTAGTTGGTCGTACAACTAACTCGTCCAAAAAAAAGAAAAAAATATGTCGTCCGTGAGTTGACACGTCACAGACGTCGGTAATTGACTGTTCGCAGCCCCCTAGTAATGTTTCCCTCGTTTCGTTCCAGATGGCGGTCAGAGGACATTGGCTGGTTATAGATAACTGTATTTGCTTTTTTTTGTATGGAAGAGGTGACAAACGGACATTCGGTTAACCTGGTGGTAAGTGAAAGCGACACCCATAGACACCCGCTATATCAGAGGATTAGCAGGTGCGTTGCCGTTCTTTTATTAAGTTTTTAATTCAGATTAAATACTTATAACTTTATGTAACGTACTTTTTGTAAACGATCTAACTGATAATTTATAGATACCAAAATCTTTATTTTGGTATTTATAAAAAAATAAATAGATACAAAATTCATGATTTATTAAATTTGTCCTATAGATGCCGAGCTACAACAAATGGGGTTTCAATTTTTTGTACAAAGCCAGGCATTTCATTAAAATATATAAATTTATATTATTTTATTATTTAAAAATAATAAAATTCAAAGTTATGTCGGCTTGTAGGTACCCAAATTAAAAATAGTTATTACATTAAAATGTCTGTTTATTAAAGAATGTTATAGGCTATAATATATCACGAAACAACTCACAGTGACGGTACAATAACCAAACATCTAAATACAATCGAACCACGCGAATCTAGTTTTAAACAAAAATATACAGAACGAAATTTAAAACAACATCTCGCTCTCACCGATCTAATCAATTAGAAACGTAACAAGTGTACCGAGTAAAGGAGACGCGATTTTTCCTCAAACAAAGACGATGTTTTATTTAAAGTCCTAATTTGCATCGAAAACGGCGCGTCTGTTTCCACTCGAACCGTTCCTTTATCAAGATTATTATTTCGTTACGTTTCGTCGAGACTTGTGTGGATGAGACGGTTGTTGTTAAACGCCATTATGTCAATTGGTTTAATTTTTGACGTGATAACGTCTAGTAAATTGATGAAGTGTTGCCCGTTCGAAGAAGATGACGTCATCATTGTCACAATTAGTGAGCGAGAGCGCGGAACAAGCGGTAGAGAGGTACGATCGGCTCGGCCTAAGCGTTCGGCTCACGATCGGCGGTCGGCCTAACTTACGACGCGTCCGAGTAGAAATGACAGCGGCAAATGGCGGCAAACTGTTTTGTCAATATTGAAGTAATGTCAAATAGTGAAAAGTTGATAATGTAATGTAATAATATAAGTTAATAATATATAAGTATATAAATGTAAGTTAATAATATAAAAGTTAATAATAAAAAAGTTAATAATAAAAGTTAATAAAATAATAAAATGGTTACCATAGTTTATTACAACAACAATTGCAGCAAAAAAGTTAATTAATTCTTGCATTTTAAGAATCCGATTAGCGATATAATCTCATATATTTGTTCTTTGATTAATAAGTAGCATCGGTGGGCGAGTGCAGTAATATTAGGTTATATTACAATTTTGACTAAAAAGTTATTAGGACTCATATAATTACGATCGTATAAAAAGTAAACTGTTTTTATTTAGTATATTTTTACAATTTTCATAAGTGGTTAATGATAATCTAATTTGTTTTGCTAACTTTAAGTTATTAAACTTAGCTTCTTTATTAAACTTGATTATTTCTTGTATTACATATCAAAGTATTTAACTTTATTTCGCTTTTATATTAAATACAATTAATTACTTGTATCTTATATATATATTATACAAAATAATGATAATTCAGTGATAATAATTCAATTCCATTCATGTTTTCTTACGACGTTATCACGTAAAAATTATCGTCCGTAAACCGACTTTACAGACAACCAATTTTTTGATAACCTTCATGTATGACAAAGTACACGATGATGGAACTATAATTATATTATTTCACCGGTGGGAGGGATGCGTTGTGCCGCGCTCCCGGCTGCATGGGTACCACCTTCTTGCTTGTTTCTCCCGTGAAACAGACTTGCTGTTTTTCGGAGAGAAGGGCAAGACAGGCAGTGTAATTACTGGCACTGAGACTTTAACACCTTATGCCTCTGGATAGGCAACACATAGATGAGTTGCCTGTGCTAGTTCCAGGTAAACTAGTTTATGTTCATGGGCGATGTTAACCACTTACCATCAGGTGGAACTTCTGCCAATTTGCCTATTCACTTAAAATTTTAAAAAAATGAATGGTGTAAGTACATGTGCATGTGTCTGTGCTAGTGTGTGTATGGTGTGTGTCTCAGATCTTTGTCTTTTTATTTTACGTAGGTAAGTTGAAAGTGCACATCGTCTTATCAATAGTAAACTATCGCTTGACGTCATTCGAAACGTGGAATTGAATCCAACTGCGCGTTAAACACAGATATATATCATTCTTATATACACATGTCGTATGAAAATTTAAATATACTGAAGATAGAAAAAATATATATTTATTATAACTCAAAAACAACCTTATTTGATTAGCTTTTTACAAACATGTTCGAAACATTTCCTTACTATACTTTCAGTCATCATAATAGTTGTTTCTTTGGAAAGTCAAAAAATTACAGATAACAACATGCAACGTTGCACCGGCATTAATATTTGTGTCTACTGTTATGTAAATATGAATCGTGTTGTAATGTTTAAAAGCCAACATTCCTTAGGGGTATGTAATGATATGAGAGACATGAAATGTAGTTTTTTAGTAGTAAAAATATTATTAAAACAGACTAAATACATAGTTTTAGAGCTTATTGTCCTCTTCATTATATCAGTATAGATTAGGAGTCGAACCAGCTAATCCAAATTCTACAGCACAAATCGTGATATATTTTCCATCTCTTTAGCCATTTAATTTCGACACCTTATACATACCTATATGTACAAAGAATGGGGAAAAAAGATATTGAGGCGACGTCACACATGTGTTCCGATGTGATATTAATATGTTATTTATTGATCTCGGGGAAGCTGTCGCCTTCAGAGAACGTGTATGATATCTGAATACACTAACATGTATATTATATTAACTAAAAAAAAAATTGGTTGTCTGTAAAGTCGGTTTACGGAAGATAATTTTTACGTGATAACGTCATAAGAAAACATGAATGGAATTGAATTATTATCACTGAATTATCATAATTTTGTATAATATATATTTATATATATCTATGTATATAAGCTACAGGTTATTAGTAGTAGTACAGGTAATTGTATTTAATATAAAAGCAAAATAAAGTTAAATACTTGGATATGTAATACAAGAAATAATCAAGTTTAATAAAGAAGGTAAGTATAATAACTTAAAGTTAGCAAAACAAATTAGATTATCATTAACCACTTATGAAAATTGTAAAAATATACTAAATAAAACCAGTTTGTCCTAAGTCCTAATAACTTTTTAGTCAAAATTTTAATATAACCTTTTATTACTACACTCGCCGACCGATGCTACTTTTTTAATAATCAAATAACAAACATATGAGATTATATCGCTAATCGAATTCTTAAAATGCAAGAATTAATTAACTTTTTTGCTGCAATTGTTGTTGTAATAAACTATGGTAACCATTTTAAGGTCTTTTCACTATTTGACATTACTTCAATATTGACAAAACAGAAATTGCGTGCGTTTGCCGTCATTTGCCGCTGTCAATTCTACTCGGACGCGACCGTGAGCCGAACGCTTAGGCCGAGCTGATCGTGCTTCTCTAACGCTTATTCCGCGCTCTCGCTCACTAATTGTGACAATGACGTCATCTTCTTCGAACTGGCACCCAGTAGCTTTCATCAATTTACTAGACGTTATCACGTCAAAAAATATTTTTTCATATAATTCCAAAACAAAATTGTTCTGTTTTCCTATAAACTCTCTAAGTCTATCGCCGTGGTTTCCGCTCCTCGAAATCAAACAGATTTTTATGTAATTTTTGATATCCGTCCAGAATATTTTATTATACACATCTCTTTCCCCCATAAACTATCTCTTTCTAACGTTTAAGAAAACAGTGATTAGTGCAAAGAATGTAGAACCCCATTTGTATGCTTATTAGCGATCCCCTGAACACTTGACAAAACTTCGCCTATTTAAGTATGATCCAATTTATAGGAGAAAGCGATTCAGTGCAACAAATAAAGTTAAAATATACACACCTCTGATTAATCCTTCAGTTTCTTAATTCAACCAACTAAGTTTGTGTCGTACTCGGACACAAAGAGTCCCGTATCATTGGACAAAATTTTATAGAACATATTTCTTAAGATCTATCAAAAAAACAAACACGTTTCTTCTATCGGGACCTCCTCTTGTTATAACTTTCATATTTCAAGTGTCGACACATGTTAATAATATATGTATTTATTTATTTATTTAAATTGGCTTACCAACTAAATACATATTAAATTATTTCAATAGCTTAAAATTATTAATAATATTATTAAAAATATGTATTTAAATTATAAGTATGCACAGCATTATTTTTTGTTTTATACTAACTAAAGAAAAAGTAAAGCATTGGTTTATTAATGTATGCAAATGATGCACTTTTAAATATACAGCTCAATGACTAATAAACAGATGGATGAGAGGACAGTGTAATAGGATTTCGTTTTCTTACTTATTAGACTTTTTTTTAATAACAAAAACGCTCTAATAATTAACTTGAACCTCACCATAAACGATCAAAGTCAGATACTTATAGCTCAGAGATGACTTGAAAGAATTTACATAAAAATTTTAAAGGCGGATTTTTTTAATGTTCATAAGGTTGTCGTCTCATTCTTGGTACTTACAAGGATTTATTTTACATATATTTTTAAGACTCAGATAGCAACGATTACGTTTTCATTATTGTTTTTAATCGACTTCATAAAAGACGAGGTATGTTTTCGAATGGTGTCTTTTTCCTTGCATATATACGGCCCTTTCTAAGGTTTGTTCTTGGCTTTTATGTATGAATCAGACTATAAGCATCCCAATGATTAGGAATGACCTTTTCTCCATATAGGAGAAGGGTTGAAACTTAATCCACCAAGCTGCTCCACTGCGGGTTAGTTAATAATTACCCTACTATGAGTAGAAATTGTTATCAGGAGTCTGTGACAACCGAAACCGACGGTATTACGTGCTCTTCAAGGAAATTTGAGGAGATCCACAAGAACATACACCCAGACCTAAAACAATTATTTGTACAAATATAGTTATTTATCCACGAGCGGGAAACGAATCCAAGACCGCCGGCGTTGAGACAACCAATCGCGCCACTACACAATAACTATTATTCTCTATATATATACTTATTAATTATAGTTATTTAAAATTGTAATTTTACGGTCTTGGTTACATGTCTGTGTTTTTTTAAGAAATCTTTATATCACGATAACTGCTAAGTTTTGAAGTGATTTTGTTTGAGATTCATATCGTGCTCGACGGTGAAGGGGAACATCTCGAGGATACCGGCATGTCTCGGGAGAATCCGGAAATATGTATGTACATCTTTCAATATAGAGGCGAAATATGTTTTTTTTTTTACGTTTCAAATAACATTATCTGTGGGAAATATAAAAAAAAGTCAATATGGATGAAACTTATGTTATTTCAGATTTCTTCTTGTGTGGCATTAAGTTTATATTTATTTATATTTTAATCGAACACTTTATTGTTGGTATGAAAAATTTTGTTAAAAAATAACGTAGCATCGTAGCAATGCACTACGGTCTGTAGCAACAGGCTACGAAGGTATGAAAAGAGAAGTATTTAATTAGGGTTCGTAATCCCTCTTCTGAGTAAGATAGTATTGTGTTTCAATAGTAAGCAATATTCTGAGCGGCAGTCTAGATGTTATCAGTCAACTTGTGAGCTTACTGAATGAAATGTTACGTTACAGTTTAACTTTGCATATAATTAATTAATAGTATCATTTTATACAAGGTTTTTGTACATTCTTATTTCCCATAATTCTTCATTTTCTTTAAGATCAGTAAACATAAAAAAAAAAAAACAAAAACCTCTACAGAGTGGTACAAAATAATATTATTGATTTTTTTTAATACACGTATTATGAAGTCGGCAAAAAATTAAATCACAATTGACAAAAGAAACCTAACACAAAATATAATATACAAAAAAGACAGCCGAATTAAAAACTTCAACATATATTTTTACTAAGATAGCTAAGCAATCATTCATTCACTCATTCAATTGACCGTCACTTCGTATTAAGTAAAACA
Source organism: Euphydryas editha (assembly GCA_036937285.1). NCBI lineage: Eukaryota > Metazoa > Arthropoda > Insecta > Lepidoptera > Nymphalidae > Euphydryas > Euphydryas editha. The sequence continues at coordinate 10,646,828 of JAUPFZ010000029.1, read as the reverse complement.
AACGCACAACGACCCTCTTATCCCCCGAGCTCTCAGCGGTCAAGCTGTAAGTTCAAAACAAGTGTTGGAACATTTCCTTAAGAATAATATTATCTCTTCGGACCTGCATCGAGGAGATATTGATGTTAGCTGTACACTCGTGTACAGAGCATATGAAAATTTTTATTTGAAAAATCTATTTCAACAAGTCTATACGATCTCGTCGGTAGTCATAAAGTACAAAAATAATATTTTTGTTGGTTTTCACACGTACTATTTTAAATTCGTGGTGGGTGTACTAGCCAACTTTAAGTGTATAAACACGTAATAATATACATTGTGTATATTACTTTTGTTAACGTATCGGAATATATACAAAAATGTAAGTATGGACGAACATAGAACCTCCTTCTGTTTTGTTGTCAGTTAAAATTTTATACTAAAAGAATAATCAAATAATTAAAAAAAGGACTATCTTGAAAATGTCAATTTTACTTACTCATCAATTTTTTTTAAAATAAATTTATTGTTTGAGACTGTATGATAATTATGAAAGTTACAACAACTTTTATTAGTAAGTTGATTTTTTTTTATTTTAATTAAATATATTGTTAGATGTACCCACACTTTCTAAAATATTAGATGTACCAACTCTGTTAGATGTACCCACATTTTGTAAAATCACTATGGCGGGTAGGCCTATAAAAGCATGCACTTAGCAATGCATGCGGACTTCTTTGGGAGCCAGCGCTCAGAGCAGACGTATTTTGTAGATGTATTACTACCCGGTATACGTGAGCCATTTTATCTTTCTTTTTGCAGTGTTTAGTTTTATTATTCTTTTGTGTTGATTTTAATTGTTTAGCTTCTATTTAATTAATTTTAGTTCAAATTGTTAATAAACAGATTTCTTGTTGTTTTTGTACTTTTTTTTTATTATTAACCACTTCTGATGCTAAATTCAGAAGTGGGATAAAGAATTCATTTAGCCCACTTTTAACGCAACGATATTATTTTTATGTACCCACGTAGTTTACGTATTCTGTTTTGGTTTCTTTGTTTCTTTTTGTGTTTTCAGAAAATATTTCGTGATTCTGTTGTTCACGAGGCAGATCGAAACGCGAGTCTCGTTCTCTTTATTCTCTCTTCTCTCTTCTTATAATTATTAGAAAATATGCGTAGTAAACAGTGAAGTGTACTAGCCGTTCGTGTAATCGCAGTTCATATTCTAGTCAACGTGATTCGCGTCACAGACGACGTACCCCTTCTAGCAATGCTCTGATCGAAACAATACAACATTTTTTTAATAGATTAGTGTCACTGGAGGAACAATACCACACGGCTTCGTCTCAACGAAGAGAGCCGAGCGGCGGTGCTCCTACGGCGATGTTAGCTGAGTCAGCAGCGCCTGTGGCGGCCGTCGGCGCAGAGCACGCGGTGAAGTCCGAGCCTGCGAGTGCGCCTCAAGGGTGTGCAAGGCTACCGGCTTCAGTAGCCCCGTCCTCACCGGAGCGTCCCGTGAGTGCCACGGCGGACCACTTCAGCGTTGCTGATCGCATCGTCGATGCGTTACGGTTCATAAATATACCGGTAAGATCTAACCAATCTTATTATTTTGATCCGAATGTCAATGACATAGAGACCTGGTGCAAGAAAGTAGACCGTCCTGAGTTTTCTGTCAATTTAAAGAAATGTTCTTTCTTGTCAACCAAGATAGAGTGTTTGGGACGGTAGTGAACGTTTGTCTAGAATTAGTAATTGTCTCAGGGGTGATGCCAAGTCTTGGCTCCAAGACTGGTTTACCAACGATCGCAGTTACATAAATTTTAAAATAAAACTTAAGCCCTTATGTGCACGAAGAATCGATGTCGCTGACATTTCATTTAATGTAATGTGCTCAAACTGCGATCATTATACCACGTAGTAGCAGATTAGGCAAGGCGATCATTATTGCGCTTAGACATTGTTAAAGATCTAAGTGACGAGTTAAAAGTTGCGATCATCATACGAGGTACGGCAGATCCAAAGACTCGTACGGCGGCGCTAAGTTCTAAATTATCCCCTAAAGATTTGGTGGGTTTCTTGTCTATTTATTTAAAGCCAAAGCGTTCCAATGCCTGTGCGTAGCGTGCGAAATATTAATGAACGAATCTTACGAAAACTTTCGTATAACAATCACAATTCTAAAGCCATAAAAATGTTTTTCGTGTGGAGATGTAGATCATACTCAAAAATCATGCTCAAAGCGTTCAAACATTGTATTAAATAATAAGCGTGCATACGGTAATTTCATTAATACTTGTACAAAGGAAACTCAAAATATCGTGTTCTATTTGTAAAAAGACGGGACAAGACGCAAGTGAGTGTTTGTCAAAGAAACTTTAGAAATGCATAAACAACAAGTAAATTTTTGTTCTAGACCCTCCAAGGGTAGATCGATCGATAAGTATGTAGTGACCGCGGTGATATAGAACGTTCCTACCGACGTACTTATAGATAGTAGATCGTGTGTTTATTTTAATTCCTCGACACCACTTAAACATTTTAATTGCCGACAAATACCTACGTAGTAGACGACCGTTCTGGCATGGTGGTGCGAGTGGTTGGCTCAGCGCCGAGCGCTGGCGGTCGCGGGTTCGATTCCCGCTCGTGACGGATATTTGTGTTTGTACAGATGTTTGTTTCCGGACTGGGTGTATGTGCCTCGGAGAGCACGTAAAGTCGTCGGTTTCGGTTGTTATCATAGACACCTGATAACGATCTTTACCCATGATAGAGAAATTACCCGTCAACCCGCAGTGGAGCGGCGTGGTGGATTAAGCTCTAACCCTTCTTCTATACGGAGAAGAGGCCTTCTCTCAGCAGTAGGTGGTTTACAGGCTGATACAGTACCTACGTAGCAATGTACCCACAATTATAGGTACGGATGTATTAAACCGAAAGGGCGTTGCATATATACGGGTTCATAAACAACAGCGTGTTGACAAAGACAGAACAGTGTATTTCACATTATTTTCAGTGAGTACTTGTTCGTCAATACACCACTTGAGAGATCTGATCCCGATGAATTACTGTCGATTGTTGTCGAGTTTAAGAATAATTTAATAAGAGGCACAGCAGTGGCAACCGTTAGTACTGGTATCATGCGTATACAGTTGAATAGTTACACGCCGGTTTGTTACAGGCCGTAAACACTTTCTCTAGACGAAAAGATTAGGGTGCGAAGTATTATAATTCAACACTAACTAGAAAAGTACATTCGTGACTACGGAAGTAGAATACTTAGGTCGTATAATTACTCAAGGTCAGGTTAGGCCAAGCGATACGAAGGTACAGGTTAGGTTAGTTTAGGTTTATAGCCAATTCGCTTAGACCCACAAACGTAAAGCAAGTTAGACAGTTATTAGGTTTAGCTGGATACTTCCATCGTTATATAGCCGATTACGCTTTTAAAACTGTGCCTAGCATATCCGTGACAAGGTCTCTCATACACGATGTTGCCCTGAATACTCCTAATCCAAATCGTGAGGCAATGTGAGAATTACACTGTCAAAGAGCATCTGAACTGATGGAGAGCAATAAAGTAAAACAAGATGTTTACATTTTTGAAACGAATGATTTTGTGTTCTTTTCTAAATCTACACAGACACGCGGGAAACTAGACTCTGGAATGTGTGGTCCTTACCGCGCTGTGAAAATCTTGTCTCACGAGTGGTATGAACTGCAACTGTTAAGAACGTCACTTGGTAAGACCACTCAAGCCACAGCACAGTACATGTTGTCGTGGAAAAGGGAATGGTGTCCCGAGTCTTGCGCTGCATTTTATTTTTATTTTTTGAAAGTGAAATCTTTCAGTTTTTATAATAATTTTGTTTTCTGTGCAGAGTAACTGAATGCTGCTGACTCAAACCGAGACGAGTCGGCAGGAGTCTGATGCGGCCTTACAGCCGTCGGACGCGGGCCTGTGTGGCGCGTGGCGGCCTGTGTGGCGCGTGGCGGCCTGTGTGGCGCGTGGCGCGTGGCGGCCTGAGTGGCGCGTGGCGGCCTGTGTGGCGCGTGGCGGCCAGTGGGCACTGGTCTTTCAGACACGATTTGAGACAGGGGCTCTATCGTGATCTGGTTAGCGGACAAGGTCCGGGTAGGCTTGGTTCATTCGGGCACGATTAAAGACAGGGGCTTTATCGTGATCTGAATGGACTATTGCCTTCGAATGCATCGTAAAGACAGGGGCTTTACCATGCATTTGAGACACACGTCGTGTGGCGTGGAAAGTGACGGTTGGCAATCGCGAGTCAACCGCCACCTGTAGCTAGTCGTGTATGATTGAGACGATGTGTAGCGAGTATGATGTATGAAATTCAAAATGCGTGGTTTAGCTAGGAATTCACTTGAGTGCCAGAGTAATGCCAGAGTGTGTACAAGAGGCCTTGAATGATGAAGGATGAAAGATAGGCAAATTTGGCATCGTGTTTTCGATATTAATTTTATTTTTGTGTTCTACAGACACTGATTCTGAAACCGAGGCAGATGATGTGGAAGCTGGGCCCTAATCTGCACGCTTTGCAAAGTTGGCAAGTGACGACTTGGAAGCGGGAGCCTCGTCGGCTGCTGCAGCAAACGAGCTGCAGCGGGTTGTGCGTGTGCGGCGCGACAGCTACCTATGGCGTGTGCTGTATTGTTAACCACGTGCGCTTGCCTTCTGGCAGCCGCCTATGGCGTGTGCTATGTTGTTCTGGTATCTCGAGGGCTCTGCCAGTCATACATCCCGAGGGCTCTGTATGGTGACTAGTAACCTGAGGGCTCTGCTAGTAAAGTGTCTATTTTCATGTTTAACGTCCTAGGCCCCATTTAATATAAAAATGGATCGTTCTTTTAACTTGGGTTAAAACATGCTCTTATGGGTACCGATTCACACATGCACAGTTATGCCTCATAGAGACCCCTATCGAGTCATGAGGGCGCACTCCCCCGACGGGAACTGCCCCGGGTGGTTGGTACTCATATCTGTTTGTTTTATATCCGCTGTGTTTAAGCTGTTCTATTTTTGTCAGTTTAACCTACAAGTATACCAATTTGAAAGATAGCCTTTCGCGCTGACAAAGGATTTTACATCTTTGATAATTGCTTTTTGTGAATTTGTTCTGTGCGGTTATTTTATTTTGTGCAGGTGTAGACGATAAGGACGAGGAGTCGACAGCTCCTAGCGTTACCCAGCCTTCCAATGTTGACGTTCCTGGTAACGCGATTGAGCCGTAACTCAGCACGCAAGGGACGCAGTCACGTGGCGAAGAGCCTGCTGCGCCACTCACCTTCACGTCGAGCGATGACAGCTCTCCATGCCGATTGTATCTTCAAAGCTAGAAGACGAAGGAGCCCGAGGACGGTCTCCTGTCAGGAGAGGCCGTGTTAGATGTACCCACACTTTCTAAAATATTAGATGTACCAACTCTGTTAGATGTACCCACATTTTGTAAAATCACTATGGCGGGTAGGCCTATAAAAGCATGCACTTAGCAATGCATGCGGACTTCTTTGGGAGCCAGCGCTCAGAGCAGACGTATTTTGTAGATGTATTACTACCCGGTATACGTGAGCCATTTTATCTTTCTTTTTGCAGTGTTTAGTTTTATTATTCTTTTGTGTTGATTTTAATTGTTTAGCTTCTATTTAATTAATTTTAGTTCAAATTGTTAATAAACAGATTTCTTGTTGTTTTTGTACTTTTTTTTATTATTAACCACTTCTGATGCTAAATATATAATATTTTTCTAAGCACTTTTCGTCCCAACAGTACTCATCTCTCTTGTTATGTCAGGCTGCCTGCCTGCGATAAGTGATGAAACAAATATAGTGGGATTATCTTTCTCTTCTGTCCGGATAAAAATGGTGAACTAATAGACAATAGAACTCTTTTGATCAATTGTTTGAAACCTTAACTTAATATATACGTAATATAATACTTTTATTTAGGAAAGTATACAGAAAATTAAAGTTTTATTCTAAAAAAAAAATGGTTGTATGTAAAGTCGGTTTACGGACGATAACTTTTACGTGATAACGTAGAAAGAATTGATGAAAGAGAACATTGATGAAAAAGTGCATACTTTTATGAATGGGATTGAATTATTATCACTGAATTATCATTATTTTGTATAATATATATCCTATCGTACCTCTCTACCGCTTGTTCCGCGCTCTCGCTCACTAATTGTGACAACGACGTCGTCTTCTTCGAACTGGCACCCAGTAGCTTTCATCAATTTACTAGACGTTATCACGTCAAAAATGTCTATTCTTCTATAATAAAGTTCCTTACAAATATTTACAAGTTTTAATAAATAACAAGTAACTAACTAAATTTAAAACTGAGAAATTATATTAACTCATAATACATCCAGTATGCGTGATAGAACACCGTGTGATTACGATCCTGATGAGAACGGTCCTACTAAGAATGTCCGTAACTCAGACACCATTTGTAAACCTTCGTAGCATGTGCTACACATCGTAGTACTTCGCTACGACGATTGTAATTTTTTTTCTTTGTGTTCGTTATTATCAGGACGCTCTTCGTATTGAAGTAAATATTTGAATAATAAATAAATAAACGTCTCACACTCAACGGCCCCTAGTAGGATGTGAATCCTGTGTCGGAGGTCCGAAAACACACACAATACACAAGCACAAACGCCCAGACCACGACAAATATCTGTATGGCCTATACAAATAATTGTCATGTGCGGGGATCGAGGCTGCGACCGCCAGCGCATCAGTCAGTTGCTATTGGAATCGCTTCCTGTCATGTTTAGTACAAGTTATTGACACTAACCAGCCGTGCCTTTCTTTACTATAAGTTGGCGAATAATTTCCGTACAAATACTTGGAGAATTATAGTTTTTGAATACAACCAGGACTAGGATCATCAGTAGTGAAACCCAGGCTTTGGCGTCAATTTTACTCTTGTCACCATTATACCAGAACGGTAGCTAAATAAATAACCAGATCAAAAGTCGGCCGTTTTTATAATATTTTCTGGTAATCTTCATAGATATAGCATAGAATAAATCACTAAATGCATAGATATGTACAATTAATATAGTTTTAAAGATCACCTCAGCACCAAAGGTTACTAGTAGAAAATTTAAACCCTGGATTTTCATGTATTTTTTTAAAGAAAAAACCGGACGGATATAAAACACTAAGCGATAACGACAACATTATTTTCGAAAAAGCGGTAACTTACATTATATAATGTATAAGACGATTAAAATATAAATATACTTTTAAGTAACATGCGCAGTTCATAAATCTTATGAAATATTCCGAGCACGGAATTCAACGAATAAAGGCTGTGTGCTGCTCACACCTCATTATACAGCTGTTCTAGAAAGATCAATTATTGTTTCTTTTTTTTTTCTTCTTTTTTTTACAAAATAACTTTTGTTTCAACATTTAAATAAACAAGTCAAATTTCAACATTTTTTGTGGTTTAAAAGAAATTGTAACGCCGTTATTCGAGTAGCTAAAAATAAAAACGTAATGACAATTAAATTGATTTATTTTTTGATTGAATTTACAAATAATTTAATAGAAAATAATTTCTTGTCCGATCACTTCGCTCTCGCCAAAATGAATGCTCAGCTGCTCGACTATCCTCTCCTCACCACACTTCACCCCTCCTCTCCACACCTCACCCCTCCTCTCCACACCTCACCGCCTCTGCTCCCTCTCACTGCTCTCCGCCCAACGTCACACAATGTTGCCCGTTACAGTCGGCCATCCTGAAACAATTGCACCGCAATTGGTGCAACATACACAGATTTTAACTTTCTACTAAATCAATCAAGTCATCCCTAGTAACGACGTCATCATCACTGCTAGTCTCGCTAGGGTTTGGGGTACTTCGATAAGTACGGAAAGAATCTGCGGCTACTACACCGGAGAACTTTTTGTAACTACGCATGACCTTTACACTTCTAATCTCATATCACCTGTTATTTAATACCTTTTGAACAATATAAGGCCCAGAGTAAGGCACTTTTAATTTATTATTTACGTTTTTAACTTCACCATCTGATGGAGCTTGCTTCCTAAGAACTAAATGCCCCCTTTTTAAACGTAGTTCGTCGCTCTAATCGCTTTGAAGCATTTTTACGTTTTATTTATACAGGTGTAGAGTCTACATTACAAGTTAAATTCGGCATTAATCTACCCCACAGGATTTATTGTTCTAGTTGGACGTGCTATCAAAAATTTAGAAAAAGAATCTACAAGCATTAAAATATATTGATGACCTTTGCGTGTTCTACAAAATGGGCCTAGATAGTCAATATGAACTACTTCCATAGTGATATTAGGCTTGAGCATAGGATGCAATTCGCCACTCCAGTTTTTCGGTAGGTACTTAAGCGTAAGCGCACTCTAAACAGCTATATTCACATTTTTTTTTAATAAAACGAGTCATATTCGGAAACCAATCATCTGACTTAATTAGCTCTTCGCACCGTTTAATACCTATTTGGCCTATTTTATCCTAAAGTTTTTGCATGAATTTCTATCTAGCAAATGTCGGCACTACTAATCTATTACCATACAATTTTATCCTATATAATCTATCGTTTTTAATTTTATAATTGTTTTTAACATCATTCCAAGCATTTCCTACCGTACCGTACCGTCAAGTACCAGTCATAGCTGAATATTATATTTATATTAATAATACGATCAAAGGATCAATATTTATTGGAGCTACTATATCGGTTGATGGTTAACGACTCAGAGCGTCGACATGTTTCATACGGTCTCCAGGTCTATACTCGATCTTAGTATCGAACTCCGGAATCCTAGGCCATTAGGAGCTATGCGAGGAACTAAATCTTTCTTTAAAAGGGTATATCTCACGGCAGAGGAATCCGTGACTACTTTGATCAAATGTCCCAGTACATACACTCGAAAATGTTTTAATGAATCTACAAAAGCTAATTTTTCTAGTTCGTAACTATGATACATTGATTCTTCACGTGAAGTTACTCTACTGAAATAAAATATCGGTTTTAATTCGCGTTCATTTTGTAACTGAAATAATATACCCGCAATACCGATCTTACTCGCGTCTGTATGAATTTCACAAGGTAACAATGGATTATATAGAGCAAGAACCGGTCGTGAACATAAATTTTGTTTTATTTCATTAAAACTATGGTCTTGTTTCTAACCCCATGACCATTCCGAAGACTTTTTTGTCAAATCGGTTAATGGTTTTACTAAGAGCAAATTTATTTATGTACTTTCTAAAATAACTACATAAACCTATGAATTGACGTAATTGATGTAAATTACTAGGCTTAGGGAAATTAAATACTTCGTTAGTTTTTTGACTACCCGTTCTAATACCATTCGAACTAATTTCGTGGCCATGAAAAGAAACACTAGACTTAAAAAACGAACATTTCTTTAAATTTAATTTTAAATCCGCTTTCTTTAATCGAATAAAAACTTTTTCAAGTAATTTCAAACCATCAGAGATACAAGAAGTAGATAATAACATGTCATCCATAAATGTAACGAATTCATTACTACCTACAAGTTTTATTAATTTTTTTAATAACGCGATTTAATACCGACGGTTTATTAGCCAGTCCAAACGGTACCCTCAAGTGTTCATACAGACCATCTGGTGTAATAAAAGCAGTCTTATTTATAGTTAGGATGAATTTTAACATAATGATAGCCCGAAAACAGATCCAAGCTCGTGAAACAACTTTTACCTGACAACTTAGCTAATTGATCGTCAATGTGGGACACAGAAAACGATATTTGATTGTTATTGCATTTAAATCCCTATAATCCACACACGAGTCTATAGTCAACGTTTTTCTTACGCACAAGGATAATCGGAAACGCATACTCTGAATTGAATTACCTTATAATTCCCCCACTCATTAAATCATCGACTAATTTCGTTACAATTTGTCTCTCTGAATGTGCTAATCTATACCTAGGGATAATCTCTAATATATACTAATATATAATATTCATTTCACCCAAATTAGTGCAACCTATTTCTCTTCCCTAGTACTAAACTAGCAAAACAAATTCTATATGATTTTAAAAGTTTAATAAATGCGCAATTGTAAAATTCTCCTATGTTGCCTATCTCTAATGTCTCTAACTCTTTATCAAAAATTTTTTTTTTTACTAACTCATTTCTCCTCAATTCTAAATTATTTTCACTCACCTCAAAGTCTGATGTACACTTCTCAGCTCTGGTAATCGTCATGCCTTTTTTCCAGCTAATTGAATCTGATCCTATGTTGCAGACCCTGACGTAGTCTTCACCCTTTTGAAGTACTGCGCTGGCTATAGCGTACGTAATGCTGCGTATACTGGTTTGTTTTGGCTTCGTACAATTTAGTCTCCTCATCCAGCTCCTTGAACCATCAGTCGAACTAGGTTGTCTCGGACCGGTACTGTTGTGCCTTCAATTAGTTAAACTCTGAAACTACTCGCTTCATCAATCATCATATACATTTATATTCGTTAAGTCGTTAGGTGGATTAGACATTCTAGATAAAGTGACTCCATATTTAGAAACTTTAAAAGTCATATCTTCGCGGTTTATAATAGTTTGTCTAATAAATAAGGTGATATCTCCCATATCTACGTCAGTTACGACAGCTGTGGTTTTAATTAACTGCTTATCTACCAAAAGGTCAAGCTAAACTTCTCCTATTGCATGAACTAAGCTACTATTAAAGCCCTTCAAAACAATATTGGTGGGGTGTACCCTCAGTTTCAAAGCATCGGACGCCCCCTTAGAGATTACATTGAGTTCGCTGCCAGTATCTATATAAGCTTTGATAAACATGTCATTACCTTAAAACTCTTCTGGTACGAGTACATGTTGTTCAAACTTGATATCTGGTGGACCGCCTTCACGCTGTTCTGGTGATCATCTTTTGCTGTATGGCACGCACTCGCCACGTGACATAGTTTACCACATCTAAAACACTTACGTTTATCAGGTAAATTACAGATAGTTGCCACGTGTCCTACTTCATTACAACTGTAGCAAACCGGCGATTATCTTCCGTGAAGCTGAGTTTTGGACCCTTCTCCGCTGGAAGCTTTATTCAATCAGAGTGACTTAGCAGGATCATTCTGTAATTTCTGGTGATTAATCTGGTAAGAATCAAAGGTAGATAGAAAACCTTCGTACAGCTCGTCTGGAGTACGGCATTGGAATGTTAGTGCATTCGCCCTGAGTTCTTGTGGCAGCCCTCGCACAATACAAGATACGGCAGCTTGTTCGCTCAGTTGACATCTATAACACATTGCTAATTTTTCTTGAAAATACTTAGTCATAGATTCTGATGAAAGTTTCTTTCTATACATAAGTTCATCTAACAAAGAAGCATAATCATGATGACGTGGAAAAGCTCGTATGATCATAGCTTTCCATTCCTCTCAGGAATGATCATAAGAATCTAATCTATTAAACCACTGCCTCGCCTGGCCTTGTAACTTTGATTGTAAAATAAATGATTTTGTTTCATCGTCCCAATTGTAAATTATGCCTAATTGTTTAATTTTCTTAATACAGCCTTTTATATGTAAATCACGACTATCCGGATCATAGTCAGGAACTAATTTCTCAGTATTTTGTAAGTGAAGGTATCTAGATTTTAACGTATCACCATCACTATTCAAACATTCTTTAACTATTTTATCTACCCTCATTTTATCAAATAATTTATAGAAGCAGAATGAGTTTTACTATTAAAGTTATTAATATTGGATTCGCTTACGTGCCAGTCCCGGTTCCTCTTTGCTCGTACAGCCCGACCTGGATGTTCATTGCTTCTCTTCATTTTGGGCTGATCCCTCTTCTGATATGTAACGCCGTTATTCGAGTAGCTAAAAATAAAAACGTAATGACAATTAAATTGATTTATTTTTTGATTGAATTTACAAATAATTTAATAGAAAATAATTTCTTGTCCGATCACTTCGCTCTCGCCAAAATGAATGCTCAGCTGCTCGACTATCCTCTCCTCACCACACTTCACCCCTCCTCTCCACACCTCACCCCTCCTCTCCACACCTCACCGCCTCTGCTCCCTCTCACTGCTCTCCGCCCAACGTCACACAATGTTGCCCGTTACAAAATAAAATAAAAAAAAATCGAATTATTTTAAGATTTTTTTCAAACATTCTGTATCATTATATCGCACTCAACTGCCTTTGACTTTTATAGCGGCTACGTGCGACCCGAGCGGGTTATGTGCATGGTTGAAATAATTTACGACTAACACACCCCATTGCTGTACTCCTTAAATTATGATACTCGTATTTACTGAACTAGACTTTTCTCGTGGTTTCGTACGTCTTAAATTTCACATTGTCGCCGTCATCGTTGCTTAACTGATTTTGATCTTGTTTTATTTTGTTTGATAAAATACTTCAAGGGTTTACTTTGTCACTCAAGAAAGTCTGTCCATCTGTTTAAGGTTATCGCTCTTTTCTAGGCGATGAATATATTTGAGCAACTTTGACGGGTGTGTTCAATTTGGAGCTTATTGTTCCGTTACATCGTAGTAATAGGTATATGTACATATATAACGCAAGTAGCTTGATTTTAAATTATTACTGATTAGTCAATATGGACTCAAATGTCCTGATACAAGCTCATTTAACCCTAGAGTAGGCGCGTCTTTCCGCAAAACGTCAGTGGGCGCGTTGAGCATTTTGCCGCTCATTTTCTTTGACAGTTTTTAAGTAGGAACACTACAGTTTAATTTATTTATTTTCTCAGAATTTAAGTAAAACACAAATAAGGAATGACAAATCAAAATATTTATTGAATTTTGTTTAAGGAACTTTAGTTTACAATCGACTTCAGAAAATTTAACGTTTTAATTTACTTTTTTAAATTATCCTACTATAATGTTTATAAAAAAAGGAAAGAATAACAAAATTAAATATTTTCTAAATCTACAGAATATGCTTTAGCGAAACAGTCTTCACATAAGTATCTGCAATATTCATTGCACAGTAATTTTGAGTATCTGCAACACCCTTTTTTGTGCATCTATTTTTCTTTGATGGACATAATATGCTGCATTTACCTTCCTTCTTTGAAGATGATGATTTTTCTATAGGAACTAAGCGAGCAATTTGGTTCCTCAGAGAAATATTGAAGGTACAGAATACCTAATAAATAATACAAATAAGGTACAGAATACCTAATAATACAGAAGACCTTGCGGTCATATATGGCTTAACCAAGACTATCCCAATTTCTTTCAAATACTGTTGGCGTAGCCAGTTAAGTTTCCAGTTATTGACTTTGTAAATTATTTGGTTATTTGTACCGGCAATATTCATCATCGAAAAAAAAAAAAACCTCATTGGCCTGTGAGTCATTCTACTAACAGAGTTCTCTTTTTTCATTTGGACCACGACATTAACACCACCTTTGGTTTCACTATAAAATGTAATAATTTTAGGCTTTACAGTAGGTCCGGTGTTTTCTCGTCGATTCTATCATTCCTATGAAAAATTGATAATAGTAATACTACCTTTTTTGCTTCTTGTTTGGAACATAAGACAGCAAAACTTTCTTCTCGCCAAACCCAAACATCGAAGATGGTTTCTTTCGATTAAAGATCAAGTGTCAGGTGTGATCAAGTGTCAAGTGTTCAGAAAACAAGGTGTAATTTCTTTTTTATTTTTACGTAAAGTTCCAACGATGCTCGTTTTATGATCAGTTAGCAGCTGATCTTAAACCGTAAATAATATGCCATCAAAAACATAACTTGTAAAAAGAAACCAAGTCTCGCAACTCACTTCTTCTTCCGTAAAAAGTTGTGAGATCCATGTAATACCAAGTCGGCTAATTTATTCAAACCCTACTTAAGGGTTCTTTTGTTTTAAGTTATTACGTTAGTAGCTAACCTAACAACATCGTATAGTGATCATATCAATATTAAAAATCTTTGATGTTTTAAATAAATAGACTGACTTGGCAATCGCACTAAACAATCTAATTTAATATAATATTCCTATGTGTTACTTCTTCGATACATTGTTTTCATGCGATTGCCAAGTCAATCTATTTATTTAAAATATCAAAGATTTTTAATATTGCTATGATCACTATACGATGTTGTTAGGTTAGCTACTAACGTAATAACTTAAAACAAAAGAACCCTTAAGTAGGGTTTGAATAAATTAGCCGACTTGGTATTACATGGATCTCACAACTTTTTACGGAAGAAGAAGTGAGTTGCGAGACTTGGTTTCTTTTTACAAGTTATGTTTTTGATGGCATCTCATTTCTTTTTGTAGACAGTCCTACTTATTTTCCTTTCCGGTGTCTTCTACTTCTTTAATATCAACAACGTATTTTCTTAAAGCCTTCGCTAGGTGTAATGAGCTTTTCTTATTTTTGTAGATATTCTTCCTCTTTTTCTTTTCCGATACGATACAGATATATAATTTGATTGTTATGTCATACATATTGTAATCTCAAGTTAACAACTTGAAATACTTGACAAGAGAGATAAATGAAGTATGTTTAGCCGGAAACAGTGTTGTCAGATTGCTGTCGATTTTTTACACCTAAACTTCCATAAAAATAAACTTTTAAAAAATATTTAAAAAAGTGAATGTATACTTATGTACGTACGTAAAAAGTTATACTTATAATAAGACGATGCGCCGAGTTAATGGTTGGTGCGCGCCATCTGTGAACAGACCCTGAAAACCCACTAAAACAAAGTACTCGTCAAGATGAATCAAAGGAGCCGAAACTCGATTGGGGTGCGTCGTTTTATTACAGAGTTCCTATGACCACCTTCTAGCTACATCATCAAACCCTGGTTACCATTGAAAGACAAACTACTCTTCTAGAGGATTCAAACGAGCCCGAACTCGATGAGGCTGTGTCGTTTCATTGCGAAGTTCTTATGACTGCGTTCCAACTCCATTATCAGATTAGACCCTGGTAACTATCTGTAAAAATTCTGTAAATCAAAGTCTGTAAAAATTTATCAAGACAAATCAAACGAGCCAAAATTCGATGGGGTTGCGACGTTTTATTACAGAGTTCCTATGATCACCTTCCAGCTCCATCATCAGACCCTGGTTACCTTTGAAAGACAAACTACTCGTCAAGACAATTCAATCGAGCCCGAACTCGATGGGGTTGCGTCGTTTCATTACAGAGTTCCTATGAGCACCTTTCAGCTCCATCACCAGACCCTGGTTACCATGAAAGACAAACTACTCGTCAAGATGATCCAAACGAGCCCGAACTCGATGATGTTTTGTCGTTTCATTGCGAAGTACCTTTGTCTGCCTTCTAGCTCCATCAACAGATCAGACCCCGTTAGCCATCTAAAAATTAAGTACTCACTAAGACGAATCAACGAGCCTTAATTCGTTGTGGTTGCGTCGTTTCATTATAGAGTTCCTATGACCACCTTCCAGCTCCATCATCAGACCCTGGTTAGCATTGGAAGATAAATTACTCGTCAAGACGATTCAAACGAGCCCGAACTCGATGAGGTTGTGTCGTTTTATTGCAAAGTTCCTATTGCCACCTCTCAGCTCCATCATCAGATCAGACACTGGTAACCGTCTTGAAACAAAATACTTGTCAAGCCGAATTAAACGAGGTGAAACTCGATTGGGTTGCATCGTTTCACTACTGACTTCCTTTGACCACCTTTTAGCTACATCATCAGACCCTGGTTACCATTGAAAGATAAACTACTGGTCAAGAGAATTCAAACGAGCCCGAACTCGATGAGGTTGTTTAGTTTCATTGCGAAGTTCCTATGGCCACCTTACAGCTCCATCATCCGATCAAACCCTGGTAACCATCTAAAAACAAAGTACTCGTCAAGGCGAATAAAACGAGCTGAAACTCGATGGGGTTGCGTAGTTTTCATTAGGGTGTTCCTATTACCACATTCCAGCTCCATCACCAGACCCTGGTTACCATTGAAAGACAAACTATTCATCAAGACGATCCAAACGAGCCCGAACTCGATGAGTTTGTGTCGTTTCATTGCGAAGTTCCTATAGCCACCTTCCAGCTCTATTATCAGATCAGACCCTGGTAACCATTTCAAAACAAAGTATTCGTTAAGACGAACCAAACGAGCCAAAACTCGATGGGGTTGCGTCGTTTCATTACTGAGTTCCTATGACCACATTCCAACTCATCACCAGACCCTGGTTACCATTGAAAGACAAACTTACTCGTCCAGAAGACTTAAACGGGCCCAAAATCCTTCCTTTGGCAACCTTCTAGCTCCTCCATCAAATCAGCACCATGTAATCATAATATTGCATTGTCACATGATTTACTATTATTTTGAATCAAATTTAATTTGCAAGATTTGATGACAAATATCGAGACAGGTGAAACAAAATAAAAGCTTGTAAAAAGTGAGTTGACACATCCAGCGCAATGAAGTAAGTTAGCGCAATTGCGCGGCGCCTACTACTTAGCTTTATGTTGTCGGTTTTTTGTCACAGAGTACACGCGCATCGTATAAAAATTTACTCTCATCAAGAAGTTATAGCTTTAAAATACAAAAGTTATTTTGAGTCCTTATTTTCTATATTTATTTTTATTTATTTAATGTTAATATACATTAATTAACAGTTATTGCTGTTATGACTCACTTAATCAATCAGGTGCGTTCTAATAATGACATAATTATATGAACTCAAAATGATGATGCGATGATGCTCGCTGGCGAAATGGTGCGCGCTGTTGTATATTAAGCGGGAGATCCCGGGTTCAATCCCCGGCAGAGTAAATTTTCTTTCTCTGATCTGCTTTGGTGGGAGTCTTTGGTAGTGGCTAGTTACCACCCTATCGGCAAAGACGTGCCGCCAAGCGATTGAGCGTTTTGCTACAATGCAGTGTAGAAACCGATTAGAGGGATAGGTTTAATATAGCTGCCAACTGAATAAAATAAAATAACTTACGTACGGGAAGCGTGGAAGCCGTGGAGCGGGCAAATCACCTCAGCCAGTCGCGGTTATGATTTATTAGTGTTCTTTAATACTTTGCGTGATTTTGGTACAGCTACATAAGACATGTCCCATTCTTGCTTTTTCATTCCGTTGACCATTTTACAGGTTACCTTTGAAGATAATTATATCTAGGTATCTATATATATCTACACCTATTATTCCACTATGTTATACTTGTACGGGTACATTGATTCATTCACTGCAAATGTAACTTTGTAATCCTATATATTTATATGGGATTACAAAGTTATTTATGCAGTTGGTGTATCTAGAAAACTGGACCGATATTGCAAAATATTTGGATTTTTCCTTGGTTTATATACTAAACACTAATGGTATTCTAAATTTGAAGCTTCTATGTCTGCTAGAAGTGCCTTAGAGTTTTGATGATCGGTCAGTCAGTGAGTGACAAAATTCGAAACTTTGACTAATTATAATTCTTAAACTACTGGTTCAAATTAAATGAAATTTGAAATATACCGTGTTTATACAATGCCTGCTTGGGTATTGAAAATTCAGACTTCTAGTTTTATCCACAACGAAGTTATAGGGGGTCGAAAATGGCCTGAGTTGCTTCGAGAAAAGATAGTACGGCCGTGCCACTTTTTTTTTTGCTCGACTTGGCGGAGGCACTGCCGTGCCTCCAGATATAGCACAATTTTTACCTACGTGGGTAGGCGCGCAGTGAGCAAATTGCCGCTGAACGACTCTTGGTGATAACAATCTCCTTCTCAAGCAGTCCTTCGCGCACTGATGGCGTCCAATTTTTCGGTACGGGTTACGAACGAATGTGGGGGCAGGTACTAAGAAGCGCAAAGTTTACGTGCAATAGTTTTAAGAATTATTAACGTTTTTTTGCAGAGGGCGGCAAAATGCTCATAGCGCGCCCACTCTAGGGTTAAAAATATATATTTTTTAATTTTTAATGTTTTAGGATGAGAAAACAGAATAGCAATTCAATATTACAAAATGTATATAAAAGTACAAATTTTTAATTAAATTTACACTTTATTCAGAGAACAAAAAAAAACATGTGAGCCGTCACGGGACGCCTGGCAGATGTGAAACATCGACATTATTTTGTAAAAGTAATATGCAGAAAAGAACATATTGTGATAGGAACTAAATATGTCATAATGATAAAATAAAATATTACGATTTTTTTCCAGATAACGATGACTATTTATTGAATAAACATTTATTTTCATTAAATACAAAAATTTACGAATTTATTTCAAATCGTGACTACTTAATTCGTTTAATCAGTGACTTCGAATGCGCATGGCGACGCGTCGCCACACCGCACACACTACTGCATATAGACTGTATATATATACCATCGTATAGCGTGGCGACAGAAATCGGTTTAACGTGCGGCTATAGATGTTTCACATCAAAAATCGTTTTCATAAAACGTCTTTGTATAATATAATACTTATCAATTACACACACTTATCTATAGAACCACAAAGTCTCCTTGACAGATTTACGGTTATCCCGCTAAGTGTGTCTTATCCGGTAGCGGTCAAAGAAACGAATAGAAATATATTTTGACTTTATCCATCTAAAGGTGTATCATTTCACTACTTGTGTCTCGCGAGTTTGGATGCGTAACTTTCGATAACGTCTGAAATTCGATATGAAAAGTAACTTTTGTGTACTAAACACAAACTGAGAGGCATATAACGCACCACATCAAATAAAATCTTCATATTCATTTTACGGTCGCAATAAATTTAACACAACTGCAATTTTATTCATGGTATACTTTCTTTGTAATCTCAAATGTAAGAGTAGATGAAATATTGTATAAGGTGTTTATAAATTGATATAACATACAAGTTATATTTTAAAATAATATTTAAATTTGTAATTTCTCATATGACCTTACATTCTACTACTAACTTCCTCACAACAACAATCTCCAGTTACCTTGTCATTAATTTTCACCGGCGGCTTCACGATGTACGGCACTCCAGCCACAGGAAACATTGACGACATCATTGCTGGCGCGATGATCACTTTGACGGCTTGGTTTTGACAGCACGTCTTTGACATCTCACTCACACTAACCTCACACGATTTAACCTTATTCTCACATCCACAACAACAATGATGACAGTATTTGATAGACGAATGTCGACAGTGGTTCTGAGTTTTTTCACAGACGATATTGACAGATGAAGAATCTTCAAATTGTTCGTGACTGTTATCGTCAGTTGCTTGTATCGAGGTATTGTTCACATCAGTAATATTTTCATTTGTTTTATCGTTGTTAGATAGCTTTGTATATAATTTTGGTTTTTTATTGAAGTCCTCAGGTATTTCGAGTAGTGGCGTCTTCCTTTTCAACTCGAGTGGTGTTTCTAACAAGTATTTCTTAGGTTTTCCGTTTTCCTTTGTGTTTGATAATTTGAATGGATGCACTAGTAGCGTTTTTATTGGTTTGCTCGGGTTCGAAGTCCCGACCCCGGAGGGCTCGATTTTATTTGTCAAATCCAGTTTGATTATTTGTATTTATTGTTTAGGAATTATTTATTTTATTACAAATGTCATTAATACGCCGTTGATTCAACAATTATTAATTTTTTTTTAATATTTTCGATATAGTTTAGTCACATTTTATTTTGAAATAACACCCCACAACTGTTGCCAGAATTTACTTAGTTTTTCACCACTTATATTTTTTTTTACAATCACTCACTATTCAAATGTTTTATCACTATAAAATATTTTTAGATCGATTTTAATTTAAATTCTTTATTAATCAATCATTTCAATCAAAAACAGTTTTGCGATCCACTTAATTACTATTTTGAAACGGTTCTGTAAACTTAAATTAACGTTTTGCAGTTAAAACAACACCACGTGTACAACAGCATCAAAACATAAACGTCCTTGAACTTGCGCACTCAGATTTGTTTGTAAACAAACGGGACAAAAACAATGAAAATAATTCAATAAACACTGTCATTTAATGAAAAAAATACCTTTATTTAACGATTAACATATTAAAGAACATATTTGTTAATATTTCCACCGATAAAATCAAAGAAACTGGTATTTTTCCGTCAAGAAAACGTAAATACGTTCGTACGGCGCGACGTATTGATTACAACTGAAGAGTCCAGGAGGGTTTGTAGGCGGGTACTAGGGAGGGTTTTTGTATAGACCACGCCTCTTATATCTAGATTCTAATTTATTTCAGACTTTCTAGTCAATGCAAGTTGGCGTGACTCTTAATACTTCCCATTTTTTTATATACCTATAATATTTACGTTCAGGATAAACTAAGCTTATAATGAAAATTATTAATAATTAATTATTAATTTCCTATTAAATATTATATGTCATAAGAAACAAAACGGCAATAACGCTTCAAAAGTTTCATTTTGTCATATATTCATAACGAAAAGAGATAAAACAATGTTTACAGAACTCAAATCAAATTGTAAAATTGTATTTGAAAATTTTCTAAGCAATTTTTTTTAAAATAATTATTGATCTTTATGTTACATTTTTTCATAATTAGCTGTTGTAAAAATCTGTAGTTATAATAAAAGAAATAATTATAAAAAGAGATTTTTTTTTGTTCGTCTGCCTTAACCGTTCAAAATTAGATTCGATGGATGCAACTTATAAGCGACCTGTAAAGGTGACCATAAATATGATAAAATAAATTAAAACAGAAATATTTGTGAAAACTATGTTTGTTGTTGTTGTTATGTATATGTATACATACTTTTAAGTAATAGTAAATTAATAATATTGTTTCATTTTAGTCAAGTGTAACTATATTTTTAATTAATTAAATTATTATTAGATTAGATTTTTGTTTTTGTTTTAAATAACACCTATCATTATTTCATGCGAATTAAGCCTTTACTTATAAAAAAAATATATAGGTATGATTATTGATTTATGTTTTATGTTTACCATTAATTCCAATAACTTTTTTTGTACGAAAGATGGTGAAATTTTAAAAGACCGCGAGACAATAGCCTCGTTAGCGGCGTGTTGATTTTACCGGAAGAAAGATTGTTCTCTGAATAATGACTTGAATCGTTTGATTGAATATAAGATCTTTAACTTGTCTTGTACCATGGGTCTTAGCATCAACATTATACTAAATATATATTGATGATATACAGACAGAATAGGAAAGTTAGTAAACTCCTTACTGAGGCTTTACGAGTCAAGATGACCCCGTTGATGGAACACATAAACATTAATTCTTAAGCAAAAGACTTGACAATCTTGGAACCCGGACTAGCATCGTTGGACTTTCTGATATTACAATTATATCACAATAGCAGATCAGTTATCGATATATAAATAAATAAATATGTAAGTCACAATAAACGGCAATCCTGTGTCGCTGATTCAGAAACACATAACATAAACAAAGTCGCTCAGACTACGACAAACATCGCACTAGTAGGTACAAACATTTATCACAGACGAGGATCTGTGGGTGATACATTTGGACGCTTCCATCGTACGCCAATAATGTCGACACCCTTTAATCCTAAGATTACATAGTCCTGAAATTACTGCAAATAAAATGAGTTTAAACCTAATTTATAATATCTTACACCACACGACACGACTCTTTTAAGTAAAAATAGAAAACAAACAGGCACTCAGCTAATGTCAAGTGATTACAGCCAATATTTCGAGTACCAGAGCAATTCTATATAAGGAAGAAAAAAAAAAACGGGTTTAGTGGTTTCTAACTGCCACTCACCGTACAAAACACAGATATAGTAGCCACGTTATACCGATTTTCTCAGAGCATGGATCCAGCACAGTCGACACAGCCGCAAACGACATGCAGTCCTTCCTTTAGCAAGGGTCTGCCTCAATAAAACATATCTCATATGACGAACGTACCTTGATAACATGATGAGGATACGACAAGGGTATCGTAATTGCAATTCAAACTGAAACGCTGCTAGTATTTTAGCTACTATTACACGACGACAAATTTTCACGCCTAATATCTTATTTTGTTATCGTTACTCTTGCGTTGTAAATTTTCTTACATATTTTTATTTTTATTTCTATTAATTTGCTCATTTAAGATATCTTAAAAAGAAAATATACTAATGCAGTCATATTAATTCGCCCACTATACTTAAACCTTTTTCTACAATTGCTGTTAAATTGTTACACCAGGTACAGACTCTTCAGCTTGACCAAAGCTAAAATAACGCTATAAGACATTACACATCGCAGCGGATCGCTATTATACGACACGATATTACTTATTACCCGACTGCGACAGAAGGAGGGTTATGTTTTTCGAGTGTATGTATGTATGTATGTATGTATGTATGTATGTATGTATGTATGTATGTATGTATGTATGTATGTATGTATGTATGTATGTATGTATGTATGTATGTATGTATGTATGTATGTATGTATGTATGTATGTATGTATGTATGTATGTATGTATGTATGTATGTATGTATGTATGTATGTATGTATGTATGTATGTATGTATGTATGTATGTATGTATGTATGTCCATTTCTTTGGCACGCCCTACAGCCCAAACGGCTGGACGGTTTTTGACATATGAGGTGTCGTTAGATTTGTCTAAATTGTAGTAGTGACATAGGCTATATAAATTTTCAAAATGGCGCCTACAAATGGTGGAATGAGGGGGGGGAGTTGAATTTTTTTTTCTTACTGTAGCAATATGGGTATCAAATGAAAGCTAGTAAATTGTTTTATTCTTTTTGTTTATAATAAGAGTATTTTACGCAGTCGGGTTTTTTGATTTTTTTAATTAAGCATACTTGTATTTAGATCTATTTATTATTTTTTCTTTTTGTTCAATACAAAATATACGTTTTGTTCCGAGTTGTCGTTGTCTAACTAATACCGTATGGTGAGGTATAAATGACCCAAACCCGTTCCGGTCCGGTGCTATTTATTTGACAGCCAAGAGAGCCCGTGTGTGTTAGGGAATAAGGGTTTCTAAATCTAACTTTATTCTTATGTCTTGTGGTAATACCTTTATTAAGTTCAAAAGTGGTTTTCAAGCGTATTTGAATAAAGAAATTTTAGATATTATTTTCTGTGATTGGGTTATTCTATTTTTTTTTAAACCTTGATTATTTTGGCTTCAAGAAGTGAAATAAAATTAGATACTTTGTTATCACTTATTTTGTATTAAAACAAAAAAAATTCTACTTATGTTTGAGAAAAAGTTAATTAATAAATGAATGTGAAGAGCTTAGGTGATACATTGAATAGTAAAGGATCTCGATCTACCTGCAAGTCTCGAGAAATTTCGAGACATCTAGGAATTAGTTTATTTTATTTATTTGAACTGTTAGCAATGTTGGTCGCCATATTTAAATTTTCCTACGCTAAGTAATTCATATACTTAAAACAAAATCTCAAAAAATATGTTGAAATCCGTCAAACTATTCACCTACCTTTTAATAAATCAATACAACAGTTAATTTTTATTTTTGTCTACCTTTACTCCCATTTTTGTCAAGAAAAAAAATCTTTACATTCGATCGAGAAACATAAATTTATCGAAGTTAGCTCGATAAATTTCCGAATAGGGTAAAGGAACAATAGGGCACGTGTGTCTGTGATGCGCTTTGATTTAGATGCGGGTGTGTTATGGTTAAAACTGGAGCACTATCTTACTTCACTCGGCTTTTGTTATATCTAGGAATATTAAAGCTTTAAAAACAAACTATTATATACGAAGCATAATTTTCCATCGGAGATTTTTTTCTATTGAGAACGACTGGAGCTTAAGCTGCTTTGCCATCCAGGCAATTCCCGAATAATATAAATTACACATGATTACATGGCAATTGATGGAAAATAATATTAATATCTCCTCTGGTATTGTAATTGATTGTGAGAGATGATAATTATTCAATATTAGGTGAACTGTTTCTTCGTTTGCTGACTAGTAGTAAAATAATACAGTAATAATTAAAATTGATCACAAGACTTATAACATTAAAAATATAAACCTCACTGAAACGCAGTAAAATTGTGTTCACTCCAGAAATCAAATTGTACAGTGATCAGTCGTTCCCTCAGCTATAGCCCCTTACAGCTATAATTAGGGGAACCTACAGGAGTCGCTGTGAAATGAATTTTTCTTAATTCACCTTTCAATCTCTAAATTAGATTTTACATAGTCTTAGTTAATTAGTAACAAATTTTGTAAATTTCATTTTACTCTCTTCTAAGTTTCGATAGCTTTGTAAGTATCGTAATGTTTAATTAAAATCTAATCCCGGACGTCGACAGAGTGTCATTGTTTATTGTTATCATCTTTACTAATATTACAAAGAGGATTAAAATTTGTTTGTTTGTCGATAAACTCTGAAACCACAGAACCGATTATAATAATCTATATATGTATATATAGGAGACTTTCTATATAATATATATAGTCACTTATCACGATATCTCTGAAACTGTAAGATCTAGAGACTTGAAATTCAGTATGAATATTCTTTTTGCCGAGTAGAGGTCAGCTAAGAACGGATTTTACGAAATTCTACCTCTAAAGGGATGAAAAGGGGAGGCAAAGTTTGTATGGGACAACGTGATTCCTTGGTCCAATCTATTTCAAATTTTGCATAAATATTCTTTAATAGAATTGATTGAAGATTTGTTTCGTATTTTATCGAAATTCATCCCCTAATGGGGTTAAAAGGGGATTGAATGTTATTTGCTTCGAAGATGATATCAATACTCCTTAGTCCTTTTACTTTTAATTACATTTTATTTTGACATGTTCGACAACTTAATCCGTCTGTTATAAAATGTTTTCAAGTATCGACACAGGTGTAGGTGATAAAAAATATAAATTTATAAATTTTGAAAATTTTGTTAAATACCGATGCGTAACCGGGGCGGGCCGCTAGTTCTTTCATAATTAGAAAGCTACATTACATACAAGTAACATAGTTTATATAGTGTGTATAATTATATAGTCAATGTATTCAAACTGAACGTTAGTACCTAAGTTATGTTAGTAAAACAGTCCGAAGTATAAAGCAAGTGATATCGCAAGTAACGTCTAATATTTTAATACACAAGAGCCCAATAAAGTTTTATTATATGTATATATTCAACGCTACAGTAAGTTTTTAATTAAATATTAAAATTCATACTACAAGCTGTGATAAGAGCGCTCCCTCACGGATGTAGCTCGGACAAATCGTTTTGATACTTTTAATTTTTTTTGCTGTGCAATACTGTTTTAATATGTAAATTAGATGCCATCAAAAACATAACTTGTAAAAAGAAACCAAGTCTCGCAACTCACTTCTTCTTCCGTAAAAAGTTGTGAGATCCATGTAATACCAAGTCGGCTAATTTATTCAAACCCTACTTAAGGGTTCTTCTGTTTTAAGTTATTACGTTAGTAGCTAACCTAACAACATCGTATAGTGATCATATCAATATTAAAAATCTTTGATGTTTTAAATAAATAGATTGACTTGACAATCGTATGAAAACAATGTATCTAAGAAGTAACACATAGGAATATTATATTAAATTAGATTGTTTAGTGCGAGACTTGGTTTCTTTTTACAAGTTATGTTTTTGATGGCATATCATTTCTTTTTGTAGACAGTCCTACTTATTTTCCTTTCCGGTGTCTTCTACTTCTTTAATATCAACAACGTATTTTCTTAAAGCCTTCGCTATTCTTCCTCTTTTTCTTTTCCGATACGATACAGATATATAATTTGATTGTCATGTCATACATATTGTGATCTCAAGTTGACAACTTGAAATACTTGACAAGAGAGATGAATGAAGTATGTTTAGCCGGAAACAGTGTTGTCAGATTGCTGTCAATTTTTTACACCTAAACTTCCATAAAAATAAACTTTTAAAAAATATTTAAAAAAGTGAATGTATACTTATGTACGTACGTAAAAAGTTATACTTATAATAAGATGATGCGCCGAGTTAATGGTTGGTGCGCGCCATCTGTAAACAGACCCTGAAAACCCACTAAAACAAAGTACTCGTCAAGACGAATCAAAGGAGCCGAAACTCGATTGGGGTGCGTCGTTTTATTACAGAGTTCCTATGACCACCTTCTAGCTACATCATCAAACCCTGGTTACCATTGAAAGACAAACTACTCGTCTAGCGGATTCAAACGAGCCCGAACTCGATGAGGCTGTGTCGTTTCATTGCGAAGTTCTTATGACTGCGTTCCAACTCCATTATCAGATTAGACCCTGGTTACTATCTAAAAACAAAGTACACGTCAAGACAAATCAAACGAGCCAAAATTCGATGGGGTTGCGACGTTATATTACAGAGTTCCTATGATCACCTTCCAGCTCCATCATCAGACCCTGGTTACCTTTGAAAGACAAACTACTCGTCAAGACAATTCAATCGAGCCCGAACTCGATGGGGTTGCGTCGTTTCATTACAGAGTTCCTATGAGCACCTTTCAGCTCCATCACCAGACCCTGGTTACCATGAAAGACAAACTACTCGTCTAGATGATCCAAACGAGCCCGAACTCGATGATGTTTTGTCGTTTCATTGCGAAGTACCATTGCCTGCCTTCTAGCTCCATCAACAGATCAGACCCCGGTAGCCATCTAAAAATTAAGTACTCATCAAGACGAATCAACGAGCCTAAATTCGTTGTGGTTGCGTCGTTTCATTATAGAGTTCCTATGACCACCTTCCAGCTCCATCATCAGACCCTGGTTAGCATTGGAAGATAAATTACTCGTCAAGACGATTCACACGAGCCCGAACTCGATGAGGTTGTGTCGTTTTATTGCAAAGTTCCCATTGCCACCTCTCAGCTTCATCATCAGATCAGACTCTGGTAACCGTCTTGAAACAAAATACTTGTCAAGCCGAATTAAACGAGCTGAAACTCGATGGGGTTGCATCGTTTCATTTTTGACTTCCTTTGACCACCTTTTAGCTACATCATCAGACCCTGGTTACCATTGAAAGATAAACTACTGGTCAAGAGGATTGAAACGAGCCCGAACTCGATGAGGTTGTTTAGTTTCATTGAGTTCCTATGGCCACCTTACAGCTCCATCATCCGATCAAACCCTGGTAACCATCTAAAAACAAAGTACTCGTCAAGGCGAATAAAACGAGCTGAAACTCGATGGGGTTGCGTAGTTTTCATTAGGGTGTTCCTATTACCACATTCCAGCTCCATCACCAGACCCTGGTTACCATTGAAAGACAAACTACTCATCAAGACGATCCAAACGAGCCCGAACTCGATGAGTTTGTGTCGTTTCATTGCGAAGTTCCTATAGCCACCTTCCAGCTCTATTATCAGATCAGACCCTGGTAACCATTTCAAAACAAAGTATTCGTTAAGACGAACCAAACGAGCCAAAACTTGATGGGGTTGCGTCGTTTCATTACTGAGTTCCTATGACCACATTCCAACTTCATCACCAGACCCTGGTTACCATTGAAAGACAAACTTACTCGTCTAGAGGACTCAAACGGGCCCAAAATCCTTCCTTTGGCTACCTTCTAGCTCCTCCATCAAATCAGCACTATGTAATCATAATATTGCATTGTCACATGATTTACTATTATTTTGGATCAAATTTAATTTGCAAGATTTGATGACAAATATCGAGACAGGTGAAACAAAATAAAAGCTTGTAAAAAGTGAGTTGACTCATCCAGCGCAATGAAGTAAGTTAGCGCAATTGCGCGGCGCCTACTACTTAGCTTTATGTTGTCGGTTTTTTTGTCACAGAGTACACGCGCATCGTATAAAAATTTACTCTCATCAAGAAGTTATAGCTTTAAAATACAAAAGTTATTTTGAGTCCTTATTTTCTATATTTATTTTTATTTATTTAATGTTAATATACATTAATTAACAGTTATTGCTG
Organism: Euphydryas editha; assembly: GCA_036937285.1. Lineage (NCBI taxonomy): Eukaryota > Metazoa > Arthropoda > Insecta > Lepidoptera > Nymphalidae > Euphydryas > Euphydryas editha. Next base: position 10,618,878 of record JAUPFZ010000029.1, on the reverse strand, counting down.
TTATGACTCACTTAATCAATCAGGTGCATTCTAATAATGACATAATTATATGAACTCAAAAATGATGATCACGCTGGCGAAATGGTGCGCGCTGTTGTATATTAAGCGGGAGATCCCGGGTTCAATCCCCGGCAGAGTAAATTTTCTTTCTCTGATCTGCTTTGGTGGGAGTCTTTGGTAGTGGTTAGTTACCACCCTATCGGCAAAGACGTGCCGCCAAGCGATTGAGCGTTTTGCTACAATGCAGTGTAGAAACCGATTAGAGGGATAGGTTTAATATAGCTGCCAACTGAATAAAATAAAATAACTTACGTACAGGAAGCGTGGAAGCCGTGGAGCGGGCAAATCACCTCAGCCAGTCGCGGTTATGATTTATTAGTGTTCTTTAATACTTTGCGTGATTTTGGTACAGCTACATAAGACATGTCCCATTCTTGCTTTTTCATTCCGTTGACCATTTTACAGGTTACCTTTGAAGATAATTATATCTAGGTACCTATCTACACCTATTATTCCACTATGTTATACTTGAACGGGTACATTGATTCATTCACTGCAAATGTAATTTTGTAATCCTATATATTTATATGGGATTACAAAGTTATTTATGCAGTTGGTGTATCTAGAAAACTGGACCGAAATTGCAAAATATTTGAATTTTTCCTTGGTTTATATACTAAACACTAATGGTATTCTAAATTTGAAGCTTTTATGTCTGCTAGAAGTGCCTTAGAGTTTTGATGATCGGTCAGTCAGTGAGTGACAAAATTCGAAACTTTGACTAATTATAATTCTTAAACTACTGGTTCAAATTGAATGAAATTTGAAATATACCGTGTTTATACAATGCCTGCTTGGGTATTGAAAATTCAGACTTCTAGTTTTATCCACAACGAAGTTATAGGGGGTCGAAAATGGCCTGAGTTGCTTCGAGAAAAGATAGTACGGCCGTGCCACTTTTTTTTTTGCTCGACTTGGCGGAGGCACTGCCGTGCCTCCAGATAGGTACTTGTTTCTTTTTTTACTTTTTTAAAATTAGATACAAAAGTACTGGTAGAGACTTAAACAAACATGTAAGCTCGGTCATTTTTAATTGTTTCGTAAATATTCTAAATTGACTCGTTGCATTTTATTTCTTACTAGCGGCCCGCCCCGGCTTCGCACGGGTATTTAACTAAAATTTTAAAAATTATAAATTTATATTTTTTATCACTTACATGCGCCATCTATCGTATAATGGTAATAATATAGTTTTTATATTTAGTGACATTTAACATAATAGTACCTATATTAATTGAAAATGATGTTTATCTAAAATATTAAAACGATTTCTATTCCTATCCGACATATTTAGTAAACTTTTAAGTTTAACAAAATAATAACTCAAAAATAAGTTTTGTGAGTTTTTAAGATTCCATAGACCAGATGGCGTTGGCGGCGTAGGTACCTATTTCTATTTTCTTAAATTTTTATTTTTAAATTTAATTACAATGACACAAAAACTAAATTATACTGTGAATTATGTTTAATTTTTATGTATTAAAGTTATTTACATTGGTTTTGTACTTTTTACGTGATACGTGCACGAACAAAAAACGATAAGAGATGGCGCTGATTCAAAAAAAAACGCGCTATTAAAATTTATTCTTGATGATATATAGTGTATTAATAAAACGGAGGTTTTAACAGATTTATTATTTGTATAGATAGATGATACAATCATGAGATTAGCCACTATCGGTATATCACTGTAGTTACCCCGTTTTATCTTGTGTTACTGCGTGTTATCGCGTGTTACCGCATGTTACCACATGTTACCACGTGTTACCGCGTGTTACGGAGTGTTACTGCGCCACTGCCCATGCACCGACTGAGCAATACACGATCAAACTTTATATAAATGAGAGTAATAACTAAATAACTAATGTTACATACTCTAATTTGTATATGCTATAATTATTTGTTCATTATTACGTTTGTATTTTGTTAATAAATTAATCTGATAATATGTAAGATATTTTCAAACGATAAGTAATGTGTCATGTGATTTATTAATGTACTCATGTACCTACTCATCGTGTAAGTATTTATATACTCATTTCTATTTTTATTTTTTTTGGAGTTTACTCCTTAAGAATCGATTTTCATATATAAGGCGCCCGGTATGAAAAAAATATGAGAGGTAAAATCTACTGACGAATGACCTCGTTACTTTTTCGGTGCGCGCGCACCTATGGTGCGGTGCGAAAGTAATGTTGCTCTAATTAATAGTGAAAAATAATATTTAAAAAATAAATGATAATTGTCAGATAATAATAATTACATAATTTATCAACATTCCTAATGAAATATTTGTGCACATCTGAAATTGACTATTGTGAAAAGTTTAATGTAAAATATTTCGCCGATTAGTTATAATAAATGTATATAAAATGAATAAATATATATTTATATATGTATATTATTTTCATTAATTTGTTAATTTACCCTTTCATATGGTATTAATCTTATTTTCAGTTGGATAAACTCTTTTTGCGTATGTTTAGACAATCGTACTTAAGGAGTAAACTCCAGTCGTGCGTCGGAGCTGACACACAATTTTTTTTGTTTTCAATTTGTTATAGCTGCCGCTGTTGCTCGTGGGACTTCCGTCAAGGTAGTGATCTTATACCAACGTTAGACGTCATTGCTGTTTCGAAAGTGTATATATTATATTATAAAATTATGTTTATCATTGAAAAAATTACTATTGAAAAAGGCAATTGCTTAAACAGTTTTATAACTTTATGATTACATCAAAAAGTACTTATTTATTCATTAGTATGGATGGTATTGAGTAAATATATTTTTTTATCTATATACATCTAATAAAATGGTAGGAAAGTCAAAACTGTACATTGAATATTTTTTTAAAAGTATACTTGGGGTGTGATCTACAATCGATACCGATGCCAAAAATATAGTTTTTAGAATTTTTGTCTGTTTGTCTGTATGTATGTTCGGGATAAACTCAAAAAGTACTGCATGGATTTACTTCAAATTTGGTACGAATATTATTAAGAAGTCGGGTCAAAACATAGGCTACATATTATCACACTATCACCTACGGGGAACGAGCAGTGAACCTTTATTTTTTCAACGCATTCTGTAACAACGTGTAATCTAACGACGTATATTTGAATGTTGTTATTATTTTAATAACCATGCTATAAGCTATCTTCATACTATAAAAATTACGAAATATAAGTAACTTAGGCTGATAAACAAAATGAATGTAAGAATGAATGTAATATAAGAAAAAAATATAAGAGTAGTATCAAGACAATTTTAGAGCAGCACCATCTAAGAGATTTCAAAAACATCAAGTCGAATTACATGTGTAAACCCTTTTTGGATATAAATAATTTAAATTTGATCATGTTGGCGAGGTTAATAGTTGTTTTTAAAAGTCATAGATGGAGTTGTGCATTTTCTTCTTAAAAATTGTATCGTTAATTCGTTTCAGAGATGAGCAAGACAATTTAAAAAAATGTGTTTATATAAGTTTTAAGCTCCTTCATCTATGTCTAATAAAATTCATCGAGTTTGTCTGTATGTAATAACAAACAGAACTCCAAAAGAACTGCATAGATGTATAACAAAATTTAAACTCGAAAACGGCATGCTATTGCTGTAAGCAATTTGAGCTAAATAACGAAGAAAGAGGAAAATTAAGCATGCCATATATATCATAAAGATAAGAAATGCTTATGCTTCTTCGGAACCTATTTCCTCCAAAGTTGTGTAACCCGCCTTAAAGTCATTTCGCTCCACAGACACACCTTGAGGTGGAAATTCTTACGGGTTATGGCGTCGGCAAGGCAGTATTTATATCACGCATTCCCCTCATACCTCATAACTTCCCGTTCCAGTTCAAGCGCGTACAGTTCCCCGTGAGTGTTTGCTTCGGATGACCATCAATAAGTCGCAGGGGCAGACACTGAGGGTAGCTAGTGTCTACCTCAGGACGAACTGCTTCTCACACGGGTAGCTGTACGTCGCTTGCTCCCGCGTTACCAGTCCTGACTCTCTTTACATTTTGGCTGCGGAGAACCAAACCACTAATGTTGTTTATCGAGAAGTCCTATAAGCATGTATTTTTAACCTATTCGGTATTCCTTATTCATTATTTTCTCCATCTACTTCAGTTACAACTTATGACTTAAGGCCTTACATACGTCGATAATTTTCAAAAAATCGATTTTTTTTGTTTACAGATTATTATTCCTTATATACTTAGGCGTATTTCTGTGTAAACTGATTGTAAAAATTCCCCATAGTTGAAAAGTTATTGTAGATAATGTGACTGCCCGACGAAAGGACAAAGGTTTGACGATCTGATCTGATTTAAGGTTAGTTCTCTTTGAACGTTACAAGTTAACAGTTGTGTATCGTATTCGTGATTTTCGACAAAAAAGGCGTACAATATGAAGCTGGACTGGGAGATTAGACGTAAGTTAACTAAATAAATTTAAAAAAATCATAAAGTTCTTGCTCCAGCGGCACGCGACTTCGAGCGAAACGCGCTTGAACTTTAAACGCGTTTTTCTCAAAACTACTTTTTCTGACACGGTCGGCATGATAACTCGTACGGTTTTTAATATTTTTTTTTAAATATTCGGAATTGTTTTTTCTATAGTCTGTCGAGCCGGATTTTTTAAATTATAATTAGAAAATTTTATAAAAACAATTAATGTGTCACTTTTTGGACACAAACTTTAATTTTTTTTAAATTGCCGTAAATTGTTTAATTTTTTGAATTTCAAAAATCCGGCTCGACCAACTATAACTACTACCTTATTTTACAAGAATTTCTTTACATTTTTCAGATCCGTCAACATTTGAAGAAGAAATACTGCCGACCGTGGAGCAACTTTTTTTTACAGTGCTTCAAAAAATGTGATTTTTCATATTGTAATTTTTGAAAAAAAAATGAAATAAACTCTTTTACAAACATAACACAGTAATAAACAATGTGTAAGATATTTTTTTATCAATTTCTATTTCTATCCCTCCTAAAAACAGTTTTTTTTTTGGTACGTTTTCGGTACCGCTGGACGTATGTAAGGCCTTAACTCAGCAGAATCCCCATAAAGTCATTTATTCAAAGCAGGCTAAAAATAAGCACTTTTTGAAGGTCAATTTTACAAAAGACAGTCTCCCTCTGTTACTGCACTTTCTGTAGATATGAAATGTAAAGAAGAAACGGGTAAATGAATGTTATTTTAAAAGGTATAATCGTCATTATATTTTTTGCTGTATAGCGTTCACGCAGACGACGTCGCGGGCAACAGCTAGTATTTTAATAAAATCAGTAACAGTCACCTAAAATAATTCAATATATTTAATTAAGCAATTCTAACTCTTTTGTTAGTTAATTCGTACCAATTAAAATAAGTTTTCATTTATGTATATGAAGAGCTACTCATTATTATATGTCATTGTAGTTTTATATAATAAAGCATTTAAATTTTTATACAACTCCGTTAAAGTGTTGCAAACATTTGTTCTTGTGATTGGATTACTGATCTTGATGTTAAATAAAAATTTATTAAGTAAGCTAATAATAAAAACAACATAATTTTTTATAACACGTGTATAAAATAGAATAGGATTTAATTTAGTTAAATATGAGACTTTTAAGAATTTGAATTTTTGATTCGCGGATATAAATATATTTATCAAAATCATTAAAAAAAAACTTTATAAGAGACATAAACGAGACTACAAAAAAATAATAATTGGTTCAACTACTGACAACTAGAAACTAACAAGTATTGCGTTATGTTTTGACATTAACTGAATTATTCTCACGATTCTCTTTCTGATTATTTACCGGTTTTTACCGTTAAAAAAAACGTAGTAAAATCTTGTCTAATGTATTCGATATTAAATATATCAAAATCACCGCGACGCAGTACAATCTTGTTCGGTCCTAAGATCAAATCGTGCGGTGAATCGGCGTTCCATTGCTATCCAAGCAAAGTTATAAGAATTTTAACCGAAATTAATTTAGAAAGATGGCTCCAGTGACGTTTCTTACAAAGCGAAAATTCGATGTATGCTTCGACTAGTTGATAGACGACACTAATTATTGGCGTCATTTCTGTAATTTTATATATTTACAGACCATTACGATTATATCTGGTATATTATTTCGTACATATACGTTATCTATTTTTATAGTTCTCCATCCCGACGGCTTCTCCGATATTTACTATTATAACTCCTCTCTCCGTCCGTATCACAAAGCTTATAGAAGCGTAATAGGTAATCACTTCTCATTTTCAAAGAATATGGTGACTGTAACGAGAAATATCAAAAATAAATAAAGTTTAAATAAAAAAGGTCCAAGACAAAAAGAAAATACGTTTATTTATTAAGTAAATTTTAAGCTACAGTCGTACAGAACCTATCGTGTGTAAGATTAAATAATATGTGGTGCAGTATTTACAATGTTACAATAAAGATCGATAATTAATAAGGCTTAAGCTCACGTGAACATATGTTTCGTTAACACAATTAATTATTTATCTAAATACACCATCAACTTGTCACTAAACATTGACAAAGAATGTAACTTAGTTATTGTTCGAAGTGATACGTCTTTAAAAATAGAATAAAATATGTTTGTCATGACGAATAAAACGAATTGAAACCAGAATATTACATTCTCATCTAAATGACATAAGTATGCCAAATTGACTCCAGTAACTTCTATAAAATTCGTTCCATACTACTGCAATGTTTAACAAAATATATTTGTTTACATGAAAAAAAAAAAATACGCGTTTCTAATATGGGTCTTACTAAAATTAAATATTAACGAAACAACATATTTGTTTAGATCAAATAAAAAAAAACGCGTTCCTTATATGGGTTTTACTAAAATTAAATATTAACAAATCAACTTTAATGAAATTCGGAGCAATGTGAATGTTTGATGTGCGTTACTACTTGTTGATTGATAGCACTCATCTTCAGTTACAAATCCTGAATCGCGCTGGTAAAATTATTATTATTGTATATATAGTCCGATTGGTTTCAGTCATCATAGATTAGCCTTAAGAAATGTATCTATCGTGGTGCGGTGATTATTGCAGTTCCGTTACCTAAAAGCTTCAACGGAACCCTGCTACTAAAACTCCGCTGTCTGTCCGTGTGACAGATGTATCTTTAGAACAGTAATAGCTAGACATTTGTTACTTTCATAAACATATATCGGCCGCTATAAGGACAAGGAATAAAAATACCACTTCCCCGTAGGATACTGTTCTCAAAACGCAAGCCCCTCACCTTCCGTCTGACACAGGTTCTCACCGGGCACGGTTGCTTTGGTGACTACCTGTGTCGGACGGCCCAAAGGGAGCCGACGACTGAGTGTCACGATTGTGGCGCAGCGGTGGACTCTGCCCAGCACACCCTCGAGGTGTGCCCGAGATGGGCGGTGCTGCGTCAAGGTCTGACGTCGGTCGTCGGAAGGGACTTGTCGCTCCCGAGCGTCATCACCGCGATGCTCGGCGACGACGAGTCCTGGAAGGCGATGGTCTCCTTCTGCGAGACAGTAATGTCCCAGAAGGAGGCCGACGAGCGGATCAGAGAGGAGGCCGCCGACGTGGCCTCCTTCCGCGGGCGACGAATGGGGGTGCGTAGGAGGCGCTACTTAATGCGCCTCCTGTAACGCCCTTGTGCCCGTGTCGGGCCGGGATGGGAACCCGGTCCTGCTAGACACGGCGTCGTCGGGACTGTTCAGAGGTTAGCCGGACAGTCCCCATGGAGGAGAAGTCTGGCCTTTTCGCCGAGGCCAGCCTGTCGCTGGAGGGATCCTGTTGGTTGCAGATCCGGGACCCTCCAATTAAAGCGGCTGAAGGCTCCCGCAGGGGTTTAGTACGATATTGCACTCCCAAAGTGCCGAGTCCGACATAGGTCTAGGACTGCCGACCCGGGTGTCCTGGATATCATCCGTAAATGGATTCCCCTGCGATAAAAAAAAAAAAAAAAAAAAAAAAAAAGGATACTGTTCTCATAGAAGAAACTTAATTTGTCAAATTCGTCGTCACTTTCGTTACTTAACATTACACCTTAACAAATACATATACATGAGGACAGATGGCGCTCATCATCGGTGATAAATCCTGAATCGCGGTGGTAAGACATTTTTATTATACTATATAATTATAGACTGTCATTTTTATTTATAATTTCAAGAATAATGCCCTATTTTTGCAGTTCCGTACCCTAACAGGGTACACACGGAACCCTATTACTAAAACTCCACTGTTTTTTCGTGTCATTATTCTAAATATTGGTATAGGGATGTTCATGTAAAAAAGTATCAATATTTTTTTTCTATATTATGATCTATCATATCGTTGTATCGACATTATGCGATATATCGTATGCAAAAAAATATATATATATATATACATAGTTAGTTAGTATCTTGTATACATTTATAATAATGATTTCATTATATGTAAAATAATAAAAAAATATTTTGAAATACTAAAATAATAGACAGAAAAAAAGTAAACACATTAATTTAATATTTGCAAAGAAAAAAATCTCTTCCTGAAGAAAGGCGACCCCGAGGGACACCATGTTTGACTTTAATTTAAAATTCATTTATTATTCATTCGTCTTCGACTTGTTGAAAACTTCTCGACATCGAGCCGACTGTGAGCGTGAAAAGGGTTTTTACAAAATTCGGATCTCGACGAGACAGTTCACTGCACAATTTGATCTTGAAATGAGATTGACGTTGAAAATTTAAGAAATAAGGAATAATCTGGCGTATGATGTATAAATAAATTATGATTTTGTAATTCGCAGTGATCCATTTTTTATTTTAATTTTATATTAAGATAAATAAATAAATAAAGGTCTCACACTCAACGGCCCCTAGTAGGATGTGAATCCTGCGTCGGGGTCCGGATACACACACAATACACAAGCACAAATGCCCAGATCACGACAAACATCTGTATGGCATATAAAAATATTTGTAATGTGCGGGGATCGAATCTGCAACCGCTAGCACATCAGCCAGTTGCTATGACCACTGCGCCAAAGCGTTGTTAAAACACAGACAGACTTTTTAGCTACATCAATACTACATACAGATCTACTAACCTTTCTGTATAAAAATAATGATATCAATCTGACGGGTGTTAATTGAAAGATCGGGACGGTTGGGGATAGGAAGCATATGAATCAGCGGTCAGCGAATTAAGGTGCCCAACCTTCTCTCCGAATTTTTATCAGTAATAATTGCTAAAATAACATGGTAAGGTTTTTATGTTTAGCAACCAATCAAATTTATGTTATCTGAGACTACTACACCATATTTTAAAAAGTTCGATAAGAAGAAAATTATTTTAACTACTTTGTATTTTAATATTGTCAGGAGGAAAGTAAGCAATGAATGCCTTAATTTTTTTCTTATTCTAAGTTAAACTTTACTAAATCTCGTACTTATCATTACAATCATTGAAATCGAGTTAAAATCGCAGACAGGACACGTTTATTGTATCGGATCCTCACCTCTTTAATTTTGATTATTGTTCGTTATTGCGTCCATAGTAATACATATTATATTTGTTTACCCATTACGGTTATAAATAGCACTGTGTGACGGATGGACGGACAACCGAGTCTTAATAATTGTTTTAATCGGAATCACGATACAATGGGAAACTTCTAGCATTCATATTTCACATAACATGATTAGTATAATTATTATCGGTAAATAATTGTTTAACGGCGAGTTGCATGAAACCGTCGCTAATTTTCCGTTAGTTAAGTTGCAATTAATCTTAAAATTAGTTGATCTCATGATTAATTTAAAGCTGTTGGAATTAGTCATCCGTTAGATAGGCCTTAAATTAAACTAAATTTTTTTGTTAACTTAATCAGATGTACGTTTTGTGCAACAGATAATCACGATTCTTGTGATTAAATTAGTTTAATAAACACTTAAATTTTAAATTTTTTTCGTGCAACTCGGCGTAAGTTGTGTAAATGTGTATAACAATGTCATTTTAATTGAAATAAAAAAAAATCAAGTCGCTACTGATTTTTCACTTGCTTTTTTCAACTCTTAGTAAAAATAATGGATTTTAAAGAACCATTTATTTTTAAGCGCATTAAGATACCGTTTCCTATACATACTGGAATTCACGTCGAATGGTCTGAATTCCACGTCCCTTTATTAACCCTTCAACGCAATTAAGCAATAAAATTCTTTGACACGGGGGTCAAAATGATATAAATCGTTCAAGAGGGAAGGGTTTAATAGAATTTGATAACGGAACCTCACCAGTGGAAGTCTAAGCAATTTTCGGAGTGCACGCTTCAGTGTAGGTATTGTAGCTATATTGCACTGTGTACATACACCACGTATGTACTTCTGCTATCACAAGCATATCGTAAGATAGGTCAATCGTCAATTATTTACTAAAGCTATTGTCAATTTAAACTAGTATACTACTCATTAAGTTGTATCGTAATAGCGTCATACAGAATATGTTAATGATCTTCCAATGGCGTATAAAAATATAACTTAGTTCTCGCTGACACAAGTCTCAGAAAGTCATCAAATACGCCAAACTACTAATAATAACGCATTTGTTAAGTTGACAATATAATCAGGAACATTTGAATCTTCAAGTCTGTTTAAATAATGAGCTTCCTCTTTGACTTTGACGTAGGACAAATATCATTTTAGCTTACCTTCCTAGTGATGTACTTTTTTTTTTTAAATCTTGTGACAGACACGACAGGTATCATATCAATATATAGTTTGAAATTCACTGGAACGTTGACTTTATATCTAAAATGTTGGCACTTCATATAGCGAAGTAATTACGGTATGTGAAAACGGATTACTGTTTAACATACGTATTTATACAAGTTTATGCACCTGATTTCGATGAGAAGTAACCTCTCTGCTGATATGTTTAATTCATCGTACGCATCAATGGTCCCAAAAAAACTATGTCGTCCATGAAGCCATTACAACTTCGTAATGTCGTCCGTGGGGTGACACATCACAGACGTCGCTAATTGACTGTTCGCAGCCCCCTAGTAATGTTTCCCTCGTTTCATTTCAGATGACGGTCAGAGGACATTGGCTGGTTGTAGATATACACACTTCTTTATTCAGTTTATAAATCAGATCAAATACTTAAAACTTTACGTCCCGAACCGCTTCACCTGTGTCATTTAATTTATGGTCAGATTATCTCAATAAAGAGGATGTTAAAAACCAAACAATATATCTATTTCAGGATTCATCAAATTGATCCAAAAACAAACAAATCATATCCTATAATTACGGAGATTAAGGAACACATAAAAGTCCAGGCTTATCACTAGACTATATTAATATATTATAATACAGTAAAACTAACTTTAAAGCTTACAGAACCTAATTCAAAATACTTATTACATTAAAAAGCACGTTTATTGAAGAATATTTAGGCCATAAAATATCACAACTCAGTGACGGTACAATAACTAAACATCAAAGTATAATCGAAGCACGTTACTCTAGTTTCAGACAAAAATATACAGAACCAAAGTTCAACATCAACATCTCGCTCTCACCGATCTAATCAATTAGAAACGTAACAAGTGTACCGTGTAATGGAGACACGATTTTTCCTCAAACAAAGACGATGTGTTATTTAAAGTCTTAATTTGCATCGAAAACGGTGCGTTCGTTTCCACTCGAAGAGCTCTTTATCTTTTATGAAGATTATTATTTCTTTACGATTCGTCGAGACTTGTGTGGATGAGACTTTTGTCATTATAACAGAAAACCCTGTTATGTCACTTTGTTCAATTCTTGTGATAACTTTTATGAACTACGCAGTATAAAACGTTGAAAGAGTACATTATGTCCGTTAGTTCATCATTACGTTTTAATAAATGTAACTATTATTATTATAAGTGCACATATATACTGTGTGAGTGGTTTTTTATGCAAAAAGAATATTTTTTACATCTGAAATAAAATAAACCACCGCTCGAGTCGTCAAATTAAATCCAACTTCTAACGAAATGTAGTTACGAGTATATCTCGATACAATAAAGATACAAATAAGTCGTATATAAATTTGGATATACTTAATATACAAACAATATTTACAATATATCAGAAACGAAACGTTTGTTGTTCAAATAGGCTTTTAAAACTTATTTACTTTACAAAACTTTCAGTTCTATGCGAAGCTTAGTGTTAATAGACGTTATCTTTATAAAATCGTTTTAATAAAATATTGTCAAAGATAAAAAATAATTAGTTATATAATTAAAAATTATAGTTATATTACAAAAAAAGTTATACATATTTATTCACCTTTGTCTTTATTATTTAAAAATATAGTATTATAATTTATATAACTGAATATTCAATACATAATATATTATATGAGTATCAAATCATCTTTCACAGTATCCAATGTGTACTGCGCCCATCCAATCATTTTCCCTCTCTTTAACTATTCAATTTCAAAATCTTATAAATAAAAAGAATGGGGAAAAAAGATATTAACGCGACGTCACGCATGTGTTCGGATGATATTCAAATATGATTTATTGGTTTCGGGAAATTGTCGCGTAAAGAGAACATGTGTGACAGACGAATACACTATCATGTGTATGTTGCCATCAAATGTTTTCTTTATTGATATAATTCAGGTTAAAAATTATTATTGTTTTTGATAATATATCTACTCGTAAGTATAGCACCGTCTTCTCCGTGCTTCTCAATCAAACAGCAGACTTTGATGTAATTTTTGAAGTACGTCCAGAATATATACGCTATCTCTTTCTAACATTAAAAAAACAGTAATTAGTGCAAAGAATGTAGAACCCCATTTGTATGCTTATTAGCGATCCCCTTAACATTTGACAAAACTTCGCCTGTTTAAGTATGATCCAGTTTATAAGAGAAAGCGATTTAGTGTAATAAAGTAAAAATAAATAAACTAAAAATAAACATAATAGTATCAATCCGTTAATCTATCTATATATATATATATATATATATATATATATATATAAGAGATTTCCACGTATACATTGACTCATCACGATATCTCTGAAACTATAAGGCGCAGAGACTTGAAATTTGGTAGGAATATTCCTTTTACCGAGTAGAGGTCAGCTAAGAACGGATTTGACGAAATTCTACCTCTAAGGGGGTATAATATTTTTTAATTCAATGTTGGTGTTGTTTTAAGTCAAGGGTTTTAAACTAAATGACTCATCAGCAAGGCATCTGTAGTTCACAATGATACAGATATAGAAGACACCGATGTAAACTTGGAAACATTTTTGAATTATACGGCATTAACACCCCAATTAGTACAGATTGGCACCACGGACTAATGTCGGAACAATATCAGAAAACATTATAAATCATGTACCTATTTAACTTTATCTTACACTTAAACTAAGAAGGAGGAGATAAAAGCTGTCTTGGACTATTTTTAAATATAAATATATGTTTAACATACACATACGATCATCTGTTCCTAAGGTAGACAACTTAATGCCTGTGTTTTAGGTAACAGCCGACTGATATACATATTTTATAAATGTAAATATAAATAATACATATAGAAATAAATACATATTAGACACGATCCTGGAGCAGAAAGCAAGGTCACTACCAACTGTGCCGAGTCAATTAAAATTTAAAAAAATAATTACTTAATTTATTGACTTGTGATGTAATTATACCTACGATACAATGAACGAAGCATTGATGACCATTCTGGTGTAGTGGAGCAAGTAGTCGCCTTAACGCCTCGCCTCAATGGCGGTGGTCGTGGGTTCGGATTCCCGCTCGGGGCAGATATTTGTATTTGTGCCAATATTTGTTTCAGGTCTGGGTGTATATCTGGGTGCATAGTGGGTTCCCCGACCATGCCCCGAAGAGTACGTAAAGCCGTCCGTCCCGTTTGTTATCATGGATGCTTTATAATAATGGCTACTTATGGTAGGGATATTATCCGCTAACCCGCAGTGGAGCAGCGTGGTGGATTAAACTCCAACCCTTCTTCTATATGGAAAAAAGGCCTTCACTCAGCAGTGGGTTATTTACAGGCTGATACAATACACTACAGTACAGGAGCATTTGTGGCCTGTAGTGACGAAACTGAGCCTTACCATAAATATGAGGGTCCATCTAAGGGGAGATGTTACTGCCGGACAGTTCTCAGACCTGTTGTTTAAAATAGGATATGGTGATTTCCGGGAACCATATAATAATATAATGTATGAGTGTATATGAGTATGTATTTACCATAAACAAAGCTTAAGGTGATGATGATTCTAGCACCCCGAACGAAAAAAAATAATTGTTTATAAAGAAATACTACGGAAGGTGTAGTATTTCGATTTCGTTGTAAAAAGATAGTATCCCCGTGTAACTTTCTCCAGATCAAAGGCAGAGCTTCTTGATCATAAAACATAACAATTTTTATTTTTATTTTAATGTTTATTTAAACTTTAAATCCCAACTCTGTAATAAAGGTTGTTATATTTTATAAGTATTCAAATGTTTTAACATGATAATTTATATGTTATAACAAAATTATTAACGTAAAAAAAAAAACAAATAACAATCCTATTATAACCAT